>OW203764.1:9713733-10404855 GCA_934045905.1 Leuctra nigra | reverse complement strand
CTATTAGTACATTAATTAGGTGTTTAATGATCACAGACGTAAGCGGGTAATGTCGAGCTAAAGTTCTGGAAGCTTCCCGAGGTATTGTGAGTGATTGTTGTGGCTCGGTTCTCCAATCAGATTTAAATTGAAACTGAAACAATTTAGCTGCGATTTGAATGAACTTTGTTCAACGCAATACATGTTGCAATACATTTTGACAACTATTTAACATAGCTGTTTCTTGAGTCGACATACGAAATAGAAACACTAAGTAATAAATACCTAATGTAATGGTTGTACTCAAACTTGACTTAAAGCTAACGTACTTCCATATTTTCAACTTTGAGTCGAATTTCGGCTATTTATATAAGTTTTATAAGTTGACTTAAAAATTAGCCATATTTTATATTTTTCAAAATTTTCACAATTTTTGTGGTTCAAAAGTTATGAAGATATTTTTAGGAAATGTAATCTCCATTGTGCTTTGTGCACACGACTCATAATGTTGACCTGTAAAATAATAAGGAGATATGAAATGAAAGAGAGAAAAGTTTTCGGAAAAGAGTGACATCGAGTCTGAGTCTCGGTGTCAATTTTCAAATGATAATTATGGAGTTTTGCTATCGGATGTCGTACAATATTCAAATGAGTATCTTGTAGAACTTTTCGTAATATCTTTGGACGGATCTCTGGAACTTTTGAAAGGTCGTGCGAGAATCCTGAGGGCAACATCGAGGTAAGTACACAGCAGCAGTTCTCTTTTCGCGCAGCTTTCTCAGCAATCGTGAAATCTCAGGGGGATCAAGGCCGCGCACGACAAGATGTTTACTTTTTACTCCCCGCGTAAACCCTCGACACATTCGACGACATTTTCTTCGAATAAGTTGTGTACGTGGGAGATGAGCTCTGAAGACGAGGCACAATGACTCTTTTAAACTGACTTTTCCAACTTGATATATTCGTGAACTTGGGACGAAAACGTTCATCTCCATTTCCTCTTCACGGTATCAGAGAACTCTTAAAAAATCCATAGGTTTCCCTTATTCACATCTATTATTATTAAAGGTTTAGGCTTAAAGGGACGAAAGGGACGAACTAAAGGGCATTAAAATGTATTTCAATCGATTAAGTCATGGTCCCACTTCATTTCTATTTCACGCAATAATAGATTGCCTCTGGAAGAATAATGTTGATCATAGGCGATGTCTGAATGAATCTCTCTCTCTCTCTCTCTCTCTCTCTCTCTCTCTCTCTCTTTCCCCCCTCCCGTCTCACCCTCCTCTCATTGCTCTCTCTCAGCTTATTCATATGCATTACGATCGTCTTCTACAATCACCTTTCCGCTGCCGATTTTCTTTGAATTACTGATTGAAAGGTTTTTGATCAAAAAGCAGAATATAAAATTCAAAGACATGTTTCTGGAAATGGATTTTTTATGCTGACTGTGATGGAGTAATGTTAGCTTTGCAATTATTTTTTCACTCGTTTGAGTAACTTTAAGGTTGCAATGTAATTTATTTTAGATGGCTTCTTTTGAAAACCGAAAATCTCATTTTTTACATTCTAGTTAGGTCATCGTGTTATTTTTCTCTTGCCGCAAGCACAAGCTTAGATTTTAATTGCTTTGTGTTGCTTCAGAAGAAGCATTAGGCGGACCTTTATTGAAATCTATTTCACTCTTATATTGGTAAAAACGTGCTTGGAATAGCGATGAAAGAGGGGCAGGGGGGGGCCTTAGATCCTTACACAAGGCACGTGTCTAAACCGTTTTCACGATCAACAGCGTTAAATCAGATGCCATGAATCGATTCCTAGCAACCACAGAGCCTTGAAAGAGTTACAATCCCTCTTACGGTAATTTTTCTGGTTTCTACGTTTGATTTTGTAGTAAGACCCAGGTCACACCGACCAACCAATTGATCTGAAATTTTAAATTTTTTACTTAAATCATAATAGTAGAGATTAGAGGAGTGATTCATGTACGCATTTTCACTCTTTGATCTTAAATTTTAAGAGAGTAGCAACCGGTTGTTATGGACTTATACATTAAAGTAAACAAATTTTAAGATACGATAGATAACTTAAGAGATTTAAACGTACAAACAGTACAAATAATTTTTAAAATAAAATCTTCTGATTGGTTGAAAATTGAGTATGACTCGTTGGGACTATCAAGATGAAATGTTGTAAGGTGGGTGACCAATATTAGGTTGTCAAAATATTCACATCATGAAGAATGTTAACTTCATACATAAACAATGGCTCATTCGGCAAAACGTTACACGCAGCGTTTTCATTATAGGTTTGTTATTTTGCGGATTGTTCTATTTTTTATATACTGTTCTTATTGTTTCTGAATTATTGTTGAATTCAAACTGTGCATTCTCAAGAAAGATGTATTAAGCGTATTTGTAGGGAAAACGTATTCCATTGGGACAGGGTAAAATCGTATGAATAGCATTAATAAACAAAAATTTAGTTTTGATAAATGTTTTGAGTCAAAATAAAGCAACAGCCAAATAATTGCTTCTCAGAATTTCGGTTGTGTTTTAAATTTGATATAATTTAAAGATGCTCATGGAACTCAGATTGAACTTACATTTGAATTAGATGTCACGAATTCAATTCGTGCCCGCTAGAATACATGCAGATGACAACAAATTGTATTTACCAATTCCGCCGTTTATGCATACATAATATAGTAATTACTTCTTGTCTCAAAGCGTGTAAATACACCTGCTAATATTGAAATTTGAATATCAGTACAGGTACATTAGTCGTACGTACTATTTGATAATGGTATCGGGTAAACAAGACGATCCAAACTTGGTTACCCGATATGCAATGTGTTTCTGATTACAACTAGAAGCTCCTTACCGATGAGTTACATCGAGCAAATGGAGCATAATAGAGGTAGTTGTATAGTTCGTCAAAGCTAGAAGCTGATCCCCAAACAATAATTACAAACGCAAGCTTTAAATATCAAATTACTAATCTCCCTCCATGTTCAGCTGACAGGGAAAATCTCTAGTAACGTAACAATATGAATCTCTGGTAAAAAAAAAATCAGTCCTCCGGTTGCAAATGATGAAACACTTCCTTGCTACTGAATATTTCATGTAATATTGATCCACCAAACAGAGAGCGTCCATCGCCGAATTGCCACCATAGACGAAGCACACCTTGCATTGCGTTATTATCAGAGCCCAGTGTTAAAGGGATGGATGTAAATAGCAAGGGAGTCAAAGCTAGGTGGACTTGAATACAAGTTTTTTTAGAGAGCCTAGCGAGCGTCACCATAGTAACCGTATCTCTCTTTATCTGGTTGCTTGTTCGCTTTTTTTAGGCAATGTCCAGGTCACACTGTTCAACCAATTGATCTGAAATTTTGCACTCACACTAACGTCTCTGTTAGTTTTTGAGCAAAATCATTTTATTGGTTGAAAAGTGTAAAAGAACCGTTTGTTCGATCATATTCAAATTTTGTATGATCAATGTTTTAGAAAGACTTGCCAATTTTCAGACAAATAGATACATAACTTCAAAAGTTATTTAGATGTCATTGACATTTTACGCTTGTTTTGCTTTCTCAAAGCAGTTGCATCGAGAACGAAGCAGTCAGCGCTCCTTGATGCATTTGATTAGGCTTCACTGCTGTTTCCAAGATGTGAGAACAGCAACTTTCACACGCATATTAATTCACATGCAATACAAAGGCTAGCTTATCAACGCGTTACACAGACGTTCTTATAGTCGTATTTCACATTAGGTTTACTCTCTACAGGTTTCCTCTTGAGAAATGTATGCTATTAATCACATGTAACGCAGAATTCGGACCCGTGACAGAAATAATCCCAGCAATGAATTTCACTAACTTCCAGGATTACTCTTGAGATATTACTCCGTGAAATTATGTCATTTAATCATCATGCGATGATGATGATAGTTACATTTAATGAAATTAAATGAGATAAATTGAAACAAACATTATACCGAGCGAGTAATGACTGTAATTTGGTGTCTGGCCCAGCAGACATTCTCATTGTGTCTTCATTCATGTAATTCCCTCTCTTCTCCCACACGGTAGATGGCGTGCAGATCGCTACGAAGTACATAGCATTGAACACATTACATGGAGCTCTGCAGTTCATTCCGTAACACATTCCATTTTCCATTCAAAACTTATGGCTCGAATCTCTGTTTTCTTCTATGCGTGTTCTTTTCGCATTAAAGGAAGGATCAGACTAGGCCAATTATTACACAAAAGATTATTTACTATCTGCTGCGTATTCCTATTAATTTCTATAGCAAGATCGTTGCTTTCGTTTCATAGGAAATTGGATTTATTTAGATTGAAAATTGAATGAAATGTTCATAGAATATCAAAGTAACGTGATTATACTCTACAAATAACTTCAAGAGAGCTGATAATCAGAAAACGTCAAGGTATTTAAAATGCTCTCTTTGAGCGTTTTCTTATTAAAGTAAACACAAAACAACTTATAGAAGAAACATTGAGTAATTCACTGACCTTAGTATAAAATGTTGAACATCATTAAGATGTAGGTTGATCATAACTGATTCGAAAATAATTAAAAGAGATTTCAGTGTTGGTAGTCCACATTCGAATGTCATGTTATCTGCCCCTAATGACGGTTTTTAGAGTCTTCTAATTAATATAATTATCAACATAAATCGGTATTACCATGGCTATAGCTAACGCATATAAAAATAGTTTACTGTTATCTTTTTAAATTGCAATGCGCAACATAATTCCATGTTCCAATCATTAGCAATCAGAACACACGCGCTGCAAGGTTCACATTAGCAAACAGTTTTATAATTCCAGGAATATTCTATCAGTTCCATCAATCGCATGGTAGAAATATTGAAAACAAAAGCAACACCTCATCTTTTATTCAGCATCATTTTGTATCATGTGATACATTTAGACTCGCCAATTAGTTTTCAACAAGGTGATCAGAATTGTAAAAAAAAAATACAATCGCCATATTGGAGCGCTTCAATAATACTGAATACAAGTGAAATATGAAACGCACTGCCATGAAATATTGATTCGTATCACTTCTCTCTGAAATGAGACTATACCAATATGTTGTTCAAATCAAATGTAAAAAAATAATGCGGATAACATCTTTCAAATAAGCTTGAATGTAGTAATGTTTTTAATTTTACATATAAGAAATGATAAAACCGTTTCAAGCCATGCAATGTATTCAAGTACTACATCATGAGAATTGGAAGGAACCGTGTATGCCAGTGGTTACTCAACCTTTTTGACTTGCAGGCCAATACGAATTTGCTTTTGTTGGTGGGCCGCTATTTTTTAATATTACAATAATGCTCACGTGATCAGGAAGGTTCATTCCAGACGCTTATGAACTACTTTTATCAGGGGAGGGGCGTGAAGCACCTCAGTTTTAGCCCCGCAGGACGTTTTTTTGGAATTTAACCATTTAAAAGTGATTCTGGGGCTCTAAAATGCACAAACTGAAGCAAACTACCCTCCAATTGTGCTCCGCAGGGCGCTTTTTTAGAATTTAAGCCAATTTATAAGTGATCCTTCCTACGTGTCTGGTTTATTCAGTATCTTTCATTTATTATAAACGAATTGAACAATATTTCACAAGCCAAACCAAACACTCTTTACAATTTTCGGAATAGGTTTTCGTTGCAACAAGTATGAAGTTGTAACTTTCCTCGTATTTTCAATTTTCGGCCTGATGCGTGGATCCTAACATTACAACTCTCATTTTTTTGTTATGGCGTTAAAATATGTCTCAAATGAAATGAGATTTTTTTAATATAATTTTTTCAGTGGTCACATTTTGTGAATAAATAGTTACCTATTTGAAACATCAACTGGGGGGCCACAAAAATTAGTCCCGCGGGCCGCAGGTTGAGTGTCACTGGTGTATACTTTATTTATTGTAATTAATTGCAATTAAGCATTGCGTCAAGTCTAAAATGTTTCTTCTCTCCGGTCTCCAGGCCACAATCAGCTTCGACGTCGCTTACATCGTCCCCGACGGCACAGTTCGCTCCTGGGACGGCAACGACGCCTACGACGCTCTCGACGGCGACCAACAGATGCTCATCGACCTCGAGCAGAACATCGCCAACCTGGAGATGACGCTGTCGTCGGGACGCCGCGCAAGCAGCCAGTCGACGGGGGAGGCGACGGCCGGTGCGTCCTCAGTGAAACGAACGGGTTCTTTTAGCGTGCCGGAAAAGTCACCGGCGCCGCACAGGAAAAGGTAATGTTTCTACTTTTCCGCGGCTCGCGCAGTTTCTCTCCCGTGCCGGTATAAATGTGGATCCCAAGAGGGATTCATGAAATAAAGTTTGAGCAGGAAAACAAGTGCTATTTCGAACACGTAGCAGCGATGTAACTCTGGAAAATCAAGTAGACCTATCCATCTCGCAAAGAAAGTCTCTTATTCATATTTTCTCTCGAGCATCTTTGCTAAGATAAAGTTATCTCACTGGGTGAAAAAGAAAAATCAATCAATATAAGACAATCTTACACAAATTTAATGGAAAAGTAGTGTTATCCACTCTGCTTTTTCCATTACTTCTGACTAGTATATACAGAATGCAATACATTACCTTGGGCTAGACTTACAATAAGAAAATAGCAAGTTATCTCATAAATTATAGCATCTATACTCTGGAGAAACTCTTGCCTAGTTCGGAATATGAATGCTTCTGATGGAACTGAGTCGACTCCCTTAACACTTTTACGACTGGGAGTCGCGGTGTAAAACTTTAATCGATCGTTGACAATAGTCGAGGATGATACGTCGACAAAAAGCTTTCTTGAAACTGAGAGAAAGTATAATATTTGCATTCTCTTTTATACCCCCATCTCTGAGGCTTCAATCATCTCAAGACACACTAGAACTCCCACTACTATCTTGATCAGGAACCAAGAAAGTCTACTTTGTTCTCTCAAAGAGAATACACTAATTGAGCGTACATTAGACGATGAATTAAAATATCCTTCTAATATTCCCTTTAAAGTGTAATGAACGATAAGTGTGTGCTGCATGGTACTACGTAATATTCGAACTATATTCTGAATAGGTTTATATTCATTTACACAGATTGCATATCTCATCTATAATTCATGACGTCTGCATCGCTTATTCAACACCTAGTGGCCTGATGGCTTTGCGTTCAGACCGAAACAAGATCTGAATATTTTATTTTTATTGACGACCTGCGCGCTAAGTCCGGTGAAGTAGGATACTTTACACTTTAGAGAAGCTGTGTTGAATAAACAACACTACTTTTTACAGCTAGAAACATCAATTCACAGGTTCTTTGTCAATTGAGGAAGATTGTGATCCAATTTAGTAGGGGTATTAAACGTAAGGAGCATATATCACATACCCTTCTCGCATTCTAAACAGGTTATTTCACTGCTAACTGCAAAGGTCATTGCGAAGTGCGTGCAATAGTGACAGATAAGATTTATTTTGCATGCTCTTATGAAATAAGGTCGCATTAAATCTTGCTCAATGAGAATTATAATAAGGCGAACTTAAATAGCTCTTAGCTATCGGAACACTTTCAAGATATGACGACAATTTTCATTTCATTTTTGTTTTATGATATTTCAGATTAGTAAGAAGAATGTTACTGTAGAAGTGAGTGGAAACTTTTTCCACACGTAGCTTTCCTGTCAAAAGGGATATATAAAGTCTTAAGTCCGGATTACATGGAGCAATATTTGGAGTCAATCTCAAGATGTTTTACATATTAAGAGAATGGATCACCTCCTAAACCTATTTTATTATGATAGTGAACATCACGCTTAAAATAGACTATGAAGCAACAAAGTTGTAGCTCAACAGCTTGAAATCAGTTTATCACGTTTTTTTAAAGTTCGTTCCCGTGAAAAATGGATTTCAAGAGCAATTCATTTGTCACAACTTTGTCACCTCGACATATTGTTTTTCCTCAATGATCACTATCATAAATAAGGCAGGGGTGATTGATGATCCCTCCCCTTAAAATACTGCTGGACAACGAAGTGAAAACATTAATTGAGAATGGAGTAAAACAACATTTTGCTTCAAGAGTTTATTCAAGCCTTAAATAAATTCGGTGTCTTCATTGAAAAAGTCTCGATAATCGTAAACACTTACATTACATTACATTAGAACTTGAGATACATGACACGTATAGCGTTGCAAAGGACTGAAATGATTCCAAGCCAGCAAGTTGCTTACAGTTGAGAGAGAGCAACATTTACCTGGCACAAGATTCACGGACAACTCCCGATTATGAATTCATGCTGTTGGGAAAGTCAGACCTTCAACTTCCAACTGCATCCGAACAATGAACTAAGATCGACTTTCAACCGAAGAATAATTTACATCTCTACTTCCAAGTTAGCTTCCTAATTTATCGGAGTTCATACTTTGATGCAATCATCATATTCTCCCAATACATGCACAGCGAAGTATGGAAGTAAGTGCGAAGTATGACTGGCGTCGCTTTCCGCATCTCAATCTCAAATGATATTGATATCTGTCCTGCCAGTGTCCGCCTTCCATTCCGCATGCATGCATCGAATCTTCTATTTCTTCTCTCAAAGTATTCCCTTACTCTTCTCGTATGTTTGGTACTCTATATTTGAAAACATTCCTCACTCATCACATGTTCGTTCCATCAACTGTTTATGATCTATTTCATCTAAAATTGAACACAACTACCAATGAAAATCATACACATACAACTCCTAAAGAATGACGTAAATTTGCAACAACATTTCACACATATTCTAAAACGAAAGGTGCAAGATTTGATTATTTAAACAAAAAATACGGCAATTGTAAATATTCAGTACAATCTGAAATTTTGAAATAAATCTAAAACTGAATAATAAATATTTCCTTGAGTTGCTGCATCAGAATAAAGATAATTCATGTTATCTGTTGTAATCAGACATGTAACTCGTTTCCATCCCCTTAAGTCAAAGCTCAGAACTTTAGATTATAACGCGATTGGCCTTTTGTCTCGGCTCCCGGTGCTTGTTGCATACTTCATTATCTCACAGCGTGTTTAAATACGCTCCAGCGAACGCCAGCGCATCCCGTCTAAATTCTTATATATATTTTTTTATCTTTAACCTTTGCGGAGATTTTTTGTTGGCGTACACAAAGAGCGGAAGGAAGGGGGTGGGATTATTTAAATTTCGCCATTCCTGCTTGGAAGTAATCTAGAGAGGAGCGAATAACAAGCCCGCATTTGAATATACGCATCCTAGCACTCAGAAATCTGACAACAATGCAGACTGTTAACTGAGAAAAGATCGTCGAAAAAATGAAAGGTTATTCTGTAGCCTTGCCACCTTTTTACCTCTAATAACTCTTACTCGAGTGAACTTCAAGTGGACGCTGAGTGAGATGAAGGGACGATCCCGGCAAGTGAGAGGTCGTCCCGAGTTCGAGCCCTAATTCGGTAGATTTCCATATCGTACATTCACTATTCAGTTACCAACACACACACGTAGGAATAGGGGAAAATGTTGGAAATTGACCCCTCCTGTCTGTCTAGATCGTAACCATACTGTAAATATGAAGCTCTAACGCATGGTAAGGAGCGTAGGAAGGGGGTGGGGGTGATTATCCCCCCACTCGAGCAGTGTAACCGCATTATAAAAAATGAAATTTCGAGTCCCAGAATCACTTAATATTGTTTAAATTCTAAAAACGCGATCTGCGGGACTGGAATTGGAGGGTTGTTTGATTCCGTTTGTGATTTTAGAGCCCCAGAATCACTTTTAAATTGTTTAAATACAAATAAATGTTATCGAACAACCCTAAAAACTAGATTTTTCCTAAGTTAAATCTATGAAAATTAAAGAGTCAATCCGCAACGGAGACTGAGAGAAAAGAACGTAACTTGATGGTCAGAGAGTAATTAGAATCTACAACAGCTGCTGAAATATAAAGCGAGTGGAAGTAAAACCATAGTAACCCACACCCACAGGTCACCAGGAATCTCAGGTGGCGCAGAATATGAGAATATAACGACGGACATGCCTTCAGACTCATATTGTCAAACATCTCAAACTGCCCCCTCTTCTTTGTTCTAGAAGTTCCACTTTGAAGAGCGTCCGCAGTTTGATCCGTCTCGGTAAACAGCGTCCGCCTAAAGACGCCGACGTCGACGAAGGACGCGCCTTGTTGAACGAGGGGAGGCCGTCAGGGCCCGGCCCCGGGGGAGCTGGGGCTTCGACGGCTCCCCCGGCGCCACTCTCGCGCGCCAATAGCTTCACGTCGATGTCGTCTAATGAGGACGCAAGTCTCCAGTCCGCCTCGCCCAAGGAGCGGAGTCGCAGCAGAAGGTGGGTAACTCTAAGCAATTCACAAGGATTTGCTGATCATAGTCAGCAACTTGTAAGGGAAGGGTTTTATAGGGCTTCGAAATTACAGTAGATCCTAACTTGAGACGGTGGAAGGGCCGAGTTGCGGAATCGTATTACATTGCCTTTTAAGCGAAGGAATTTTTATATCAAAGTTCTTGTAATTTATGAGCACTTTCTTTTTATCTCCGCAGAGGAAAGGCTTTCTAGGGATCCAGCTTTTTAAGCCAGTAACTCTCAATTATCTTTGATGATCGTGTTGCTCTCAGAAACGTTTCATGTCCGAGTTCTGTCTTTGTGTTGCCGACAAAAGAATGACGCTTGGAGATCACAGTGCGAAGAAAAACTGTTCCTTGGCTTTGATATATTACATGCAGTGGCATGGTGTGACTTGGGAAGTTCTTCATGGCATTTTGTTGAACGTTCGATGCGTTCCCCCGACATACATTATTTACCCATATCAACGGAAAGTATTCCCAACTGTCGCGACACATCAAGTCAACTGGGAATGTGGCAGCGGAACAGAACAAATAAGATCGCATGATTTATCGAAATTGTAGGATCGATACAGTTCTTGAGCGAGCGTGGCGAGCGTCACCACGGTACTCTTATGACACTTGATCTGTGTGTTTGATTTGTGTGTGTTTGCAGCAGGGCCCAGCTCAAACCGTTCAACCAATCGATCTGAAATTATGCACACATGCCTACTAATGTATTCTTTAAAGCGGTCTCGTGTATAGGTATAGTTTTTGAACAGGATCCTGTGATTTTTTTTAAATTTAAAGTGGAGCCGCTAGACCGATCAACTTCAAAGTGTGCATATGGTCATCGGGACCAACATTTTAGATGATTTTTTCAATTTTTAGACTAATCTGTCATTAACTTCAAAAGTTATTGACATTTTACTGACATTGCGTGTTTGGAAATATTTGTCAAATTTCTTGAAGGAAATGTTAGATTTTTATAACTGCTTCTTTGACTCATTTCGTTTCGGTTCTTTCCAAGGTCTGTAGAGCAAAAACTTGCAAACGCATATCAATTCGCATGCAATACGAAGGC
Organism: Leuctra nigra; assembly: GCA_934045905.1. Classification (NCBI taxonomy): domain Eukaryota; kingdom Metazoa; phylum Arthropoda; class Insecta; order Plecoptera; family Leuctridae; genus Leuctra; species Leuctra nigra. Next base: position 10,393,415 of record OW203764.1, on the reverse strand, counting down.
TCGCTTATCAACGCGTTACACGGAGCGTTTTCCTACCTAACTTACAGTTTTATTGGCGAACTCCAATAAAATCGAATATCACTTTGTATATGTATTCCCTGCAATCATTCCATCAATTGAATATGTTAAAGCAGCACCATGCTCAGCGTATGATGAACGACTGTTGCGTGACAGATTGTGTTAATTGCACAAAATTTCGATCACCGAAACAATTTGATGGCAGCGTAATTATTTACTCAATAATTAATTATAGCTCTATTTACAGTCAGTCAAATCAGAGTCGGTAATGAAACCGATTAACCTCAACTGACCTACTAGAATCAGTTACATAATATGTTCAAATATCATCTTCATCTTCATTTAAAAAAAATAACTCTTTTAAAGTCATGTTTAACGTATTATTAATTTTCAATAGTAATTTTATTGAAGGTTTATTGAGGATATTAGAATGTATATTTCGTCCATGATAAGTCATTGTATTGTAGATAGTCTACATCTCTACAATATCTATGTGTAATGATAGAAATAGAGTTAAGCGAAATTTAAATAGAATGTCAGAAGAGATTTTATCGACATTTAATTTCTAGAGCAACTTAGGTCTGATTTTCTTTATGTTTCTTTATGTAGGCTATTCTCAGTTTCAATGAAGACCAGGTAATTTAATTTTGATCGAGTGGATGGTATTTCAATTCACTAAGGATTTATATTATGATTTCTTTGCTTTACGATATTCCGGTTGGAGATTTTGCGCGTTTCGGTGCTCGCTTATCAACGCGTTACACAGAGCGTTTTCCTAGGTGTTTCATAGCGTCATTTAGAAACCATATCGAACTTTGTACGCGATTTTAATCGACAATGCATCTCTATTGGGAACATTAATTAGATTAATTATTTGAAAGGCAGTGTAATCATGTGTAAATGAATTACAATATCACAGTAATTTCGTCTCGTATTCGATCAAGATTGAGCTTTTATTTCCATTAACAAATAACAATTCAATATTGTTTCATACTCTACTCTCAGCTATCCACACAACTGTGTTCAACCAAACATTACTATTATTTCCAGCTGAATGAATTGGATTGAAACATGAACTGAGTAAGGAACATTTCATTTCCTTTCAGGTCCAATAATTTCCGTTCGTTTCGCAAACGTTTTGCGTTGGCGCTTCATTCAGCAACGAAATTTAATTACTTATGTTTCAAGTGTAGTTGTAGTACAAGTATTGATTTTCATGTTCTCCATTTGTCTCGCCATTTATTAAAACATATTTAATATGCTGTTTCTTGCAACTATAAAAAACTATGAATTTTATGCAACGTAAGAGCACATTAATTATAAATTCCAGTGGTAATTTCATTAAAGTTTGCTAGTGTTATCGCTGAGTGATACGTGGCACGTGTAAATGTGATTATGTTCTCGTCTGCTCAGGTTGCAACCGCCGTCACCCAGCATCAGCTCGCTGCTGAAAGCCCAGGACTTCCAAGTGTGTTTGACAGTGATCGAGGCGCGCCAACTTGCCGGTCTGAACATGGATCCCGTGGTGTGCGTGCAAATAGGTGACCAGAGGACGTGTAAATGTGATTATGGTCTCGTCTGCTCAGGTTGCAACCGCCGTCACCCAGCATCAGCTCGCTGCGGAAAGCCCAGGACTTCCAAGTGTGTTTGACAGTGATCGAGGCGCGCCAACTTGCCGGTCTGAACATGGATCCCGTGGTGTGCGTGCAAGTAGGCGACCAGAGGACGTGTAAATGTGATTATGTTCTCGTCTGCTCAGGTTGCAACCGCCGTCACCCAGCATCAGCTCGCTGCGGAAAGCCCAGGACTTCCAAGTGTGTTTGACAGTGATCGAAGCGCGCCAACTTGCCGGTCTGAACATGGATCCCGTGGTGTGCGTGCAAATAGGCGACCAGAGGACGTGTAAATGTGATTATGTTCTCGTGTGCTCAGGTTGCAACCGCCGTCACCCAGCATCAGCTCGCTGCTGAAAGCCCAGGACTTCCAAGTGTGTTTGACAGTGATCGAGGCGCGCCAACTTGCCGGTCTGAACATGGATCCCGTGGTGTGCGTGCAAATAGGCGACCAGAGGACGTGTAAATGTGATTATGTTCTCGTCTGCTCAGGTTGCAACCGCCGTCACCCAGCATCAGCTCGCTGCTGAAAGCCCAGGACTTCCAAGTGTGTTTGACAGTGATCGAGGCGCGCCAACTTGCCGGTCTGAACATGGATCCCGTGGTGTGCGTGCAAATAGGCGACCAGAGGAAGTACACCAGTGTCAAGGAGAGCACCAACTGCCCGTATTATAATGAGGTGAGTTCACACGTTCCTAATTAAGGATTATAGAAGAAAATCATAGGATATAGATTTCCATAAATTTCTATTTACTTCGTTAAACGTGAAAGTTTTCTAACACGCATGGCATTAATCCTTATCGCTTGAGGCTGCTTAACTTATTTCATGTTGTGTTACATGAAATTTCAAACATGTACCTTAAAATACCCTAGAGGGTTGGAAAAGAAAGTTACATTCTCAATCAGAATGGGCTGAAAGGAAACTCCCATCTCACCAAAGTAAAAAAATGCTCAGTGGTCTACTTTCTGGAAAACTTTTATTTCACCGTGAAAAGTAGCGGCGTCGTCCATTAGTACTTGTTATTCGAACTTTTCTTTTCTTAGTATAGTTAGTGTCGAGTTATTTTTGACAAGACTCAGTAGTTCTTGGAGCTTTAGAGGTAGGACATGAGTTAAACATGTTCTCCAGCTGCACTGAGCTTGCGTGCTAAGTAAAGAGATTTCTCCAGGATAATCCGAGCTGACGGGTTCCATAAATGTGTCTCTTAAGCTCTCTGTTAGTAACTTCGTCTTTAGTAAACGTGCATCTCCGGTTTCCTTCACTAACTTCCAAGCAAGGGGGAGAGGATTTTGTCTTCAAGTAAAGCTATTGACAACGAGGACGATATATCACTCACAATCTTGAAGCGGATCAAAACCGCCAAGATTGTGAAATCGACCGTCCTAACTTGATTCCCAAAACTCTCTAAGCTTTACGGGACGTAAACTTTGGAGAGATACTTGCCATTCACCTGTTTGACAATTTATTGGCATCTACATTGACGGCGAATTCGACTTCACGTCACTTTTCCCGATTTTTGTTATCGTACTTTCTGAATAAATCGAGCTGAAATGTGAACATTTCAGAAGCAGGTTCAGAAAACATTTCAGGAAAATTTCAAAGAAAGGAACAGAAGTGACAAAACTCTAAAATTTAACAAAAACGTATTGTCTGTAAGTGTCATATTTGTCGCTTTAGATGGATGATTCGGAGTTTGTTTGGGTTTTCCAAATGTTAAAGACATAATGATAAATTGATATTTTTATGTTTGTACACAAGTGTACTGAGTACAACTTTTCATTGTCGATTTACGAAGTGTCAAAAATTATGACAGATCTGCAATATTTTATCACGCAGAGTATTTATCATTTTACAAGACATTTTGATTTAGTATTTAATAAACTTAATTTACCGTAAATAACTGCCAAGTTGTACACAAAAACAAAATACTCTATCCAACGCATTGACCTTCGTATGTGATCGTCTATTACAAATGTGTGTACGAAATATTGCAAAAGTAACTGGTTATCTTGTTATTTCATTTTACCTGATAAAATACCCTAGATTATATGAAATGGTTTCCAAAAGTTAAGTGTGTCGTAAGAAAATTGCTTTGGGCAAAATTAATAATTGCAAAATATTTTCTTGAACACAATACCTACTCTACTGCGGTAACGTAAGCGGCTTCATTCCTAATTAGAAAAGGCTTATTCACAAGACACCGTGCTATCTCGAAAGTTACTTGATGGGTTTTCAGCATCTATAAGGACGTCAGCCTCATTGTCAGCATCTCTGAACCCGTCAAGAGCGAGGGTAGTGATTGTGAGCATCGTGCACATTATCTGTGGCGTTGACAGCAGAGTCAGCATCCGAGATCCAGTGAATAGAGAGAGTGAAGCCTAAAGGTGTCTTTCTGTGACTCATGATTCTGACGTTTTGCGCAGAGAAAGATGTCACGTGACCCGTTTCATCCAATACACAAAAATACAAAGAGTATATCTGTACTTCAGAGGTAGAAGGCCGTAAGTGCATTACATTGATTCTTTAGGTGAGCTAAACCAGCAGTTTTGTCTTCATTCAATCAAAACTGGCGACAACCGACAATGGTAACTCAATATGACTGTATTCGTTGATATCAGTCAAATGGTGATTGAGAGCTTGATTACATAATCCCAAAAGTGTGCAACGCAAAATCGAGAAAATGGCCTTCCGGCCTTCTACCTCTGAGTTACAGGCATAACATGGCTAACACGGAATACCACGTAACATGTTCGTTGAAAATGGTCGATCAATCTCAACTTTCTCAGTCCGAATTTTGGGGGCGCTGAGCGTCGGCGGGGCGGGAATATTTATTACAACTTTTTACCACTGCGTAAAATTAGTTATCCTGCAAAAACGAGTTTGAAGACTCAAATGTAGCAAAAACTCGATTTAGTAATTAAGAAACCATGTGTCAATACCACAAATATTACACGTTGTCATGGGTACAAATATATACACGAATGTGTCATCGGTCAAAAACTGCAGATGATTTTTTTGTATGTGGCTTAACGTCGCACTGTTCTGCAGCGAGGCTAATGGCGACGGATGAATGATAATGATAATGATTGGGAGATGATTGTGAAGAGTAGGTAAGGATGGAAGGTGGGAAGGAGGCGGTCGTGGCCTATTAGTAGGGTACCTTCCCAGCATTTGGCTGTCGACTGAGGGAATACCACGAAAAAAGAAACAGTCACCAAGAACGGCCACGGGAATCGAACCCGGGGCCCCGGTATACAAGTTTAGAGCTTTACCTCTCAGCCACCTGTTCCGTACGGCCGATGAATGTCTTAGACCGAAGATTGTATATTTATACAAAAAAATCGCTGTGTCTAACATCCATTACATTTTCACACTTCACGATGCATGTATGTATTTTTTGAAGAATTGATAACAATAAGCAATATTCACAAGGAACACACTTGAACTTGAACTTTGATATATTATGGATGGAGTATATTGTCCGTGTATGGAGTCTATTATTAAACTCTCATGCTCTACACTTTCTCTTAAAGGTTATAATCAGCTATCGGCCAGATAACTATGGTATTTATACCCTTACTTCAACATAATTGGGATTGAACCGTTTATTGATTTACTTTCCAGTACTTTGTCTTCGACTTCCACATCCCGCCGGTAATGCTGTTCGACAAGATTATTACTCTATCGGTAAGTGAATATTAATCACCTATTAACATCACTAGAGGTTTAAGTAGTTTAACTATGAAGTTGCCTTCACTTCAACGTTAATCCCTAATGAAAATGACAACGTTGCACTCTACAGAAATTAATTTGTATTTTTATGGTTCTGGAGGTAAAAGGACGAAAACTTTTTTAATTACACATTTTAAGAAACATTCGTGAATTTTTCAAGAATTCTTTTATCGCAAATTCATACCGAAAATAATTAGGCAAGAACACAATACAAATGGTGGAGGTGCCGGTTTATATCAGGTCAGAGTAGAATTCAACATATCGTCAGTGAAACTACAAAACCTCGTCAGTGAAACTTTTCTCAAAATCGATGATTTTTTATATTTGTGTAGAATGTAGTATTATCTCTTGTAAACATCTGATGTCAACTTTAAAAAAAATTACATAAGCTCGTAACACGTAAAACCCTAAGACTACTTTAGTTTTATGCCTCCCCGAACAGTTCTGAAAATGTCACTTACGAGGTTTTGCAGTTTCACTGACGATATACTGGACCACTAACTTATGGAAATTTAACCAATATAACACATTATTCTGTCAAAATAATATTTGTTTGGGTTCTGTCGTCCTTTTGCTCTAATGTGTGTGTGCCTATAAATTATCCTTTGACTTTGAGGCATGTACTAATGTTGAAAGTGAACAAAATCAATGTGTCAACCAGTAGCTGTATTAGTCATACAGTTCATTATTCATATTCTGTATCCAAGTTCAATTAAGCCCACAATCTGCCACCGGACGAAAGCTCTGTTTGTTTTATTGACCGTCGCTGCGTAACGCGTGAGGGTGGAAACGGAGTCATCACATTCACAAACTTGCGCGAATAATGGAATTGAAGTCAATTCCCTCAACAATAAAGCGGCCACTTGGGTGCTTTGTTTTAACTACTAGTGCACGCAATAAAAGCGCCAGTGAAAGGATGACATCTGACCCCTTTCGCAATTTTCTTTTCACAAAGAAAGGTGTCATGGTAATGGTTAGCGAAACTCGCACGATTCTGTTAATTTGTTTTCCACCTGTTCCAAAAGCTTATTAGGGGTGTAATAATTGTGTATATTATTATAGTGACTCTTATTTTAGAGATAAAGTTTTTATTTGATGTTTCTGACGAAGTGTATTATACTCTAAAGTATGGAAAACGACCCAATGAACTGTGTTTCGGTAGAAATAACCAGGACCCATTTGCTTACTTGATCTACCTCATCTCTTCTTTTAGGTATTGCATTCTAGAAAGTTACTTTACTCTGGAACAATTGTTGGCACATTCAAGATTGACGTGAAGACTGTCTTTGACACCCCTGGTATAATAACATTTCAAAACAACGCTATTTCATTTAATTACCTTCAAAAATTTTAGCGCACTGTTTTTATTACTTTCTCTCTCTGTGTTTTCTTTCCATGAGTATGACATTTATCATTTTTGTTTTTCTTAAATTATATTTATTCTGTATTGCAATTTTTCTTTCGACTATCACAGGTACTTCAATCGAGAAGCATACTGAGAGCTAACAAAATGTTGGGCAGCTTTAAGTTAGATGTGGCAACAGTGTGGTCCCAGACAGGTACAGTCTTATTCCATGCAATCAATCCGCCCCAGACCCAGCCCTAGACCCAGACCCAGACCACAGCAGTTGATAGTTCCTCATTTGTCAATATCGTCATTAAATTCACATTGAATGTAATCAAATACAGGATAAGAATGTTGTGTAATTTAAACTTTGATTAGTTAATCAGAATTACCAGGATCAATGATTATTCAAGTTATTAGCTCAAGATATAATTACCTGAATTGCCTAATCGTGATAATTCACTAAAAATAACAACATTGTTTGAATAAAATAAATTGAACGAGGTAACAAGTAATTTAACCCATTACGTTCAGAACAAATTCCATATTGCAATTCAAACTTTGGCTCAAGTCTTGAATTCAATCATTGATCCTTATAATAATTATTATTGCTGTTTACCAACGTGGCTCACCTTACATTTCTCGAATGAAGAAAAGGTGAAAGACAAAATTTGTATTTAGTTCTTCATTGAAGCCTTAGAAGACTTCATTAGAAACTGTCGCTACAATTTATTGGCATAACTGAGTCAAAACAAGTGGTAGAATTCATTAAGTACTTCGGTATTTATTTTTTACAATAGCTATCAATAAACATGCATATGTAAAATATGCAAATACATTTTTATAATTTCTCACTTGAGTAATTCTCTATTTTGTGGAACATTGACGGGGAAGAATTTGGCTGTCATTTGTGGGCCTAGTTAGTTGCAAGTCGTACAATTGATGACTGCCAAGAAACTCATCGTATCTTTTCAATCTTTATAAGAAGTAGGAACTGATCATATATTGGTAAATAGCAGCTATGAAACAAATTGATAAGAATAACTTTATTTCACAGTTCAAGGGTAAATTTTTTACGTTTCTATTTCTCAAATGAGAGAAATAATGTATTCATTTATAATTATATTACAAAAGTGCTACTTGTTAAAAAAAAGTTCGTGTGGTTTTAAAGTTCATTTTGTAATGAAATTTCCATTTAAATGAGAATTACTCAGTTAAAACTATGAGTTATATTTTGCTTAACATCTTTACATTATTTTGCATAAGTTTAGTGGGTTTTAGTTGACAACATAAATAGAATAAATGAAAACAGTGAAATCTAACTTATTTCTTATCCTGTAGCTTGATAGATATGTAAAGTATTGTGTCATTAGATCACCACTTGTAGCTTCTACTATTAGTTTGTAGATACCGATAGCCCTGATATTTATCTCACCCTCGATTGCCATATTGAGAAGAGGGCGTTACTTGCTTGAAGCCGTGTCAATGTAACTAACAAACTGATTGTAAATACAACTAATCCGTTAATCCTGAAAGCTTTTTAATAAACTAATTCATTCAAAACGATAAAAAAAACTTGGTTAGAATGTTTTGTGTTTTAACTTTTTTGATGTTGCAAAAAGTTTATATTTTATAATTACCAATGTCTCACCCAGATGCCAAAAAAAATTAATAAAAGCACGGCACATAAATAAATAATCTATCTGTCTAAAATTGAAATGGAAAACATTCGTGGTTGTTTGGTAATTACTTTTAGATTAAACAAAATTAAATCTCGATGTCGGAGGAATTGATTGGATTGCGAAGGAGCGTAGGAAGAGCCGTCTGGTGAGATATTTGCTCGTTTGTTGTTTCCATAAACGAGTTTACTGGATGAAACTGAAATGTGATTCGCAATCGTAAATAACACTGCATGACATTTAAATCTACGTGTTACGTTTATTTTATTGTGTCTTTATTCTTGCATGATATATTTTCCACACTGCACTTGTTTCATGAATTTCAAATCTATGTAAATAATTATTTTTCAGACTCTTTTTTCTAGTTATCTATGGTCTCCCTATGTATGACAACATTTAAATTATGTAATTGATACCTTAACCTCAAAACCACGTAACTGAGTAAACTTTTCGAAATTGTTCAGGAGGAACGAAAAACATTTTTCAACCAGTTAATCTGATTAAAATAAATTTTCACTGAGGATGTATTTGGTCTGCTGAACGTCACAAAGTTTTGCTTTTACAACTATATAAATTGATGCATTATTCAATGGGAAAAAGTCAGATACAGAAAAAGTGCACATACCTGGTTTTCAGTTAATGTATCAGTTTTGGAATGTAATAACATGTGGCAATATCTTTGATGGTTTCATTTATTATAGCTAATAATTGATTCTTTCCTTCTATTAGATATTCATACAGCTTTTATTGCCCTTACAAAAATTATTGCTGACATTTTAAACTCTACTATAAAAATGCTATGGTTAAAAGATATATTTATTTATATAAATAGTCGTACAATAAAATAGGTAGCACAATAAAATGTTCGGCTGTTCTAGATCACCAATTCTACCACAAGTGGGCTCTGTTGACCGACCCTGACGACATATCCGGGGGCCCCAAAGGCTACCTGAAATGCGACATCAGCGTCATTAGCAAGGGAGACAGCGTCAAAGTGCCGCCCAAGAGCGAGAAGGATGAAGACGACATCGAGGCGTATGTCCATCAAAATTACAAGAAATCAATATTACCTCAAATACATTGACATTTTAGGAGATGGCTTTTTAATCTAGTGGAGCGGTCGCTCCACCCAGCCAAGTCGTACTATACACTCACAGTCACTCAACATACCGTAAATGCCTAATAAACTGAGGAGCAGACCAAACACTTTTACTGTAAGCAACAACATGGCATTTTCGGCCTACTGGATCTTAAAATTGGAAAATCTCACATTGTTGTGAAATGTCTTAATTTCGAGCTATGGCCCACCCCACTACATATACCAAATTTGGGAACAATAGGTTATGCCATTTGCGCGCTAGAGGACCGAGAAAACAGTGAAATTACACCACTTTCTGATTCTGAAGATGATGATTCTGATGATATCAGGAAACCCTGTTGACAGCGCCACAGCCTAAACGGCTAAACCGATCGACCTGAAACTTTTACCACATATGCACTTTTGGCGTCTGATGATACCTTGCCTCTTGTGATTTTTTGTGCCGCCATTTTTAAACCGGAAGTGACGTCATAACTCAAAAACGTCTGGACCGATTAGAACGAAATTAGCGCCATTCGATTTAGATGGTCATCTATATGAAGTATCAATAAAAAAAATATTATTTTCTTATTTTCTAAACCGGAAGTGACGTCATAAATACGCAATATTTAACTTATTTCAACAAATTATACTTAAAATACGTACATAATTAACTTACATTGTAACATAGACAATACAATTTATATATTCAAGGTAGCAGTGTTCTCGGCCGCCATTCCTGAAACCGGAAGTGACGTCATATATCTAAAACGCCTGTAACGATTGCAACTGAACTAGCTCCTGCGTATTCATTCTGCTATTTATTTGAAAAATCAATTGTGAAAAATGAATAAATAAATTAATGGTACCGGAAATGGCGGCAGGAACCACTAAATGAAACCGGAAGTGACGTCATATATTACAAACGGCATGACCGATTTTACGGAAATATAGGGATTAGGAATTCAGATGGTCGTTCATGAAGGTATCAACTAGATAAAACTAGATTGTTTTCTTATTACCTATACCGGAATTCGGCCGCTATTTCAAAACCGGAAGTGACGTCATGTATCGAAAACGGCTGGATCGATCATAACGAAACTTAAGCTATTCTTCTTGGATAATCATTTTCATCTTATACCAAACGCAACTTTTCATAGTAACCAAATCGGTTGAGGCGTATTTTTTTAAAGAAATTAGTCCCTGCTCGGACATGTGCTACAAGCTGTATGAATAAACTAACAAAAGAAGTGATATCCCAGAAAAAACACTCCGTGTAAAAATACCAGCCAAGTCTCTTTAACTATAAAAAAAAAATAGAAGAAATCTAAAAATTCAGCACTGAAAAGGAGTGATATCAAAAAAGGAGCCAAGTCAACGAATTTTCAAAATTTTAATCGTACCATTGAAATAAAAATATCAACCCCCGAAAAATACTTAAAAAAAGGACTTGGCGCATCGTTTTTTTAAAGACATTTTTCTATTCTTAAGCTTATGCCACTCACATACTACGTAGTTCAGAAATGCCTAGAAAAATTGGGACAAAACTTTCAAATTAAATATTGAACATTCTGTAAAATATTTTAAATTTAAATATAAGTACGCAAAGAAACATAGCATTGTCTTACAAGCAATAAATACAGAACAGTTGTGTTTGTGATTGGTAGGTACCTATAGTTTTGTGGGTACATCAACATACCTACTACAGCATTATACTTTGAACCTTCTCGCCGTGTAATTAATTGCTATTAATTAACATTTTATACCAAAAAAATTCATAAATTACATAACGTATTACTTTAGATAAAAATCTAGTCAGTAATTATTTGAGCAGCATGGCTCAGTGCACTAGTCACTTATACAAATCTCATTGACGGCCTTCTTGTAATGAGCGCTTTCGCTATTTCCCTCAGTCACGATATTGAGAAGTATGATTGATTAATATGACCCTAGAAATAGTGGCAATAACGAATAGACTAGGCCGCTTCCGTTTATTCGTTATTCGTTTATCCGTTTATTTCCTCTGAATATTGACAAAATACCAAAACTGCCAGTAGGTAAGAGTACTAGTTATATTAAAACGTAGTATGATTCGTCGATAATGAATGTGATATACTCAGGAAAATATACTTGTAGAGTTCTTCCTATACTTTTAGGATAGAAAAGTGTCTTTAAAAAAACGATGCGCCAAGTCCTTTTTTTAAGTATTTCTCGGGGGTTGATATTTTTATTTCAATGGTACGATTAAAATTTGGAAAATTCGTTGACTTGGCTCCTTTTTTGATATCACTCCTTTTCAGTGCTGAATTTTTAGATTTCTTCTATTTTTTTTTTATAGTTAAAGAGACTTGGCTGGTATTTTTACACGGAGTGTTTTTTCTGGGTTTAGTGGACACGACCAACAATCTGCTGTTAAACTTGCGTATATTTCTCCTAAAAACCTTCTCCGTTAAAATTGAGTAATGTACTGTGTAAATTCAAGGCCTGCATATTCATAAAACACGAATTTTAAGAGGATTTTAGTTCATTAGCTTGAGTAAAGGAAGAAAAATGTTTTCATTTTTAAAATGTGTAGAAAGTTCTATATTACATCATCACATCGTAACGAGAAATTTAAACTCATAAATTCTGATTGTGAAATATTAAAAGTCTTGAATCTAACCTTGTTATCCCTCAGGAACCTGCTGCTCCCTGACGGGGTTCCCGTGGAGAGACAGCGCGCCCGCTTCATTGTCCGCGTCTACCGCGCCGACGGCCTCCCCAAGATGAACTCCTCCATCGTCGCCAACGTCAAGAAGGCGTTCACCGGCGAGTTCAAGGATCTCGTCGACCCCTACGTCCAGGTCTCCTTCGCAGGACTCACGGTAAGGAGCGCGCATCAATTAGTAGAGAGCTTCGCGGTACAAACTTACATGTTACTAAAACAATTTTGAATCTTAGTCTCTCCAACTAATGGTTAAATTAATCAGTATGGACATTAGACACTATTTGGCTCGGGGAAATATTTGACTTACCAGGAATATGTCCTAAATTTTCAATTACTTAGTTGTAAGTTATATCGAAATTGCCACCCAACCAAGCACCCAACCTATCAATATTTAATATATATATATGTACATTGTTTAATCAAAATCAAATGACTGCTTGAAAAGTCAAAATGAACCGTTTATCTGATGAAGTTGGAGTTTTCCATGCTCAGGGACCAACATATTATCATTTTTACGAATTTCAGGCGAAATCGTTCAAGAAATTGAAGAGTTGATCACATTTTAAGCTTCATCTAAAATTATGCGCACATTGATCAAAATTATTCTATTCATAAACTGTTTTCTTACAGAGCTATTTACTATAATTAATCTGTATAATATTACACAGAAGACCTGGCATACGAAATCCGTGGGACAAACAAAGCATTAATAAGATTTTCATGCATATTTTAATAGCTGTAAAATACTCCTCATTTTCATTCCTGAGCATGGGACAGCTACTTTATCATATTTATCATGGACATCTAGGGAGTAAACTTGTTTTCTGCAGATTGCTCTAATGAATTCTAAGGAACACATACTTTATTAATATACGAGAAAGCTCATCGTACCTTCATGTTAGCTTATGTTAAATATGACGATAGATTCCAGAGAGAACGCCAATTAATTCTCGTTACATTGTGTTGCCTCAAGAACATTGTGCATGTATAATACTAAGTAATTAGTGTTAATAATGCAATACTAGCAAACAAAAGGTACCTACTGTAATCAATACTCGCTACATTTCTAAACCGTAAAAGCTGGAACATCCCCAGAGCTTTCTCGATATGGGTTGGACGCTGATTGTAATTGGCATTTCAACAATATTTTATATTTGATAGTCTTTTGTCCTTTTGAGTTCATAAATATTGCACACGTCAGCTAAAAATACTTAACATCACAATACATTACAACAATACAATGAAAAATATAGCCAATCGAATAAAATTCATCGCCCACTACAAATCTGTAATGCACAGTACTGGATGAGTAACTAACTGTATCTTCTTTTGATTTCTTTTGATCTTATTTTTCTACGGGTAGACAGTTTGCCTGAACAAGACAGATTGAAATACATTAAACATTAATATTGTATTATATGTTTATTGAAAACTGCGCTGTAATTGGGGCCTAAATTAGTTTTAAGAGTCAAGCTACAATTGACGTGACGACGACGGAAAAAAAATTCAACATAAAACATAGTTAACTTTTCCTTTTCACTTTGGTTGGTTGAATTTGAAAATACATGTTCAACTTTTAATGTTGCGTCCTTCCGCACCCGTTACGTCATTTATAGGTATGGACAATTTATAATTTTTCACCAAATAAAAACGTTCCATCGACAAAATATATTGTGACACTTGCTTCACACGGTTACCACCGCGTTAGTATGGGCGTCCACGGGTGGAGGGGGGGAGGGGAAAGCCCCCCTCCCATGGATGTTAGGAAAACATATTGTTGTGTTGTTTTACGTATAATTTTATTTTGTAAACAAAAAAATTCAACAAATGTCATTTTAAAGTGTCAAAAAACAAAAAATAGCCTTCGGGGCAAGGTGAGGGGCATGCCTTCCGCCCCCCAAAGTGTAAAATTTTATAAAATATTGATTCTTTTAACAAAATACACCCCATAAACGACTCAAAATTGATTTCAAAGTGTCCCTCCCCCCTTAACCCGTGGAAAACTGATTTCCTCAACTTGCCCCCAGACAGAAATCCTGCGGACGCCCATGCATGGTCTTGTTCCAGGGTAAAACCAGCGTGCGGAAACACAGCTACGCGCCGGTCTGGAACGAGCAGATCGTCTTCACAGAGATGTTTCCGCCACTTTGCCAGAGGATCAAGATCCAGCTGCGGGATAACGATCCGGTCAACAACGCCGTCATAGGGACGTATTTCCTGGACTTAAAGACCATCTCCAACGACGGAGAGAAAGGTGAGTCGTAACGAGACGATGTGAAGTGGTGCCGAAGCCTAAACCTAAAGCTGTAAACCTAAAAGAAGTTCAAGAACGACTAGTACGTAAAAACACAATACTTTCACCCTGGTCACTGCTTTAACTATGTTTTAACGTCTATACGCCGTTGTAACATTTAAACGGGACTTGAGATAAATACACCCTTCCTTAGTGTTCACGGGTATTACTTCTCATCTTAGACATTTATTTTTGCTTTAGAGTACCTATGTTTCGTATAGTCGTGTTGATAAAAAAGAAATGTATACTTGAGACAATTCCTCTTGCAGGTGCTCTATTTTCTTTTACTCTTCTACTCTTTGTAGAGCTTGTACATTGTATGTATGTATTTTACTACACTGTTCGTGGATTTCTACAAAACTATTCCAACCATTTGATGGATTGGTCGGTGAATACGGACCGTAATCGAACTTTAGTATAAATAAAAATGGAAATCATAGAGTAGCACCACGTTGAACAAATGTGTTCTCGTTCACAAGTAGCTTTGAAAGAATCTGGGAATTGTCAGGTCATAGCTTGTTCCTTTTAATGAAAAATCGTAATTTTATAACAATGAATATAACAATAATTATCTCTAAATACGTAAATCAACGTTACTATCTGTACAACTGGGGAATAAAATATTTATCTCGGGGACGTAAAATCGTTTCAACTACATTTAAGTTGGCAAAAGTCCTCTTTGAAGTCCGGCAAACCTGAGTGGCTGATCCCTTGTGAATTTTAAATTGACCCGAGGCAACTTAACCCTTCTCTCGTCGCACTTAAACGACCTCGTCCACAAAGAGACGTCACCACTGATACCTCGGATTATCGTATAAATTCCATACTGAATGAACCTCCACGACAATTTTTCCATTGAACCGGCAAAATAACTTTGTGAATGATGTCTGTGTAGGATTTCTGCCGACGTTCGGTCCGAGCTTCATCCACTTGTACGGCTCTACACGCGACTACAGCCTCCTCGACGAGCACTCCAACCTGAACACGGGTCTGGGCGAGGGAGTGTCGTACCGCGCACGCCTCCTCGTCGCCATCCGCACGGAGATCACGGACACGATCGACCTCGCGCCGTCGGAGGTGGAGGTCGAACCCACCTTCCCCATCTGCGAGGTGAATACTGACTCCTTTGAGCTTCTCATGAACTCGAAACCGTGCCGCAAATCCATTGTTACGCGAATTAACAAAGACATGTAGTTCGCACAGCCAGTGATGAGACACTGAACCCCTGCAACATGGGTCGCGAAATCGATTTGAAATGCGAATTCGCGACGATTCGCGTTCATGAAAGACCCGGTTCAGCTTTTTTTCAGTCGCTACGATTTTTCAGACGCGTCAAATTGGAAGTGTGGAGCCTCAAGGGAACAAACTCCTCGGACACTTCTCGGACATGTCCTATGCTAACTCTATACGTGACCTAAGCTAACTCTATACGTGACCTTACCCTTGCGACTGAGTGAAACGATAAGTTATAGTTCGCTGTCAGAGTCGGAGTACACGTTTATATTACTGCACATAGCAACATACGTGACAGATTAAAATGTGATACAAATTAAATCGTTTGCATGATTATGATATCAGCAGGTGAAATCGTATACTTGTGATGTCATAGAGTTGACGGCAATATTCTTAGTAAAGTCAGGACAGGGTTGCCAACTATGTGACCAATAGTTACTCAAATTAATAATATTAATTTAGAATTTTTCATTAAAGATTGATTGAATGTGTAATCGAATGCTGTGTCAAGTTGGCTGAAAAGAGACGCAGACTACGTGACCACACTTTCACTTCCTAGCAATATTGAATTTCTATGTAAAGATGCAATCGACGTAACATAGTTATACGAACTTGGCCAGAATTTTGAACAAGTGAGTACTAAATTGAATAAAAAAGGCATGTCTCACATTCTGATTTTTCGTGGTTAGCCGAGGATAAAACTGTCACTGGTTCTTTTCATCAAATTCAGCCGTAACTTCGTCAAATAAATGTACTGAACTGAAGGTAAATTCAGAAAGCTCTGCTCTCAACAGTATTTAATTAAACTGTGAAAGCTCACAATCAGCAAAGCTAATTACCTTTTGACCGGTGTCTGCATTCTGTATTTACAATGGACTTCCATTTCAAATGAATGTTGGCAATTGAAAGCGTAATTAATATGACGCTATATTTTTTATCAGACTTCCTACGGAAAGAACGAAGAGTTCTTCCTGTTCACCGCCATCTTCGACTCGACCATGATCGACAAGAGGTTCGCCGACAAACCTCTGTACTTCGAGATCAGCGTCGGCAACGCGGGCAACTCCATGGACGGTCACAATCAGACTTCCAAGGAGCTCACCGACTCGGACAGCGACGACAATCTGGGTACAATAACTTCAATAGAACTTCTATCAACTTGACTGCAATAACTGGACTCCTATTCTGTAACTTAATTTCTGATGGAAAATAAACTGAATAGGAATATTTATCTTTTGTTTCCAATGTTAATCTCATATAAAAACAAATTAGATTCAAAATCCGATTCCTTTCCGACGGAAATGTCTTGCAAAATATGTCCGCAGGTTACTTTGGCTCCCAAAATTTTGTAAAATATCACGTAAGAGTCTCTTTTCTATTAAGAAGTGTATTTACTTTATATTTACTTTACCAATTTATGTCTTAATGTTGCTGTTCTCCATGCCGAAAAACATAACTTTTCGTTTTTTCAATGTTAGTGGATCTCTTCAGAGTGAATTAATCCAACTAATCGAGTGGATTGCCATTTTCTTCTAGAATCTGTCACAACGGAATCGTCGTCCTGGCAAAGCACGACGCCGCCGACGAAGCCGATGACGCACGACAAGACGTACTACTTCCTGCCGTACTGGGACGACAAGCCGTGCATGCATGTACGATCAGCGTGGCCGGACTACAGAAAGCGCATGTACAACTCAAACGTCATCAGCAAGGTCGTCGACAAACTGGTAATGAAAAGTGCAATCAAACAAAACACAATCATAGTTGTAATGAGTATGACCCATCCGAGTACCTTCCAGTTACATTCATTTGCTTAAATATATATGGCATATCTTATCAGTACTCTATTATATGCAACAAAACGGAACCAATTTCAAAGATGGTACGAGAATTCTTCCGCCGTAAGCGTGATTATTCTATTGATGTGCAGCAAAAGATGTTCAAACTATTTGGTTCCGATCCCATCACAAATAAGCCAAGTACACACGACACACCCACCTCCAACATTGGACGTGACCCTGAACTTTAGAGACCATGTTATTTAACGCGCATATAAAAAGCACGCAGGTGTGTCCTCGAATAATTTAACATTACGATCATTATTATATTTATGTGCATTTATCTATGTCCCAGTTAAACTGTATGACATGTAGAATAAGATAACAATATTTTTAAAGAATGAGAGTTTTAGGAATCTTACGGAGATAGATGAACAAACAAAAACCCAAAAGAACATTTGAAAAATGTGGGTACATTCTGTATTTGTATCATTTTCCTGGTGCAAACTCTTGTTTTGTGAAAATCACATAGAATTTGGCCACAAAGCGATTTAAGCGCTTCCGATGATCGATGAGCGTTGTTGTTTCACAGATGATTATAAAATCGGTTAATAAACATTATCATTTATAGTTACAAAATAAACCGGTAAATATTACTGACAACGAATTATTTTATGTTAGGTTGATTAAATATACGTATGCATCTCTCTCATACGTAACCATTAGAGATTGTAACCATCGCATTGTCAAGTAGGAGCGAGTAATAAATTATCCGGCAGTTGTCAGTGTCAGGAGCAGTGTGTTAACCACAGTTAACTGGCCAGCTAACCTCGTCAAGATTGATTTTCTGTCTGCTCAGGGGATTTGGTTGGCTATCCAAACAGACATCCCCGATATTTCACCCTCTCGCGCGACTAGAGACCATAAATTATTAAACCTAGAGCAACAGTTTTCGACAGAACGTGTGTTTATCTACGTCAGAGTTTTGATATAGATAGGATACGTGAACGCACGTCCATACCTCATAGACACGATATTTCCCTGAATTTCAAATATGTACTTTAATTATTCAAGTGAAGCAGCTTATTGAAGGTTTTAATCTTCGTGAGAATCACAAACTCTTGTCCTTTTATGAAGCTCTGGCGTATATTTAGTTTAAATTGAAATCATTCCGAAATGCGCTCGAGATATTATTGAAGCAAGTTATGAACACTTAAATTTACATCAATCCATAGGTCATTTACCTGAGCTAATAAGATCAGTTTAAGATCTTCAAAGAAAACAAATCAAATGACTTGAACACATTTTGGGCTACTTCTCGATCATGAGTCATTACTTATGACACATACGGTGGAAGAAGTAACTCCATGCCCATCCATGCATGTACATGCCCTATTGCTGACACCAAGAACCCGGAATGTTTCTAGTTCAAGGAGAAGCAATTCCTTTTTGTTGGTCTATAAAGTTTGAATACACGTAAAACAGAACTTTTCTTGTTGGTCTGGAAGTTCTGCGCGTCATGTCGTAATCCCCATGACATACATTGTGAAACTTATCAGTCCTGCTGTCGAACTTATTGCTTGTTCAGTCATTCGTATCGCCATTGATGTCAATACCTTTTGTAAGTCGACATGATGCCAAATAATGATAAAACAGAAATATTAACCTTTCAACAGCGTGTACGGTACTTTTATGATCGTCGTATCAATGTCATACATGCTAAAAATAAATAAACACGGGAACATAACACAAAACTGACATGCACACAAAGCAAGTCAGTATATAAAAATAATTAATAACAACACGTGTGAATATACATCCTTTGAAGTATTCCCGTTGTTTAAAAGCGATTTAAAGGAAAGTCTTCACTTCTGTTGGCAGGAATATGGTTCATTTGGCTATCGTTTATTTTATACTATACGACATATTCATAAAGTCAAATTGGATTACAGAGACAGAGCAGGTATGCAAGATAATGTCTGTACCTCGGAGGTTGAAGGCCGAAAGTCTATTTTCATGATTTTGCGTTGAACATTATGCTCCATCCAAGAATCATTGCAATGCACTTCCGGCCTTCTACCTCTGAGGTACTGACGTACTGACGTATTGCAGGAGGAGGGATTGTCCGAGGTGCATTCTCTGGACGAGATGGAAGACCCCGCGGCAGAGAAGCTGCTGAGGAACGTGCTCGACGAACTGGCCACCAACTGTGCCCGATATCTGACGATCTCCGCGAGGACCAATGGCGGCGGCGTCGGGAAGACGAAGCTGGACAAGGAACATCTCAAGCTCTGCCAGAGGGACATTGTGAGTGAATCGCAACACATCCCATCGTCATAAAACTTTAATGTCTGCTCTACAAGACAAGGAGATTGAACTACATAATGGGTTGCAAACGTCCACTTGGAAACAAGAAAGCTAAGCAATTCGGAGTTATTGGTCTTCAAAGTGTACTTTCAGCAACTTAAAAGCTCTTAAAGCGTATATTCTAGTTTAAGCGTAGTTCATTAATGTTTGCTATTACACTTTTTCGTGGTACGAAGAATAGAATTTAGAGACAAAATTCCATGTCATCAGGTGGTATGTTTCGTTTGGTGAGGACAATACAATAATTCATATTCTATTATGAACACTGTATTTATTCCATCTTCATGTGTCTAGGAATCTATCGGCACGATGGCGAGAAACTTGAAAGCTCTAGTCACGAAACATTCCTTCAAGGAGCGACTGAAGACGGCGCACACGTATCTTCAGAAGCTGCGGTTCTTAGTGGAAGACGTAAGTGTTTGTTCAGTGCACGATTCGCTCCACCAATAGTCACGAGCCGCCACTGTGATTCAGTGAATATTATCAAATCACAACCCTCTTTTAAGTACTCAATACTTTTAATACTTTTAGATACTTTTAATATTGATAAACGATGTGTGATGTGTGTTTAGCCGCAACACTCCATGCCCGACGTGTTCGTGTGGGTCATCAGCTGTGGCAAGCGGGTTGCCTACCAGCGCATCCCAGCCCGAGAACTCATCTACTCGGTCATCGAGGAGGAATGCGGCAGATGTTGCGGAAAAGTCTCCACGCTCTTCTTGAAAGTATGACATCGCCTGACGTCAGATCAAGCATTTGAAGATAGCGTCGCATTGTTTATACCGACTTTGAATACAAACATTCAACTCAAATACTACCAGTCGGTATTTAAACTACCAGTCTAACCTACCCTATATTAACTTTACAATTTAAATTTATATCCTTTCATTGTTTATCCGAGCTTTTGATTTCATCATACATTTTCTAACTTCAAAATAAGACCAGTAGGTCATATATGTTTAAGTGACTATAGAGTGATAGATAAAGACATGAAATGTACTATCGACTGGTACTTTATATGAACACTTTAGTAGGTACTAAGTTGAAATTTATCAAATTTTATACCTACGGTGATTTATTTACTAGAAACTAGATTACGTTTCAATTTATTATTAGTGGACGTACTGCAATTAAGAAAGATAGCTAAGAAATTATTTGAAAGACAGTTATGCATATTGTGTTCTCGATGTATCCTGGAATTGTGCAGCAGTATTGTTGTTTTGTCCCAGCTACCGGGCAAGAAGGGATGCGGACCGAGCGGCTGGGCGATCCAAGCGAAACTCCGCGTCTACATGTGGCTGGGGCTCATCAAACACAAGAAACACTTCACCAACGGTCTTCCAAACGGCTACGAGTTCTCACAGGAGATCCGCAATGCGGAGAGACCGCGCTCTCTTCCTCCCTCCACCATTCACTACATGGAGAAACATGTGAGTGCTTGCTCTAATAGTACATTTCCTTGGGATAACTTTATACACTTATTTGTATAAAGTACACTACAATAACTTAATACAAAATTGCGAAGTTTCAATGTTATTTAAGTATGCATTTGGTGGGAATATGGGAGTACTTTTAAAAATTAAGTACAATTTTACATTTGGTGTCAGAAATGGTATTTTTAAAATGACCGGTCGATTGTTCTACCGATTGAGCTACGATTACTCATTGAGATCATTATAAACGATTTCAAATTTTACAATTGGTGACAGAAAAGGGACTTATAAATATTGAGTAACACAATTTTACATTTGGTGTCAGACGTAGGATTTTCTAAAATAAAATAAAATTTTACGTTGAGTGTAAAAAACAAAAACAGTAAATAGAAAATTTTAAGGTAATTCAGATCATAAAAGGGTTTGAGTGAGATTAAAGCGAGCATTACAACATCGCGAGTAGAGTTGTTGCTTCCATCCAACCAAAATGCTGAACTTGACTTGATAATTTAAATGTAAAAATAAATTTAATTTATAATTATTAAATTTTTTCGGAAATCAATGAATTATTTCTCTTTTTTTGCCAGTCGTTCCAGCTGCGAGCGCACATCTACCAGGCGCGCTCTCTGATTGGCTCGGACGCTTCCGGCCTGTCGGACCCATTCGCCCGCGTCATCATGGGGGAGTTCTGCCGCACGACGCAAGTGATCGACGAGACGCTCAGTCCCACGTGGGACGAACTTCTCGTGTTCGACGAGATTCTTGTATACGGGACCAAGGAGGAGATCAAGAGGGATCCACCATCCATCATCATTGAGATATTTGACCAGGACAAGGTGGTGAGAGAGAGAGATTTGTCAATCTTATTACCCCGGTCAAATGTTTGCTTAGGATATCGGCATTATTATCTACTGGGGATTTCTATAGGATAGCAAGTCGTCTTATAACGATGTAAGAAGACTCGTACAATTTAAACAGAAATAATATTTCGTGCAACAGAAGATAGAATTGAGTTCCTTACACAACGTTTATTTTATTTTAATTCTACTAAAATTATTCCAATAAAGAAAGACATATCTTACCATTCACGGTATTAAATTAAACAAACACATGACTTTCTATTTTATAGATTTCACAAATGGTGGCATAAATAGGATTTAGTTTTATTAGTATCCACTATTAATTTAACAGTACATGAAGGTCTAAGAAACTTACTCGACTCGTAAAACCATGTTTCAAATTCAAGTATAAACACAATTACGCTCGGCGAATTGATTTTATGATTTAACAAATTGTATCAGAAGTAGGATTTAGTAATACTTAACACTATTATCATAAAAGTGTTATTAAAGGAGAACAAAATACGTTAAATACGAGAAGTATGCAATGTAATATTTATTTCTATGAATTTTAGTGAAAACCGCATATTTTTTAAAAAATTCCTGATTTTTTTATGATTTATTTCATGTAGCGCGCAACGAATATTCATCTCATGCGTGACGTACGTGGTGCGCGGCCATGTGTTCTGAGTCATGAGTCGCAGCGCGGCAGAGCACATGGCTATAAACAAAATCAAGTGTGACACTCATCTGTTCTTTACGCAACACACATGCAGTTCGTGTCCAACACGAGACGTAGAAACACTTCTGTGTCTAATATTGTGCATTTATTTTGTGAACTAATTTCTAATACGCTAACTGCATTATTCTTGCTGTGAACCGTTCACTATACAATAGGATAATGAGTAGAGACAACTATTTATTACCGCATCAGTTTGAACCAGAATATGCATAGACTGATCTAGACAGTGTTGTTTTAGTGGACGAGAACGATATCACTGTTCAGATTATATTCGGGACGAAAAGATATAATAATTTATGGTGTAAACGTGGAATGTGCAAACCAATGCCGAGTGATTTTGAATGTTTGTGTTCTCAGGAAAGTGAAACATTGGTACGGTTAGACGGCAATTTGATTGTGTCACTAAAAACCCCTTTTTATTATTTTAATTATTTTGCGAGTAGGTACTGTACTTACTGTTTCTGTTCCATCCACACATTTTCAAGTTCGTTTTGAAAATACATTTTAATTTGTTGATCAAAAGTAGTGCGTGAAAAACAATTGCCTTTGGGTTGATTTCCCTTCATAGTCTGACATTGCCAGTGTAATTTATGACCTGCTTCACACGTGGTCGTCACCCCTAGCATAGCCCCCTCGACTCCACCTCTTAGTTTTTACAACGAGTGCCCCACATTCACGGCACAGTCTAAACAGGGTGGACAAACAGCACCAAAATACAAAATAAAATAAATGTTTAGTAGTTATCACTGTCACTGTCATTTTCACTGTCGGTTTGGAGTCCTCACTATCTGATGCTTCTTCTTCTGGGTCCAGTCTAAACTAAACATCAAAATCTTGCGTTCACTTTCCGATAGTAGAGGTGATCTATTTTTATTTGGGTTGCGGTATGATACCCGAGGCACTTACTTTTCTGTATTATTAAAACCCTAAAACGAACACTGAGTCATTATTAAATCGGATTATACTACCTAATAATATATATTTGAATTACACTTTCTTCACATCCTGACTCAGTGACTGCAGGAACTCGACTGATTTTCATGTGACGAAAAAACTTACGCCTACAACTCATAAACATATCAGGGCCTCTTGGGTGCATTGCTTGGGTGAGGCGACAAAGTCCTGAGAGCTACGCATGCAAGTTTCTCAAGTGTATAATGATCTCATCTAAATTTATTACCTACGAGCATTTTTATAGTTTAACTCGTAAAACATTCTGAAGATGGAATAATGAAACTAAAATAACGCAACCAATGTCGAGTGATTTTGAGTGTTTGTTGAGTGAATGTTTGTGTCGTCGGGAAAGTGAGACAATTGACGAGGTAAGACGGTAATAGAATGCGTATCTATAAACCCATCTATATGAACGTGATAATTTAATCATTTATATCATAAGATCAATCAGTTTGTATAACACTAATACTTTGAGACGAAGGAAGCTTTGAATGAGCTTTGGATTTAGCTTTCAAAACAGTGAATCGTTTCGGCGCTTTCTTTCTATTAGGGAATCGGTGTTCACGGCGATGGCATGCATGCCTTTTCCTTACTATTACAGCTGTAAACAAGACACTTTGGCATTATGAAATAGTATGATACTATTATTTGATCTTTAAATTGCATTGTACATCATAAGTTAGTGCATGAATGAATATAGACTGACTTGCATGCATGCATACAAACTCACGCGGCACCCATATAACCAATGCATAGCCACCCGTGCGACGCCCCAGTGACGTCATCGTTCTCGTAGCGTTGCGCAAGAACGTCTGCCAAGGTGTGTTACGATTTTTTTTCATAACCAACAAGCATGTCTATGTTATATGAACACATACAACATTCTGACACTGAAATATCTCTAAACTTATTTTGTTCTCCTTTAAGACATTCTTACAAAATACACATTTTGCACACATAATACAACATAAATTATCCAATAAAACAATTTTATAATTCCAGTTACTAAATTAAATTCAAACGCGCAGACTTCATATTTTATTTTTTTACAAATGGTGGCAGATGTAGGATTTAATTTATAGTGCTAGAATGATACATTCCTAAGAAAATGGTAAGATGCCGACTGACTTCATTCTACATGACATAGCTATATATCTCTTGTTCTAGGGCAAGTCTGAGTTCATTGGCCGCGCTGTTGCCAAACCGCACGTGAAGCTGTCTGAAGACAACTACGAGAAGCCCGACTTTCCCCCGTCTCTTGAGTGGCACGAGGTGACCCGAGGACCCGATCATGCCGGCGAGTTGTTGGCAACGTTCGAACTCCTGCAGCTGCCCGATGCCACGGAGATTGCCGAGCTGCCGATGTTGCCCGATCCCAAGGACATCCCGGACATCACGCAGGGCCTGCCCGACACGGGGCCCATGTTGCCGGTACCCAAGGGCATCAGACCAACGCTAGCGAAATACAGGTATTTATTGTATTTATTGGTTTTACAAATATAATAAAAAGCACGCTTTAAAAATTAAAATGTGATTGATTCTCTGTGGGTCGACTTCTCAATGCTATAATGTTAAATCAGATTTATGACCAGCAAGTACTTAGTAGTCATTCAAGGAATATTATTTGTGTTTGGCATGGTAATAAGTACTAATCAACTGTTTAAAATGTAGCAGAGCATTGAAAAACTTTCCCTAAATGTGTTTGTTAGACACTTGATAATACAACAATTAAAAATTGTAAACAGTAATTAACTTATAAAACGTGCAAAATATGGTTATTTTAAATTTTATGAGTAAAACATGGAGATTGAAGCACATGTAAATAATAAATGTTATTGAAGAGATCTTCCGTCACTTCTAGATCATCACGCTTAGAGAATTGACATAGAATTGGCAGAGGAATTATCTCCTATCTTTGAGATGTTATAATCATTTTGCTGTAATATGCCAGCTTAGTCTGTAATTTACGAGCAAGAATGGCGTTGGGCATTTAGAATACAGTACTGGTACTCGCTGAGTTCCCTCAATTCCACTAAACATCCTTTTTCTGTTTTTCCAGGATCGAGGTGTTGTTTTGGGGTTTGAGAGATTTAAAGCGAATTCATCTCCTGACTGTTGACAAACCTCGAGTGGACATCGAATGTGCTGGTCACATTCTCAACTCATCAGTAATCCAAAACGCCAAGAAGAATCCGAACTTCAGCACTCCGATCAAGTTCCTCGACGTGGTGAGTTGGAATATTCACCGTACATTTCAATTCAGTAAAACATTCGTCCATCTAATTATCATAGCGTAACTAATGGGCTCCATTTCCATTATGCATAATCAACTTGATAGTCCATATTAGCATATTCTCTCACTGAATCACCACTACCATCATCATCAATGTTGATAATAAAGTTAATTATTCTAATTAACTCAAACATTTGCCATTGCTAGTTTGAAATTGAATATTTTAATTCTAATTTGTCCTATAACTCTAAAGTGTCCTATTGGCACTCATTTGAAATGACAGTGTTTTATTGTAAAAAGTACGATATGGATGGACGTAAACTAAAAAAACATCCTACCGAACCCGAAACTTCCGGGGATAGGTTCCGAGTATGAACCCCGGTTCGGCAAGAAAGTTTCCACTCACACCTTCACTAATATCAACCTGACACAACTGGAAGATTTCCACAGAACCAAGTATCCTATCATAAGTTTAAATAATCTCTGAATGAACACGCCACTGAACTGTCGCCTGTGTTGTCAGGAGCTGCCCGAGCAAGAGCTGTACCGCCCGCCACTGACGATCAGAGCAGTGGACTGTGTGTGTGTGAATGAGTTCGCCACTGAACTGTTGCCTGTGTTGTCAGGAGCTGCCCGAGCAAGAGCTGTACCGCCCGCCACTGACGATCAGAGCAGTGGACTGTGTGTGTGTGTGTGTGTGTGTGTGTGTGTGTGTGAATGAGTTCGCCACTGAACTGTTGCCTGTGTTGTCAGGAGCTGCCCGAGCAAGAGCTGTACCGCCCGCCACTGACGATCAGAGCAGTGGACTGTGTGTGTGTGTGTGTGTGTGTGTGTGTGTGTGTGTGTGTGTGTGTGTGTGTGTGAATGAGTTCGCCACTGAACTGTTGCCTGTGTTGTCAGGAGCTGCCCGAGCAAGAGCTGTACCGCCCGCCACTGACTATCAGAGCAGTGGACTGTGTGTGTGTGTGTGTGTGTGTGTGTGTGTGTGTGTGTGTGTGTGTGTGTGAATGAGTTCGCCACTGAACTGTTGCCTGTGTTGTCAGGAGCTGCCCGAGCAAGAGCTGTACCGCCCGCCACTGACGATCAGAGCAGTGGACTGTAGGAGTTTCGGTCGCTACACGCTGGTCGGGACGCACACCATCAACTCCATACATCGCTACATGTATCTGCCGGTGACCAAGAGAGAGAGGGAGGCTGAGGAGAGGAAGAAGTCGCTACAACAACTGCAAAGTAACTTTCTTGAGCTTTGGAAAAGTTTTCAATGAAGATTGGACGCCGGAGGAAAGCAAAAAGTTGAAACTGCACATAGCACAATTTTCTCAAAAAATCTATTCAACTACTAAGCATATGTATTACTTTTAAAACATAAACTTTCTGTGCTAAAAATTTTGATTATTTTTAACAATTACTTTTGTACTAACTGCACTGAGAGAAGGGGAATAAAATCTACAAAATTAATATCATTGGCATATTTTCGACATGTATTGTTATTGAAATAAATTTTTTAAATATGATGTAATACCGAAAATATTAATTTTTATTAGTTTAAAAACTTGAATCTTTAACCTAAATTTTTTGGAGACTGTAATGTGTTTTAATGGTATTATAGTAATATGAAATATGCGCAATTTAAACTTTCTGATCTTCGTTCGATCTTGATTGAAATATGTATTGTTTAATAATGATGGAAAATTTAGTGAATCTCTCACTTAGGGATGGTGTTTTTGGAGGTATTGTATTGTTTAATTGCAGATTTAGATCCGTTCGACACGAACCCGAACCAATTGACAACGAACCATTGCGCCGGCGCCGACCCCGAGAAGACGGTGAAAAGTCCACTTCTTGGGAAGGAAAAACCGATTACAATGCAATACGTAAGTTTAGAACTTGTTAAATGTGTTACAAACGTTCTTCGAGGGGGTCAGTTCATGATTGTTCGACTACTTTCAGGGCACTACAAAAACAATTTCCAAAGAGCTAAAGACTGAAACAAACAAGAAGAGGAAACAATCTGTCGACGAGGTCGTTGATGATGAGGACGAGTCGAGCAGAGATTGGTGGACGAAGTATTTCGCATCGGTTGAAGCGATGATTGAGGTGAATTATACTTCAATTCTGTACCTCGAGGTAGAAGGCCATGTCATCGGTTTTGCGTTGCACACTTTTGGAAAGATGTAATCAAGATTTATTAATTGCCATTTGACTGGTGTCAACAAATTCAGTTATGCAGTAGTATTCGCTTACACATTGACTCATATCACCATTACAATTTACAAATATGATTGGATGAACGCAAAAGTACTTTTTTTTTAGCTCAACTCATAGTTATACCATGAGCTCAAATCAAGAATAATTGAAATTATTCAATTATGAATAATTTATCTCTGAATAATAATTTATTTAGATTTTTATCTCTGTGGTACAGGAGTAATTATTACCATAATTAATAAAGGAATGGTTTTCCCTTAAAAACATTGAAATATACTATCGCCTTGTTGGTGCAACACTGCACTATCTCAATAATTACCAAATAAGTTGATTTTAAACATCGAGGTAATCAATTGGCCACGCACAGTGACCAGTTTTTCATGCAACACGTGAAGTAAATGAGTGAAACGCTTGTGTCTTGTGACAGGAGAGCAAAGAAGCCCGCAAGGAGACTGCCCAGCAGCAGAGCGAGCAGAACGGCAGCTTCCCGATCTACCTGGAAGCCGACTCCGCGAGAGAGCGCCACACGCCGTCGTGGAAGGGCAGCGACAAGAGTGTGGACAGTCGCAAGAAACACACCTTCAAGGGCGCCTCCACAGCCGCACGCTTCGTCGCCAAGCTCAGTCCAAAGAGCACCAGGAGGAAGTCCGAGCACAAGACTGCGCTAGTCAAGGTGACAACTAAGGTTGCAGATGTTTTCACATACATCGTTGTTACCCACTTGCATGAAATCCCTCATTGTTGATACCATTTTGATGGCACCGTTTAGAATAGCGGTCATTCTGTTCTTATTTAGCAATTTTAGATAGTTTTAATGGTTACATGGGCAGTTGTAGGCTCCGGAGAAATCTTTAAGGGTGCTCGATGATTTCTATGAAAACATCGACATCAATAGTTCAATAGTTTAAATTTTGAAATTTGCTAGTTTGGTGGATATAATTAATGTTGACATAATTTTAGTAAAAGAAATACTATTATTATTTTGGCAAATAATGTTTTATGTTTTATGTAGGTATGTTACATGTGTGTATGTTTGTTTATGTTTATGTTTGTATGTATTGTTCTTAGCAAAAACCAGAAAATAGGTAGCAATACAATGAATATATTTTTAATAGTTTAGGTAGCTTGGTTACATTATCTTTCGAAATTGTGTTTAGTTTTTTGTAAAATTCTCACCGTGTGAACAAGTTTTAATTTAGAGGAAAATACAAAGTGCTCCGTTCTTAGCACTAGTATAGGACAATAGTTGATCTTCAACTGTGAATATCTCAGAAATTAGTTCAGGTACCCGATGTGATCATAAAAACGAACGAAAATTCAAAGTTTCAAAACTTTTTAGGCAGGTATGAAGAGGAATCACTCATTTGACAAAAATACATTGGCATTTCTGTAAGGGGACTGTTTCCTACATGTATGGCATTGATGTAACGGCCAGATTTAACGTACCTATAAGTGGAAAATATGCGCTAAATAGATTTAGAAGTTAATTTTAATTTTTCTCATGGTGATTGGTGACTTAAGAAAATTTACGTAAATGATATCGCATTGTAAATTATTTCAATGGTTCAAAATTTATTAATGCACTTATGAAAAATAACACCTTACCTCATTTACATTGACTCCTTGTCATCATCATTTAATACGTAGAATAGAATGTGTTTAAAATGTATTATTCCAGAATGTAATTGTTTTTATCCAGATATTTCCGAATGAACTTGAAGCTCAACCAGAATACAACGGGTTCAAGGAATGGCTCTTGACCTTCGACCTCTACCGGGGCAAGAAGAGTGGCGACGACATGGAAGATGACACCAGAGTCGTCGGCACTTTCAAGGTAACCATCGCGTCAGTTCACATTCATTTATAGTGAATGGACGAAAACACTACTAAACAGAAACAAACGACTAGAACTGAACCGATGAATTATCTCATGACCATTGGAACGGGCCCCAATGGTGTGAAAATAGGAATGTTTCTATTTCAACACCAATGGACCGTCGTATTATACTTCCCACTGCACGTGCGTACCCACACCAATGAAGCCAATCAATGCTTGTGATATACCGATTTTATCGGTAAATTTAAATCTCATCCATTTACCACTTTAATTACTTTTCTCATATATTTTTCCATTGAAAGAAAAGAAGATAGTTGAAGATAGGTAGTTTTAACTTACAATTAATTATAATAAGTGAACATTCAATAGTCGTGTTGAATCCGAGGAGAGGTCTTGCCACCCCAAAATTGGCAGAAATTAAAGATAACACCCCCGTAACACATGTTTCGCAAATAGTTCTACGGTAATACGAGGGGAATATTTGACTAATCTGGTTATTACCTGCTGTGTTGTAGGTATTCTTCTTTTGCGTAACTGCTTTATGTATCTTCACGTACTTTCTGCTGTCCCTCGTGGATTTTGGATTGCTCTCCCTTTAAATGTCTGCTTCAAACTGTTCCAGGGTGCCATCAAAGCGTACAAATGGCCCCTCCCCAAAGACATCGAGGATCACACCATCATGGGGTTCGACCCCCAGTACGGCTTCTTCCAAGGACTACCCTCCAGCGACCCCATCCACGTCCTCGTGCGGGTCTACGTCGTCAAGGCCAACGACTTGCATCCCATGGACCTCAACGGCAAAGCAGATCCCTACATCGTGCTGCAGCTGGGCTCCAAGAGGACCAGTGACAAGGAACATTACATCTCAAAACAACTCAATCCGGTCTTTGGAAAGTAAGTCTTCAATCAATTACCATCAGAGGTAGAAGGCTGGAAGTCCATTGCAATGATTCTTGGGTGAGCTCATAAACCAATAATTCTGCCTCCATCCAATCATATTGCAATAATGACATGAGTCATTGTGCACGAGAATACTTCAATATAACTGTATTTGTTGACATCAGTCAATAAAGACGATTTCTATTCTAAATGCTTACATCGTTCCAAAAGTGTGCAACGCAAAATCGAGGAAATAGACTTCCGCCCTTCTACCTGTGAGGTGCAGATATAATTCATCATTAGGCGATGAAATTCAGAAGAACTGATGAATTCAAATCTAAATTTCTGAAACTTACTACTTCCATTCAATCAGTATCCATCCATTCATTGTTCTGTACCGTAGTATTTTTGTAGAGATGCAGTATTCACACTTTTCAGAAATTCAGACTATACATTTTTTGACCTCTGGAATTCTCTATTTTTGTAATTATATATTATGTTATAATGATTAAAGTAAAGTAATGCATTTCAATTAAAATTTAATTTAAATTAAATTAAAGAATTCATGACAAATTATTTGTGTTGAACTGCACTCTTGGGTAACCCAGAAGTATAATTGCTTTTATAATTACAAAACTTCTGCACACTTGTTTTGCTCCTCGTCAGATGTTTCGAGTTTGAAGCAACGTTCCCTCAGGACTCAATGCTGACTGTGCAAATCCTGGACTGGGACCTCGTCGGCTCAGACGATATGATAGGCGAGACCCGTATCGACCTCGAGAACAGGTTCTACAGCAGACACAGAGCCACCTGCGGTCTAGCGGCGAGATACGAGGAGTAAGTACTCGGTGGCTCGGTCGGCACTGCTAGTAGTGCAGCGGATGCTCACAGGTAGCGCCGTGGTCTGCACTCAGGATACGTTCGTGGATGATTTCAAAACTTAATTTCAAAACTCAAAAATAGTGAGTGGTTGGAAAACTCTTAAACTCTTGCAAACCTTGAACCCAATTTAAAATGATAATATGTAATTTGTTTATTTCAACAAAGTACCTACTTAATAAAAAATATTACAAATTGAAAATTAATACAAATTGAAAATTGAACACACGAGTGGATGAAGGTGTTCCGTGACAATTTTACATAAACTACTGCATATGTTCACTTAAATTTATTAACACCGAAATTTTAATGGATAAAACCAGTTAGCAGAATTATTATTTTAGAATAAAACATTAAAGTTATTTAGTATTGGATTTGACAAATTGGAAATCAATAGGTTTTAAAAATCGTTCCACATTTCAAAATTGCCACTCGAAAACTGATGTTTTCGGAAAGAGTAGTATTTCCATATCCGATCGTCAATATTAAATTCTTCATAAGACTCGTCGTCCGGGTGTTCCTTGGTATACCGATCGTCACACCCACTCATTGACGCTCGTTGTCCCGAATTCACTGCCTCCTACATGTCTGGTCGCTGACTGAATGTTCAGCTTCATTCTGCGGACTGACATCCACCAGGCCGATGTCCAAGATGGCCGATGTAAACAAACGACAAAACTGTCAAAATGTGTTTTTGAAGATAATTCGCGACAAATTGCACTAAAATACATATTTATGAACTTAAAACATTGTAAAAATATAGTTATAGTGTATTATTTTTTATAAAATCAGTGTAGTGTGATAAAATCGTGTTGTTATAGAACCAAAGCAAGTGAATTTGTGAATGAGTAAGTTTGCTCTAGTCTCTTACAATCTAATAGACGGATAAAATGGAAATGGAATACCTACCTACATTTGTTTGCCTACAATTTCCCAGCACTAAGGTATGGTATTGACCTTGAATAATGTTTATGTTCATATGTCTTTACCCTGATCCTGATCAGTTTGCAAAGATTCGGTCAAATTGCAACATCCTGTGTAGTATTCCCATTTACCTCTGGGTTCTATTCTCCTTCTCTGGCGATGAACCACGCATTAACGTGTTGTGAAATGTTGTCATTGCGTTGGCGCAGTTTCGGCTACAACCAATGGCGCGATCCCATGAAGCCCACGCAGATCCTGGCCAAGCTGTGCAAGGACGCCAAGATGGACTCGCCGACGTACACCAACGGCAAGGTCAAGATCGGCAGGCAGACCTACTTCATGGACGACGAGGCTCCAGAGTGCAACACGAGCAGTAAAGGTAAAGATAATAGCCGTGCCAGAGGAACCCACATTCCACTTACATTTTAAAACTGTGCTGGAGCTACCTACATTCTACTTACAATTCTGAAATTCGCACTTTTATCCCTAATGTTCGTGATTTTATTTTCGTACATTTGTATGTTTATGAGTACAGTTTGGAATGAATCTTGACACATGAGTGACGTGATTGGTTTTGTTTCTCCCAGGGTCCGAGGAGCACATGGCTCTGTCAGTGCTGCATCGCTGGCGGGAAACTGCCAGAGTCGGATGTCAACTAGTTCCAGAGCACATCGAGACACGGCCGCTGTACAACCCGGACAAGCCAGGCATCGAACAGGTACAACACTGTTCCACTTGCTCATCCTCACAAGCTTCTCAAGCTCACAAGCTTCTTATCGCAATGGAATCAGGAGGTAAAGTGTGTTGTCCTCCTCCAGGGAAAGCTGGAGATGTGGGTGGACATGTTCCCCATGGATATGCCGCTGCCCGGTCCGCCGCTGGACATCGCCCCCCGGAAACCCAAGGCCTACGAACTGCGCATCATCATCTGGAACACTGACGACGTCGTCCTGGAGGATGACGCCTTCTTCACGGGAGAGAAGATGTCTGACATCTACGTCAAGGGGTGGGTGTCGTCAACACTTATACTTCTAGTCCAGTCAAATGAGAGATTTACCCAGAACAAATGGCAACATTTGGTTTTTTAGTGTCATTCTCTTCAGAAAAATGCCCTCTACAACATATCCAAAATCCGCCAAAAACCGTGCACCGGAAGTCCTTTTTAATCACTTTTTAAGTTAGTTCCCCATATTAATTCCATTTTGCAAAAAAAACTTTTTTCATGTAACTCCGATTTTGACGAAACTTGGCAGAATTGTTCACCATCCTAAATGAACACAAATAGCTCTTTGCGTGTTTTCCTCTACTATATCTCATCGTTTGGGAAATATGGACCTCGCAAAACGTCAAATTACACTCAAAGTGACCTAAATCGTCGAAACCTTACTAAAATATTACTTTTCGATGGGCCATATTTCCTAAACGATGAGATTTAGAGAAACACGCACGAAGAGCTATTTGTGTTCATTTAGGATGGTGAACAATTATGCCAAGTATCGTCAAAATCGGAGTTACATGAAAAAAGGTTTTTACAAGATGGAATTAACATGACAAATTAACTTAAAAAGTGATTAAAAAGTACTTCCGGTGCGCGGATTTTGATTTTTCTGAAGAGAATAACACCAAAAAACCAAATGTTGCAAATTGTTCTGGGTTTGGACATTTTATTAAAGCCTGATTTGACTGGACTATTCCCAATGAATGTGAGTGTTGTCTTCTAGCTGGTTGAAGGGGCCCGAGGACTGCCAGTGCACCGACATCCACTACAGATCGCTCACTGGCGAGGGAAACTTCAACTGGCGGTTCATCTATCCGTTCGACTACCTCGTGGCGGAGGAGAAGATCGTGATCTCCAGGAAGGAATCTCTCTTCTCGTGGGATGAGACGGAGTGCAAGATCCCAGCGCGGCTGGAGCTGCAGGTCTGGGACGCAGACCACTTCTCAGCCGACGACTTCCTAGGTGTGCATCACAGTCTTCAGTTCATTTGTCACAAGAGCAGCAGCTGCTTGTTACTTATATATTTCATGTCCAGAGTTTGTGAATAAAATTGAGGAGGTTAGGAGTAAACTATTTCACTTTTGTATATTCGGAGTCAATGGCGAAAACACGGTTCTGTTTATTAGCAATCATTATGGAAGGGGCAAATTTCACATACGATTGTTTTACCAATTAGTTTTTTCATTTAAATTAAATTTTTTTGAACGATTGAGCTTAATTTTATCAATTTTTTAAGATAATGAAAAACTTTTATAAAGTTTTAATTTTAATTTTATTTTGGAACTATGAAAGTCAGTAATATTTTTGTAAAATTTCTTCGTTTTTACATCAAATGTTTTATGTTTTCTGCAAATGTGTTAGTCTATAATTTTCATAATCCACAGCTGCAGAAAAGTTATGGGACATTTCAAATTCGTTGATACACTCTTTTCCCAATTGTTCAACGTTCACTTGTTGCGTGCCATTGCTGCAAGTTAGAGAGTTCTGTTCCTGTTTTCTCACAACGATGTGCTGGTTTGTTCCACCACCAGGAGCCATCACGCTGGATCTGAACCGCTTCCCGCGCGGTGCTAAGTCCTCCAAGCTCTGCACTCTCGGCATGCTCAAGTCAGACGGCTCCGTGCCCATGGTCAACATCTTCAAGCAGAAGCGAGTCAAGGGCTGGTGGCCGTTCTACGTCAAGAAGGAGAACGAGGAGATGGAGCTCACGGTAACACTTCAAACACGTTGTCTCTGAACTCTTGAGGATACATGATGCTGATAATGATGATGATTCGCAGGGTAAAGTGGAGGCGGAGATACATCTGCTGTCTCGAGATGAAGCGGAGAAGAACCCGGCTGGACATGGCAGGAGCGAGCCTGACCCTCTAGACAAACCAAAGTAAGATAATCTTTATTTTCGTTGGACCGGAGAAAATGTAGGAAACGAAAACGAAAGATGTTCGAAAACGTTGTTAGAAAATGAGAGATTATTGATTTTGAAAATAGCTTTACTACTGTGACTAACATTTTTCGGCTTATCCCCGCTTGTACATAAAGCTTGTACATCTTGTATACCTACAGGAATTATGAACATTTAATTTGTATAAAGAGAGTACATACAAACGAGATTGTACTTTAGTTACCTGTTCTATAGGCTAACAGTTCTCCCGGTTGAGGACTTGTAGGTTCAAATTTATAATTATTGGTTTTGATGCTTTGAACTGCTGACTGCAATGTCATAAATCCTGTGTTTTCCTCACACTATTGCCACTTGTTCTGTTTGCAGTCGGCCCGACGCGTCCTTCATGTGGTTCCTGAATCCGCTCAAGTCTATCCGCTACATCGTGTGGCACAACTACAAGTGGGCGATCCTGAAAGTGTTCATCGTGCTTGGTGTCGCCGTGTTGCTGCTTCTCTTCTTCTACTCCATCCCCGGCTACACGGTGAAGAAGATGCTGGGCGCGTGAATGACCAATTCTCATCCCTGTCGCCGTGTTGCTGCTTCTCTTCTTCTACTCCATCCCCGGCTACACGGTGAAGAAGATGCTGGGCGCGTGAATTACCAATTCTCATCCCTGTCGCTGCGATAAGATTCCATCTCTCTTGACAAGGTGGCAACTTGGCAGAGCAACTGTTTTATGTGCGCAGAACGATCCCCAGGGGTATTCTAGAACTTTTCAATTCCAAATTCTGATGGAATTCGATTTCAAGCAATGTTAATCCTTATGGCCGCAGCCGGATTCCATCAGAATGGAATTCGGAAAACTTTCTAGAAAGACCTCCTGGACCACTATTTCGAGATCGTTCGATCGAGCGTGACGTGAAAGTGACGTCATCCCAACGAAATATCATTCAAGCTGCCAATCTGTGTATTATTTTGTTTGGTCTGACGTCAGGAGGCTGTGAAACCGTATGGAAGAAAGAATCGAACGATCTCGAAAAATTGCCCCCCAGAAAGCCCAAAGCTCTAAAGCTAGGAATTACTCTAAGGTTATAGGGCGCTTGCCAACTGGGCATGAGGTCCCAGGTTCGGTTCAGGCACATCTTTTAATCCCACTTCCACATTCAAGAATTCGATCCCATTATTTTTTATGTTGGTCAGCTATAACAATCCTTATCCTAAAAACTTTTTATGAAAAACTACGCCTCCAGAAACAGATATACGTAATTTTAATTAACACAACCGTTTGGCACATAAAACATGTTGTATGTCAACGAATTTGTATATTATCAACGTTTGGGATATGAAAAGTATTGCCATGCAGATGATAATTAATGGTACATATTTTTTTAATCCGTATTATGATTTTTACCAATTATAAAATAAACTTTGACTCTCTCATAACTTGAAAATAATGTTCTTGATGGTTGCATTCTATTTACTTTTCAGATTCAAACGAATGTATACATTGTACAACGTATTTACTTTGTATTTTATCACCAATGCATGTGACAACTACACTGGTAAAGCGATCAAAGTAGCTAACAACTAGGTATATTTTCACCCTTCTGGCCTCTTCGGGCACTCAAGAGAGATAGGTGAAGTACAATATAATTAAATATTCGCACCAACAATTCTTAAATCATGATAAAATTATGAAACTTTCCTATTCTTCGGTTTTAGAAAATGTATCTATGTTGATATGCCAATTGGTTGGTGGAAATGGAAAATGAGTATAATATTATATTTTTATGTGAGTGATCTACTTTAATATTAAGTTTGAATTATGATTAATGTAGCTCAACCAAACGCCCATTAGGAGGTCAATTATTATAGATATTAAATGTGTCGAAATGTTATCTTTTTTATGGAATATACTCGTATGACATTCTGGTGTAAATTATCGAATGAAACATCTCGGATAGATTGAGATAATTACCTATATCGTCACCAAAACGAAGGCCACAAATTCTGCAACGAGAGCTATTTTCACATAAAAAATAATATATTTTTTAATCTATCCAAAATAACAATATTTAATTTCGAGATGTATTACAGGAAAGACTAGAATTATATTAAGAAATATCAGTAAGATTGTAATGGCAGGAAAATCTGCAATCATTGAATTCGCCGACGTTTGAAAGAAAGAAAGCCGGCTTGGAATCCGAATTACTGCAGGTGTAGAAATATCGTAAAAGACTCGAAATAAATGCTTCAAGTGATTGCGAATTGAAATTCGGTGTTTCCGAGACCAAGACTGAGAACATCACAGAACTTTTGTAGATATCTATCATAAACTATTTCCAGCTGGTGTAAATAAAACAATTGCCACAACTTCCATTAATATCACCAACACTGTGTTAGCTATTGAATGTATAATATTTTTGAATCTATAAAGAATTGCTCACAGAATTACCAACCCTAGTAATTAAATGCAGTTCGTAAAATATAAACTGCAATAAGTATAATAATATAGTACATCTATATTGCTTCATGCATCTATACAAGTTAATAATACTATATTACTTTATTATAACTATACTCAATCACTTATAAATAATTACCTATAACGTCTATATTTACAAAATTCGATTTATAAATCTTCATTTCTTAGTCGGTGTCAAATCCGGAACTATTGTTAAAATAATGTAACAAAATTAGATTAACAAAATGTGTCTGAAATATGAGACTCCGGGTCAGTTTTTCAATGCTCTGTTAAATCAGTTGTTAACTCTAACTAGTTGATAACCAGCGGACTGTTAGCTGTTATACTGTTAGTATTGCTTAATTAACAAGGAATTGTAAACCTGGCTCTAAATGCCAACTCTGCTTGATGTGTCTTGTGCACTTTTAAACATATCTTCTACAATCATTCCATTCTTGTGATATCAATGTTATATAAAATATCTACACGTCTATAATAGCACATAACCTATCTTGTCTAACATTATCTCGGGAACCCCAAAAATGATTTTGTAAAGTAGACCTTCCCGGACTTATCAAATTTGATTTTGCCTTCAGAAATGTATTATAATTTATATGTCTATCGGTACCTACCTAACATTATGTAGATATTATGTCGGAAGGTGTTACTATTGAAAACTGTTTGGATAGCTAAGAATGTTGAAGCAATATTGTATTATTGCATGTGCTTACATTTCCAAAGTCTAATAGTATGTTTAGGCCTAAGTATAAAGGACATTTGTGATTGTTGCATTAAATGTGATGGCCTCTTCTATAGCACTTATATATTCCTGTTATAACACCAAATTTGTCAATTGTTGTCTTAGAATAAACTAGATTATAGAACTATATTAGGACTCAAAACTCATATAAATAGACAAATAAAAAGTACATTATTGTTCGTTTATAAATTAAAGTGTATCTACTTCCTTGGTGAAACAAATACCAAAACCTCGTAAACAAGGGTGTCCCCAGGATTTGTGCGGGGGGGGGAGGGTGTTAAATTAAATGTTGGGTCATAAATCCGACAAAATGTTTGTAATTCTCAATTTGAAGCACTTTGGTGCTTTTAGACATGATCTGTAGGTAATGATGGGTATTTGTATTTAATTTAAGCTGTATTCTACGAACCATACAAATAAATGTGTTTCTAACCGATGTGTGCCATTGCCCCACTTCACGAACAAAAATATAACATACGACCAATCAAAATTAACCAAAATATATAAGGGATGAGACAAGTTGCTTACTTTCTTGGGAAATGGGACACAAATCTTGCTGAATTTATTTTTGTCATATTCCGTATTTTTCAGTCTTCGTGGAATTCCTAGGGGCATGAGCGCTCCCCGTATTTTCCTCATGTGGACGCCCGTGCATAAATAGGTACCTTGAATGACTCCTTACATAATCTTGTCAGAAGATGGGCACAGAATGGCGTCAGGAGTACACAAAGATTTTCAAAATATCTTAGGCTACTAAGTTTTAACTAATGTCATTATCAAACATCAATTACTTGACGCAATGCTTGACGTGAATTAAAACAAAAATAAGTAAGTCTCAGGGAAAACAATACTGAATAACATAATGAAGAAGAACATAATAAGTATAATGAAAACAACATTATGCTGGATATATTTTAAAAGTTATAAGTTTTCATCAGTATTAATTCAAAAGAATAAATTCCCGTAAATCAAACCCTCTTTTACTAGAATACTGTTTGTTACAATTAACAAAGGTGGGTATTATAAAAATACTTGATAGGAAGGTTGGATAAATATTAAATAATCAATTAAAAACGGTTATAGCGTTTATTCTGTCTCAGCGAATTGTTAAAAGAAACAAATAACTTATCAGAACATTTACCACGTGATGCAATATATTCACAATTCGCAGATGGTTAGAAATAATTTACATTCGATTCAACTTATTCATGGACACGTATATATACAGTAAGATAGGTACAATGAAAATAATGAGTATCGACATTATTTACAAGTAATTTACACATATTGAATAATAATATACAGACAGAAGCGGTATAATTCAAGAACATCATCAATAGGTATAGTAAAAGAGACAAGAGCTAGAAATAGTGTCTTTAAGATCACAATAAATAACATTATAATATGTACAGAATAACTTACTATTCATATAACAAAACGTTTAAATTGCACGTTTCTCAAGGACGATACTAGCGAATATCAAAGCTTGAGCTCAGGCCAATGTTCAAAGAGCCTGAAAGATAGGAAAGGTACCTCGCGATACGGCTACACCTTTTTACATAAAATGACTACAAGCTTTTAGTTTTATAGGAAATTTTGTCCACTTTCAATGTAGCGAACGATTGAATACATTATTGTAGTTCACTGAAATCATATCTCAGTTGCTAAACGTCTATAGTTTGAGATTTCTCAGCCTTGTAACTAACAACCTCCAAGCCTCTGGTATGTAACAACACGAGTTCTGGTCCATCGGGATGCTGCCGGGAGATGAACCCGTGTCTCAGACCTCGCCTCTCATGCACGGCATCATGGAGTCCTCGGACAGCTCGTCAAGCGAAGAGTCTTGGCCTGGAGAAGAGGAGAATATTAGGCATTGCTTTAGGCATGAAGCGAGATTGCCTGACAATATCTGACATATCTGACTTACTGACTTCACTTCTGATGTAACTTGCGAATAAAGTGAAATTAAAAGTGGGAAAATTGTTATCAACCATAATAAGAATCCAGGGTGCGATCACATAAAATGAGAACTTTCTTGTCACGGTGACAAGACCCTAGAAGACCGTGAATAACATTGAGATGAGAAGCTTGTCACCGTGACAAGAAAGTTCTCATTTTATGTGATCGTGACCAGAAAGTTCTCATTTTATGTGATCGCCCCCCTGCAGGCTTTGTTGATACAGATTTCTCACCTTTTTTCTCAGTCAATTTTTTTTTCAAGTCAATTTTTTCAGGAATATGCCTCCAATAGCTGCAATCTCTACCATAACTGTTTGTAAACTTCATTGCTCATCATTGCCGGCAACTTGGGACATGGTTCTGATTTGTCGCACCTTGAGAGCTGTACATCGCCGTCTTGTTGTTCTGCTGCGACTGGAACGAGTACGTCAGATGGAGGTTTATGTGACGTCCGAACGGCGTCGTGTCCATGTCACGTGACGACGGCGCCGATGCGTGGTGCACTGCAACAATCACGAAACGTTACAGCACGACTTCTTGCAATTTATTCTCTCCATGAGGGAAGGGGGTTGAATCCATAGGAAAAGGCTTCTTATCTTGGGAATTCGGCGGTTTTTCATATTTTAAGTTGTTAAAAGTTCAATTATAAAGTCAAAAAGGTTCAACCAATCGGATTCCGTGATTTTATAATAGACTTTTGACACTTTAAAGTTGGAAAAACACATGCTTTTCCCAAGAATTGAGTCAGTTTATATTA
Organism: Leuctra nigra; assembly: GCA_934045905.1. Taxonomy (NCBI): domain Eukaryota; kingdom Metazoa; phylum Arthropoda; class Insecta; order Plecoptera; family Leuctridae; genus Leuctra; species Leuctra nigra. The sequence continues at coordinate 10,351,821 of OW203764.1, read as the reverse complement.
TCTGTTTACCTTTTTTCGAGGATCATTGTTGAACTAATTCCATTAAATTAGGAAAAACTGATTTTAGGTCCTGATGAATATTTAAAAATCCGGCATATTGTTTTATAACGGTGATGAGCTACAAAGAATTGATTTTATGGCAAATTGACTACATTTATTTAAAATAAACATAAATGTTTTGTTTTCCAATTCCTCTCTCTCTACTTACTCTGTGTCTTGACTTTGCCGGTGTGCAGATGTTTCTTCTGTCTCGCTCGAGAGTTCTGAAACCAGACTTGCGTGACTCTCTTGCTCAGTCCGGTGATCTGAGCGATCCTCTCCAGGTCCTGCCCGTCCGGGTTCGAGTCCAGCTGGAAGTTCGCCTGGAGGATCTGGAGCTGCTCCTCCGTGAATGTCGTTCGCACTCGTTTCGCTTTGTTCTTGTGGTAGTTCTCAGAGTCACCGCCATCTAAACATATTGGTTCACATGAGAACTCACGTGGCAAATACTTTCTCGATGGGATCAGTTGTTTAGTTTTTAAATAGATGTTCACATGGAAAATATACCTAATCAACTATTCAAATTTAACAGAGCTATACGAAAAAAAGGCTCTTCAGCAGTATAATTTAACTTGTTGATGATTGTCAATCAATCATACTGCTTGTTATATAATCAAGTTTTATTATGTTTTTTTTTAATATTATTTGTGTGTTAAAAAAAGAAAAGAAAATACCAAGAAAAAAGTTGTTAATTGTTGTTTCCATCTCCTCATATTTTAGTTATACTTGATCCACGCGTATTTAGTATTTGTATAAAATCCGGGATAAATTCGATTTGCGTAAAAATCAAAGAAATCCATGAATTTGCAATCCTTGAAGAAGACAGTTCGAAACAATAAGCAACTGGAAGAAGAAAGAGTCAGATAAAGAAAAGTGTATGCTCTTTCTACGCTGACAAATAAAATATTATTTGAATAAGAAAATTGCAGTAGGATTGCTGAAGAGTTTGCATATTTGTCTTTGTGTTTGACAAATCAAAAGACAGACATCAGAGAGAAGCGATGTTCTTAGATTGATAAAACGAAACTTAGTTATGAAGTGACAGCTTCTGTTGTCTTCTATCTCCTCCTGTCTGTATAGGAAACCCAACCACGTATAACTTGTTGTCAGAGTGTGAAATCATTCCTACAGAAACGGAAAGGCAATATGGCGTCTTTTACAATGCAAATTATCTTCATGGCAACGAGATGTCTTCTGTGAACGACGACGAGAATATCCGGTGATTTGAAATTCACCCCCCCCCCCCCCCCCCCCTCCATTCCACCCCTTCCCCTCATCAGTTGCTAAACCACAGAACTCACTTTACATTCATACTGTGTCAGCTTTGTGAAATTTACGCGTTTTATATTTTGTACAAAATTATGCCGATTTCGTAACATTATTTTTAAATCATGAAGAGAGAATTGCGTTCATTTTGTTGACGTCACAGTTGTTTGGTAAACAACTAGTGGAATTTCATTATAATTATTTAATTTTTGCCTTTACTTTAGTAACTAGTACAACGCTATGACCTCTATGACCGATAAATCTATTACTCCATATTTGCTGATTACAAAGTTATACAATATGGTTACACCGATAATTATTAATCTTTTTTATTACAACATTTTATAATAATTCACGATAATTTTGTAAGCCATATAAATTGAATATAACCATGATCAACACGACGAGAGAGTAGAAAAGAAGACACACAAAAAGGCTCCATTTTTCGCTGCTTTTACATACTGCTTTTAATTTGTAATGTGTCCATCTAAAGGCAAAAAATCGAATACATTCTGAAATATGACTTATTGAAAAACGCATGTTTGCCTCAAGAAATAGATCCTATTTGGATGTATGTTATGGAGGATATTAAATTAATTTTTAAATACGTGCTTATGTAAATGTTTCAATAATTGATCAATGAATATACAGAATCATAAATTTAAAAACATCAATCAAAAATATCCGGTCAATCCGGTTTCGTCGCATTTCTTTCTCATTGCATATGCCTCCATTCTCATAAATATAACTCTTTGTAGGAATCTTTTCAGTTGAATTTTAAACTTGGCAATAGTATTTTCAACAACCTTGCTTGTTTTAATTGTAGCACGTGCTCAGTGATTCACAAATGGCTATTTGACGTAAAAAACCCGCATTAATTGATAGGTCATTGATGAGCAGGTGAGAAGTTAAGACGAATTACCCACATTGGAGTGTTTGAGGGACGATGAATGATGAATGACACATCTTCTGGTTCTCCTCACATTTCATACTCTACCTCATTTATAACATCTTGTGAAAAGTGTATTCTCAGTCCCCGTTTACGATATTCGTGTTAGTGAAAGTTTATAAGAAATAACTCGTCATTTACCCGATATAAATCATAATCGACGAATTAATAAATAATTAATTATAGGTTTATTCCCGAAATTATTTAAATGTTAGATACATAACTCATGAGTCGAATGACCTCCGAGTATAATTTCCGTTGCCAGCCGTCAACCAGTTGCATTAAACTGGTTAAAACTGCAAATATTCTGGTGAGTTTTGGTACCTAACTTGTCAAAATGACTCATGCATAGGAAATGGGTAACAGAATTACCCCTATGACCTTCCGCTACTCGTCAAATTACTGTACACGGCAGTGGAATGTCATTTGTAAAATAATTTGCACATAGTGAATCATAAAGAAGGAAGCAAACAAAAAACACTCAACCAGCTGCTAGTATAAATAATGATCAAGTCAAATCAATATTATCAATAAAGGCGGATAAAATAAAACATGAAATTGGCACTTCAAAACATATGAAAGTTTCTGAAGAAAAATATCGATGCCAGTATATGATTGTTTTTTATTAACTCGTTTAACAAGCTTATAAATTAGTGTTTATACTTGTCCACCTTCCCATTTTAATATGGATGTATTCTTTGGATTTTAAATATAATATAATATAAAGATTTAAGAGTCCAATATGTTAATTTCTGTTATATTTTGCTAATAATGTGTATATACAAAAGTTTTGAAAGATTCAGGATTATTACAATTATTAAAATCATCTTGATTGGGATATTTCATCCTGTAGTAGTTTATTTGTAGGTAATGTCAACAGTTTCGGTCCATATGTTTGGACCACCACCTTCTTCATGTAGGTACTCCTCTCTCCCCCTTCTTCATGCACTCCTCTCTCATGAAGAAGATGAGTGCATGAAGAAGGGGGTGGTTTGGACCTTCTTCAGAACAAAACTTAACTTTAAAAAACCAAATCATATAAAACAATTAAACATTTCAAACAAAGTACTAAAACAATTTTCTATAGAGACTATAAAAATCACGGTCAATAAATCTATTTCCTAGTTCGAAGATGACCCTCCCACAAAGAACCATGCTTTGATCTTACTTCCTCTCTTTTATTTTAATAAAAAATAAATTATTTTTGATTTTAATAATGTTTACAAAGATTTATTTATGTCTTTACAATTCTTTATTTTTCTAACTTTTATCATGTTGCTCTTGTAAGCAAACAATTATATTTTGGCAAATAGAACAATGGAAATATGGATGGAATGGAAGTACTATATATTATAGTCGATGCAGGGTACATGGGAAGAAGATACATGTCCATTTTGATACAATTCGAAGAAAAACTCGTCTGTATTTTGAAAGCTCATAGATGGCATCTGATTTTCTCAAATAAAGGACTTGTATCATTCTTCCCCTGCCTTGATATCAAATTCCTTCGACGTCGACTCACCATCTGACGAAGTGCTCCCTCCATCCAGAATCTCCAGATAATGCGTCTTGCAGAGCACTCTGTCCTCATGCAGGGCGAACTCCTCTCCTGTGCTGAGTTGTCTCTTGCAGGCGTCGCAGGCGAAGCAGGCGAGATGGTACACGTGGTCGCGCGCCTTGCGAACCCAGTCGCTGCCGCTGATGCCGCGGTTGCACTTGGAGCACTTGGCGCCGAAGCTTCTGCGAACAAGCCGCACATAGAAATATCTTTGCGATCGCAGGCGAAGCAGGCGAGATGGTACACGTGGTCGCGCGCCTTGCGGACCCAGTCGCTGCCGCTAATGCCGCGGTTGCACTTGGAGCAATGGCGCCGAAGCTTCTGCGAACAAGCCGCACATAGAAATATCTTTGTGATCGCAGGCGAAGCAGGCGAGATGGTACACGTGGTCGCGCGCCTTGCGGACCCAGTCGCTGCCGCTGATGCCGCGGTTGCACTTGGAGCACTTGGCGCCGAAGCTTCTGCGAACAAGCCGCACATAGAAATATCTTTGCGATCGCAGGCGAAGCAGGCGAGATGGTACACGTGGTCGCGCGCCTTGCGGACCCAGTCGCTGCCGCTGATGCCGCGGTTGCACTTGGAGCATGCGGCGCCGAAGCTTCTACGAACAAGCCGCACATAGAAATATCTTTGCGATCACAGGCGAAGCAGGCGAGATGGTACACGTGGTCGCGCGCCTTGCGGACCCAGTCGCTGCCGCTGATGCCGCGGTTGCACTTGGAGCATGCGGCGCCGAAGCTTCTACGAACAAGCCGCACATAGAAATATCTTTGCGATCACAGGCGAAGCAGGCGAGATGGTACACGTGGTCGCGCGCCTTGCGGACCCAGTCGCTGCCGCTAATGCCGCGGTTGCACTTGGAGCAATGGCGCCGAAGCTTCTGCGAACAAGCCGCACATAGAAATATCTTTGTGATCGCAGGCGAAGCAGGCGAGATGGTACACGTGGTCGCGCGCCTTGCGGACCCAGTCGCTGCCGCTGATGCCGCGGTTGCACTTGGAGCACTTGGCGCCGAAGCTTCTGCGAACAAGCCGCACATAGAAATATCTTTGCGATCGCAGGCGAAGCAGGCGAGATGGTACACGTGGTCGCGCGCCTTGCGGACCCAGTCGCTGCCGCTGATGCCGCGGTTGCACTTGGAGCATGCGGCGCCGAAGCTTCTACGAACAAGCCGCACATAGAAATATCTTTGCGATCACAGGCGAAGCAGGCGAGATGGTACACGTGGTCGCGCGCCTTGCGGACCCAGTCGCTGCCGCTGATGCCGCGGTTGCACTTGGAGCATGCGGCGCCGAAGCTTCTACGAACAAGCCGCACATAGAAATATCTTTGCGATCACAGGCGAAGCAGGCGAGATGGTACACGTGGTCGCGCGCCTTGCGGACCCAGTCGCTGCCGCTGATGCCGCGGTTGCACTTGGAGCATGCGGCGCCGAAGCTTCTACGAACAAGCCGCACATAGAAATATCTTTGCGATCACAGGCGAAGCAGGCGAGATGGTACACGTGGTCGCGCGCCTTGCGGACCCAGTCGCTGCCGCTGATGCCGCGGTTGCACTTGGAGCATGCGGCGCCGAAGCTTCTGCGAACAAGCCGCACATAGAAATATCTTTGCGATCGCAGGCGAAGCAGGCGAGATGGTACACGTGGTCGCGCGCCTTGCGGACCCAGTCGCTGCCGCTGATGCCGCGGTTGCACTTGGAGCACTTGGCGCCGAAGCTTCTGCGAACAAGCCGCACATAGAAATATCTTTGCGATCGCAGGCGAAGCAGGCGAGATGGTACACGTGGTCGCGCGCCTTGCGAACCCAGTCGCTGCCGCTGATGCCGCGGTTGCACTTGGAGCATGCGGCGCCGAAGCTTCTGCGAACAAGCCGCACATAGAAATATCTTTGCGAAGAACACTCGTTCCTGATGAATACGTCGGAACAGTGGAATCAATATGAAGGAAATTGATGAATATTCCAAAATTGATTAGATTCCATTACACATCAGTCATCACTTATTTCATAAGTGCGTTTTCAATACTCAATATTCTGTTAACACTTTTGATTAGGACAATATTGCAATGGCAACAATAACATTCACAGCAAGCACAGATAAAACCAGAAAATATGTCATAACTCCATGGTCAAAGAGTATAACTTTCATAATATCTTTGGTATAACCCTCTTCTGGTGGTTTTTCAACGCTCTGCGGGGTGGTGGGGTGGGGGCATGAGCTTTCTACCTATACCCTGTTCTGCCAGCACAGTAAGTTTCTTCTGGTCATTGGTCAATGTCATTGGTTATGTTATCATGAGTCCTAATAAATGTTTTAAATTTAGAAGAGCATTGGAAAACCGATATTAAATGTTGGCAAATATGACATTATTTTCTATTGAGTATTAAATCCAGGAAGGATAGGGTGCTTTCATTCTGCAAAGAAAAGATTTTAAAGGTCAAAAAACAATTATGAACGTTTTCCGGGGTGCTTATAGAATTACTAGTGTATTTCAATCTTTTGAAATATTGTAAATTACCGACAAATTTGCTCGTAAAGCTTATATGTGCCACGTAATTAAATCTTCCAACTCTAATAAACTCCCTTCTTCATCCCCTCGATCACAAAACCACCCCTCAATCTATTCATACCAACATGGATGAACGTTTATAACATTGTCGACACTACCTTTTGTTTCCGTGACCAGAAAACTGTAGTTATGCCCCCCCCTCCCCCCCCCCCCCACCCACACATAATGTACACGCCTCAACCCCCAGCCCACACATTCGAATACGATTCGAACCGCAGCTACTGGTTTAAAGTGATTAGCTGGAAAACCACGATCGCGATGCTTCATTATAGCTTTAGTTCATGTCAAAGAGAATGTGATTTGAATCGGAATTAGGTTGAAATAACATTATTTCCATTTTAATTACGTGCAAAGTAACCAATAAGGGTGCTTCGTTATCTGTGGTTTATACCGTACCGCGCAGCCGCTGATCATTAGCAAGGAATATTAATTACTTTGAATGGATTTAGTGTGTTTTCGGTTTGAAAACACGTGCTGAAGAACAAGAAACTCCCTGAAACATGATTGAGGTATGCGGGGAATAACTAAAAGATTCGAGTTCTTTGGATTCAAGACTTGATCTCTTATTGAGATGATTTCAAAGATGGAACCATGAAACTGTCCAAAACTGTTCCCATAAAAACAGATGTACATCTCTACTCTAGAATACTGGTAGTTCTATACAAGAACACTAAGGTATGAAGGTCATTATTTTATTTATATTCCACGATAAAATACATTATTTTGTGGATTATAATCCTAAGCTACCGAAACCAATCAATGTTCCTTGGAGAGTTGTGACAGGCAAGTAAATTCTTCATATAATACGTGTAATTCCTTTATGGTACAATTACACATTTCATGCACGTGTAAGTATAATAAGTATGTAAAAACGTACTTGGGGTTTACACTTAGTAGCGTATAGATAACCGGTAGTACTAACTATTAATACTACTTACTTGGGACTGATACTAGTAGTATACTGCTCATACCAGCTAATAAGCTCTGATATTACTATCAGGAATTGTTCTGTGAAAAATTAATAAAACTTTGATCATTTGGATAGATTTATTGAATAGGCAAATTTCATTCATAGATAGCAAATATGGCCATTTCGATCTCCTACTTTAAGTAAACAATTAATTAGAGTACAATTGAACATTTTTGTCTACTTATAAAAATTACACTGTAATTGCATGATCTAAATGGAATCCAGAATTGTGCAATATTTGCAAATGTACAGGCTCTAAGAGAAGGCATTTCAAACGATACTTCCATCCATGCCTCATGACTTGTATTAATTATTTCTTTGTATCTCATGTTATTTGTTTCGATGATTGATGATTAAAACAGTGACTATATTGTTCTCTACATAGTTCTCATTGGCAAGCGACTCTCTAGACGAGCGGCCATTGATGTGTCGCTGGTCGGTGTCTCATTGAACGAACATGAATTGCAGTGACATGGAACACGGAGATCCGTTACACAGCAGAATCATGCGGCAGGACCTCCGATATTGCTGCGTCCAGCTACATGTGTGGGAAACCATCAAGCCGAGATGGATGTTTGTTGGTATTAGCTGTCATTTGGCAGGCGTGTGGTACTTAAACAATTGGCGATACATCGAGGTCTGTTTAGTTGCTGAATGATGTTGATTTTGATTTAAAAAACACGTTTTAATAGTGTTTGATAGCATTTAAATTAATTAGGTATATGTTTTATGTTTTTGGGCCAAATCATCATTATTGTCGTTTATTTATTTTTCGAAGAAGAGGTTTTATTTTGAAAACACGTACAAAAATCTATGTCCAGCACTAACCGGACATCTGGATACGGGATCAAAAAATATTGACATTGTCTCTGCAGATTTAAACCGATTTCAACCAACTTTGGTATACCTGTTATTGCAATGAATTGCAATTTTTGCAATTAGAGCCATTTTATCTTATTAGTCACTATAGTCACTATTTAAATTACAATACGACCTGAAATTTAAAGTGGCTTCACATTTGAAAACAAGTCCAGCCAAATTTGAAGACTCTAAATTCACATCGTCTTCCATTAGCTTATCAGTTGTTACATAACAAACTCGACTCCAATCCTAAATCTCCCAACCCACTGTCTCTCCATCGAAGCTTATGTCTTATCTGCTATGACATTTGGCCGGCATGACCAGACCATCCGGCTTAAGTCTCATACATCGACAAGATTCAATACCGACTCCAGCTCACCGGGAATCTATACAAGAACATACGGCGCCATGCGGACAAGTGAATGACTTGCACTTATTTCGACTCCTTCGTTTTCATTTGTCATTGGCCCCGACTGACAATGACACCACCACCTGACTTATGGACAATGTTGCGAGGTTGTGTTGTGTTGTGCCGCATGTGAATGCATACATTTGGGAGTTGGGAATAAAACGCATACCGGAGACCTCACGATGATTTTAGGAATTTTTATGTCGGTGTCGTTGAAGTAATATGAGAGGTCATTTAAATTCAAAATCAGATTTGATGATATTATGGTTATAAATTGCTGTGAATACAAGCAGCATGTGCTTCTAAACTTACTGCAATTACTGGTACGCCAATGCCAGTAGATCAAGTAAAAAATAAGAAGTCAATGTATACAAACTTTGTACTTTTGCCATAGAGGTAGGAGGATCTGCTTTTACTTCTACTTTTATACGTGATTGTCGAAATATTGTGTGGTTTTTACACAGTAGTCCTAACTATACAAGCGTCCATTACAAAAATAAAATACACTATACCTACTAAGAAAAGATGGACGTCACCATGAGAATTGATACCTAAAAGTTCAACAGAATATGTTATCAATTATCTAACACAATTTATCAAAAATAAATAAATACGAAATGTTAAAACTTTTATAAAAGCTTTTCCATAGGTGGCAAGTCTATTTTTCCTGAAATAAATTATCTCATGAAAATCATTCAAGTTATCCGTCATGATACAATCTTTCTGCTTTTACTGGAGTTACGAGACTTTATTTCTCCTTGTTAAACCTTATCGAGGCAAATATTCCCTACCAAATGTAGGAAACAAACTTATCGCGATATTTTATAAAATTTTATATTGTCAATTAATACTTCAAAATAATAAGTTGTCCCTTTAAACCCCATCTACAAGGCATGATTCCAGGAAGGAAGGTATTACCAGGATGGTAATGTCAGGATGGTGTAATACCATCTTTGCTCCACCGAAACTGGTTTGAATGTCCTAACTTCATAATACAGTATACCTACTTTGTTCGTGAAAATTTTGGCACTACATTTATATTTTAAATCACCTTGTCAATAGGTAAATTTAAATTGCATCATCCCATAGAGCTATTGAATCGACGCTGTTTGAAGCCAGAAGATTTCCTGAATCTTACTGAATGAAATTATAACTTTTATATTGTGCAACGGGGTGAAAATACCCGTACAATGAATAGATGATTTAGAATCTATAAAATCACTGGAGAAATTCTATGAATTCACGTACAATTTTTTCACAGTCATGTTCTTGCACACATATTATTGACAGGACAAAAGGGAAAGTGTTCAATTGATTACGCTTTGTGTTGCATTCATTCCGATGATACGTCGAAGATGTGTGTATTGTTTACATCTTCAACGTTGCAACGTCAAGACTTCGTTTGTCAATCAGTTTTAATTCTGATTTAGCATCCATGGGCGCCCAGAGGGGGTGGCAAGGGGGGGGGGGGGGGTGCTTGACCCCCTGGATATCCAAAAAGACCGAAAAACGAAAGGAAAAGAAGACAAAAAAGTATAATGGCTGTGTTTTGTTTGCCCTTCGAGGAAAGTGAATACTTTGCCACACCTCTGATATTTTTGGGCTAATTTTTGACTGAGGGTAAGTTCACGATACTAAGAAAAGTAAAAACGTATTGCTAAAAAAAACATCCGTTATAGACTTTATATTCCGTTTAACACAGCTTAAACTTGAATACAGAGCAAGTCCAAAACGCACGAAAATACTTGACACTGAGCACCCCCCCCCCCCCCCCCCCCCCCCCCCCCCGCAGAAATCCACCGAACGCCCACGTTCGCATCAGATAAATCGAGTTAGACTCAAAAACAATTCAGAGATAAATTCGATCTAAGAAAAGGGTAATTCGTGTTGCATAATCATGATTATTATGATTTCTCTCTCTCCTCACGTCCTGGAGCAGAGGATGATCTTGGGGATGAATGCGATGTCTCCTAAAACAACATTCACCTGAAGTGTGAATAAAGAGACGTTGAAGAGAGGTGTCAAAACAGGCAAGCCGGCTTTGCCATAAAGCAACGATTTACACAACACAACAGGTGAATATGTTGATAGAATAAACATTCTTTGGAATAATATCGCGTCTTTCTTCATTTCCGTCTGTCTTGATCGCGTCGCATTCCCCAAGGATTCGTCCGTCATTTCACTCCTGATTTAAAGAATGTATCAACATATTGAAATTTGATAGCATTTTTATAACGCCGTGGGAAACTTTTTCAGTCCACGAAATATTGCATGTAGGTACTTATTGTAAGTATGATCGTATTCATAAGATCAATTGGTGACAAAAAAGATTTTCATTTATAGAAATATGTATTTTATTAAACGTCCTTTAATATTGTTTACTTTGAAATTTCTTGATTTGGGAATTACAGCATTCATTCTTCATACCACTTCGAAGACCAAATTAAGATAGTGTCCAACTCTCTAAAATAAATCGCAAATTTGTAGTATAGAGTAGTAGAATATGATCGAAACATCAGAAGTTTTGGTACTTTTGAGTGAAGATGACATCTCTCCAGTATGATTAGATTAGAATATCTTGGTCATATTGGGGTGTGACTCACTTGGCATAGTCCGCTTTGCAGTAGATACTTTCATCCCTGATGAAACAAGATGGCTGTCTATCTAGAGCGAGTTGACAGACGCAGCATCTGAGACAGTGCGAGTGCCAAGATCTGCCGCTCACTTGGAGCAGATACTTCTCTGTGATTGGCTCGGAGCAGGCCGCACACAGCCGGTGCTCCGTCTGGAACAGAACACTTGTTGAAGAATCATCTTGATAGGAGAAACACAAGGTTTTCCAGTGTGGAACACTTATGACAGTGACAATCTGTACCTTCTTTCAATGCAGGAACTGTGCAAGGTCGATCAAATGAAACAAATAGCATCGATTTAATCACCTTTTTTCCAACAATTTTGAATTCACCTTTGTTGATAATTACTCTTTCATGATATAATCATAAAAAAATTATATTATATGGCTAAAAAAGTAATGTAATTTTATATTATCCGTTCAAAGTTGGACGAAAGTATTGATGCTAGAAAATGATTTAAGTAGAAAATTATTAAAACATAAAGTTCACTTTGAAGTCAATGGTTGAGCTTTTGCTTGACGTTTGATCTCTTAAAAACTGTTCAAAATACATCCAAGAAATGGAGAGCATTCTTGTAGATTATTTTCCCCTTGTTTTGTGGTATCAACAGATATTGATATAATAAGTCCAGTGTAAGAGTCTGAGGTTTGAATAATAAATAGGAGGCTCTAAGTTTCTTTCAATTAAAATTTAAACGCAGTTGATTCATTGCTTGAGCTTCGTCTCATCCAATCACATCAGGCGAAAGGAGGCTGGATAACTCTAGTTTAAAGGATTTGTGTAAACCAGATTAAGAGTGTATTATTGCATTGTATCAGGTCTGGACATTATGTCGCCTCTTCTAATAATGTATACTTCAATCAATTGTGGGGAGCAAATAAGCGTCAGCAATTCGGAACATTGAAAAGTGAACAGTCATGAACATTAATTGCCCCTCGATTTGTTATAATATAATATGATAATACCATCTTTATAATATTTTAAAATTCTCATGTTTTTCAGAATCGATAAAGAGAAGTCAGTGATGAAGTTTGAAATAAAAAGTAAAAGCTTTCTTGATAACTTTTTGACCAAGAGCAAAGTACTGTTAAAAATATGAGTGCTTAGTAATATTTGAACAGTTGCAGAGCCCCTATTTGACGTCGTTGTGTGCACAGTTTGACAGAAGAGCAAAGGAAGCTAAACTTGACAAAGGATTGCAAACCTTACATGCAATGCCATTGCCATGCGAATGGTGTTGGAGCTATTTATTTGTCTAAGGTAATAATATCAAACATGCAAACGTAGGTTACGTTGTGTGTTAATGGTTCGATATCATCCATGCATGCTGCACGTTACAACTGTTTCCTTTTGACACCTTTCAGCTCGGATCTTTGCCTTTTCCGGTTGTTGGCGCGATACGGGTCACACTGTTTCTCAGAACGAGCTTATATTTGGCAATTAGTCTGGTTTAATGTTCAGTTTGTTTTAATCTCTGATGGTTGACAAGTGATACAAAATTCTCGGATTGTTTAAAAAGTGAAAATGACGTGTCTAATCAAGATGAAATTTTGGAGGTCATTGAGACTATTGAGTAAATGGGGTCCTATTCTATAGCTCTAAAAATTCCCAATTCTGTTGGAATCCGATTCACGGCCGTATGAATTAACATTGCATCGAATCGGATTCCAGCCGAATCGGGTAGTTTAAAGTTTTAGAATAGCACCCCCGCGTCATTGAGAATGGTATTGAGTCTAAATTGTTCCAACTTTCAGTATTTTGAAATGTTTGAAATGATTCCTCACAGAGGAATTTCGGTTCGAGGTGTTGCAGATATCGAAGTTCCCTTATGAACGCGTAACAGAGCGTTTTCTCATTGAAAATTAATAGCGTATCGATGTTAACGAGATATTAAAACCTTTTAATTTACTTTCCAATTTAATTCTATAGTTAATTTGACCTTTTGGTTGGTTTAATCAGCTAATAGCTCTGTTCATACGCTGTTCATGTTCACACTTTTCATAATACCCTTGTAAATACTGAACATAATTTGACAAAATTTAAGACATTTTGAAACGAAAACAAAACAAATCTGTTCATTGAGGTATACATATACATATACTACATATATACATACATATAATTTATAATACTTTTAACTCATCTTCTTTATAAAAATTAAAAAGTATATCTGCCTAACTGTTGCGTACGACATCACTATATTTAAATTATACACCTCGATCGGATCATTGTTTCAAATCAAAGCCACGTGACTCGTGATCTGGGAGTTTGCAATCTCTTCGGAGAGCAACGATTACACTTACAATTGTTTCCATCTTTCACGCGGCGCGAGATAATTACACCCTCGTGGGGGTCCCTCGATCAGCCTCCAGAGAGGCTCTTTTGATTCAATAATCGAACGTGTGTGAGAAATATTGGTAACTAATAACTATCACACGTTATTAATTAACCCCGCATCTCATAACAGTTCTGGCTTTCAGAATAAATTAGACAATTAACACTTTGCACCTTACAGTATACAGTTTGCTTGAGAAATGCCGAGAGCGGTTTTTTAAATATCGTTTGTGTCGTGTGTTTTTTGTGGAGTGTATTATAGTGTAAGGAAGATGGATTGAGGCTGCTTTCAACAATGGAGAAAGCATTTTGCACTTGATTATCGTAAAGGTAAAGATAGTTTATCAAGTTGTCGACTATCAAGCTAAGATTATGGGATGCATTTGTCAAGATAGGTGTCAAAATTAAGATTGAGTTTTTATGCTATTGTTTTGGATGTTTCCGTATAGAAAAAACATATTTGATTCATTATTGACTCATCACAAAAGTCCAAGAGGAAACTAAAACCACAACGAAGGTTCAAACCTTTCAACATGGCATTGCAACAGTAAAATCAACAATCCTATTTCTCAAATCTATGTAACCTCCTAGACGGAGAAATCTCAAATTTCTTATAATTTCAAAAACAGCTTAGGTACGAACTTGTGTGCATCTCTGTTATGATGAGAATGTCTGTCCCAAAATGTATTCATAGTTTGACATTTTAAAGAAATATTTCGTACATCAATCGTCATAATGAACAAAATATTAGTAAATATTTTTGTCACACTATAAATCGGGACAAAACCAATTCTATGGCTTGATATCATCAAATCACATGCGGCATATTATCAAGACCAGTGACCGTCACACAACTCGCTTACAACGCGTCTTCCGATTATAATTCAATGAGTGATGACTTTTCGACGTATTAGCAAGTCCCAAACCGCGAACAAGGGGGGATGGTTGGGGATCAGAGAGGGCTGAGCCATCAATATTAACCAGGGATTACGAAATGTCCAGGCTAATGGTGCGGAAACTACCGGGTTTATTAACTTCTAGAGTCTTGCGGTTATTCGATTTACGCACCCGGTGTGGCCTTTCATTGGGGAGGTTATTATATATTGACTTTTGAACATGTATTGCTATAGAAAGATAGAGCGAAGGTATTCTACCTTTGCATGGCCCTCGAACATACAATGGCGAGAGAAGAAGTGTATTATACCCACTGTAGCTCTTTTCACACATCACAATAAAAACCCCCGTAGCAAATCACTCGTTCATGACGAAAAGATAAACGAAAGCGACTAACGAAATTTTGAGCAAACATGATTGTTGATCGGATGGTTGTGATATGGACACCAGGGTGGTTCAGTGGAAATCGGGTATTAGAATCAAACTTGCTGAGAGTTGCAATATTCGTTGTCAAAATGTTGCAAAGTTAAACTCGTTAAACTAGAGCAGCGGTCGCCAACCTTTTGGACCTCGCGGACCACTTATATGACAATTTTATATCTCGGGGACCACTCAGGCGCGTAAAATACGTATGACGGGAAATACGATTGGTGAGGGAGACAATGGGGGGTCTGGGGGGAGGGCCCCCCAGCACCAAGCGGGTCCGGGGCGCTTAGCCCCGGAAATTTTTGGTTTTCAGGAAGTCATTTGGCGCGTTTCTACGCTATTTCAGCCAACTTTTTTTTCCAGAAAAAGCGTTTAAAATAACTCTTATAGGTATTGGAAAAATACTCGGAAACTGATATTATTTTCATTATAGAGCTAGTGAATACGTATAGTTGGTAGGTAGATACTTTGTAAAGGCATTATTACGTATTGAAACATGTCCGAATTCAATACATTTGTGTTGTGCCATTTTTCTAAATTAAATAAATTGCATGGAAACTTAAAAGTAAACTTCCAATTTTCTCTGCGGACCACCAAAATTTTCTCGCGGACCACCAGTGGTCCGCGGACCACCGGTTGGCGACCGCTGAACTAGAGGACCTCCTTCAGTCAAACCATGGAGTTAAGCAAATTGTATTTATAAAGATAATTTTCAAACCATACGCATTGCCGTCAAAATATGTTAGATTATAATTGGATGAATTACTATTGATGAAATTCTAGTTTATTTCAAAAGAGAAGATCGAAGTATAGTCATTTTCTGATGCTTATTACTTTTTCTTCGAAATTTCTGACAAAAGTGTCAGATAAATTAATTGTTTTGGGAAATAATACCAAATAAGAGCAGCAGTGACATTGGAACTATAATTTAGATATATATACCTACCTATGCCTTTTTCTTTTGCTGCTAGCCAATATGCGAAAGGTCATTCGTTTCATATTCCTCTCCATTCAAAAAAATCTATAACTATTCAAATATATTCAATATATTCAAAATTGAATGTCTTTAATGATTTTCTTTACAGTAAAGAGATGTTTAAGCCAACTTTGATCTCGCATGAAATATACTTTATACTGTTGATTAATTTAATTGAGCTGTAACATGATCATAAACTGGATGAACAATTGAAGAAGAAGTACATCCCGCAGTTAGTTGAATTGCTGTGAGTTTGCTCTACATTATCAATGAATCGATAAGAGAGGAGTGTCAACGAGGAGAGAGATGGATGACGCAGCATCCAGGAGAGGGTCCTGCAGTCACATGGCAGATGGCAGATGATGATTGGGGTTAGTTAACTCTGAGGTTATGTTGTGATTTACTAGAAGTAATTCATGTTATTGGTCAAACTAGATTATGTAAATAAGGGCAAAATGAACTCAAACTTCCACAGTCCTGGGTTGCCGCAATTATAGAGTTGTGTCGTTATGTTCTCTTTTATTAAAGGGGTAGTTATTAATTTTAGAAATTGAATTTCTTGCAATTTTTCAGTGGTAATTTTAATGGCTGGGTCAGGAGATCAAGTACTAATTTAACTGTTCAGAACATGACGATGCAATGATATAGCTTTATCCCAGATTTTTTTTTTTGTTCTTTAGTGACATGATCAGAGAAATGTATATGTTTATTTATTAATTTTTCCATGAATCCTTAGCATTCATAGCATTCAGTATCATAGCTTTGGTTTATTTCTTATAGTTTTCACCAATTCTGCTAACAATTCTATGCGTTCTCTTTCAATAATTTAAAAATGAACTTTCCACAAAATGTGTATCCTTGACTGCGCCTTTCTACTTTAAGAAACTTATTCGCAGCATTTTGCATGCACGAAATGGACTCAAATTACCATCGAATTATTTTATCAGCTATGGTCTATCATAATTTCAAGTCGTCCTTATTCAGGAGTCTATTTGCAGCAGCCGAGTGAGGAACAATTGAAGGACCCTGCACGCCCATGCAGTAATAGACCGACCTCCTCACTTACATAAGCCCTCTTCGATATTGTACTAGAGGCATAACAAATCAAAGTATGGCTGGCACATTGATGTCGAGGGAAGCAGGTGACGATCCTAACCCCCAAACCAGTCAACGTCCTCCATTTCTATCCCGTTCCGTACCGATGTATACATGATGGTAAATGGTGAAAAGATAGACTTGCCTTTGCAATACTACATTATAATGTCCCTCTATTATATATTATTTGTATACAAAGAGAAGGGGACTTTGTGGTCTTTTGTTGGGAGGTTCTGGTACAAGTCAAACCCCCCTTGTGTTTACAGCCTTGTTAGATGGGCCTAGATCGGCCATGATACGTTCACAGCTAGATTCACACCTTTCGTCTCTCATGCCTTCTAATTTCAATAGCTGGAGGATATTTGGGTGCAATTGATATGTGTGTAGGGAAGCGTTAGATGTTGGCTATTTAGTGGTTTTCGAGACCATTAGGTTTCCTTGCTGGTAATCGTACTTTATGTGCGGAGGGAAAATTGTTGGAACTTCAACCTGTGTACACCTGGGAACTGTTATTTATTAATTACGCATTTAATGGAGTTGTTTATTGTAAAACTTGTTTAAACTGTTAATAAATTTAACCTTCTTAAAGTTTAGTTATTCAAGAAGCATGAAAAATGTCAGGAAACACGTTTGTCATTACTAAATCTACGCAAATGTATGATTTTATCCTAACAACGCTATAAAACGCAAGTGAGGAAAACGTGAATTAATTTCACTTTCCCTGGTGGTAAGTTCAAGATTTTCTATCACGTCAACAACATCCAGACACATAAAGTACATACCTATTATTGTGCGAAATGTCACATTCCAATTTCCAATTGGGCATGAATAAGTTTTTTTCAAAAAGTAGAATTGTTATAAATAGTGCAAATACTTAGTATTATTTGCAGAAAAGTTGTTTCTGAACAAAGAATATCTAAGTTACCATACCGCAGAACTAAATAATAAGAACCGAACTAGTAACTTACTTCATATCTATGAAATTACATTTAAAATACCTATCAAAAAATTACTGCAGTCCGTCAGTAGCATTAGGTTTGCCTCAGGGTCATTCTAACCACTCTGAGGAATTCGCAATAATTCCAAATCTCCAAAAGCTCAGCACTGTACTTAAGCCCCATTTACACGGTGCAATTTCTTGAACAACTTCTGTGTCACAAAAGTTCTGCACATGTGCAGATTCCCTTTATCATCTCAAAAGTGATACTGCGCACGAGCAGAACCTCTGTGGCACAGAAGTTGTTCAAGAAATTGCACCGTGTAAATGGGACTTTACACATTTTACTGATAGTAATGTCTCAATTTTCAAACCATAATCATTTTATTTTATTTTTGATAATATCAAAAGATGTCAATAGAAAGTTATAAATAAACACTATCTTTATGAAAAGGAAAGCATACAACCGATACAGAACAGCAATATTAAGAATGTGATTACTTATTATTAAATATAAATTCTTGTTTCAATTATGTAGCAAAAATAAAGTTTTGATTTTGGGTAACGATAGAAAAAGGCTGAGAGTGCAGTTCATTGTTGCACTGTTCAACATTTGAATGATACTTTAGCTTTTTCAGAAGTAAAAAAATCTCATTTTCAGTTGCATCCTGAGCTTTAACGACGTACAGCACAAACTGTGTTGATAATTAATAGCTTTTAAAATACCGAACGTCGCTAATAGCGTAAAAATTGGCGAAATTGACTTTGCAATGTCGTTGAATACTTGATAAAAGACTACTAAACAAGGGCGTCGGGCTCCGAGTCTTGAGCAGTTTACCTTCCCCATGGGGGTCTTGACATTGTCGGCCACCCGAAGAGCCGAGAGAGAACCGAACAGAAGGAGCGCAAGCAAGAGAGAGACAAGTTTAACACCTAAATAACAAACAACATAAAGGTAAAAGGGATCATGTTAAATCCATAAACTTGAGGACAATCTATTTTCATGTCAACTGGACCAATTGTCATCTTGAACAATTGTTTGACACAGGGTGTGAAAGAAACGGAAATATTTGAGTATTTTAGAGACAGGGAGGGATGTTATTGATTCTCAACTATATAATATGCCCTTATTTCACTTTCATTTTTAGCAAAGAAACTGGGCTTGAAAGTTTACGATGAGTCTCTGAATCTGTTTAAATTTCTATCTCAAAAATATTAAATTATGTATAAAAAATTAATTAACTGTATTAAGTATCAAATTGTTAAAAACGTATAGATACAATTTTTCAAATACTTTTAATGCTAAATACCAATTTTAAAAATATTAACTCTTAGATTATCGTTCTTATATCGTAAGAAAAACAAAACGAAGTTTAACTTTTTTAAGTCCCAAACACGGTAGCAATTTAATTGTATGCTCATTTGCCGATGTGCATTATGCAAATGGATGGTTTTACTTGACATTATTATTTAAATAAATTTCAATTACCTAGATATCCTTTTAACGATTATAAGGATTCCGACGTACGGATTTGCTTATTATTGTTGGTGGCGACTGGCGCTGCTAGGAGCTAGGTGCGAGACATGGGCGTGAATTTTGAACAGCTTGTAGTTTAAAGGTGAAAAATAATCTGAATGGTTTCTCAAGAAGTCAGAAAATGAAAAACCACTAACTCTCATCTCCATTCTTGGTGCACAAACGACTTTTCAAGGGAGATGAAAAAGTACTGTGCATTCTATCTTGAGGACGATTTCGTTTTCTTACAATGTTCCAATGTTGTTGAAGAATGCCTAAAGTTTCGTGAAGAAAAGACTTTTGAAATCTGTGAGCTCGTGCCCAATGGTCAACAACTGTCCGGCTTGAACAGAGACAAGAATACACACTCGAGGCGATTATGTAAGACCCATGGCCGAGTCAGTCAAGTGAGGCGACTGGCGTCAAATTTGTTACTTTTGGCTCTTATAGAATAAAATGATTTGCAAGTGCTGTTTTATCGTACGTAACAATTTTATATTATTAAACACAAATGTCTCCACAATTTTAAACTAAAATTAAAAAAAAAGTTTCATCTAATTTGTGATTGTGTAGGTAGATTTTCACTCAAACCACTCAAACGACGTTTTACAATTTCACGATAAAATTATTGTCCCGACTTATTGTTACCAAATTGTTTGATGTATCCAACGAGTCTCAGATATCTTCAATCACTCAGAACAAACACTGAGGGGCCCGGGTTCGATGCCCATCTGGTTTTCCTGACTGATTTGTCGTGATTCCCTCAGTCGCGATACCAATGCTGGAAAGGGGCCCTACTAAGGCCACTACCGCCTCCTTCCCACCGTTCATCCCTCTCAAGTCTCATTTCATATTCAATCTTCCTCGTTTTCATAAAGATGCATCCGTGATCATCATAAGTCAAGTTGTAGTTCATTATTTTAAAAGAAATCGATCCTAGTCGTCAGGTGAAATAATAATATGCAAACGTGAGAATGTAGGTTTCATTGGAACGGGTAGCTCAGTTGGTAGAGCTCTCGCCCAGCTAGTGAGAGGTCCCGGGTTCGAGCCTCGGTTCGGTCGGATATTTTTCACAACACACATCCCTTCATATAATATGTAAACAAACGCAATATGGACTTTCGTAAAAATGTGCTGCATTTTATTATTGCCGTAAAATACTTGCGAAAACGACTCTAAAACTTTCTATGAAACGTACCTACATTAAATTTAATAATCACGATATATGATAAATTAAACAAACCTGCAGCTTGAAACGTAAAGGGTTTATTCTCTGAAGATGTGACGTCATTTATTATGTCGCTGTCATGGCGATATAAGCCCTGGAGTTAAGTGGGCACGGAGAATGCGACTTAAGCGATTGAAAGATTATATCTTGAAGATTATTATTATTTCTTTGTTTTAAAGATCTGAGGCATGAAAAGAAGTCTTCTTTCAATCCGGATTATCGGTGATATCAGTGAATATCGCCATTGAGGATTCTGGGGATTATCTGCAACAAACTCTGACCCTCCTTACGTTGGAGACAAACTTTACATAATTCTCGACTCCACCCTCTGACAGATCTTGTGTAGGTACTTATGTTACTCACAGGCAATACAAGAAAAATGGTGGAGATTTTTGTTCTATCATTTCAGTTATGTGACTACTCGTATAAAAATACATACATTTTCTTAACATATACCTACTTTTCATCCAAGTGTAAAAATAAACACATTTATTTCCACGTCGCCTCACAGTCGAAGTTTTCCCAAAATTTAATGTAGTTCGTACAAGTTTTTAAAAAACATTTGGTTTGGACAGTTTTTTGGTTTCATTAAATAAGTAATCGTTCTATTATACGTTTAAATATGTGCTTAGCACGTTGTGTAGAAGTGAGACGAAAATATTATAGTACCTAAGTAAACTCTTTATCTCAGAGTTATACGATCATTTTCTCGATTCCATTTATTTCACACTATCATTTTACTGAAGCCAACATTACATTGAAGTATTCTCTTACAAAATTACTGGAGTCATCATTATATATGATTGGATGAACGCAGAATTACTGATTTTGGAGCTCACCTCAATAATCATTGAAATGGAACTGGGACCTTTTACCTCTGTGGCACAGAACTATTTGACTGCTTTGACATACCTCCTCTTTCTTGTCCAAAATATCTCACAAGATGATTCAGAAGTGATCAAAATTTTACACCATTGCAATAGATCTTATAAATGAATGAAAGGTGTTATAAATGATCGGTGATAATTTTTCAACCAAAACACTCCTGACCACACAAAGGGAGTGAAATATGAATAGGAATAACTTCTTATGTGGCCATTTTTTACCCATAGAAATTCTTTAGTAGACTAACTCATAGATTGTAAAAAAAAGTGACATGAAAAATTGTTGTCCATCAAAATCACAATCATTCAAGCAAGATATTTGTATGAGCATAGACTTCCGTCTGCTTGGCTCTCAGAGTCTATTATCACTTGTCGGACTGTTCGGTTAGTTCTTAGAGCTCTGTGTATGTATTCCACTCCATCCGACGCTAATGTTCTTTGCCTTTAAATAGTACCGTGGAGAATATTATTTGGAGATATACTTTTGATGGAGTGGGGGGGGGGGGGGTAATTAATGGGCACCCACCAGGTCTATGAGGTGGTCAGGGGAGCCCATTGAATGTAATCCTTTTCTTTGACTGATTCAAACAAAAAAAACATCAAGAATTTAATCATTTTTTCTCAGACATGTCTTTCGGTACTTGAACGCGATAAAATGGTAATGTAATTTATTTCCAATTGGTATTTTGAGTCATAGAGAGGCTATAAACTATCTGTACGCATAACTGAACAAATAAACTCGACGTGACCACATATCAAAGTATTATTCATTATGATTTTGCACATTTATTTATATTCTATTTTGATCTTTCGTGATTCCAGACCTGTAAGTTATTGATGCATTATTTATTACAGCTAATTAGTAAATACAAGTTATTGATTCCCATCCGCCAGTGAAGATATTTGCGAATTGTTGTTAAAAGTCGAGGTAAGAGGTTGAAGAGATTTCTAAGAGGTGGCGTGAAGAGTGAAGGAATGAAATGACGACACCATTTATCATCGCAAGTGTCAAATCTAGAAGCGCCCGGTGTGGGAGGAATTCAACCACTTGAACACCTAAAGACATAATATATACATCTTTTAAAAGACTTGTATAGAATAGACCGACGTTGTTGACAAAAGAAATATTTCACCTGCAATGTTGTTATTGAGGAACAAATGGACTGTTATAAAAGAAGTAAAAAAAACACGTGGAAACTTCTAAGTATTTTAACGGAAAGTATAATTAGTGCTTGTATTGTCAAGTAAATATACTTAATTATAATATAAATATAGAAAACAACACATTAATCATAATATATGTTTAGCGAATATAAAGATTCAATCTTATTCAGCAGTTGTAATATTTTTGTACTGATTATTAGAAGAATGAAGTTTCACGATTGAATTACAAATTGGTTCAGAGTTTTGAATCAATTCAAGATCAACTGAACAATAAGACAACCGAGTAAAAGCAATACCTAACTGAATGGAGATAAATCAAAATTATTATACTTTATTTTTAGAGTAAATGTGAAACAAAACCAATGTGTAATTAAAATTATACGCCAAAAACAGAATAATTTGCCTTGCCTCCTCGAGCTAAGTTTTTCTCGATACCTTGCTGCTGAAGACATAAAATTTAATTCTCAAAATTTACAAGACATTACACGCGGGTTTCTTATAAAATAAAATATAATTGAAATTAAAGAAAATTTTAAAATATGATTTTTTAAAAACGTTTTTGCTTCTATTAGAATATAGAAATCTAAAAGAAGTTCACTGAGATAATGTTGGTAACTTGTACTAATTCTCGGCAAGTGTTTCGATTTGATGAATATCTCTCTCTCTCTCTCTCTCTCTCTCTCTCTCTCTCTCTCTCTCTCTCTCTCTCTCTCTCTCTCTCTCTCTCTCGCGAGTAATTAATTCCCGCGTGGTGTGAAGTGTCCATCAGCCTCCTCGGCGTCTTTTGTTCTCGCGTGCTGGCGGTGCGGGCTTGAGGCGCCCCCCGCTGAGCTCGTTCACCGTTCAATCATAGCGCCAGGGCCGCATCTTCACGCATCCAACTACAACATTATTCGCTCGATCATACGTTCACGGAGAGAAAACACGGATTTTAATCATTCTGCTCTCTAACCAAACAGTGGAAAGTAT
Source organism: Leuctra nigra (assembly GCA_934045905.1). NCBI lineage: Eukaryota > Metazoa > Arthropoda > Insecta > Plecoptera > Leuctridae > Leuctra > Leuctra nigra. Next base: position 10,328,144 of record OW203764.1, on the reverse strand, counting down.
GTTTTTATATATATAGTCAGCTTTTAATTTTAGCTTGTACTAACCAACACTTGTTCTCCTCTTTCACCATAGTATGAGATAATGAAATTTTAATGCATGCATAATTTTTGTCATCGCTTTGATAACAGTATGATAAATATTCGTTGATGTTGTTTCGTCTATACGGATTTGCAGTACCTACATCCTTAGGTAGTTTTTGTTAAATAATGGTTACAAAATTGGCACTAATTCTACCACCGTATATGTTGTTGGACCGAAAAGAAGCCAAAAGTGTTGTCATTTGATTGTTGTAGTATTGGTATTTGGCCACTATTTAGGCACATTCTGGTGATTGAGATGTTCGGGAGATATTAAATTTAGTGAATGATGAAATGCCCCAAAAAATCCTTTATTATTATTTATTGTGTCTTCATGAAACAAGCTTCAAGAATGCGTTCGAATCTGACGATAAGCTTTAACTGTGTATCAATCCACTAGAATCGTAACAGCTGACGACTAAATAATCAATTGTTGTGTAATTTGTTCCATTTCTAAATTTCTTAATATTGTCGCGATAATTTTCTACATTTGACAACTTCTGGACCGCGTACTACGACGCAGAATCGGGCACTTCCTTCTTCCGCTTCGGGACGGACATTGTGAGATAAGTGGCAGAACAGTTTCACCCTTGTAGCTTCACTATACACTGTTGTAACCCTTTTTAACGTATTTTATACCTTACCAATAAATTGCTCTACCTTTACATGTACTACTTCTAGGTATATCTAGCTACAACCCTCCCCCCATAATTATCAAGATCCCAACGAGAACGGTAAATCTCGTGACAATATCTAGATTTCTACATTTTTTCAAGTGAAAATATAATATATTAATAATATAATCTTCTTAATCATTAAAATCAATAATTTACAGAATTATTGAACAATACCAATAGGAATACGAATTTCCTCCAGATCCATAACCACGAAGGCAAATATTCACCAATTAAACTTCCAATTTATGAAAAATTTACTAATATCTTAATTTTCATATACACTGCTAAGTAAGGTACGAACTACGCAAGCGAACTACTACGCGAAACAGGTAAATCAGAATAATTGTTTGAATGAGCCAATGTTTAATGTTACCAGAAAGCATGAAATGTGTGCTGTCGGTTTCAGCAAAGACATCATTGCAGCTATATTACATTACTGTCTCATCTGGTAGACTTACCACCATTAAAACACAGATTGGTGCCTTCTAAATATGTTATTTATATTTTGTTACACACATTTCCATTTATTTAAATGTGATTTTTAGTACCAAAGAGATAGGGCCGACTTCAAATAAAATTATTCACCAATAACTTTTAGTTTTCTTTACACGGTATAAAAGCGTGGAACATTACCATCAAACTGTTATTTCTGAAAAAGGATATAAATTTTCTTCTCTTTTATCACCGCTTTTGAATCGGGTGACAGATATTTTTTTTCGGCCCAAGAGAATATTATTCTTTCCTCGGTAGACATTTTCAACGAGTTGCTACACAACTGAGAAATGCTGCATCCCTTAGTGTGTAGTGAAAAATAGATAGTTCATTGTAAGCCTGGCATTTGCTGCCCTCACAACAACCATTAATAATATTACATGGCAGGATTTGCTATTCAACACTTAATTTATACAACATTTTCAACTCAGCCCCTTCAAATAATTGTTTAGATGAACAAAATAATTCGTAAGTTGAAGATGGGGTAACGTCTTCAATCTTCCGTGCCAATTTCCGAAACAGGGTTAACAAATTTCTTGTAGATGTGACTTAAATAATAACGGTATTTTTTACGAATTCTCAGAAGAGTATGCATGAGAGTGGCTATGAGACTGATTGTATGGTCAGACCATACGTTTAGAACTAAACTTTGACAACAATGTTAGAACCAACAGCTAAACCATAAGTTTAGAACTATAAAATAATGGTTAGAACTAAACTCAGATCAAATTAATTTATTGACGACCAACTTGAGATAGCTTATATATGATCTGTTATGTTGGTCTCATGAACTGATGCTGCAAATCATCGGCATGTCGAAAAGAAAAAGATCAATGAAAAAGGTGCATCCGAATCTTAACCAACATTCCATCACACTTAATGAGATGTATAGTTTTACTAATGATTTAAAATTACAAAATTGGCCGAAAAGTACCTAATTGAAAGACATAACTCATGCGATTTCTAATATCTTTGAAGCAGCTGATATGATTTAATTTTATTTTTGTTCTTATGAACAAGATAAAATGTTTTCTTGATCTGTCGAGAACAAACGAGTCTTCTCAATGTCTGCACAGATACACGGTTTTAATTAATCCTAATTAGACGATTCTTTAATTGATTGGCGCTGTGGGACCGCAATTTGAACACAAGTAACAGAATCTGCCTGAATGTTGCAGATTTACGTCAGTTTGAAAATGGGGATGTCTGCGAAATGAACATAGTTTTATATTTTGGGAATCGGCTTGAATGCATTGCGTCAGGAATACCATAAAAGTTATACAACTACATTCACAATATAATCAGTGATCAATACTAATCGTATGATATTTATCACATAACATTTTCGACGAAAACCTTTTAATTTAAGTAGACACTAATTTTTTCCCACAGGTAATTTATTATGTCTAAATTCGACGTCATTTTGTCATCTACCTTGACATTCTAATTTATCGGTCAACATTAGCCAATGTTTGAGCCATCCCATGAAAGATTGCAGGTAAACGGCGCGTATTTGGCGTGATCATCTCGTGCTCGGCCGGGATGATGATGGAGAGGCAGATCGGGCCGCTGGAGCTACAGCTTCCGAGACTCCCGACGGCGCGACCAAACCCTGCCGCTGTCGTGCCAGATCACTTCATACCGTCTCGAGCCATACCGCACGCGAGATTTATGCCTCCTACTCATGCCAATAGCAGTCGAATCAACATTTCGGTTTCAGATTCATTTCGAAATAATGAGTTTACGGGGCTGACGTCCAGATTGGAAAGAAAATATGGTTGGGGCCAAACAGAATTATTGCTGTCACAATACAAACATAACAGGATTGCTTCAGGAGCAATTTTGAACCGGAATTGCATAATTACAATTTAAATATGATTAAAATGCTGATTAAATTACAACCAAAATTATTGCTGCAGTATTGTAATAATTCTGTTTGGGGCAAAAAAATGTCAGTCACAAGTACTAGCATAACAGTAATTGCTATACTTAGCAATATGTTTCCCAGTGTGTATTTTTGATTGAAACATTATAGTACCTATGTATTATTTTACTTATTCGATTTATTTGAGTAGCAAAAAATATACCCAATATTACATTGCTACATTACATTATTACATTACATTGTAGGTACTTAGTTTAGGAGAAGGATATGAATCTATTTTGAATCATGCCATAATTTCGTGGACACAAAAAAGCTTCGCGAGCCAGGAGATATTCAAATTGTATTTAAAAAAAATCAGTCTCCATGATTCTATGCCACGATCAAGTCTATGATAATGTAGAAATAAGGAAGACAAAAAGAATGTTGTGTGATAATAGCAGGAACCATCCCTCCAGCATTGACATTTCAGTGAAATAAACAACGTGATCTATCGTGAAGTGTAGGTAGTGAAGACATGGACCATTAACTCCTTTCAGTTCCATCGAGAGACGGACAATATACATGAAAAGGCTCATTTTATGGGGTTCTTTACACATTTGAACAACTTTAAGGATAGTAAAAAGCCCGCAGTTGACAACCATATGACTAGTTCAGCGGACTTTAAAGTTGACAATTTATATTCACATTTTCAAAAGATGATTTGTGTATTAGTTCTAGATATTATTGAACGTTAGTGATATTCACTTGTTAGTGATACAGGACGATTTTTGACGGATCACTTTCAGTACCTCCTGTGGTAAAATAAGCATTGCCTCATAACTGTCATAGTTTACTATAGCAAACTCGCAGTGGAGAAGTAGAATCCATCTACTTCCATCGTATTGATACCTCGGTTCTTGCTGTCAGTGTCATTAAGGTTGTCAATACAAGTGCATTAAAACTGTCCATTTACACAATATCTAATTCAAGGCATAGATCATGTACTAGTTACAGAGAGCATAAACCTGGCACCTCCACCACAAGTTCAGTCCAGGACGTCCAACAATTAGACCCAAATATCACGCTCTAATTAATGAATTATTGTATCTCAATCATCATTACTTACCTTCATTATCTTCAGACAGCAGCTTCAAGTGATTGAAAATCCGTCAACAATATCTTGATTCTCAGTCTTCCCACAATGCAATACAAAACATCGAAAACTGTCTAAACGAATCATAAGAAAAGAATAGTAAAACACTGCTTTTCTAAACCACAACACACGAACGTCTTTCTAACCTAAAAGTGAAGAGCACCTTCTTCGTATCGCTCATCCACTGTTGATGCTGTCGGCCAGAATACTTGGAGTCCTCGAGAGTAGACAATCTCCAGCACCTCCACTTCCAGCTGGCGACGCTCATTGGAGGATCGGAGATATAGGGGAGGGACTTGTCGACGAGAAGGGGAGGAGTTTATATTGATACTTACTGGACCAGAAAAAGAGATTCGCTTTATGTATACAAACTGCATCATAAAGAGGTTTATGGAAATCGAGACGTCGTGTCCCTCCCAGTACAAGTATGTTTTTTTTGTAAGGAAGATTGCAATTGCTTTTGTGACGATGTTGATGGTATGACAGGAAAGGATTTAGTACGGCACTACACGTTTATTATATGACGAGAAGATAACTAATATTCATTGAAAGTCAAACTATACCTATTCATATTCAATAATAAATAAATAGTTAAAAAGTAGTAGGTATATATTCTAAGGGTTTGAAAAATAAGTACATAGCACTTACTTATGCAAAATAATTATATTTTTTTGAATAGGTACTTATATTTTTTTTTATAGATTGTCAACATTCTTGGCTTACAAATGATTTTAACACACCTTTCTATAACGTTATCACCATCTGGTTCGATAAACTTGCCGCGTCCCATTGTCTATGGACTACGTTTTAAATTTTGATAAGCCTATCTATCTTATCAAAGTGACGTATACGTCACGTATACGTCACATATAACAAACACAGATATTAAATAGAATGTTTATGTGTAAGCTGAACGTATGTATTTCCAATGAAACCAATGTACGCTGATGCATGGAAATACAGAAAACATTTTAAGTTCCATCCCACATCTGTCGCCAAATGTTGTGAGATAAATAATTAGGATATTTTTGTTTCTGAACATGAATGACAACATATACAAACAAAACTTTATATATGCGATAAGTAAATATAATTTAATGGCATTTCAAAGATTGGATGATAATTCTTCTGCCGCTACGATGAGCGATAAAAAAGTGATTAATCTTTCAATGGTTCTATTCTCATTGAAAGATCCCAACCATCCGTTCATAATTTGTCCATCAATACACTCATTCGTAAACAAATAATTCAGTTTCTTTTACATATTTTATGAGCCCGTTATTTTTCAAACCAAAAGTTCTAACAAATTGAAATATTTAGCAGGCGCTTACCTTCCTGATTATCAAAAATGCATCAACATTACTTTCGATTACTTTTCATCCACTAATAATAGTCCATGTAGCAATAAACTTTTCACACACGAATTAGAGACATTCGAATTCATTTGAAATCAGCACCACGGACATTCATAAAGCCCGCCACACTTTCTAAATCATCAGTCGCCTGCCCTTACTTCTCAGTCAGTGATGTGCACGTCACAACTTGACTAAACACTCTATTGTCCATCTTCCACGTGACGTATGTCTCATTGTCACGTGATCAGTGATCAGGACTCGGTGATTGTGCAAGTGTAGCGATGTACGAGTCACGTGGCAAGTGGGGTGGAGTGGGGGGGGGGGATCCCACGTCGCAAACCCTCTAGCCGCAAGGGATGTGAGAAGCAGAGCAGAAAACAGAAGCGATTCAGAGATTAATGATGAGATTCGAATGATTATTAAACGTGTGACATTTTTGTATCAAGTGGTTGAATGGGACGGTGAGAATGATTGTCGTGAGGGGCCGGGGAACATAAGGGGCGGCCTCTTAGGCCCCTTAGGCCCCTTAGGGGCCCCAAAATACTTCGTTATAAAGAAGTGTCTATAGTACATTAAAAATGGATAAGGATCTTATGAATATGGAAATAATTTGAAACAACAGTTTGTAGACAACAGCCACACACATTCCTTGTAATATTGTAATTTGAATAATGAAACTTAATAAGTGTTTTGACTATAGAAATAATGAAGGTGACCATTGATGATTTCAAAATAGTGTGAACAATGATGTCTAAAATACTCAAGGCTATGGAAAAACGATACAAAACAGCAGCTCGAGCCTACCAGAACGTAACGAGAATATTAGCTTGTCGACTTTTGAATTGCAGGCTCAATAAATAAATAAACTAAGAACTCAATATCATTGAGCCGTTTTCCCAAATTAGTCAAAGTATGAATAAAGATGCTGAAAATATAAGTTAAATTTTTGTCTTCTGAATCTAAATTTTTGTCTTCTGAATCTATAGATTCAGAAGACAAAAATTTAACTAAAATGGCTTGCAAGATAATGTAGTCATCGCGGCAACCAAGTCATCTGATATGAGTCAGAATGCAGTCGGGTTGTGTGGAAGAGTTGCCATGGATACTTGGTCCAAGGGTCTGGAGGCTGGAGAAGGGGGCGTGGCTCCAGGACCGGAGGGTGCTTGAGGAGACACAAGGATGCGAGCGCAGATTACAGGAACTTGAGAATTAAGTCCCAGTTCTCGACAACATAATCAGTCGACAATTTGCACTTGTTTCGCTTCCCTCTTCCCTAGGAGCTGACATTATGTTTCGGGGAATTCAGGATTACGATCTCAATGTACGCAAATCATATGTAACTAATACTATATTGTATAAATTCAGAACATCACAGAAGTTATGGTGTCTTCATTTAAATATTTTATTTGTTTCAATAACAAAGCACACTTCATGGATTTAAACTGGTTAATTTTTACCATAAATTAATATTTTATTGCACCATGTAGGTACCATATTATAAAGGCACTTTTGCTCTATCTATAAATTATCTAGAAATAATATACCTTATACTAAATCGAAAACAATTAAAAAAACAAGTTCTGAGTAAGATCAGATCAGTAATAATCTTCAATAAAGTTGCGTCTTCTTACAAGTATAAGATACCCCATAAAAAACACTTCGTGTAAAAATACCAGCCAAGTCTCTTCAACTAAAAAAAAATATATGAAATCTAAAAATTCTGCACTGAAAAGTATTGATATCAAAAAATTTGCCAAGTCAAAACTTTATTTGAAAATCAAAAAATACTTGGCGCATCGTGTATATAAATAGCTTAGAAGTATAGGCCAGATATAAAATATACATCAAATATACATATACATATAGTATACCTATAATTCTCAAAAAAATCGATGCGCCAAGTATTTTTTGATTTCAATACCAATACTGATATCAACTGATATCAATACTTTTCAGTGCAGAATTTTTAGATTTCATATATTTTTTTTTAGTTGAAGAGACTTGGCTGGTATTTTTACACGAAGTGTTTTTTATGGGGATATCACTCCCGTTTTTAGTTTATTCTTACAACTTGTGACACATATGAAATGAACAATTACTAAATTCTTTAAAAAAAATCGCCATTTACGATTTGGTTACTACTAATGAAAATCTGTTATATATTCATATATAGTCTTTCGTGAAGAATAGCAAAGGTTTCATTACAATCAGTCAACCCAGTTCCGAGATATGGCATACACATCGGTTTTCAAAATGGCTGCTAAACTTACTGCACTGCCACATAGAATTTATATCTACAATTAATGTGTATCATTTTAGGCTTTCTGAATATGTATTCATTGTATAGAATGGGGAATACAATAATTTTTAAATTTGAATTACTTCATTTCCGGGCTCATAAATAAGAACATTCTAGTTTGACTGTTCCTATTACATTAAGATGGCCTTCCGAATCATTTGGCGCTAGTTTCGTACTGATCGGTCTACCAGTTTTCGAGATACAACGTTACTTCCGGTTTCAAAATGGCGGCTGAAATCTCTGACCCCTTGAATTTTAATTTACACATGATAACATCTTATTATAAGCTGTCTCAAATAGTGTTTATTGTATCAAAATGTAAATTTGTGAGATTTTTCAAATGTGTGACGTCATTTCCGGTTTTGCTATAAGAAACTGCAAATATTATTATTGTTGATAATACATAAAGTTGACCGTCTAAATTGTTTGGCGCTGGTTTCGTTCAAATCTATTTAGCCGTTATTAAGATATGATGTCACTACCGGTTTCAAAATGGCGGATTCCGGTTGGTTTTATAACAACTCAAATGAGATATCAAAAGTACATACGTTACATAAATATCAAAATAATCGGATCAATCTTTGTTGCCGAAATGCCAATCGATGTATTTCAAATTTCATGACGTCATTTCCGGTTTCGTTAACATAATTTTTAGTCTTTTGCTACTGATAATGCATATAGATGACCGTCTGAATCGTTTGGCGCAAATTTCGTTCCAATCAGTTTAGCCGTTGTTGAGATATGACGTCACTTCCGGTTTCAAAATGGCGGCACAAAAAATTCATGGGGTGAAGGTTAAATCAGACGCCAAAAGTGCACACGTGGTAAAAATGTGAGATCAATCGGTTCAGCCGTTTAGGCTGTGGCCTTGTTACCGGATTTGAATTCCAGGATACTACTACTACTGAGATTATTATTATGAAAACCGCCCTAAAACACTGTTTTCACTGCCCTTTAGCTCGCAAAGGGCGTAACCTATTGGGCCCAAATTTGGTATATGTAGTAGGGTGGGCCATAGCTCGAAATTAAGATATTTCGCAACAATGTGAGATTTCCCAATTTTAAGATCCAGTAGGCCGAAAATGCCACTTTGATGCTTACAGTAAAAGTGGGTTGCTCCAGCCTTTTTAAATGAGAGTGTGCGCGCGCCGTACGACTTGGCTGGCGTGGAGCGACCGCTCCACTAGATAAAATAATTAGCTTCCAAAAATAATCTATAGATGATAGTCGAGATGTTAGATATAGTTAATCTATAGATGAATATATACCAATTTCTAGGGAAAATTATTTCACCCCTGCAATAGATTGTATTAAAAAATTAATATCCTAATTGTAAAAAAAAAAAAGAGAACTAAAATGGTATACTAAATTAGCTTTGTGTTTAGCTCCCTTGGTAACAAAGAAGGTATAAATGTATGGATCAGGCGTCCAGCTTCCTATAAGTTAAATTATGAGGCTGCAAATTCAAAGAAAAATCAAAAGAAAAAACTTGAAAAGGACTTGAAAAGAAACGAATCTAAACTCTGTGGTGGTTTTCCTCTCCACTCGCAGATCAGCGCGAGTCTGATTCACGTGCTGGATTCAACAACCGCCACTTTGATGACACCAACCGCAGCGAAAATTACAGGATAATTCAGTCGTCAATTGACAAGCGCCTAATCATCCTCACCCTTTCTCTTGTTCGCTCCCTAGCGATGACAATCTTGTCCCCAATCACTGATCACCCGGAGAGAACAAGTTCACAAACTCTTCGTGGGGTGCGCTTTAAGTGATTGCAATCATTCTTGTTGTTTTCGAGCTCTCTTTTCGACATCAAATTTATGTCCATACAAATTGCTATAAAACCTACTACCCGTGTGTGTAGGTATCCATACAAAATGTAAGTTATTGTGCTTTATTTGAAACAGTTTTTTATTATATTTATCGTCCACAATTGTAAAGTGGGGAGTCGCATACACTACTTTAATCACTATTTACAATTTTCTTAAAAAATATTACAAAAAACATTGAGGGTATATTGTTAATGTGCAAACCGCAATTGCTTGCTTTTCTCATTCAGCTATAACTTTTTAATACAGATGAATAATTATTTTATTAAATGTTAGTTTGAACTTCCAGTATAGCTGAATAATTAATTGATTATTTAAAAAAAAATGATACACTAACGTAATACCGAACAACAACTCTCAAACACTTTCTTTTTGCGCTAAAATACATACTCTTGCAGGCTATAATGACAAATCTAACATTTTTTTTATTTTATTATTATTTTGTTAAGCCCCATTTACACGGTGCAATTTCTTGAACAACTTCTGTGCCACAGAGATTCTGCTCGTGTGAAGTAGGTATCACTTTTGAGATGATAAAGGGAATCTGCACATGTGCAGAACTTCTGTGACACAGAAGTTGTTCAAGAAATTGCACCGTGTAAATGGGGCTTTACGATTGAAAAGTTGTAAGAAATGATTGTATCTCATGACACAATGGTATCAACTAGCTCTGCCCGCCAACCACTGCCCGGGGGCGAGGGCGAGGGGTGAAGGGTAATGAGGGGTAATTGGTGCGAACACCTCCCCCTCATCACACGACTCTTGTCCACACACTCCCCCCCCCCCCCCCTCACTGTCTGTAGGGTGTGCGAACTTTCACCGTGTAATCCTGTCATTTGCTTGAGTAACCCTTGGCGCTCGCTTGCTCTTGGTCGTGCCAGACGTTCTGAGGTTTAATACAACAGTTAGCGCTAGCTGAGACGTCAAATAATAGAACAAGTTATGAGTTATAAAAATATTTATTTTTATTAAAAAATGAAGAATGTTTTAATTGCCAGACTTGTATTGGAAGGACAGCAACGTATTTTTTATTAGTTTATACTTCATAAAAAAAGCAGCGTATTTTTATTGAAGCAATACACGTACCTTTACTATTCTAATTATAATCATTACCGATGCATAATAGATATTGGAAATAGGAATACAACATGTATCAAAAGAGAAGTGATAAATTTTAAAATGTCTGAATAAATTTGAAAAATATTTCCAAACAAGCATAAAATGTCCGTAAAATGTCAATAACTCTTGAAGTTCTTAACAATTTGTATACAATTGTGAAAATCTCCTAAGTTTGTCTCAATGATCATACAAAATTTGAAGTTGATCGGTCAATTGGTTCCATTTTAAATTTTAAATCAAACACATGGTCTAATTCAAAAACTGTACACATGACCACTCCAAAAGCAAATGCTTGGATGTTCTTCCAATATTACCACTGATATTGAAGCACAATTTGAATGACTATTATGAATTAAGAAGAAGTAGGTAAACGGTGAAGAGGTGAAGCAGCTGAAGAGAAGAGATGGATGTATGGAAGATCAACGACTCGATTGTTGAATACAGACCAATTATGTACCTATTTTATGTGCTCAATAAATTACATTATTATTATTATTATTATTATTATTATTATTATTATTATTATTATTATTATGTGACAAGTGTGTGTGCAAAATTTCAGATCGATTTATTGGTTTGAACGATTTGGCCTGGGCAGTGCAGGCAACAAAATCAACAACAAAGAAAGAAACAGAGAGAGTGCCATAAACATAAGAGTATACCGTGATGACGTTTGCTCAGCTAATTGAATATTGTTCCATCTTATAACTTTTTTTAAAAGAGTGGTAGACTTATTTAAACGTGCAAGTTGAAGTTTGTAAGTTGGAACTTGGTACGGTTTCGAACCTGCGGAAGTCGATACACAGAATCGATTATAGATCGATAGATCGTTGCTTTGAGCGATAGATCGCCACTAATTGATCCGCGATGGAACCGGATCTCTGCTCAAGTCGGTCTTACAGTTGGAACAGAAGGAACACAATCTCCACACTTTAATTTACGATGCGCCATTGATTGATAGTCACATAAAAGAATATTTCATTCTGCTTATACTTATTAAATATTAATTGCTTTGTGTTTTAAATGCGCCGGTATAATAAGATATGGAGTTGCCATCGAGAGTCTCGAATATGATTGTAAAATTTCTGTAATAAAAAGCTAGACTATAAACGGAAAATAATAGAACCTTTAGTCGAGAATCCGAATTCGTTCTGTGTCTGGGTTTTAGATCTCAAACCTCATAAAATATATCACAAAATAAATTAAATTGTTATCCTTTATCTTAATATATCACGTAATATGTCAAGGGTTATATTTGATTCAAAATTATCAGTGCAGGTGCGCTTACAATACTAAATAAAGTCTTTTATCTACTCAATTAAAACTTAAAATTGGTTGTACCTCCCTTACTTTTTTATATTTAATATTAAATTGTCGTATGCAATTCATAAAAAGATTACTGATACACTGCAGACGTCCTTTTGAAAACTAACATTGTTGGCAACGACGTGGTATTCTAAAGTAATCTATTGTTGCTAATTCTCCTCCATGGACAGATTGATTGCATTATCTGTTTCATTATCAGTGATCGTGTGACGTCACGTGTCTGTGAGAGTGGCCACGTGACTGATGATCCTGAACACGTGACATGATCCGGCCACGTGTGGCTGTGGTTAGACGTGTAGTTTAGCAGATAGAATCTCCTCTCCGCAGCATCAATGTGGCTCAGGTGCACAATTCAGGTGCAACTATATGTTGTCAAATTGATATATCCTAATACGTTATCAGTTTTCAATCACGTTTTGAAAGGGAAGATTTTCTTGCACTTTATATACCTAAAGAAAAGTAATTCCATCATATCTATATAAAAAAATATGTTTTTTTTAGATGTCAGATTTTGCATAACCCCATCTCAAAATCTTAATCTCAAAATCTCAAAAATCTAAAAAAAATCTAAAAAATGTAATTTTTTTTGTTTTGTTTAGAGTGCCTCATTTTGTGATTGTTTCCTGAAGATTAACATTCCCAAACTAAAGTTATATCTATGGCTTTGAATCCCAGCCAAATCTAGTAGTCCATTCCTGCGAAGTTTCCAGAATTTCCATTAAAAGTTATGAAATAAAGGATGGGATTTCTAAGTTTTAGGCACCCTACACGAAACAAATTTTCCATATTTGTTCCCAAGAGTGTTTATTAGTGCTCTTGTTACGACGAATTGCATTTCGCATTTCTTATTACAAACTTATTTCAATTTGCTAAAAATGGTCCTGATATCCATACAATTCATGAAACAGCTCCCAACATCATCATCGTGTAAAGTGACGAACTCCGCTCCCATGGCAGCGAAATGTATTTACTTTATCCGGCGCATGGCCCCGACCCTTGAACATGGACAAGTGGAGTTATAGCTCGTAAATATCCCACCGAACAGCCGCTGTATCTTTCAGCAGATGAGTTGTTGCCTTCATCCAGAGGTAATTTACAAGCAGGTCAGTGATAGGTTAGAGAGAGACAGAACAAAGTAGTCACACTTCTGTTCATAATTTTTCAGATTTTTTCAAGACGTCGTTCGTTCGTTCTCTTGGTATATGAAACCTTTTTTTATTTATATATAATAATTTTGGTTAAGCTGTTATTCTTATTTAATTTTTTATAACACAGAAATTCCTTGACAATTAATTATTTATTATACAGCACAATCTATAATAGCATACGATGTTAACAAATAATGAAATACTTTGAACGGTTCACAAACTTTTTTTATTAAAAATCTTTACATTTCCTCCGCCACCAGTGATGGGACGACGATCGGAAGCCTAAAATAATTCATCAGTACCTATATTCTGTTTCGATATTTTGTACTTCATGAAAATTTTTGTAAACTTAATCCATATTCATAGACAATTGAATATGAGTGTCCATATTCTAGATGATACCTTACAGTTCTATAAACGAAACATTATTTTTTATGAATGGTATAGTTTTCATAGTTTATACCTACCTTTAACCATCCGGAAATGCAACCCTCAAGCACCTTGGGACGAATTGTAAAACGACACCATCTGGTGAATATATTTTTCAGCAGTAAAGAGCTATTCAAACAGATTATTGTTTTTTTAAATTCCGAACATTTCTGACGTCTGGCTCCAGCCGATAATAAATTCAATCCAATAACTTCAAACAGTTAATTAGGAAAATGTTTTGTGGGGCTGCGTTTTGTATAATTAAACAATTTAAAAGATGTCGATAAATAATACAAATTGCTCGTAGAAGTCACCGCATTGGTTTAACATCACCAGACTATTTCTTTCACCCCTGGGCAATTCTCTAACATGATTCAGGTTGTTAATATCATTTGTTTAAGTACGTCAGTATCTCTTCATGCACTGACTTGGCTTCCATTGGAACATTCATTATACAAGATTTTATTGTTCATAGCGCTAAAAACTACTGGCGTAGTTTATTAAATGAAGGAACTGAAAAATAGTGTTCTGGAGAATGAGCAAGCTAAATTAACTATTAATTAATGGGGTTAGAGGCAATTTGCTGCCCTTTTAGTGCCCTTTTAATAGGTATGCCATTTATGGAGATGTTTTATAACAATTGGAACGTTATTATTGTGTACCATTGTTTGAACTATTTATTTTCAATAAGTGAATGAAAATCTGTTTGACACTGGAAGGTACAGGAAAATTGAGCTTCAAATGTGTATTGCTACATTTAATGATGTCAACCTATCAATACTAGATGTAGGTAATCATATGAATCGATTTATGAATTGTTTTAGATTAACTTTTATTGGGTAGTCTAATATTTAAATTTAAAAAATGTAAAATTAAATTGTATTAAAAGAAAAGTTTGCTTGTAGTAAACAGTTCAAAATGTGTTTATTCTGGTCTGTGAGGTGAGCAAATTAAAACTATCAATTAGTTAAAAGTGAACAATTAAACTATAATGAATGATAGTGCAGTTCACATTGGGCTGAGATCGCCGGCGCCTGGCAGACCAAGAAGCGTATTGTGGTTCAACTTTGCCACTCAACACTCATTAATGCGATTGTTGTGATATCTGCTCGTGTCGGTTCGATCCAGCGCCTTCTCTTCGAGATGTTTACGCGGCTTTCATTCAATTCGTCGATATTATTGTTCCATATTTTATAGCTATCGACTTGATGCATTCTAATTTGACATTTTTTAACATGGATGTTAAAAATATACACCTCCAGCACAATTATACGTACTAATAAAATGTATCTCTATAGCATTAATTCGTTGCAATACCAACGGATTGGAAATGTGATAACTTTGCATCTTGTAAAAAGCTGCAAACAATGGTTAGGAGAAAGTAATACGTGCCAGTAGGTACTTATGCTATGGGTACTTACATAACTGAACAATCATCAAGTAATGAATTTTATTTGGCCTCCATATTCAAAAAATTCCGGGGGGGGGGGGGAGTGCTCATATGTCATCAGCAACCAAAATATAATATTCAAAATAAAAAAAAACACGAAAGAACATCTTTTTTGAGATTAAATGAAAGCAGATATCAACTATTGAGCGAGCGACTTCTTTTTGCTCTTTTGGCACGGACCTCTTTTTTTCTGTTATTAACCGATACACAGGTCGCACCGCTTCACCAATCGATCTGAAATTTTGCACACATGTAAAGGCCACCCTTTTTTTGCAGACCCTAATTTTTTGAAATCCGTTCATTGGTTCATAGGTAAAATTAAAATTCTTCGAGAAATCTGATCAAACTCATATTTGCATTGTCATTAAGACCAACATTGTCTCTTATTTTACACATTTTCAGCCGAATCAGTCAAGAATGTATGCACTTATTGACATTTTTAATATCTGTCAGAAATGAAGTATCGAAATGAATGTTTTTCCACTGCAACTGAATCTAATTAGTAATTTGCTTTAGGTACCAGAGTGTATGGATGCTATTTTTGAGTTTAAATGGAAGGCAGATACTTTTATGTTGATTGAGTGCGGATCATATTTCAATTCAATATGGATGCATGTTTTCTGTGCGTTTGGTATACGGAATTCCGGTTCGAGAATTTGAACGTACTGGTGCTCGCTCATCAACGCGTTACACCGAGGCCTTCGTTATGTTACACTGAGCGTTTTCCTAGTAAAATTATTACCTGTAAACAACATAATTAATTGGAGGCGGTAATTAATCATTGCTCGAAAGCTTTACCTTCTTAAGTAGTACGAAGTAGAAGGAAGTACCAGGAAGTAGAAGAAACGTACTTTCTTGCTTACAATGTTTGTTTTGAAAAAAGAATGGGAAGAGTATCTGATTGAGCGAGCGTAGCGAGCGTCAACCACGGTACTCTTATGGCACTTTCTCTGTGTGTGTTTTTTTTTTTTTTGTCGTCACACCCCAGGTCAAACCGCTCAAGCAATCAATCTGAAATTTTGTACACATACTTACGTACTCTACCTATGCGGTCCCTGGGATCGTTTTTGAACGGGATCCCGTGATTGGCTCAAATTTAAAAAAAAAATCTTTCGATTGGTTTGTTTGATCAATTTGAAATTTTGACAATTCATTACCACTAACATTTTACCCAATCATACAAAGTTTCAGCCAAATCCTCCCATTGGTTAAAATTTAAAACCATCTTTACTGTGATTTTTGAAATTTAAACCAGAACCGTTTGACCGATCAACTTAAAACTTTGCATGGTCATTGGGACCAACATTATCTGTGTTTTTGACAATTTTCAGACAAATCTGTGTTTAAATCCAAAAGTTATTGACATTTAACGGACATTTTGCTTGTTGACATTTTCAATAGACAGAATTTCGGTTCGATGTGTTGCGCATATCCGTGCTCGCTCATCAACGCGTTACACAGAGCGTTTTCCTAGTTTATAATATGCAAAAGCTAATGTATGTTTTCTCTATAGTTAGAGAAAACTATAGTTTCTATATATTAAAATTACATTATTTGGGTATTTAAACATCTGTATACCTATAGGTATTAAAATACTTTTGAGTCTTCTCATCATTTCAGTTAATTATCGTATTTTGGAAGTGTAATATAAAGAAGACGTCGTTGAAGAAAAGTAAATTTTACCCTATTTTCTTAAATGCGCAATTGTAAAATGTTGATCTGATGTCGGTATAAACACGAATATTCTTTTCTCTCAACAATGGCAAGTCACTCGTGACTGTGTATAGCCGGGCATTGTGTATCCAGTTCTTTATCTTTCTGCCAGGATGCAGGCAAGATGTGAGGGAGTGAGCCCATCAATAAGGAGTGATTGGAAGGCTCATTCAGACTCGAACTCCAAGATTTGACATCAATTAATTTCCCAAGATCAGATCTATAGCTTTATCTGTTTCGGCATACTTCAGATATGTTCAATACTTGAACTGTCTTCATAGATCACATGCGATCTCCGACATCACACAACAAATGAACATAAATTGAACTGGGAGATAGAAATGCTTTACAAAGAAGCTCAATAAATAGATTTAATTAGGTCCCAATGTAGGAGAAAAATGAATGGTGTATCATCGAATGTTTGGTCATACTTTCGTACTCAATCAAAACTGGCATATAGATAATATTTGTAGTATATAAAGGGTAATAATTAATGAGTGATAGAGCTCGGTTTAAGAACCTTCTCACTCAATGGTTGACGGGAAGAATAAAAGACTGAAAATGTGCAAGTAAATGAAAAGTCAGTTAATGTTTTCCTCGTGCTCCAGCTTATAAAGAATCATCCCCTTAGTGATTAATGCGTTTCACACCTCCGCAGCAGATGCATCTTAAAGCAGATGCATTTAAACACAGTATCTTCGTTACACACATATCTGCCGAATAAACAATACATTCGGATCGCACATATTCGTTGTCAGGCTAAATTAACGTAAACATTATCGACTTTGCTAAATTATATAATGTACAGGTATTAAAATCGTGGATTAATCATGGATGTCAAACTTTATAAATGTTTAGATTCTCAATTGATGATGCCGGTTGATCTGCCGCTCACTAAAACAAAACTGGTAGAATGTTCAAAGTCTAATAAAAAAACGCACTCGTCGATTGTCCCATACATTTCTGCTTAGATCACAAAAACTGTCACCTTTTTATAAATTTGACTGAACCACTTATTTCTGGTCTACAAATGAAGTTGAAAAGGGTGCAGATACGAATGGAATAAAGTTCCTCCCTCACTAGCTGTTGATAAGCCAATAAAACTCCATGCCCAGGCTGAACAAACAATTCCAACTGAATCCCACTGTCCAATATTAGCCTGCGAATCACTTGTAATTGGCAATGTAATGCTTGGCCCTCTGTCCTTGTATAATCCTGTTACATGCATCTGTCGGCAGTGACATGTCATTGGATTATCCTCAGAGACTGTTGCAATATTAGAACATGCATGTCGCCGACCACAAATACCATATCATAGCGCCCGAGGTGGCCATGTCGACAATTAGCGAAACACCAGGGAGCGTTTGAGTTTGAATATTATCTGCAGTGTCGAGTATCAAAATATGTCGACACCCTTCAACGCCTAGCTTAGAGCATCAAGATGTTGAAGAATATTTAGAAAATTGTGTACATACGATGATACATCGGAGTATAAAAACAATATGTCTGTGACTTTTCAACCAATCAGGATATTAGCTCAAACAATGGTATGACATTCGTGTTTGTGCAAAAATGCATATAGGTGGTTGTTAGGACATGGGGATTGCCTATACAAAAACAGAAACAAAAAGCAGAAAGCACTGTCGGGTAAAGTTAGACTGCTCTTGAGAAATTTTTACGCGACAGATCGAATTATTGACTTGGTGCCTGGAATCTCTTGTAATTATAAAAAATAGATTTCTTACTCGTCAACCAGAATAAATTTATACCACATTCAACACTCTTTCAAAATACTGCACAAATAGTTCAATAATTTTACAAAATAAATAGTCACTATGTTCCTATGTAGTACATTGTTCTTGTATGAAGTTTTTTAAAACATTTTTCAAGCGAATAAGTATTTATTATTTACTTGGCAGCAAGAATTCGTATACAGTGTAGGTATTTACATAAGTTTTTAGACATTTTCAAAGGATTCGCGTGATAATATTTTTTACTTCATTCTACATAAATATACTTCTGAGCGGGCAACAACCCCCTGCCACCCTGCAATCAACCCTCTTTCTGTTCTGTCGGGATAATTCTCTCTACAAACGATTCATTCGAAATGGAAATAAAGAACTGTGAATGGAGGAAAAAAGCTCGACGTATGATTTGCATGATATTATGGGGGTTGCTACTAATTTGCACCCCCAATTCACACACATACATACAAGGGGTGAACATGCACCGCCAACACGATGGAAGTCAGTGCTGTGAACAGTTGACCAGTTTTCAACCATAACAATGCACAAAGTTACATTCGGGGCTGTGGAATAGCGCGAAATTATTCGACAGACATGACGGACACGAAATGTTTGTAAATTCATTTATTCAATGCATTTACAAAAACGTGACAAAAACCATTGGATGATATACAAAGTATTTTACTTCGTTTCAGTTTAAAGTAGACGCGGTTAAATTCGGAAGTTTGATGGAACATGGATTTCTGCTTTTTATCGAGAGTTGTTAACAACTTCTTCAACGCCTCACTTCAATGATAATGTTTTAATATTTGCAGAAAAATGAAATTGTGTGAAATTGTGTGTCATATAATATCCACCTTCAATTTCATGTCAATAATATGTTAAAGTATTCAAAATCTTGGTATTTGTTATCTGCTCTCGAGGAAATTTTTTGATTATTCTTGATACATTTTGTTTTTTCGATTGTTTTATATTCTTGTTAATCACGAAAATCTCCGAATTTATAGAAAAAATGAGTGAACGACAAAAACTCACATTATTTAAATAAATTTGGTACAGTAATTCAGTACTTCACCATCTTACTTTCACCAACTTGATGATAGGTACATATGCACTTTTACGCAGCACTGGAATCTGATTTTTCTACTACCAGCATGTTTGGTCAACCCTGTCTACTGCCGAACCTCTTCCAGCTTGATTCCTTTGATCTCAGAAGGATGCTGGGAAGCAAACTTGGAGGAAATCTACATTGGAGATTTCAACAAGTAACTATTTACTCGCCACCGTGTCTCGGGGAGGGGGAGGGGGAGTGCGGAGGGTTGGGGGAGGGCAATACAACTACAATGAGATTAGCCCCAATGATCTGTGCAGTTGGGTAGAGACAACAAGATTACCATATTATCTGCACGGTTCGCTCTGAGGTATCGAGACTTCTGTCTTTAGCTTGGTGCTTGGTAATTTGTTAGACATTTGATGAGATGTCTTTGCTGTCTGCGAGAATAATCCAATCTACTCGTGATAAATACCTTTGTGGGGGAAATCAAGACAACGGAATCTGAATCTGAGAGACTATTAACGGATTTATACGCTTGTAGACAGTTTGTGAGATGAGATTTCGCAGACACAGAATCGATCAAAAGCACTGGGAAAATTACCACAAAACTACACAATCCAATATTAATGGATAATGATAAATAATAAAACATGTTTTCATATTACGCGTATCGGAGATTTTTTTCTATCTAACAACCAAATGTGGTTTGTAATCGTCAAAAATATGACACTATATTATCTTGACGATACCTTCTGGATAGCAGTAATTTTAATATTTATTGTTGATTTAATATGTTTTGTGTCACACTGAATTGATTAATGCCTGGAAGACCTAATAATAATGAAATGACCTATAGGTGTGTCTCAGCTAATAAAAAAGCTCGTGATTATTTTTAAACTCTTAAGAATTTCAACTCACTTAAAGTTTTATAAGCGTTTTTTCCTCTCAATTCCAAAGTTCTAAAACAGAGTCTGAGATATCCACCTTTTTCCATAGAACTTCTTCTCATGGATATCTTTCTGTTTAGCGCCCCCGCCTCCCCCTCCCCCCTGACTTCACCCCGCGTCGGGACGAGCGATGAATCTTTGAGGGTAGCAATTGTTCGCGTTACTCGATTCGTTTAGCAGAGGGACGTCGTCGAGAGCGCGCTGGGGAGAGAGTAGCCCGGGATAAATTCAATTACACCTCGCGACTGACTGACTACCACTGTTCACTGCAAGGCAAGGCTCGACTAAACTCGATTTCAGACTCTCTCTCTCTCTCCCTCTCTCCCCTGTATAGACACAGGAACATTCCCTGTAGTGCGTAGGGTTCACATATCAGACCGACAAATGCTGGACGAGCTTCAGGGGCAGCAATTGTGAGAGCTTGACTTAGTTCAAATAAATATGTTTCGAGTGATGACTCCGCAATGGTGAACACTTACAAAGTAAAAAAATACATCATGTACCTACTTGTTGGATGATTCGTGCCAAATAAATAATTTTAATTTTAATTTTTGTGAATGTACCAAGGTAGATAGATACTGTCAATATACTTGGTACCCCCCACGCACTTACCGGGCACTATTTTATTCGTACGTCGATTTGCAGTGGATTTTATCGACATACATACTCGTACTCCAAGAGAGCACAATATAAATTAAGACATTGAGAATAACTGATTCTTAGGAATAAGATCATCTCTCGATTATTCGTGAATTTCGGTTCTGATCTCATTAGCGAATACGCTGACCAAAAAATATTTCCTTCCACGATGTCAATCTGAAGTATTGTGAAATTGTAAATAACTGTAAGCTTTTGATTGTCTTTAGCGATGTAATAAGTACTGTGAGTTGAAGTTTCTGCACCCCTGGTCCTGTTGGTTGCTGCGCCGAGTCCTCCGAGCAGAAGGGAACATCTTTACCGCCTGAGCGCTCCTCTCTCGTGTCTACAGCGCCGTGTCTACAGCCACGACAGAACGTGGACAGAGACGCAAGCGGCTGTTTACAGCAGACTCCGAACACGTTAGTTACGCGCGTTACATTCAACGTTCACGGCGTTCAAAACCAGGTGCAGTTTCATCGAATAACACATTGAGTTTGATAAATACTTTGGAAAATATAAAATTGTTAGAACGATTTTTGGTCTAGAAGTGAGAACTAAATTTATAATATTTCAAACTATAAATATTTTATTATTCTCTACACTAGTCACTGTTGTTATTATAACCTACTTTAAATTAGAATATAAATCATTATTCTTGATGAAGATTGAAGATAAATAAACGAACAAATAAGGGCCGGTTTTTGTACCTCTTGCTAAAGTTCTTGATAGCAAGAAGCTATCGGATAAAGTTAGAAAGCACCTAATTTTACATTGATTTCATCCTCTAGCTAACTCTATCAAGAAGTTGAAAGACGTTTGCTAACGCTATCATCAGGAACTTTATCCGGTAGCTAACTTTAGCAAGACGTACAAAAACTGGACCTACGAATAAAACACCAGTTGGGGGAAAAAAATAACCCACAACGTTTTCAGTAACCAATCTTCACATCATTTAAAATTGAATTGATAAATGTCCAACGAAGAAGAAGTAGAAATGTTGTCCATGGAAATCATTAATACGGAGCAAGTTGGTTTAGGCAATCTGGGAGCACAGTTCGATTCCCGCAGCTTTTCTTCATGTTCTTTTGTTCGTGGTTTCTCTCAGTCGATGGGGAAGATAATGGGGTGTCAGACTAGCAAACACCTCTGTCTCCTTCCTAACTTCCATCCTTCCTTACCTCTTCTCCACTATCATCGTCATAATCATTAATCCGTCACTATTTTGTTGTAAAGCAGTGCAGCGTTAAACCATGTTAGACTAAACTAAAATATATCCGTTTTAATTCTTAGTTTGTGATGACAAATGCTGGCCTGTATTTCGTTCATGTCAACTGATAATAATTGTCCCAGTTGGTTTCCCGATTCTGATTGAGGTCCTGAGCACTTGGTCATACACAATTAAAATATCTTGTATGGAGTACTATTTTCTAAATCCAGAAGATGTGAGGTGTGAATAGCCGCTGGAAAATGTTAGAATGCACGCAGCGTCGCTCTGACAAATTGAGCATTGTTTGTTGTTCGTATTGTCTCTGGAGGTTTGACGGATTCCTCGGGCTGTTGACGGAGTGATGTTGCCAACTCAATCAGTGGATGATACATCTCGACCTCGGGGAGTTTCATTTACACCAGATGAAACCCCTCAGAGACGCAAGGAGAACAGTTGTCGTGTTACAGAACATGGGTTTGTACTGTCCAGGTCACACCGATCAAACATTCTATCGGAAATTTTTACAAGTGGTCAAGATCAAAAAATCAATATATTTCAGATATAAATCTGAAAAAAACGATATATAGTTCTTTCAGCAAAAAATCTCTGATTGGTTGAAGAAATGAAAAAGAACTGATTGGACGATGATTTCAAATTTTAGATGTCACTGAGCCCAAATAACGTTATTAAATTTGCAAATGTTTAGCACAATCTGTTGAAAACTTTTAGAGTTTTGACATTTTAATCAAATTTTGAAATATTTACAAGGTCTGATCTGCATATATTTCTTATATGGCATACTATAATTGTAAAGTATATCAGTGAAAAGTAATCACTAATCACTCTGAAACAAAATTCGACGTGCGCTTTACCAACGGATTTAGTAGTAAAAGTATCGAGGTATCTTCATACATTGTGGAGAAACATTGATCCTCCAACGGCAACGCAACTAAAGACTAAAGTACGCGAAGTAAAACAGAAAACGCTATTTTGCCAACGATATACAGACGTAATATCATTAATTGATTCCTTCTTTGTCATGACTTAAAATCAATACTAAAGACGGCGATTATCAGATTACTCATGGATTAAATCCCACCGACCCTCTCAGAATAATTGCTTTGTGCAGTGAAATGAAACTTGGTTAAAACAATAAAATAAGACTTGCTGCTTGAAGTAATCACGTTTGAAAGGTTTCTGCCTTTGTTCTGAATGTGAGAGAATATAATCCTTCGATTCAGGGGCTTCTGTTGAACTTGCATTTTGTGTTTCGAGACAATTGTAACTGGGATTAGTCAGTCAGGGTGGAACGTCAAGTATCGAATTGTGTCTCACAGCATTTTCATACTACTGTCATCAGCTACTAGCTAGGATTCTTGTTCTGTGACAGAGTAAAGAGTGTGCTTGGAACATAACCTCCTTTCTCAAACCGAATAAGAACGTCGTCAACTCAAAGTATTTCCATTCTAAATCATTACACGATTTAAAAGTTTCGTCTCGACAATGTATCTCCCGAAACTGTTTGAGATGTAATTCAATTGTGTCGAAGCGAGGGAACTCTTTTCCTTTATTCTTCCTCGAGGAATGAAATCTTAGCAGCCAAGCGCACGATGTTTGAAAACTTCCCGTTTCCCTGGCATAAGACCTGAGCCCCCCCCCCCCTTGGGGAACTCAAACAAACTTTCGCATTCAACACCAGGCGAGCAAGTTCCAAGTCTCTCGAAGTTGATTGAATTTTCAAAAAGAAAATCTTGCAACTCGTCTAATGTTTGTGTTTGGTGCAACTCTGTTCAGGAATTGAGATTATTTCAGAACAAAACGTGTGCAAAAGTTATGAGATATGTTGAATTCCAACGATATATAACATTGCACTAAGGTGCAGTTTTATAAAATTAACTTGACTCAAGGCAAAGAATGTGTGATGAGTAACTTCCCAAAACAACCTGAGTTTTATATAGATACTGATTATCTATTGTTACGATCATGGATGTTTTCGAAACCAATGAATTGCAAGGCGGTTGCAAGGCTATTGTTTTCTTTCATCAAGTTTTATTTTTTATTTTTACAAAGCTTGACCCTCACCCGAGGTAAATTCATGCATTAAATATTATGAAACTTTTAAAACAGATATCAATTATTAAGAAAATTACAAAAGTTACCTATACCTATAAGTATTTATTAAAGTTCTGCAATTGTTCAGGTGACACGAAGAGAAAGTAATGTTTACAGGCATGTAAATCTAGATGATGAAAGCAAAAATTAGAATAGACCACATTTTAAATTATCTAGTTAGCTCTGCTTTTCAAAAAATGTCATATGCAGTACCGTGATCCTCATATCTATTCATGTTATGATCCATTGTTGAAAAACACTAATAGATATGAGGATCACGGTACTGCATATGAAATTTTTTGAAAAGCAGAGCTACCTAGATAATTTAAAATGTGGTCTATTGAAAGCAGTTGTTAAAATCTACAACTTTTACGATCAGGCTCTATGCTAACCTCTAAAAACTAAAAAATAGCCTAACAGGTGAGAAAGAGTAATATTTTACCATTTTTAAAGCTTTAAATCGAGAGGGGCACAGAATTGTATTTAGTTTGATGTTAATAATTTAACTCGAGAAATGTTAATCATTTCTCAACTGTTAAATAATTTTTATGAATAATGTTGAAGTTTTTGCGAAAATCCGCTACATATGGGAGTAAAGTTGGTTCTTAATAAACACATTTAAATAACATAGTTGAACTATTATCGGACGACTTTAGCTAAGACCGATTCATGTAAATATGACGTTTTATTGAACCATATAAATAATCGTGCCTTGACTTGACAAATGTTATCTTGCGAAAGATGAAAATGTTCCACTGTATTCTATTCCAAAAGCAGCTTGGATTCATATGTCTCTTATACTCGACTCCCTATGATTTATTCCATAACAACAATAATTCCCCGAAATATGTGGCCACCTTATAAACATGATTTATAGTTTCGGACCGAGTAAAGTGTGAGAGAAGCAACAAGAGCTAAAGACGCTGCGTCATGAAGTGAGATGGTGGACCCCACGTATAACACTGGCATCATGAAGTGACGCAGCGCTTCCTTGATGTCGCATCGTCCTGACTCCTGAGTCCTGAGTCCTGAGTCCTGACAGACATCTTGGCCAGGATAACGAGGAGAGACTTGAGACAATATCATTTTAAAGACGGGCCTATAATTATTCGGGATGATATTGATCGAGAAGTGGCCAATATCTTTTGATGTATTTTTACATTTCTGTACCTGATAAGCTCGATTTTGCTCTGCACACTTTTGGAATAATGTAATCAAGCTCTGTCAACAAATACAGTTATAGTGAAGTACTCTCTTACACAATGAATCATATCACGATTACAAATACTATTGGACGAACCCGAAATACTGATTTATGAACTCGCCTAAAGATAAGTTATTTATACTTGTGAAAAACGTAGAGTCAACGGGCCACCAGTGTTACATACACCTCAAAGATCATCAGAATACATAATTACACTTCAAAGAAATATACTTCCCAACTTTACATTGGTTGAAATAAAACATAACAAAATGCTTTACTTTGTGGTTTAAAACCGCGATTTCAAATTAAATTAGCACTGAATCTCTCGATAAAATTAGGTATCTCGGCCAAACAAAACTTGAACGTTGACCAAATTTGAATGACTGCTGGTCATGTCCCATAACCAATCAAAGCTTGTTATTATCATTGAAATGTGAGGTCACCTAACTAGAGTGAGACAATGAGATCGCTTAGACTGACTTCTGATGGTGCGATCTTACATTTTATCAGCCTATCAGATTTATTGAACGTTCAAGTTTTGTTTGGCCATAGTACCTATATCGTCAAAAAATAAATCAATGATTTTGATTCCCAATTTGTGTCTGCATATTTGACGCCATTACAACATGTGCACGTGCGACATGCTACTTGCATGTATACATACCTAATGCTACTTGCATGCACCTAGAGGCACGCCCCAATACATCGCATCACAGCAACCCGAGCCCTGATTGCATCGACACGTGTAGCTATCTGTTTCACTGATGCATTGCAATAAGCGGCTTATTACTTCATTATGTAATTGCTATGTATCGTCTAGACAGGGATGTAGTGACACTCCAGTTGATCAACTACATCCCTCATTGATGCCGCGAGCATTCGTTTGTCGGACATGTTGAGAGGATTAAATGGCATTAAATGTCATTATATTATAATCCACTGCGTAAGAAAACATTGTACTGCAAATGTATGAGTATAGAAGAGTTTATAGTCTATCAGTTCTCATCTATGATACATTGAAAATAAAGTTTAACTTTTGGAAATTTCTGAAAATGTTCTTTTGCTGTCATCTTGGGTTTTGCTGTCACGAAACACAACAATAACATCAGAGAAAATCACTTTATTGACGGCTGTACTTTTTTAAAACTTGTAAAAAAACTTTTTTTTTAACTTTTTTAAAACTTGTACCTATTGTATCAATTATCAGTCGCTTATGTTTTATATCTAAAGAAGCGCAGCTTTAGCCGGGTTACTGTAATTAAATCGTAATTTTTTCTGTTTAAGAAAATAAAGATAGGTAAAACAATTAAAGCTTCTATGTCAATTGTCTAGAATAATGCAACTCCGTGTCAAACATTTATCTGCACGATTCAGTTCACCAGAATTGAGCAGATTTGTGGGAAGTACCAAGTTCATGATCCTATTCATCCTATGTCAATCTCGGATTGTGATGAGAAGTTCGAGAAGTTATCCAAACCGCAAATAGCGAGGAGACGGTTTCGATTCGTCACGGTTTCATTGAACGAGGGAGGGAGTTCGTGTTCCTACTTACTTACATGCTGCAAGTCACATATCTTCTTCCTTCAGTGATACAGACACGATGAGCAATGACAAGTCAAAACACCGGTATTGATTCAAATGCGTGAGAAGATATTTCAACTATTCATATCAACGAGATGATCGATGGTTTGGAATAGGCAGCAGTTCAAGAAAACTTATTTATTTACTTGAGGTATATCTATCATTTCATTTTCATTTGAAATGCATTTTATTCTCAGTCATAAGGAAGCCCTCATTGGGTAGAGATCCCTGTTTAGGGCCATATAAAAAATATAAAATCAACATTAAAAATTAATTCAAGAGAAACAACGTACAATAAACAACAACACTAAATTTAAATAAGTTCAAGATTATAAAGTTTAAAATATAAATAAGTATTTTCCAATTATCATTTTTTTAAATCAAAAAGTTAATTATTGTTTTGGTTTTTGTTTTCAGGAATGTAAGAAATTGGAGGAAACAGCTGAGTATGCAATGGGCTTCATATTGACACAAAAAGTTAGTCGTATTTGAAAGTAATAACATGTAAAAATAATATTAATTATTCATTTATTTACCACATTTTCTTATAGCAATTCCATCGGATTCTGAATTACTTATGTAGGAATAGAAACAAATTGAGAGGTATGAAAGGTTAAATCAAATTTATACTATTGATTTTGGTTCATCAGCATGGTCTACAAATTTTGAATTGAATGTTCTAACATACCTAATATACCTAATCATAAAGTATGCTCTTCAGCAATCAAATGATTTTACAAGTCGATGTTCATTATAGACGCAGGACACTAATAATTGGATTTTAATTAAATGGAAATGTTTTAGACATGATTACAGCCCTTCTCGAGCCTGATAGTTAATTGCCTCGCGGGTTTTTAACCAGTAAACATCGATTAGAACAGTTAGTTGATTCTCGCGTGTGCCTCGTTTTCAGGTTTTAATTGTTTGTTCATAAAACTTACCACCGCGGCAATGAAAAATATCAAAGGTTCTCTATTTAATGGGTTTTGCAATCAACCTTATGTTTTATAACTAAGCTTTAAAAGTCAATATTTAATAGGTGTTTTCTATTTCGAATTGTACCTTCGCCATTTTCTTTACAACACGCAAGCTGAATATTGTTTTAAATACTTGTATTAAGTTCGAACTATCAGTGGAAGAATTTCATGTTGAACTATCTATAATTGAGCGAGCGACTCTTTTCGACTCTTTTGACACGGACCTCTGTTTTTTGTTTTTTTTGCTGTTAATAGGAGCAATAGAAGTCGCACCGTTTCACCGATCGACCTGAAATTTTGCACACATGTAGAGACAACCTTCTCTGTTTGCAGACCGTAATTTTTTTCAAATCCATTCATTGGTTAAAATTTAAATAAATATCTCCTGATAGGCTGAAAAATGAAAACGGTCTTCGATAATTCTGATCAAACTCATATTTTGCATGATCATTAATTAAGACCAACGTTGTCTCTTATTTTACAAAATTTCATCCCAACCCAATCAGTTAAGAACGTATGAACTAATTGACATTTTTTAATGTTGTCCAGTGCCAATTGAATTGAATCTGATTTGCTATATTTACCAGGGTGCTTAGATGCTATTTTCAAGTTTCGATGAAAAGCATCCTTTTATGTTGATTGAGTGATCATATTTCACAATATGGATGTATATGTTTTCTGTGCGTTGTGTACGCATTTCCGGATCGAGTATTTGCACGTACCCGTGCTCGCTCATCAACGCGGTACACTGAGCGTTTTCCTAGTAGTAAAAGCTATGAATGTTTATTCAAAAGTAATGTACTGCTTTAAAGCTCGTGGTGTAAACTGTGTACGCTCGCCGGAAATGAAATGGGATGGTAAGGGTTGGGATTTCGCACGGCTAAAGCTTGACCATTTGGCGAACGTCGATCAATATTGAAGCATAAAGTTCTGTGCATCAGAGGTAGAAGGTCCCATGTCCATTTTCTCGATTTTACGTAGACCACTTTTAGAATTATATACCTATAATCTCTAAATTGGCATTTGAATGTCAACAAATATAGTTAGGTATATTGAACTTATCTATTCCCTTACAAAATGACTGGTGTCACCAGTACAAATCTGGGACGAAGGCAGAATTAAGTACTGGTTTCTGGGCTCAACTCAAGAATCGTTGAAATATACATCGGGCCTTCTACCTCTGAGGTACATATGATGCTGAAAATCATTCTAAAACCATTGTTTTTTTCGTATGCCTTGTTGGCAGTAAGTACGTGCGCAGCAGCATGATTTTTTTTTAAAGTTCATACTCTTCACCAAAGCTCAACATCTGAAAATGCAATATCTTGAAAGATACGTTCAATTGGTGCGGTTCCCTAATCAATATATGAAATCGCATACTTTTCATCTAAGATTAAAAATTGTATTACAATTGAGCCACATAAATTGAAAACTCAATAGGTAAGAGCATCCAACATTACCAAGAAGAATTTCGTTGAAACATAGATAAAAGTTTGACTCCTGCAGACTTCATTTTCATTCTAATATTTAACAAATGTATAATCCAGGTTTTATAGCGATCTCTGAGCAAAACAATATCTGTCGAAGTGGCAACTTCGGATTACAATAAAACTTGATGAGATTACGTAGAACTTGCGGCATTACAAGTTCCAAGCACAGTCGAGTAGAAAATCTGAAAATGAAATGAGATCCGACATGGAGTCCCTAAAGTTTGTGATCTTGCTGACGTCTGCATTTCACTGGGAAGGAAAAGGGGCGCCGAGAGAGACCGGGATGCTGGAAGAAGATGAAATGACAAGATAATCGTGGCACTGGCATGCGCAACTGCACCAGTCTCATTGGTTGTAGGGGATCGACCAAGAGGAGGAGTCGCAAGGTTTGATTGGCAGCCAAGAGTACACTTTTCCCCTGTATGAATACCATATAGGCTGCCCGCAATACAATCAAAGTATCTACTTACCATGGGCGATCGAGTGTGTGAAATAAGCCGAACCGCAACTTGTATGGAAGGCGCAAAACATCAACATTTTGGTATTTTGGTCCCCTTGACATTAATCATAAACGTACGTAGTAGCTAAATGGTTTACCTATATACGACAACAAAGCAATATTAATGTGAATACAAAATAAATAAATTAAAGTTTAGGCATTGGTTTTCAGAACATAAAATTTTATTTGCTGGCTTTTCAATTGTATTTTGAACTATTTAATCAAGATCAGAGGTTTCTACACAGCTCTAATTTTATGTTGATTGTCGTCTGTCGAATTTAAATGGGATATTTGATAATGATGGAAAATTTAGTGAATCTCTCACTTAGGGATGGTGTTTTTGGAGGTAACCTGCGAAATAAAAACGCGCACCCCGACTGGGAATCGAACCCAGATCCTTCGGGTGTCCGGCCCTATGCTTTAACCATTAAGCTATCGGGACGCATTCTTAATCAGCAGGTTGGGTTGCCATACAACTCTTGCGAGTCCGAATATCTGACCTATACACGAAGACTGAAGCACTTCGACTTCATTTGACAACGTGAATACATCTCTCTCGAATGGCTATGCTCAAACTTCTGAGCTACGAGTGGATTGTTTGATAATGATGGAAAATTTAATGGAAATTAAATGGGATATGAATTGAAACGTTTTCTACGAATAGGTACCTTTCACATTTGAATTGTCTTGCTTATACAAAAGAGTTTCAGTCCAAAAATTAGTTCATACCTACTTTGTTACACAGCACTTTAAATTAAAAATTGAGTCTGCTCGATTATGAGCTCGATAAATCTATAAAAAGCAATTATTGATGAGTTTCTAATTGCCATATCTATTACACTACATGTGACGTAATGATCTAGGCCTGTTGCCATGACAATAATATGTAATAGATCATCAGAACCGCGCTGGGACTTGTAAACGCTATGTTCTGGAAGAATAGGCATTGGTCACCAATGTGGGTAGCAACAGCACAATTAATCATTGCAACCTGTAGAGAGAAACCCACTTCTAAGGCAGTGGACACATTGGTCCATTATAAATAACTTATTTATAGGAATATAATATAATGATGTCGGCTTTCCTAGAGTCCACTCTTGTAGAAAGCATAAACATTTATATTCAGCTTAAAAAAAAACTTTGAAAAAATATTAAGCCGCTTTTAAAGTGTAAATTCATTCTTATATTCTGGTCCATAATTTGTAGGACGGAATATCTTTCATGTTGTGCTCCAGTAGAATATCATACGGCTATAGATCACAAAGCGTCTACCCACACTGCCATGGTGACAACTAGTGAATGAATATCATATAGGTTACATATTATACACACTCATCTTGCCTTTTCGACAAAAAGGGGCACCCAGAGTGGATGGCATTAATCATAGCGACACGGTTGGCTTCCTTGATAATGCCGATGCGAGACGGTAAATTCCGTTCACGGGTGACAATATCAATGGAATAATATTACAGTGCTAAAATGCTCGCAGTGTGGCGAGAAAAGAAAAATAAATTTTAAAAAAACATCTCTTGAAGGAGATAAAAAATAATTATGCTCTCGCCTTCCATTCACGAAACATTTCAGAACTATGTTATTTAGTACGTTAATCCTCGATGCTATTTCTGTGTGCGTCGTGAATTATGCTGCTATAAAGTCAACTTTAATTCATATAATAAAGAATGTAAAATGATAATAAGAAAAGGAGACGCGGTCAAAGTACTGTAGCGCTTTAAAGTATCGTGCGTGTGTATGTGTGTGTGTACGCGTACGTATAATATAATGAAAGACACAAAGCATATTTTGTTTTAAATAAAAATGTACGCATCGTAAATTGTAGATTAACATTTGTATTCCTGGATCTGAATGACATTGATGGTGATCTGTAATAAAACAGAACATTACACGTAGTTTAACCATAGAGATTCGTTTAACCATGAACTGCAATACTTGATTCAGTCTTATAATTTCCTATAAATTCGCTCCTCTGCAATATGATCTTTCACTTTGTTATAGGTATTATAGCTTATTTTCTTTGGACGTAATTTTAAAGCGAGTATCATGGACTGAGAAATCCGAGAAACATCTTAACCGTCGAATAAGTTCAGAATAGATTTATCGCGAATAAGAGGGAAAGAAGAACGTTTTATTTGGCATCTCGTAAAATTGTTACGAAGTCAAACTCAATTTTCTGACCTGAGTTGCCTTTTTATCTTCTTCAAAAGCCATTCAATTTAAGGATGAACCAGCGCTTTGAATGACTATATTCATAACATGAGATAAATTAATTCAGAAAACGCATGTTTAAACTTTAAAACAAATTTTTATAATGTAATATGTGGAGAATAATACGATATGAGATGATGAGGATTTTTTTAACAAAGTATTCGTAAAATAATTTTGTTAAGAATACAGCAGTGGTTTTGACTAGTTCAGTTGTCCCATGTTAAATGGCCATATATCAAGATATTCAAACATTTAAATGCCATTATCTCAGAAATTAAGTCGGTGACAAGAGTATTTTAAGTTTTCAATGCATTCAGTATTAGTCGAAGAATATTTCTTTAGTTTTCTGTTGAAATTGTTGGTGAGGATTAAAAATTATTTAGAATAGTGTAAGAAATTAATTCGTTCCCCCATAAGAGCTATGTAAAAATCTCGAACTTTGAAAACGTTTTACACAAAAGTTAGGTCGGTAAGGTATACAGTTTTTGTTCTTATATTGTAGATAATACTATAAGGAACAAAATAAAATGGTTTGGAAAAAAATTGTTGGTAGATGACCTGGTGATGGTTCATCCTTAATTCAAAAAACTTCAAATTGAATTTTAGGTTTGGAATAAGTCAAACCAAAATATAAAATCAAAGAATACTCAGTGTCTCTATTATTAGCAAATTAATGCTATTTTGCACACGCTGTCATGGCAATAATTTAATTTAGTCCTCGTTCTGTCATTCAATGACTTCCCTCTTCCGCTGACTGCATTATTACATCTACAGAGAAAAGGTACAATAACATCATCCGGTGGTCACAGCCCTTCGAACCCTTTCATGCATTGTGCAGATGACATTCTGTCACTTGCTGTCATAACACTATTAGACTGTGGGCGACGGCCGTATTTACTACACCCTCGAGTTAAGGGGAAAGGAATCAGGGACGTCACCAATGAAACGTTACGTATGTCATTTTACTAAAAGATTTCTTTCAATTCTCATTGATTGTTGTGGGCAAATATGAAAATGATATAAGTAAACTTTAAAACACTTGAAGTAAACATTGGTGATAACATTTCCTAAAATCGTCATATCTTTTGTTACCATAAAATTTACGAAAAATTTCAATAATAAAGCGCAGCTAATTTTTTAGTCGACCTAAGCAACAAAATATCTTATAAATACAATATTTGTGCCCAAACTAGTGAAAAATCTGAAATTTCTCTTATTTCTGATTTTCCAAGAGTTGGCCACAATTTTTGTCGTTATAAGTTGGTGTTTATTGCTAAAGATCGTCTAAAAAAATAGCTATGCTCATTACTTTTCCCATATTTCATAGCTTGCTTTTGTTCAAAATCAAAAGTTATAGCGATCGCCGATTAGGAAATATTATCTCCAATGTTTACTATTTGTAGTACGCCAACTCTTAATAATTGCGTCGGCTAGATGAAGTCACTCATATTTTCTTAGTTCTGAGATGGCATTTTTTGTCTTTTTGACACTTGGAAATCAGTTTCGAGACGTTATGAGGTGTATTTTGTTAAAATACTCAATATTTTTTAAAATTTGAAAAATTTGGTGGAGGGCATGCCCCCACCTTGCCCTGCAGAGCTTTCTTTGGTTTTTTGACACTTGACATTTTTTAAAAAGATTTTTGCTTACAAAATGAAACTATACGTAAAACACGACAGACATTTTAAGTTTTCCTGACATCAAGAGGCAAGCCCCCCCCCCCCCCCTCCCCTTCCCCCCGTGGACGCCCATGAGTCCACGATATGTTCGCGAGCAAATTGCATAATTGAGTTGCGAGGTGACAGACTGACGCTAGGTGTTGCATTCTGTTGACGCTAGGTGTTGCATTCTGTTGACGCTAGGTGTTGCATTCTGTTGTGACAGCTCGGACGTGGGAGGATATAATTAGATTAGCACAGTTCCGACGAGACAAGTTTACCCCAGCTAAAGCCCAAACAATCGCTGTCAATTGAATCCACCCTCCCCCACCCCCTCTCACACCCCCGCCAGCATGATAATGACGTCAGAGGGGACGTGTCCTTTTGATGGCACTGGATTCATTTTCATCGACGTCCAATGAGGTGTTTTAAAAAATATGTTTTCCAGTCATCCTTATAATTATGCAAATTCAGAATGTTAATTTTTCTGAAAAATAGTACAAAGTAATCGCAATTTATACCAGAAATATTTATTACACTTCGAGGAACAGTCTGGCCTGAACTGCGTGCGTCAAAACAGATAAATAAACAGAGATGGGACATGTGTGTCAAAAAATAGTACAAAATACTAAAAACTCGCCTAGTCAGAAGGTACAAATAAAAACGTTAGGTATTAAATAAATTTATATACATTTAATTCAGTAACGAAAATATTTTTAATATACTGTTTGTCTTGGTATTTCCATATGATTGATACGTATGAAGAGTAGAGTACTAATTATAGAGTAACTTAGTTGCAAATGCAGGGCCAGGGTTGCTCTATCATGGTGCACAGATACATTTCATATCAGATCTTACACTACAAGAGTTAATGATAGGTTTTCATTTTCAAATTATATCAAACATGTAAAGCCAGAAAAACTGATTACCTAATCTACCACATGACATTAAAATAAGAGATTTCTAAAACTATGTTACAATTTAGTTACAAGTTGATCGATTCAATCAATCTTAAAAATAGTGATATAAATCTATAAACCTTCATCAACATTTCAATAACATGATCTCATTTTACCACGCTCCAGGTAGACAAAATAACAATAACAAGGCAAGGGGTCCAAAAAGATTGGTCAAATTATTGTGTACGGATTATTTTGGACGGTATTACGGTACATTCAGAGCCCCTGACCCAAGGTCGGTAGAAGATGACGACAACTATTCTCATGATACCCCAACCCCTGTCGTAGAGGAACTTAACTACAACTACCGACATGGAAATCTAGACCTTCCACCCATACTTATTCTTCATTGTGAACTTTACACTTAATATAAAAGGGACATCTGGCGCATTCTCTTATTAGTATTTAAACTCAATTATATAACGTATTGAAAACATATTCCTCTACATAACTAAAAACAAACGGGATTCTAAAATACAAGTTTTAGTTATTGTATGAATGTGAAATTCACGAGTATGAATTGACGAAAATGAATTCAGAAGAAAGTACAGACGAGATCACACACAAAAATATAAAAATTATACCCAACAAATTACATTGGGTCCATCTTAATATGTACTAAAATATAATAGCGGAAATTTATTGTAAATATGAATGATGAATTACGAGTAAATACAGTAACATAGAGTAGAACGGTAATAGCTAATATGGGCATATGATAAAATATTCCACACACAGATGATAGATATAAAAATATAATACATACATGCACAAATTACTGCAAATTACTTGCCAACCAAATCAGTTGATAAGTATTGTATTGTGTGAACGTAGCTTGGAATCACAGGACTGTTGATCTGAATTAGGTCAATTCCCAGAGAGCAGGAGGAGGTTTATATTAATTAACTCAATAGGACACAATGTGTGTCACGTTCAATTTCCCACAATCACTCGCATACAAGCATACATAAACATGGTTAGTGAAACTAGGGTTGCCATTTGACACCAATAGGTCACATGCAATATCGTTTCATATTTCATAAAAATATCTTTCGATTTGAACTGTGCAACAGCGAAAGTAAAGTAAATACTAATACAAATAGTAAACATAATAATAAAAACTGAGATAAAACTTCAGAAATTGGTTTTTCATTCTACCTATCACTTTAGAAACTTCAGTGCCCTCAAAAGTGCTTGCTGTCTTGATGCCTAATGTCAACTAGTCCATACTTTTCTAAGGAACTTTTTCTAACAGGAACGGTGTAAACCTATAATAACTCCGGCTACTTGTTTTCGTTAACCCTTTTCAAAAAACCAAATTCAGAGGTGTATTAACATCAGTGATGCAGCTAGTGATGGGACATAAAAATTTTCAATTCATTGAAAATTTTCAAGACCCTTTGAAATTTTCATTTGAAAATTTTCAATTTTTTTTACTTTTTGACAGCAGTTGGTACACTGTTTGTAGCACTTTTAACTTATTTTCAGCTTATTCTTGTGCAGGTGTAGGTGCTAGCTTCACACTATTATAAATCTCTTTTCACTGGTCTCCATTTTGCCATCATTGGCATTCCCGGGGGGGGGGGGGGGGGGGGGGGGGCAAGGGCAGGATTTAAACATAAACTTCTGGTGTTGTTTTAAGTAATACAGTTTCATTTTGTAAACAAAAAAATTTAAAATATTATTTCAGAGTGTCAAAAAATCCAAACATGGTTTTAACAAATGTGTCAAATTTTAAAAGATTATTGAGTATTTTAACAAAATACAGCTCATTACGTCTCAAAATTGATTTCAAAGTATCCAAAAACCAAATAAGCCCTGCGGGGCAGTGTGTGGAGCCCCGCACCCCTTAAACCGTGGAAAATTGTTTTTCTAGGCTCCCCCCCCCCTGGCAGAAATCCAGCGGATACCCATGCATGGCAGGGAAGAAACTTAGAAATGTTTTAAATAACACCTCGCATATTAATGACAAATCAGCACAATGCAAGTATTGTAAATGGCAATCAACGATAAACGTTACATTTATAATTTTACATGTTTAACACATGAAAAAAAATTTTTCACAATTTTCACAGGGAAATTTGCATGTTATTTTTTTTTTGAAATGTGACATACATAGGTGTACAAGTAATTTGTGCAAATTTCAAGCCTTGAAAATTTTCATAAAAATTTTCAAGAAAATTTCAAAAAAATAATTTTCATGAAAAATCCCATCACTAGATGCAGCTAACAATATTGCTTGGCAACCCTAAAGTTTACAAACTCATCACTTCATAATCTCATAGAATGGCAATGAATGGTTGGCAACAAACAGACCCATCTGAAATGTGATACTAGCTCTCAACGTATTTGCAGCTTAGACCGGCTAACTCCGCGGCTTTGGACAATATCACCTGAATATCCATGGACGGAAAGTTCTGCAAAGCAGTGGAACAGTTAAACACGTTCAATTATCTTTAATGAAAGTAATCATACGTAGTAGAAATGCATTACCTGTAGGAGCTTGACGTTGGTAGGAAAGTCGCCTGTGAGAAGCTGATCTCGTACTAACCTGGGGGTAAAGAAAGATAAATGAGGTATTTGGAGTGTTTCGGTGCATCTTCATTCATATTATGCATCTGATTTTTTATCAACTATGAATGTAAGTCCCAGGATGATTTAGGACATCATCAAAATAAAATTGTTCAAAAATTATAATTCAAACATATGATAAGCATTTTTCTTGATCCAAATCAATTGATATATTTTGTAATTGTCTATTTGTCACTTTCTCAGCTCTGGTTTACGGTCTGCGCTATCGATTAGTCCTCATGGCAAATATCGTAACTCTGCTCAGACTGAAGATGTGAGTAGAATATTAAAGTACGATTTCCATGACGGCGGCATGTCGGCGGCATCTGCGAAATTCGCCATGTTTTTTCGTTTAAGCCAATCACAGCTCAGATTCAGGTGCCGCTGATGCCGCTGCGAAATCGCAACAGAAGTTGAGTCAACTCCAATAATTTCGCAATGCGATGCGACACCGGCGTTGCGAAATCCTTCTGCGCATGCGCCGAGATCGAGTTGGCGGGTTAATTTAAAAGAGTGTGTGTTTCAACGTGGTTCTATCTTTATCTTATTGTTTACGCTCCACTTCTATTATTTTGTTTAGACATTTTAAAAATTAAGTAATGTATTAAAAATTATTATTAAATTTATTAAGTAAAAATACATGTAATTATTAGAGGTTGAGAGTCGTTTGATGAAAAACAATTTTTAATTAATAATAATAATCTTCCTCCCGGTTCCAAGAGTTGGGTCGGGGGGTGGCGAGGCCACCATTTACTAGGGCCCGGACTCCTAAGCTAGCTGGCCAGGCTTGGCTATAATTTTTATCTTTACAATTATATTGTTTATTATTAATAAAGACACATAACTGAAAGATATCAGCTATGTAGTTGCCTCAAGTCCCGCTAGGGTCGTGTCAAAATATCGTGACGCACTGCCGCGGTAACGCACTCATGGAAGACGGTGAGTGAAACTGATTGCGAAATCAGTGATAACTGATTGCAGGAATCAGTGATAACTGATTGCAGGAATGGAAAACGTACTTTAGACTTACACAATCATGGCACAGCATATGTAAATGAGGAAGTCAAAGCGTTTTTCATCAGCGAAGAGCGAGTCCCAGATTCTTAACACATCCGGTAAGGCAAATTCTTGAGACAGCAGCAGCGTTAACCAGCTAGAGAATTAAGAAATAATTCATTAATGTAAGTTACATTATTGAAGACAGGTGTAAGGGGTAGAAACTCGAATGAAGTCCGATCCTTTCTTGAAAGATACATAGATGCCCCAGTTCTATACCTACTGGGATTTCTCAAAAAATGAAAGTTTGAAATAATATAGGTACCTACCTATCACATTCACTGGATTCTAAATTGCATGCTCCATCCAGTTCTGTACAAATCTTCTGGTTCATTTATGTCCATAATATTGCAGATAGATAATGCAGCAACATGTTACAGCATTTGAGAAAACAACACCTACCTAGGTACCTACCTACTCGATTTATCTCAAAACTAGTATTGAAATTAGAGATGGGATTTTTCAAATTTTTCCCGATTCCAATTTTTCCCGATTCCAATCGGTACCGATTCTTTGAAGCGATTCTTGCAATTCTGATTCTTGACTTATTCCGATTCTTAAGGATGTAGGTTTAGTAATAATACTCAATTATTATTATTCATATAGTAACAATTTCAACACATTATTGTAATTTCACACTCTATTTTTAGTAGGGTACCTAAGTAGGTACTAGGTACAATCTTTCACTAACATCACCTAATTTAAAAAGAAAATTGTACCTGAATGAAATTTGAAAAGAATCAGAACCCCTAGATATGGGGCCAGAATCTATGAATCCCAATTATTTCGAATCTGTAGGAATCGGTAATGTCCCATCCCATCCCTCGTTACAATAGAACTGGGCACTGGCGCATAAATATTTTTAATAAATGTTCAGTTCATGGAGCTTACCGAAAGCTGTAATACTGCGGACATAATTCCAAGTGCTCCAATCTCTTGGAGACGATCTGATCCGTGACCTTGAGCTGTGCGACGAGACGAAACATCATGCCGTTGATTCCGCAGTCAGCTTCGTCCAGAGTCTTGATGAAGAAGTCTCGAATCTCGGCCATCAAGTTCGTGAAGCAGAAGAAGCAATCGGCTTCAGCATGCTCTGAGAAGAAGATAACAATGACAGTTTGTTACGGACATACACAACCTGTCTTAAGTTGGTATAACAGATGAATGAATTCATATTAAAGTTTCTGAGGAGAGTCAAATGAAAAGTTACTTTCAATTATTATGGGGGTGCCAACTAGTCCGAGAGAGTCAGGCACTGGTGGGAGACCAGTCAGGCATGGGGATGGAACGAACAAGGAGGTGAGAAGGTTCACTATGAAGGCCCTATCCGAGGCGGGGGAGAGCATTGACTTGGTCAACCTTGCATTTTCTTTCATCCTAAATGGGAAACCCTTATTCAAGAGCATCAAATCAACATATATAAATTTCTCACAAAATTACAAACAAATATTAAAATAATTCAAAGTTTTATGTTTGTTTGCTAAATTGTCTCCGCTATTGATACTTTAAAAACAAGTTTATTTATAAAATAAATATTACCTCTCCACTGATTGTTTGGATCACAAGCAAATGCATAGTAAATTGGACCAATAATCTCATTCATTCCTTGCACATATCCCTGGCCTGGGTTGAGCTTGGCATAAAGGAACAGGACTCTCTCAACCACTTCCCAGTGTGCTTCCATCCCTTCTGACATAGGTGCATAGTCTTCAACCGCTTTCTTTATTGACAGCGCTATCTGAAATCAATATTCATGTTTATAGAATTGGCATGACTTGACATAGAAGAATCACAAATAATTATTATTCCCATTATTCATACCTGCTGCTGGTAATGGCAGCATGAAAGAAATGTTGTTAGATTATTTCAGCTCAACCAAAATCATCATTAAGTATCCAAGGAGAGTCAATGCCTACATCGATTATTTAAGAGAAAAGCTAAACTTGTAGATATATTAGGTTATGATCATTTGCCTGATCAAAACTGATGGCTAATAGTCTTCATTATTATTACTATCATCAACATTGGCCTAACATGAAATGTACTTTTCAAGTATTTATTTGCTAGATATCTAATTCAGTGTTGAGCAAAATTAAAAATTCTAATGAGGCTTAGTGGATTGACCTGAAAGTATCTGCAGTTTTAATAAGCTTCTAGTGTACCTTGGTGATCCCGAGGCCTTTTCGCTCAACATTAGCAGACTTGAGGATTGTATGCTGAACCCGTCTATGTAAACGTTTCACATCACTACTGTGAACAACTTGCTGGCAGGGAAAGTCAGTTGCTTGTTGAAAGAACGAGATATCAGGACAAAGACGACGTACATCTTTGTCAATTTGCAACAAGACCTCATTGTCCTTGAAAAATGTTTGCCACTGACTGTCAGGATTGAAGTTCAGCGGATGATCAACAAGTGTGACATCAGCTCGCTCGCAGTCATCGTCCGACATTCCTGGCAAGACGATCATTTCTTCTGCAAAGATGCAATGCGTGACAGTAACAGCCACCTCAGTGATTCAAGTAATGAGTAGCAATTTACAAGGACTAGACTTACCAATAAACTGGTTATAAAGTTCTCTATTCCTTGATAATGTTTCATTCCACAGTTTTCTGGAAGTTGGAAGATAGTTCAGAAGTAATTTCCAACATAAAGCCCTGTTACCCTGCTCGTCCGGTATTCCTTCAGATAAATAAAAAATACCAATCTTATTAAATTGTACCTAGGTTACAAGTAAAAACATCAAAATAAGGTGGGTTTGAACAAACATAACCTCAATTTTCACAAAACTTACCGTGAAAGCACAGTTTTTTAAGATTTTTCAAATCAATTTCTTCAGAATTCAATAAAGAATCGAAATTTTTTAACCTGGAACAGATTTTTTTCAATTAAAGACACAAAACATTTTGAAGAACACCAAAAATTAGTTTGACAGAACATACCTTGCTCTGTACGCCGCCATCTTTAACGCCCACTACACATGCGCATTGCGCAGTAAAACGTAGGATGTCAACATCTGGGTGAAGTGTCAGTGGTGTTAATTTACATTTAACTGCGCGATGTCATTTTAATGATTATATCATATGACTGGAAGTCTGCTAAATATTTATCAAATTATAAGGTAATATAATACTAATAGTCATGTGTGTGGAGTATAACGGGTTGGATGTTATTTAATAATGGATCTTGCCCAGGGCCTTTTGTAATGAACTTGAATGACTGTCAATCAGAGGACGTCAGAACACCTTCAAATAAATTTTGTAATATGTAACACCTTCCTGGAAGGTTAGGAAATTGATTAATAATCTCCATGGATATTGATAAGCAATTGTGCGGCAGTACGTCTCTAGGTCATATATTTTCTTGAGTCACAAGAGAGTGCCTGTAGTTGTAGTAGTAGGTACATTGATACTTCGTGGGCAGGTAGGCCACCCCACCAAGTGTGTAGAAGACAAAACGTATTACATACCTATTGCATGCTAATTTTGGCATGTTGTTTTTTACCGACAAGAATAGCATAACCATAGTAACCCTGTAACCTAGTGCTAGTTTCTCTTGCCCTTCATTTCGGGTGTTTTGATAAAGATGGATTTTTCTAGAAGGACATTGATAACCAAATAAATGATTGCTACATGATAGGCTAAGTTAAAGAGTGCATGTGTCTTCTTTCCAGGATTGAAGCTCACAACAGTTTCTCACATGGCTTCATTGCCTTTTCAATCGGACAGTGCAGATAAAGGGCCAGACTCTTTGTTGGACTTGTGCTCTAGATATGTCGTTCAACATTTGGAGACCATCGGAACAGTTGATCCTATTACAAAACATTTTCGACTAAATGAAGATCTTGCACTTCCAACAGAGATATGCGAAAAGCTTCTTAAAGATTACCATCAAGAGAGCCGTGCTGTTTTAGATGATAGTTTTGTTAACTTATTCAGCAACACTGAAACTACCCGACTTCAACGAGTGAAATTGCGTAATGCATTGATCACCGATCACGGACTTCGCTTGCTTCTTCGTCACAACTTAACCGAACTAGAGCTTGCTCACTGTACAAAACTCACTGAACGTTGTCTCGATTACATCAATGAGAGTGGCGACAACTTATTATCTCTCTCAATTGGTTCCTCAACCACGATTCTTCCACACACGTTGACACCCGACGAAACTGCCACCGAAGGTGTACCATGCATGTATTGGCGAAGAGGTTACATTGTGAAAGCTCCTAAGTTGCGACGTTTAAGCGTGAGATGTCACCGTGTCTCATTTGAGAGGATGTATTTCCCAACGCTCATTCGTCCTTTCCACAACTTGTCTCATCTGGACCTGTCGGGATGTTCCATTCTGGGAGATCTCGCTTATTTATTGGATTTAAAATCTCTATTGTCGTTGATTCTACACAATGTGGAGAGACTCCAAGATGCATTCTCAAACATCTGTCAACTTACAACTTTGAGGTAACTATTTCTACGTACTGTAACTTAGTAGGTATACTGATTTCTCTAAAATAATCTAAAGAACTACCAACCTAAGTATACATTTATTTTCTCTTCCATACACTCTTCTTATCATTCTTGTTTGATTATGTGTTGTTTTCAAGCAGACTTGAAGGAATTCAAACATGGACAGAAATCCATCAAGTCTGGCTTGATGCCAAGGTCACTTGGTTTGGTTGTCAAGCAAGAATGATGTATTTAATTTACTATGGCGACTGAGGTAATGTTCTGATTTCTTAATATGCATATTAATTACACAGGCACTTGGACATCTCTCAAACTTCAGAAAAGACTGGTGTTTTTCGTAACGAGAACCAAACCTTGTCTACAATTGTTGAAAGTTTGCCCCAACTAACATCCCTCGACATTTCGGGAACCAACTTGGCTGGGACCGGAGTAGCGGAACAAAGACCTGCATCGAGGAAGGAATCGAAACCGGGGGAAACGATACCCAAAACTGATATCCCAGGACTGAGTTCTCGAGTTTCAAATCCCTTTGAGTTCTTGGGACTCTACGGAACCTCGCACGGAGCGTGTAGGCGTCATGACATCCCTGCAAAGATGGTTTGTATAGCAGCAACTTTCATGCACTTTCATCATAGTGTTAGGCAGCAGCTTAGCTCCATGTCAAGATTGCATTTCATGGATACAATCTATGACATTCATTACCAACTTGATAATGAAGTTTGGAGCTTGCAATATGCATATTTAGGGAGCTGCTTCCATAAAGGTTTAATTAGTTGAAATTGTACATACTTTTTAATGAATCTGGATTAGGTATTGTTGTTGTTACCTAGTATTAAGTTGACAATACAAATATTTTATATTTTGTGAATCAATGGGAAGATATTAAAACAAATCCATATAAATAATTATGTCTTGAGAAAAAAATTGTTATGGTCCTCTATCAATTTTGTCAAATTTAGAATCAATGGACCCAGATTCATAACTTTGTTCCGATTTCCATCTGACGTATGTTTTTTGTACCTAATCATAATGCTGTCTCTCTAGATTTCTGGCGATGCCAACGAGGCGCAGATTCTGGTGGCGGCCGCCGCATACATCGACCGTCCTGAAGTCCTGCAGAAAGTCCTGAATGAGTTATACCATCTCTTCCGCTATGAATCCTGCCAGGACATGAATCAGGCGCTAGGAACCGTTCTTGAAGCAATGAATAGACACATTACGGAGAAGCACATTCAGATAT
Source organism: Leuctra nigra (assembly GCA_934045905.1). Lineage (NCBI taxonomy): Eukaryota > Metazoa > Arthropoda > Insecta > Plecoptera > Leuctridae > Leuctra > Leuctra nigra. The sequence continues at coordinate 10,283,590 of OW203764.1, read as the reverse complement.
CTGGGAGGTAGGAATATATGGAATAACTTGTCATCTTGTGAATCAAAACCATACTTTGTTCATTGATCATGAGTCTGAAATTTTGCCTGAGTTTTTCAAGTCTAATATTTGAGAGTTATTTTGACAGCGCAACATTATTCTACATCGTGAAAGGGAAAGAGACCCGTGAGACGTTTGGACCGAAGATGAAGCGCAGCATCATCAATGCGTTGCTGAACGGCATGGACACTCACCGTGAAGACAACACCATGTTGCGCAACGGTTGTCTCACGCTGTGTCAGTTCAAGATACCAGAGGATGTGGTGAGTTTCAATCTGTGATATCTTGAAATTATTTGGACATTAAATAAACTGAACTGCAATATCGCACATTCGTTCATTTCATTCCACTTCTTGGAAGTTTTGTTTAAAATGTAAAAGTCCCACATATCATTTAATTAGGTACATTATTTTATCACCAAAAGCCTATTGAATCATACCTTAAAACGGAATTTGAGATTCCTTCCTCAGAGTTGAACTATCGAGCTCAACTGTATGGACGTCTTTTTCAGTTGTTCGACTACGAGCGACTGGTCCATATCCTGCTGTACATTGTGTCCGAGATGGAACAGGAAGGTTTCGTGCAACGCATCGGCATATACTTGCTCAACTCGCTGGCTTGTCAAGTCGACAGTTTTCAAAAGAAGTTGCTGGGAGATCTTGGAGCTATCGAGGTAGACAACCAAGAGAAGCATTTCTCTGAAGCACCTGTATTTTTGTAGAAGCGTCTGATATAAAATTGATTCATGCAGATTTCAAAGCAAATGAAATGTGCAAATTCTAACACATTATTCAGTAGGTAACATGTTTATGAATCACTGTCACATTGCATCTTTAATCAAGTGTTTGTTCTGTGAATGAATATCGTTTGACTTGAGTTGACCGAGTGTGTTTGCTCAGCGAATGTTGTCCCTGATCCACGACCGTCTGGAGCGCAAGGTGTGCGACGATGTCCTCGAAGTGGCGTGGTCGACCATGTGGAACGTCACCGATGAGACTGCCGTCAACTGTCTACGCTTCCTCGATGGAAAGGGAATGGAGTTCTTCTTGGGATGCTTGAGCGTAAGTTACAAGCTTATTCGGCTCTTGGAGATGATTTTTGTTCATCACAATCCACATTGATTAATTTTTAGTGGGGCTGCCCATAGAAAGGAATGTTATGTCATACTCCTATCATTTTTTTAGGGGTAAAGATGTTCATCTTTTGGTTAAATAGACCTAGAATGATGTATGGAATGTCATTATTTATTTTGTCTGTTAAAAAACTTATTATTTTACGTTATTTGGTTCTATATTTAATATTTATCATTTAAATTAGATTAGGTAAATCAAACAATTCAATATTTCACCCGCTCATCTTTAGGCTTTGTCATACATATCTTTTTAACAGGATCCAAACTTATAATCGGAAAGACGCAATTTAATTTAGATTTAGATTAGAATTAGAATTTAAATTGGACCATTAATTTGTGTGATCATTGTCTTTCGTCTGACGCCTTGTTACAAATGTGTAATCCTCGTATTGTTGACCTTCAGACTTTCCCTGAGAAGGAAGAGCTGCTGCGCAACATGATGGGTCTGCTCGGAAATGTGGCCGAGGTGCAAACCCTGCGGCCGAGACTGATGACGAGTCAGTTCGTGTCGGTGTTCGCTGACCTTCTCGACTCCAGCAGTGACGGCATCGAAGTTAGTAGATCTTCATTATCTATACAAAATACAGATAGAGAGATTTATTTGAGAAGCTATTTTTACTAGGGCTGTCATTTATCAGAAGTAACGTGGCGCGATCACTCAATATAGCACATTTTTATTTCTTCTTGAAATTAAAAATTTCAAAAAACTTTTTACAACATTTCAACTAGGTACCTAGGTATATTTAAGTATAAAATACTCAATTACCTAATATCCTGAAGCTTGCAACTTGCAGTGAAAAAACAGGGACAAATAAACCAATAGGAGAAGTGGTGGGAAATGAAGACTAATATGAGATCTTTTCAACATGAATCTTTTCAAATACAACTTCAAATATTCAAATATTTGCACACACCTACCGGCCACTCTACGGTCACGTCTCAATGAGCGGAGGACTCACGCAGGTTGTGTCTGTGCAGGTGAGCTACAACGCGGCCGGCGTGTTGTCCCACATGGCTTCGGACGGTCCTGCCGCCTGGACACTGGCCTCGCCCCGTCGTGAAGACGTCCTCTCAAGGATGGTGGCGGCCATCGAGCGCTGGGACCTCCGCACCGAGCGCAACATCAATTACCGCTCGTTCGAGCCAATACTATTCCTCGCGCGCGTCTATCATTCTCCCGAGTGCCAACATTGGGCCATCTGGGCACTGGCTAATCTCACCAAAGTTTACCGTGAGTGTTTTGTGTTTATTTATACAAGGGAGAACAGCTGTGGCCTACATAATTGATTCTATCGATTTAAGTGTTAACCATAAGCACTACATTTAGAGAATTGTCATGTTGAGTAGTTCAATCAAAGTTCTACTGTTTTTTTCAGATTTAGAATGTTGAACAAAAAGAATAGGTACTGACCATTTGTCATTGTGACCAGATGTGGACAGGGCTGAAAAGTCTGAGATGTGACGACCAAAGGGCCCATTTAAACATGTGAAAGAGCCTGTAAATCAGCATAGAGAAAGAATATAATACCGGAAAATGACTGAAAATACTTGTAAAATAAGACAAAAATCCTTACAATGTAAAACCCGTATGCCTGGCCAGTCCGCCACAATTTTTACTCTTTTACAAAAGTCAGAAAATTTAACTAATTTGTTAACATTTGCAACAGGCCTTTTGTTAAAACTTCCCCTCAAGATACTCTCGTTGACATTGGTTTCCTCCTCTTTTCTCAGCCGTGAAGTACTGTTCGTTAGTGGAGGCGGAGGGAGGCTTGGCCGTCCTCGACGAGATCATCCTGCATCCGCAGCCGTACCACCGCATCAAGGAACTCGCGCGCATGGTCATATTAAACTGTCAAGACTATTACAAGCAGCAGTGGCAGACCGTTATACATCAAATGTTGCCACTCGACGGTTAATGAACACTTCCATCGCGCAAAACTTTGTTATTTATTACTTATTGAACTGGTCAAATTGTTGTTGGAATTGGCCTCTTCTAAGTCTTATTAGTGTATATTGGATGCGGGCTAAAACGATTGAGGTAAGTGACCGATATCAACATTCATTTGAACGGAATATTATATTAACATCTTGGTGTGATACTAAATGTACCCATATTTAATTGCTTAAGTTTACGTAGGTAATCAAATGTATTTTTGTTGTTCGTAGATAAGTTTTCCCAAAAGCCGAAAAGATATTTCGTTCACTGCTGGAATTTTCACATATGTACGCATTTTTCTAGCGAATTTATTACAGATGCAAGCTCAAAGATACAGTGTTTTATTCATGAAGTCAATATGATTGATTTCTTGCAGCTAATTACTGGCTTACAGCATCACAATTTTATTAAAAATGTATGGTTAGGTATATATTGAATTATCGTTGAGGTCCTACCGAGATCGCCAACCTTTAGTATATGGTGTCTCCTTAGCGGTGGATCTCTTTGATGATTGCATCTACATCTATGATAAGGGCAAAAGAGGATAGAAAGCATTCAGTCATTTTAATTTCTTAACATAATCGATGTTCTCTCTCATGTAGGGGCTATCAATTTTCAATCGAAGGTGTCACTTTATTTTTTATTGGATGTACAACGTACTGAAGGAAAATTAACTGAATGGAACGAAAGTAACAATACTCAACAAAACTACCTACACGACATTTATGATTTTACGTTTTAAGTCGTCTGTTTCTACTGATTACATTTCTGATGTCTCTTCATCACATGTGTTAGTATAATGAATAGTAATATCATAGAAAATAATATCTTGGTTCTTGTATGAAAATAAAAAGGTTCTTATACCTATGATCAGGCATTGAATATTAGTTAGGTAATTATTATAGTTGCTGTTTGATTTGAAATATGTAGCTCGATGATGATTGATTTAAATATTATGAAAGCATATTGACAGGAAACTTCAAATATGGTGCTTTTCTAATAGCATCAATTATCTTGTGATAAAGCTACAATTGGAGTAGCAGACTTTCATTCGCAAAAGTTTCATCTGCCTATATAAACCTTCGAGCATAATAGTTGGGCAGTGTTAGCATGACGTCAACTTGATCTGCATGACGTTATATTATGTACAGTCAAAAACAAACATTGTCCGACCACTTTTTTCAACCACTTTTTTCTAATTACTTTTTTCTAATTACCTAGAAAGTAGACACTAAATTTTAGTACCATAATTTTACTGAACACTACATTTTATTAGCATGTAAAAAAAAGATAAACGGACTTGAAATTGTCACTTATCCAGGAGGACAGTTTTCGAGATCGTTCGATTTGTTTTGCATACGGGTTCATGGTCAATTTCACATCAAGCTCGATTATACGAGCACTCGAACTATCTCGAAAATAGGGTCTCAGCATTCACAATGAATTATTTTATTGTACTAGTACAGTATGCTGTACAATTGTACAACATGCTGGTGGTACAAGTTGTTAGTGTGTATTACAGATGATTTCTCTCGACATGTTATGTTGGCTTCACCTTGCACAGTAGCAGTATTTGGCAATGGTTCCTCTACCCAACTGTGTATATGCTCAAAGATATCAACAAGATAATTTAATAATTAATAATTTAATTTAATGTAAATGATAATTTAATGTAAATTCCATAATACCCTACTGGAAAAGGACTTAATAGTTCTCAAGGGTCAATGCATTTTTTAAATGTGAATGGAAATAAATCTGAATCTGAATCTAATGCAGTTCTTTGTAATAGATGATCACTAGACATTTCAAGTCAGTTGGGAAAATTGGCAATGCCAATGATAAATTAATAATACCTAGATGTGATGACCTCGTTCCTCATGTTACTGAACTATTATATCACTTTCTCCATTTGTTTTGGCTGTTTTTGTAGGCAATCCCAGATACACAATTGAACTAATCGATCTGAAAGTAGGTAACTGTAACGCACATATTAATTCACATGCAATATGAAGGCTCGCTTTTCTGCGTTTTACACAGAGCGTTTTCCTAGTAGGTTAGGTATGTAAACAAAGCTAATTATAAGAAAGTGGTATTTACTGGAAAATTCCATGGAGTCAAGATAATAGGAAGGGATAGGTGCGTTGTAATATTATGTAGGTAACTAGGAAAACGCTCCGTGAAACGCGTTGATGAGCGAGCACCGGAAACGTGCGCAAGCATAGAACCGAAGATGAAAACATAAATAAACATTTTAACGTTATTAAACCTAGATTAAACGATAAACAGTTTTACCTAGTTTTTAAACGGAATGAATCCAACGTTCCACAATTATAATGAGACAATGTAATGTTTTGAACTGAATAAATCAAACCTTTAAAACAATTATTAACCTTCAAGGAAATGTCAGGCTAGACAGAAGCTCAGAAACGAAATGAGTCCAACGTTTCCACAAGTACCTAGGTAGAAGAAGACTATTATGAAAAATCAATGTTCTGACAAAAACTCTCGATAAATAATGTTCACCTGCTATAAAAGCGGACAAACTTTACTAAAACCTTCACAAAGAACACCAAATTGCCAAACATTTTCATATCAACGAAAATAAGCAAAATGCTGGAGAGATTTAAAATTACGACGTGTGATTACAAGAAGAGAACAAACGCCACTCTATGAAACACACAGGAAGCACGGCCATCAGAACTATACGAATTTACGAAAAGTCAATCAAGTCCTTAGTTTTGCGAATACTCAAAATAATTTGTTTAGAAATACGTTCCATATTGAATTATTAAAATATGATCCATTTAATCAACATGAAAGTGTCTGCTTTTTACTGAAAATTGAAAATAGCATCTAAACACACTTGTACCTAAATCAAATCAGATTCAGTTGCAGTGGAAAAACATTCATTTTCAATGTTTCATTTCTGATAGCTATTAAATATGTCAATAAGTTCATACATTCTTAACTGATTAGGATGAAAATTTGTAAAATAAGAGACAATGTTGGTCCCAATGACCATGCAAAATATTAGGTTGACCAGATTTATCGAAGACCATTTTCATTTTTCAGCCCATCAGGAGATATTTATTTTACCAATGAGCCAATGAATGGATTTCAAAAAAAATTAGGTTCAGCAAACAGAGAAGGTTGGTTTTACATGTGTGCAAAATTTCAGATCGATCGGTGAAACTGTGCGACCTGTGTATCGACTATTAACAGACAAAAACAAAAAAAAAAAAAAAAAAAAAAAAAAAAAAGAGGTCCGTGCCAAAAGAGCCAAAAGAAGACGCTCGCTCAACAACTTTCAAAATTTTATTTGACCTTCGGTGTGAATTCATGGTGATCATTTATCATAAAGATTTCTACATTTTATGAAAATCATGTGTTGCATCGAGTTAAAATATTTTAGAATTATACAGCAACCCTAACAATTACCTAATAATATGTTTTCAGTGAATGTGAAGAGTGCTGGTTCTGTTGTATAAATCACTTATCTGAAATTCTTGAATTACCTAGATTTTAAATAAACTATTGTATTCTGTTTAATAGCTTAAATGCAATTTATTTACTAGCAAGTCAGTTGCGCTTGTGAAATAGGTGTCGACACATAGTGTTACGTCGGTAGTTCAACTCGAATGTTAATTCTGATGTGAAGTCAATCGACTTTAAATGTGATTACAGGATTATTCATTATGATGTTTTGCGCATTCGCAATTATCTAGGTAGTACATGCACGATTCAAATTCTGAGGTTTTGTAAAATGTAGTTGGTCATAAACACAAAATAAATCTAACAAAGAGTATTATTAATTTACATTTTTCGAATATTTATTAATACTAAACCCAACAGGAACACAAGGAACAGAAGTACGGAGCGAAGTAGATATTTTAATGAGAACCAATTGTTGTTGGGGTGACGAGGACAGGTGCATAAAATTTAGTTTCATCCAAAATGTTTATTTTAATTTATTAAAAATTGCAGTACAGTGATACCTACAGAAGGTCCTAGATGTCTGTTATGTCAGGGAGATTAAGTAATTAATTATTATTAAATATTAATAGTAGGTAGGGGGCAATATTATGGCTACGATAATTTTTATATGGTATTATTTATTAATATTACGTACATCATTCGTTATACACCTATAGAACTCCATACTGAAATCCAATATTAAATATTTTTCCGATAATCCAAAATAAACTTTTGGAGTGCACACCACAAACTGTCACATACAGCACCTATTGTAGAGCTAAACAAAATACGTGTCTCTTGTCCTAAGATTTGTACTATCTGCATTTTCTTAGAATTTAGACAATCTCTAATAGGTATTATCTACTATTTAATTCAATAGTTGTCTCGGTCACAAAATGGTAAGTTAGTTCACTTTATTTCTTCAATAGAGTTGGCACTGAATTAATAATTGTCTTTTCTAATAATTAGATAAAATATTGTACACAAGTTAACACATACCAAACAACTACTTTGTTAATTACCTACTACATGCCTCAAAGTCAATTGTATAACAGGCAACACATTCGTAACATCCGCCACTTGGTTCGAAACAACTTTCATGGACCTTCCCAAGCAAATCTAGAAGTACCACCAGTTACCAGGTATATTTTCATTCCGAATAGTAATTGTGAAATTAATAGCTAAATTCTTTCGATTAATATTGATTATATAATAATTTATTAATATTTCTACAAAGTGATGTTCACATAACTTCTTTTCATATTAAAACATCCATCAGTTCTATGTTGTTCAATGTACCAGAAATTAATTTCTTGGAAAGAAAAGAGGTGTGAAGTGTTTAAGTGTTGAAAAACTTTTTTGTCAACGGCATCGTCCATTCGGAATATCATGGCAATCTAAAGACAGTGTAATTTACGGAGATGTCTACGGTTAATTTAATTTCCAAAATAGTTTAATCAATCCTTAAACAAAAGTCAATTCTTGGTAAAATTGAATAGTGTGGTACAGTTAAATTTATTTTGAACTTTTGTGGGAAATTATTATTAACTTTTCCATAAATTTCAGTAGGTTGTGATTTTATTCAACATTCCAACTTATTATTCTGCTACTCCAAGATAAAGATCTCTGTGACGTTAACCGATTCACATTGCATCGAGCCGTGTCCGTGGAGTTGCGCGAAACTGTTTTCCATCGCCGTGACCGTCTCGTTGTGGGTCTCGTCGCAAAGCACCGGATTCCCGTGCAGCATCACGTGGAGGATTCCAGCCACCCCGTGGATCTGGCAGCGTGTCTTGTCGACCAACTCTAGACCGACAACGCGGATCTGGTTGTGGGACACGTCGGCCCAACACAGCACGGGCAGGCCGTAGAAGTCCCTCTCGAGTGCGGTGAGGGCGTTGTTCGATGCAAGCAGGGCCTCCAGTACGGGCAGGAACGTCTGGAGAAACAAGCAAATGATTCCATGAAGTCTGATCATTTAGGAATAAGTTGTAGATATGCTTTCCAGGATGTAGAAAGTTAATTTATCATCAAAATTGATTTTTGAACATGAGGTAATATTTCGATAAATGATGTAAATGGTTACGGAAAACTCGGAAAACCCCTCGCTCAATTTTGATACAACTTTTGGAACAATTTTCAGGCGTCGAATTATAATGTTCCATTATGACAGTTTTCCAGTCCCTTCACAACAGTATTGTGTATAATATTACAGAAAGACCGTACAGAATGAATGAAGCGGTTAAAGAATCTTGCGACTTATAAAACTTACTTTGGACGTCTCCTCGAGTGTTGTCAACTGATTGAATGAGATGTCCAAGACTCTGAGTTGATCCAAGCCGATGAGATCATCTGGTGAGATGTGATCGAGCTGATTGTGGCTGAGATTCAGTCTCTCCAATCCGTGTATTCCCATGAGCGAGCCGTCGAGCGAACGAAGCAAGTTGTGCTCCAGCTTCAGTTCGACCACACGTGTCTCGAGCTCGACCAAGTTCTGTTCCGTTTGACCTCCGAGATGGGAGATGTGATTGCTGGAGAGATCGATTACTCGCAGATCTGAAAGTACAATAGCGGATTATTCGTGAGGAACTTGAATTAATTGATATTTGTAAATGTATATTTTAAACCTCATACCTAGGTACTGATTTGTATATAATTTTGACAATTAAAATACTATTTTCTCAGTAACTAAGAAGTTCAGAATCTTACTTCCATTTTCTTGAAAAATTTAAATTTATTAGATACTTTTCAAATTATATTTTAAAAATTTAAAATTTTATAAATATGATTTTTTATATCCTTTTAAATTCTGTTTAAATTGTAAAGTTTCTATGAAAGGTAAAATTTATTATCGTATTTGAAATAAGTTAGTAGGTAAACATACTCTTCAGCCCCCTGATCTCCTGGAGCGAGAATTCTGTGAGTAGATTGTGCGTGACGTTCAAGCACCGCAGGGATCGCAGTGGCAGCAGGGAGTGGTTGAGCGAGGTAAGCTGGTTGTGGCCGAGCTGCAAGTCTTCGAGTCTTTCCAGCTCTTGGAACTCGTCCTCGGCCAGCTGCACAAAAAGAAGGACAAATTGTTATAATATGTTTTCATGGATATTTTAATTATCCATAGTGTATTCAAAGTTTGAAAAAATGTGATTCACACTGTCTTTTGAGTTCAGGCGCAATTCTCTCCAGGCCTTGGAACTGAAGCATCAAGAGGGCAGTGATAAAAAAAATTAAAATTCTAGACATAAATTTGCAAATATTTCAAATTTATAGCCTGAAATCTCCTTAAAATGACAACTTTTGAAGATAACAATAGATTAGTCTGAAAATTGTCAAAAGTACATAAAATATTGTTCCCAATGATCATGCAAAGTTTCAAGTTCCAGTTCCAGTCCAGTTAAAATTTCAAAATAAAATCACTCTTGTTTCTGTTGTGTGATAGAGACATACATACCTCTTGTATTCTGTTGTGTGACAAAGACAGCCTCTTCATTCTGCGCGCTTTCTGCAGTGCTCCGTTCAGAGACTGCAGATTGTTGTGATGAAAATCAACGATCTCGATCATCAGGAAGTTTCGGAATTCCAGCGGTAACTTCTCCAGCTGATTGTAGGCCATGTGGAAGAGAATCAACTTCTGCGATCCCAGAGGCAGTTCGTCCTCCAGCGACGACAACTGATTGCCGTTCAGGAACAACCACTCTAATTGCGACAACTCCCTGGGAACAAGGAACAACATTGTTGCCCTTCAATCTAGTTGGACCTAATGAGTGACCACCGGAGGATTCATCAGTATTAATGTTTGATGGGTACAGTGGTCGAATTGGAAGTCAGTCCATGGGGGGATGGTGTTACTGGCATGATTTCTGCCAGGGGGGTAAGATGAAGAAACAAAACTTCCCCGCAGGGCGTTTTATGTTTTTTTGACAATTTTGAAATCAATATTGACACGTTCTAAAGTGTATTTTTATTTTCATTTTTTTTTTCATTTTTCACAGTTTTCACTCCAATATGGTGTGGGGGGCATTCCCCGCAGGGCGTTTTTTTGTTTTTGTCACTTTTAAACCAATTTTAAGACGTTTTAAAGTCATTCTGTTTACAAAATACGCAGTTTACTGAGTTTAGGCAAAGTTTACTGACAGTTTGTCAGTTAACTGACAAAGTCAAACTTTTATTTTTTCCTGACATCGAGAGGAGCTTGCCCCCCCCCCCCCCCCCCTCCTGTACAAATTACAAATTTGTATTGTTACAAAGAGAAATATTTGCATGAGGTCAATGGGGGACGGTCCCCAGGTCCTTGCTGGTCCGGGGCGCAGAGTCACGGAAAAGTTTTTAATTTCAGAAATGAATTTGGTGAGTTTCTACCCGATTTTGACGTTATTTTAAGCCTATTTTCATCTCGACAAAATGACGTCTACAAGGCTAAATAGACAAATTCTCTGAAAATGGTATTATTTTGAAGTACCTACATTGCTAAGTGCTGTTTTTTAATCTCTCATTGGGGGATGGAACTATCAATATATTGCCCATGTGGGGATTCCACCCCCCCCCCCCCCCCCCCTCATCCCAAGCCCCCACTTCGACCACTGGTAGGCTACTAATAAAACGATAAAAATGCATTAAGTCCACATTTAGTAATGTTAAAAGTAAAAAAGTAAAAAAAGCCCGGTGCCGGTTGTATGTGAAAAAAATTAAAAACGAGAAGAAATATTATAATGAACATGTAAATAAGTTATAAGGTCCACACAAATACAATAATTTGGTGTAAAAGGCAAAGAATCTGGTCGCATCCGACGATCTCAGACCAGTCTTCTCCTGCAAATTCTTACTTGATCAAAAGTTTTGTATGTCCTCTGGCAAAACGTAAAATGGATTGTGAATACAAATAAATGACTGGTGTAGTGATTTTCATTGACAATCGATCCTCGTGTATTAATGAAATGAGGGCTCAAGACGCCGAGTTAGCAACAACTACTTCCTTACTTTTGCATTCTGATAGTGCGATCAAATCATTTTCAGACAATGCGATTACTTCAAATACCGTTTTATGTTTTGTCGATTATACCTACAAAATGACATGATATGATAATTTTTTGTTTCTTTTGCAAGTAAAGAAAGAGATCGTTTTAAAACTAGATAAGTGGAGCTCACTATAAAATAATAAGTATGGAATTTTGAAGTAGGTACCTCAATGTTCCGTTTAAGTCTGTGAGTTGATTTCTGCCCAAATGGAAATGCCTCAGGAGCGGTGGTATTGCATTCTTATCAATGCGAGATATAGCATTGCCGGCCAGCAGAAGATGTCGTAACTTCGGCACGTCCTGCAAGCAAACACTTGGTCAGACAACACTCGCAAATAATGGAACTTCATTCTTTTGCTCATTCTACAACCTGAAATGCGTCCTCCTTGATCTCCTGAAGACCCATCCTTCCGAAGTCCAAGGTCTTCAGGATGGGCATTTGTCGGAGGACTCCAGGCTCCGACATCACGTCCGGCAGATAGTTATCGGCCAGGCTGAAGTACTGCACGCGGGGAAGACCGTCGAACACGCTGGCGTTCAGGTTGCTGTCGACAAAATTCAACATATTATATTACCATTACAACGCAAACAAAATGTCTATTCAATATGTATGGAGAGTGTTTAGGAGACATGTTGGATTCATTAGCAATTTGTGAAATAATATGTCGCTGTCTTGAGAATAAGAGACGTATTGGCTTAACTTCGACACAATTACAATAAAGAGTATGTATTCTATATTCTATTCTAAAATATAGCTACTCTGTTATTCCTTGCAACTTTAAAAAAAAAAGAAGTTAAGAAAAGAAAATCAAATTATTTGCAAGTGATAATGGTGCGGCTCTACGTCGAATATTAATTTAAAAAGTACCTATTTCCAAATATTTGTTTTTGCCGATGTATCATAAAAAATATTATGAGATAACCTAGCATTGATGGCATTGAAAAATGTAAACTTGATCGGAATAATTTGGTTCACAACCAATCAGAAGATTGCTTTAAAAATGTCAAATGACATATGATTTCGTTATAAACTATTTAGCTTGCACAGCCTAGATGGTCTTTAAAAAGGCGGTCTAAATAAAAGAAAATTCTAAAATTTCAGCTCGATCGGAGAAACGGCGTGAGTGTGACCTGTATATAGGTAGTCGTGGCAGAAACGAAAAAATAGGGGGAAAAGTGATGCAAGTCAAAAGGAGACGCTCGCTCATCTATGTTCAAACCTTATTGATCTGTCAATTGTTTTTGTCAACAAATCTTGCGCAAATAGGCGATCTATTTTATTGAGATTAATAATGACAAAAATACAAGAAAAAGCATATGATTGAGAAATCAAATGATAATAGAATCGGAAAAATATTTAATTTTTTAGTCATCAGTAAAAATCTATTTTACGATCCGGGAAAGTTTTTAAAGACGAGAAAACAAATCAAAATCTCATCTGAATTACATAACAATTCGCAATAGAACTACGTAATTCCCAGTAGCTTGCAACCTCGCCGCAATTCAATGAGTTTTCCTGATTATTGATTGCTGTCGAAGGATGAGTGTTGAGTAATGATGCTGTGACGTCACGCAAGTCAATGATCTGCTTCTGATCGGGTCATGATTGGCACGAATGTGTCGTGTGTGGATCATAAGGAGACGGAGAGTCTGGGGCGACGAAGCATCCTCAACAACCTCCTAGTTGCCGTCGTCTCGGTGCCCCGGGGGGAGGCCCAAGTAGACAGCTCCGAAAATATTTTTTTATTAAAATTTACAATTTTCATAATTTTTTCAACATTTTTGAGCGAGCGACTCCTTTTTGTCCTTTTGGCACGGACCTCTTTTTTTTTGTCTGTTACCGCCGGTATACATTTCACAGTTTTTCTTCGATCGAGATGAAATTTTGCAGATGAAATTTTGCAGACGCGTGTCTGGGCGTTGAAGACCCGTTTTTTTTTTTAAATCCGCTGATTGGCTCAAATTAAACAAAATTATATCTTCCGATTGGTTGGTCCGACCAATTTGGGGTTTGTCTGAGTCTCAAATCTTACAAAGTTTCAGCCAAATCCTTGGTCGAAAATGAAAATGTTAAAATTTTGCATGGGGATCAAGACCAACTGCAAAAGTTTAGATATATCTATAAACTTTTGCAAATTGTAAGCCCAATCAGTAAAGTAATTATTGCCATTTTAAGAGTGTAGCATGGGTTGTCAAAGGAAATTTCTGGAAAAAGTACATAAAATACATAAAATACATACATAGAAATATATTATTTAATATTTAATATATTAGTATATATATAACCGAAAAACGAAACAATATAACCGAAACGGCGGAGTTAATAAGTTTAATTTCTTTCACGCAGTATAATACCTTATAAAATGCAATCAAATAAAAATATATGTATACATAAAATACATATGATACATAAGAACATTTCTTTTTAGGGAGGTAAGTCATGACACAATCGATCTGTTTACTGTTAAGCTGTTATTCAGCCAGATTGTTTATAAGGAGATTGGAAAGTTACAAAGAATTGTCACTGTCGACGTCGTACCACGTGTTTCTAACGTGCTTGGATACGAATTGTGAACGTTTCTGTGTTAGCTCATCAACGCGTTCCACTGAGCGTTTTCCTAGTTGCTAATTTTAACGTAACGGTAAAAGATTCATCAAATGTCTTGTAATTGCAACTCTCGACAAACATTGAGTTTTCATTTTATATCTTGAGAACATGCGGAAAGTTTAACACGGGACGTACAGGTAAATTATTTAGATGATGGTTGCTAACTTTTAAAATAAAAAAATCTCGATGAAAAATCCGGTAAGTATACCTACCGACATAAATTTAGAAATATTGCAATAAATGTAGTACAGAAAAAATACTTTGAAAATCATTTGGTAATTGTGTAATGATTATTCATGCCAAGTTTCAGGTTTCTAAGTTCAACCCTTATTCAGTTTAGTCCCTGTGAATCGACTTGAACCAGTTTGCATTGTCCCGGATATTTTTTTACTTTTCTTCCAAAATGTGTTGAATTCGCTAAATGTTAGTATCTATTAACATCTCCTTACAAAATTTGCCCTAAAATTAAAATTGCAAAACACTTTTCAACGATTTTTAGAATCATGAACTACGATTATTCAGAAATTACCAAATAATATCAGAGGTGAGAGGCAAAGCATTCACTTTCCTCCAAAAGGGCAAATAAAACTTCAAGCTCTTATTTTTTTCGAGTGTTTTCCTAAATATTTTGGTCTATTTAGAGAATTCCAGGGTCTAGAGAAGGGGTTCAAAGCCTTGCCTCCTAAGGCCCCCAAGTTGGTACCATAGAGGTTGGAACCGTTTCATTTAAAAATAGTTAAAAGTTAAAACAAAATTAAACTGCCCTCCACAGTTGTTTCCAAAACCACAACTTATTAAATAAAATATCGCTTCATTATATTAGCCGTTGTCCCAACGGCTGGTGTGTTGGATACCTCGGTTCTCGTTAGATCACCGAGGTTAAGGTAGAACCACCATAACCTCAATGTTTCCGATTTACTTGAAATTTTGGTGACTTATTGATAATCATGCAATACACAATCCATGAAAAAATGAAACACTTCTCGTGTCCAGTTTCTGAGATAAATTGATTTGTCTCCCCCATGTTATCTTATGGCGGAAAAAGAAAATCGTGTCATTTTAAGGCTAAAATGAAGATCTATTTTTTTTGTCTCGATAGATTTGAGCAAAAAACTTTTTTTATGGTAGACATATGGACATACTGTCAGGAAAAAAATTGAAAACAATACCAACGTGTGCTATTTTAAAAGTTATAAACCAAATTCGAAATGATTTTCCTATACCTCCCATGTTAAAGTTTTGTTCATCCTCTGATAACATAAAATTGAAAACTCATTGTTGGACTGGAGTTGCAAACTACAGAACATTAAATGAGTCTGTTGTACTTAAATATAGTTGAAATGTAGGAAAACGTTTTTTGAACGTGTAATTTCAAGAATTTTTTTATTTTGTATATGTCGATCGATTGCTCCCCCTTAAGCAACATTGAGCGCGGTCAGCGATTGGATGGGTGACCATTCTCTGCCTTGCCAGGTTGCTGCCGTTGGGCCAGAGAGACTGGGGTGTTTGGGGGTTAGTGTGACGACCTCCCTCCACCTGTTATCAGTCTCTCGACGGCGCGGGTTGTGGAGGCTTGTGCTGTGAATGTTACACCGTCCTTCGGAAGGGACGTTAAGCCGTTGGTCCCCTTGGTATCTTTCGTCAGGAGTAGGCTACATGCCGGTACCGGGTTTCCTCTCCTCCCTTCTCTATATTACATTCTCACTAGTGGAGCCTGGCTCTGTTGAGAATATAGACTTAATAATAATAATAATAATAATAATAATACAGACTCGTTTTGTGTGTATCTCCTAAACCAAGACACACAAACTATAACACACACAAAAATGAGGAAATGTGAAAGCCCTAAAAACTGCGTGCCTGGACATAACGTCATTTCGAGGCACTGGCTTTATTCACAGTACTTTATTAATAATAATCTGAATTCCTCTTCTCCCCCCCCCCCCCCCCTCCTGACACAATGACTCATGTCGCCATTACATGATTGGATGAACCCAGATACTAGTTTATGAGCTCACCTCAAGAATAATGGAAATGGACTTCCGCCCATCTACCTCTGAGGTACGAACTATAACTATGAGGTTGACAACGATTCGGAAGATTGTGTGAATGTGATCGTGACTACATCGTAACAAACGCCAAAATTTATCAGATCTTCGACAATTTGTGATTTTTATTTCTTATTAAAATCAGATAAAGTTTATTTTTGTAATATCTCCTGTTACCTGCAATTAAACCATATTAAGTGTCTCACAATCATCTCTCCACATGTAGTCATGTAGTAGAATCAAACCAGTCCAATTAAAGTTGTTTACATTTGGCTACTGAACAGGCCACATCAACTGGCGCCAAGTCATTGTTTGCAAAGATTTGACCTTACAAGCCACATTGCTTTGTTGCCAATATTAATTATATGATTCATGATCATGCAAAATAGGTAATTAGTTTTCGATTGATTTTCGAGCAGCTGATTAAGAGACTGGCCGGCAGCCAAGTTTGTTTCATGGCGGCTATCTGGATATGTTCCCAGAATGAAAGGTCGCGACCTGTTCATCTCTCTCAATGGTCACGTGGTCACTGTTGTCAACTTCAAGCGTCAATGACGGCCTTCGTGAAGTACATGGATTATTCAGGCAAAACCTATCGACAGAATTTCACAGGAGCAGACTGAGAGTCTGGGAGTGACACTGCTTCAAGTGGTGACGAACATGTGACGGGGCGAGGGTGGGGGAGAGGAGGGGAAGGAGGAGAGCTCAATGAAATTAAATATATATGAAGATAGAGATACTTTGTTCACTTCTAAATGGGTGCAAAAAATCAAATTTTAAATACCAATCAATTTTCAAGAAAACAATTGTTTTCTTATAAGATTGAAGTTTTTTTAAGCATTTTGTTGATCGTTGACCCACATTTTTGCGAAATAGATGTTTTGTCATTTCCTGGTAAATAGTAAATAGGAGTGGGTTAGGTCCTTGGTTAGGTCATTTAGCCTCGACAACGTCGAATATACACGAATAATAACCATTTACATTAATTGAATGTGCATTACCTGTGTATCATTATCGCAAATTTTAAACTCCCTTTGTAAGCAAAGATTGGTTAAAAATGAGCAACTTTTCAGTTCAGTACAGCGTAAATATTTCAACTAAGATTTCAAGAATCAAAATAAAACGTTGATCATTCGTAAAACAAATCTATTCCTGTCGTTACAACATGGAATACACACAATTTTAAAATTGGAAGAGGGAGGTTGCGTTGCACGTATGCATTGTTTTGAACAGCTACAGAAAATGGATATCCATAGAATAGGTAGGTATACCTAAGGAAGAGATGGGTGGGTCGACCACTGCTGAGGTGTCAAGAGCAAATAAGAGACTTGGAAGAAAGGGGATAGAAAGGTGGTCGAGGGAGGAAGATGGTGGAAAGATGTGGAGTGATGGAGGGGGTTGGTGAAAAGGAAAGAAGAAGAACGTGATGAAGATGAAGAAGACAGAAGATTCGAATTTTAGTATTTAGAATATTCGCATTGAGTATCGATAGGATTTTCAAAACAGCTTTGACAAGCAGATTATTATACCATGAATTTAATACTTTACCTTTACACCTACTACAATGCGATGATTTGTATTATTAGAAAAGGAATAAAGTTATATAACCCACAAATGCCAATTATTTTGTCAATATTGGGCCTGCCCCTGCCGATGCTATGATGCTATAAGGTGGAAGTGACCTATACATTCAGGGGGACAACTGCAATTGCGTCACACGTTTGTTTCTTCCACAAGTGATGACAAAATGTCATCAAGCGATTGATAGGAAAACGCAGAGACGTGCGCAGGAGAAATCATTGCAGGAGTCAACGGTCTGGACGAGACACGGGGTCTGGGTTGGGGTAGGGGGTGGGTCTAAGAGGGCCATGGGTTGCGATTCTATAACTGCAAAGATCGTTAGCAATGAGATGTCTCCATAAGCTGTATACATATTAATATTCAGCCAGCAATCGAAAATAGTTGTAAAATCGCAACCCAGGGCGCGTAGCTCATGGACAAATTATGTATTTTGATTGGATTTGATGCATGTTACTTCTTTTACACTGCAAACATAGTTCGTGGAAAAATTACTTTTATGCAGAAATAAATTTGAAGAGACTATAAATATCCAGTTTTTTTAAATTAAAATATAATATTTTATGGTCTGGGCCCTTATTCCATAACTTCGTTTTCGTTTTCCGTAATGTTATCCTTATGACCATGAACGATTTCAGGCAGCAATGATATCGTTTTCGTTAGACTAAAATTGTGTTAAGTGTTCTGTGAATGAAGGCAAATGCATTGGTGCAATTTTGAGGCATTATCTAAAAATGTATTAGTTAATCAACAAACATCATTTCATAAAAAAAATTAAGATTTTTTAAATACATTTTTCTTCAATTACATATAGTAATATATTTTTGTGTTTTCGCTGATTTACACGGTTCAATGTGTTGAATACTGATCAAGCCTAATGTTGAAGTCATAATCTCAACACAGCTACCAGCGATCGGACCGAGGAGAAAGCCCATCATGCGACGACGTCTGATTGGTTGATACAAATCCATTTTCGGCAAATCCACGTCTATTCAAGTGACTCGAATAATATTTCAGTTAAATTATATGACTGATCAAATCAATATTTATATTACAACACTTACGGTCAGCATTGGATGGAAAATATAATAGTAACTGCAGGGTTAAAGTCAATGCGAATGTTGTACAAAAACAAAAACTTGTAAAAAAAACTGCCAAGCACCTTCCCACTTAAAACAATTGAGATCTAAAAGAAGGGCCAAGCAATAATATATTGTTTAAACATTTTCGCACTTAAAATTCGTGAAATCATTTCGCCCAGTTACTGCCGCCAAGCACAACACTAAAAACCTAATGTTGTGTCCAAATTTGAAGAATACAATCTAAGTGAACCATCATTGTAAACTTTAACAAAATTATAAAAAATAAAAATGACTTAAAGTAAATTTAAAATCGAAATTAAAAAAATTAAAAATAAAGCTAGGCGCATTGTGTCAAGAAGAAGGCAACATAAGAAAGAAGATGACGATAAAGGAGCCGAAGAAAGACAGGAAGTAGGAAGAAGATAGAGGAAGTCTACAATATGGTCGGTGCAAATTCAATGCGCCAAGCTTTATTTTTAATTTTTTTAATTTCGATTTTAAATTTACTTTAAGTCATTTTTATTTTTTATAATTTTGTTAAAGTTTACAATGATGGTTCACTTAGATTGTATTCTTCAAATTTGGACACAACATTAGGTTTTTAGTGTTGTGCTTGGCGGCAGTAACTGGGCGAAATGATTTCACGAATTTTAAGTGCGAAAATGTTTAAACAATATATTATTGCTTGGCCCTTCTTTTAGATCTCAATTGTTTTAAGTGGGAAGGTGCTTGGCAGTTTTTTTTACAAGTTTTTGTTTTTGTACAACATGTCATATGGGGTATAAGTTTATAGCAGCTTTCACTGATCATTAAGTGTTACCTATCATTACAGTTAACGCCAACAACGTCACTTCTTGTCTAAAGTTTTCTGTTTTTATTTCAATAGTTCCGAAGTTAGTATAACGAAAGGGTCCATTTCTTTTGGTTGAATTTGAGTTATATCAAATTATAATTTGTTAAAAGTTCACAGCTTTGAGTCATGTGAATAACGTAAATTGTAGGTGTATTGTTCCGGTGTAAACCGGAATTTGTGCGTTCATCTCGTAAAACGCGTATTTGTCGCCACTAGGTAAACTGAAAGGTACACGAAAGATAATTGCAAATGCGTTTCCTCATTTTTAAATTCTCCCATGTTCACTCTTTTATGTCAAAGTTCCGAAGTATAAACTCAATTGGTAAAGCGTGCAGGCTTACAGATGTTTACAACACATTTTAAATAAAATCCGGATGGTTTTTGGAAGGCAATGTAAATTAAAAGGAACTTAGTTAAGATTAACTAGCTGAGCCACCTGGTGTTTATAGTGCTGGTGGGAAGGAGTATGACGGGTGATGAAATTTACGCTACCCGCCTTACTCGCCTATGTATGTACACGGATAGCATGGGCCGGCCTATACCTGGCATCTCCACCTCTCTGCCTCTCCCTGTCAGGTCAACTTAATGTTTACATTTGTTTGTTCATGGCAAATACGATCGATGTCCATTTAGTATTGTTGTCTTCTTCTATAGGTACTTGTAAACAGTTATCGAGCTTGCATTTTAATTAGTCCACTGATCTTATTTAGTGATTATTATATTGTTTTGTGATGTTGCTGTGGAAGATAATATTTTCATATTTTCAAACCAGGAAACAACTTCGTGCTATTGCCTAGATACTTGAAGAATATTATTGTATTGCCGATGTAAACAAGCCAGATCACTTTCGTATATAACGTTCGCATCAAAACCAATGTTTATTTTATTAGTGTCAGATTAGGAGGAACATCAGTTTCAGTTTCATTTATTTCCATTAAACAATGTCACTTGATGAGACTTTGACTCACAGTTTGGAAATAAATCATGACAATTTAAAAGCGTTTTATTATTCTAACTTTTTAACGTAAGCATTGTTGGATGATGAAATGAAATTTAAATCTCTTATACCCACAGATTTCCATTAATTATCATGGACCATTTAGTGTGGTTTCTTGTTTATTGTAACCGAGCTTCTAAGATTGACAGATTACAACATCTGAAATAATGAAATAATTTTTACTAAGTTGTAAACACCTAATAAACCTAGTAATGGAGCCATTTTGTGTGGTTTCTTGTTTCGTATCTGAACCATCAAGATCGACAAATTTGCATAATTAAAATAATTAAATTTATTTTAGAAACTTAAAGTTGTGATCACGTAATGGATGCACGTAATGGAGCCTTTTTGTGTGGTTTCTTGTTTCGTGTTGTTCTTGTTTCTTGTTGAGCCACCAATATTGACAAATTAACTCTATTTTAAATAATTAAATAAGTGTGACAAATGAAAAGTTGTATATACTGAATATTGCTAATGGAGCCTTTACTGTATTTTACTATTTACTTAATTAACTGAATTTTACATAATTAAATTATTCGAATAAATTAAAAGCTGGGACAACCTTGTGCACCCAGTAATGGAGCCTTTTTTGTGTGGTTTCTAGTTTAGTAACTGAGCCACCAAGATTCTGTTGATTAGCATGACCACGAATTGTTTTATTGCCCAACTTTACGTACAACGTATACATTGACAATCATTATTAGAGTCCAATGAGAATAATATTAAAAAGAGTAGCTATGTAATCGTTGAATGTATTCGGATTAACATTTTGAATATATACACAAGAAGGTTAAACATTTTTTAAGTAAATAAAAAGATAAAAAATAAAACGTTTGTTACGGGGATCGAACCCGGCAACGCCGTGATCGAAGTCACTTGCCTCATGTGACCGAGCCAATTCGCCACACTGATTTATAAACCTGTGTAGTATATCAAAGAAGAAAGGTGGAGCGTAAAACGACGTGCGCAATTCCTGATTCCCTGATATCTTCAGTGTTCACGATGGCAACTGGCGTGCCGCGATTGCGATGTTTCGGTCTATTGATGATCTTCACAGCATCCCTGGACCTCTCATTTGAATATATATCCATGAAGGTATCATCGCTTATACAAATTAAAAAATAATATATGAAAAAAAAAGTTTTCCGGGATCGGGAATCGAACGTGTTATGCAGATGTCGAAGCCAGCTGCCTTCCTAACATGAGCTATCAGTCCGATGGGAATTAGAGCCGCTGTTTAGTGTATCAAAGAAGAAGGGCGGAACGTAAATATTGATAATTTTCCCACTTCCGGTTTAAATTTATTGATTTTTCTTGAAGTGGAGTGTCTAGCAATACATTGTCTTTATTGTTGCCAAATTTCAAAACTCTTGATGGACCCGTTTGACTTTTAAAATATTTAAAATTTAAAATTGTAATAACTTCACTTCCGGTCAAAATGTTTCAGATTTTCTTTCAAAGGGCACTGCTATAAATATGACTCTATGTCTCTGCCAAATTTCAACTCTCTAGGACAAACCGTTCAACCTGTGGAGAGGGGCAAACAAATTGACCGTGCCTAACTTACTAACTAACTAACTAACTAACATGAAAGTCAATCCTTGCATGTTTGAGGCCCAAAATTCACCCCGAAGGGATGATCGCAGCACTTTGATATTTGGTTAGGTGTTGTCAGGTGGCTAAATATACCCGATAACCATGGTTTTCAACTTTCATTTCTAAATGCTTGCATGCGTACTGACACCCCGAAATCGGGCCCGAAGCGCTTGCAGTATAAGTCTGGTAGTAGCTCGCACGTTGTATTAGAGCGGTGCTTGGCAGCGTCGAGCTAGCGCCCGACTAGATCGGAAATGTCCCGGTTTTTTCAGCTTCAAGACTGGTTTGCGCACAAATATTGTGTTTATTATAAGTTAGTGTTTTGCAAGGTCATCTAAAACATGAGCTATGTTATTTATGGTTCAAAAGTTTATTTAAAAAAATCTTCAATGTTTAGTGTTTACCTTCTTGTCTGATTAAAATAGGGCTCAGGGATCGGGCTACGGAATTCACTATTAGTGGAGGAAGCGGCGCATAACAGTCATTGTAAAACCATAGAACCATATAAATGTCTATGGTAAAACAATACAAACACAAATAAATACTTCAATGCCGACTTGTCCTTATACACATTTTTCATTTTTAGAGTCTGATCCAACTAAAATAAAGTTTTCTTATAATGTTTCCTTCCTATATAACTCTATGATTTTAGGAACGCTCTGAGTAACGCGTTGATAATTGATCTGATAATTAATTCGTTTTGCATCGGCAGTGATTTTTCTTCAAATTTTTTGAATATACTTGACAAATATTTTAAATCAAACATAAATTGTCAATCAAATGTCAATTCCTGTTGCATTCTTTGAACGATTTGTCTGAAAATTGCCAGAAACTCCTAACGTGGATGCAAATCCTCAATGCAAATAAATATGACCATTAAAAATTTGAAGTTGATCGGTCAAACGGTTCAATTTTTAATTTTCAACTAATCACAGTATCTCATTCAAATCTCTACCTGTGACCGTTCTTACCAAATTAGTGTGTGCAAAATGTCAAATCGTATGGTTGAATGAATGACGTAATGTTCTTCTGTGTAAAATAAGTGACGAATGAGTCCCCTGAATTTGTCTTGAAAGTTGACAGGTTTTCAATCTCGTTCCACTTTCGATGATCCATCGTTTCATGGATCAATTCGTCGATATAGTGTTCTTGCAATCATTCAGTTACAATAGCAATTCGTTTTTTTGAATGAAATTATCAATAGTTTTAATGATATGATTTCTTAGTACAAAACTCTAATATACATCTATTTGATCTATGGGTTGTCCCAGGAGCTGACCTCCATGCACAGCACTCACATCATTCACACAAAATTGTGCTTTTTTTATTTATTTTATATATTCTGACTTTTGCAAGCCGTTCTGAATACAGGGTCTGAAAAATGAGAATGACGACCTCTTACTCTTACTTACTCGACCTCTTACTTTTTTTAGATAGACCTTATTGGTATTAACACCACTTTATTACAATGTGCCCAAATTCGTGTCAAGTTAAAATGCCCTTATTTCTCCAGTTTTGACACGAGCTGGGGCATAAATATTGGAAGGAAGGAAATATAATAATATCAAGATAATTCTTCCATCCATGTCCCACATTACACTATCTAATCTCATCCCCATGAAAAAACGCTTCGTGTAAAACCGTCAAAGATCTCCGCAAAACAAATACACTGAAAAATAAAATGAAATTGAAATTATTATTCTAATAAAGATCGTTGATCGTTGAAAATAGTCCAGCCGGTTTCGTGATGGTTAAAACTTCCGGTTAAAACTCTTACGGAACTTTATCTGATTGATTGTTTGTTTGTTTGTTAGTGTTTTTGCCTGCACTGCCAAGCTCATACCGAGCAACCAATCGAACTGAAATTTTGCACACACAGCCACCACCACCACCACCACCACCACCACCACCACCACCACCACCACCACCACCACCACCACCATCACCACCACCAGCAGCGTTCACCACCGTCTACCAGCGTTCACGTACGAATAGTAAAAATTTTGAGCCAACAAGCATGTTTAACAAGCAGTTCGGTCTAGTACTTCCCAAAATCCTATTGCGGTATTCCGGTACCGTTAATATGTGGTTTCGTGTTTTGCTATGAATTAATAACCGTCTGAATCCATTTGCACTAGTTTCGTTCAAATTGGTCCAGTCATTTTTTAGAAATAACGGCACTTCCGTTTTAAAAATATATGGTACAAAAATCAAAAGAGAAATGGCATATCAGACCTCAAAATTGCATATGTGATGAAAGTTTCAGGTCAATGGATTCAGCAGTAAGCAGTATATAGGCAGAGAGCTGATTACGGATTTTTTTGTCCAAAAGTTGGGTGAAAGCTTCAAATTAGATAGTTCGCAACAATGTGAGATTTTCCATATTTGAGATTGGTAAAAGTTGTTTGTAGCACCTTAGTATTTCTAGGTGTATGCAAACAACTTAGCACCCATTTGTAACTAATCTTTGCTATAAGCTATCAAAGGAACTAGGTTTACCCAACTGCATTTAATTTTTATTGGAGGCCTGCCATGCCAATGCGTATTTCTTGCTTTCAAGAATGTAGGTA
This sequence comes from Leuctra nigra, assembly GCA_934045905.1. NCBI lineage: Eukaryota > Metazoa > Arthropoda > Insecta > Plecoptera > Leuctridae > Leuctra > Leuctra nigra. Next base: position 10,258,665 of record OW203764.1, on the reverse strand, counting down.
TACCTTAGGGTCGTTGTAATTAAGTGTCATACAAAACTATTATTTAATTTTTTTTCGAGGATATAGGGGATGAATTTGGGCGAATGGGCGGACACTGTATAACATTTTCCGACTTTTCATCAACTTTTAATGTATTCCAAATTCTTGAGTGTGCATATAGTACATAACATGTTTATGAAATAACTAACCACATTATCTTTCGCACAAATCGTCTTGACATTTTTTACCGCATTCAACGAACCTTGGATTCGAATAATTGTTTTAGTTTTCCTCTCATAAAACATGTAATATTTCACAAAGAAGGCAATGTTTGAGTTTGAGTTTGAGCTTGAGTTTATTATTGAGGGAAAGAGCTAAAAAGGTACTAATAAGGAAACCCCGATTTCAATTCACCACGAAGAAAAAAAATACAAGAGAGTGTATTCGTTTATTGGCTCGTGGCAAATAACTTTAGGGACAATTTGTGATCTGACACATAGAAGCGGAAACATAAGAAAACATAATAATGATAGCTGAAGGCCATTGATCATTGATGTAAACAGAGAGAGCATCTAATTCGCTGTGCCCTCTTCCTACCCACATCGATTAAGTTCGCATGAAACAAAGATACCAGCATGCCAGCATGTGGAAGTGTTTTTATTTGCACTAATCGCATAATTTATTATATTAGGAAGTACGCACAACCTATCAAATCCATTAATTAACTTGTTAATCTTATTAATCGAGCTGTCAACAATAAAATTCTATTAATTACACGATGTTAATGCCGGCATTTAGAAAACATTCGATTAATGTTCCCAAATTAAATTTAATGAATCTTGTTCAATTCATAATTGATAATCTAATAGGTCACAACGAACAAGATTGTCAAGGCTCTAGGTCATCAAAGGTTACAATGTTTATGATTTTCAGATGGCGCCATTAATGTACTTAAATTCCAGCTACAAATGTTTGTTTTTTTCCCGGTCAAATTGATTATTTGAGTGGTCCACGTGATTGCTATTCCTTTGTGCTCCAGTCACGTGATGTGCCCCTGTCACGATGTCTTGTTGGTACATGACACGGCTCAAAACACGGCACCTCCACCAACACTGGGACTGCCAATGCTTGGTCAGTACGGAGCCAGAACTGAAGTACACAGTTCGAAACAATCGTTTCAAACGGCTGTTTCCGTTTGAAATAATTTCGATAATTTTAATATTTGATGAAACGGTGTTTTATTAATTCTGCGCAATTCATTAAATCGAATAAAATCCCGAAGGTCGTAGATATAAGCATAACTAAAATCGAAAAACAATATTCCAGCAGACAATACTAAGTTCATATCCGTATAAAATTTTGACATTTTAATCAGTTAATTTGCATATTAAATTACTAAATGATTTCTCAATGACTCCTGTATAAATCATATTCTCTTGGTTCACTTCACCGGTTATCAAGTTTGCGATCATTCATACGAGTTTATGTTTGAAACTTTCAAATGTTGGAAAAATCATAGAGTAAGGGCAATATTACGCAACCAACCATAAGCAATTAATCTTAAGAACAAATTGATTGTTAATGACTCACCTCAAATTATCATAATTGAGCTTCAGATTGATGACCGTGAGACCCAGCTCCGAGAAACTCCTGTTATTTAAATCCTCCAACTCTGAGAATGAAATCTTGAGCGAAATCTCCTGCTCCGGAGGGAATCTGTCCACAAGAGCTTCGACGACTTGATCGAAAGAAGTCATCATCTCGCAGGTGACATAGACCACGGAACTCCCTGGCTCCATCATGCACGTACATGGCGAGATATCTTGCCGCACCACACAGTTGTAAGAGTTGCCCACAGTCAGTCCCAGCAGCGTCAACAAAAACGTGGACATCGCGAAAAGACTTCGTAATGACATGATAATACCGCCCACTCTCCACACAGCGATCTTCGATGATAGACTAGCCTACTTTTTGACCCCCTCTCTTCGCACTAAAGCAGAACAATTTATTACCGATGAACTTTGATCGAGTTATTGACTTTAGCTGTTTTTAATCGTCAATTCGCATAAACTAATTTTATGTGTTTCACGTTTCGCTATTTATCAGTTCTGTGTGTTTGCTTTGCGAGAGATCTGACTTGAGAGGAGCGGATGCTGTGCGAGTACTGTTCGGCACGGGAGCTGGAGCCGTTTGCGCCTGATGAAGACGAGGGTAGGGGATCAGGTGACGGCGGCCAGACAACTCGTCTTCATCAATCACACTAATCACTGTTTTTATTTGCATCGGAAAGCGAAGACAGCTGGTTGCTGACTGGCGCGACAGACTGGGGAAGAGTTCAAACCACGTTCAAACCAAACACTCATTGACAGCGATCTATTCTCCACGTGATCGGAAAGCAATCACAACAAATCATCAGCTGTCTTTCTCGACTGCGAACTATTTCAAAACTTTAAATCCAGGACAGAATTTCAATATAAATGAATAATGCAATGTAGCATTTCAAAAAAACAATGAATATGGAGTTCTTTTGATTGTGGATCCATCAAAACTGGTCCTCATAGATATTTAAATATGTTATCACTGTCTGTTGATTTATCGATTGACTTCATTAGGGAGGTTTTAGCTGGCGCCATCCATGCATTAATCAACTTTCGAAGTCTTCTTTTTCTTTAGGACTACCGTTTAATTAGGCATCTAGCAGGCAAGCTGCAGACAACATAAGAGTTCACAGTATAGAATCAGTAGCTGGCGCCAAAATGCCGGGGCGCCACGACTGTCACTGGAATTATAATACTTTTAAAATAAATGATGAATTATTCAGTCAAGATTCTTGTAGTTTGGGTGACGCCACTTCACTCACTCGTTGACAGATGATGCGGGTAAGTATGTCGGGGCTCGGATGATGGAGTTAACGAAGTCGTCGTTCTCACCCTCTTGACGAGTTCCTCCTGCGTGACAGCCGCGTTCTACACGAGATGCAAGGAGACCAATGTGTTGACAAGTATTAGTCGTTCACCACTTCATTAGCAGCTGCAGAGTTTGCGATTGAGAGAAAGAGAGGATGAACTTTAGCACTACACACGTCATATTGATTGATAATATCTATGTTGGCTTCTGTAAATAATAATCAATAACATCGATACTGCTCAGGGGTTGGACAAAAACATTTCCAATGAGCTCACGCAGAATTCCCCGGACATTCCAAACTAACTCTTACGACATCGTCACACTTTCAAGGATGAAGGGAATTGATCAGGTTTTCAAGTCATTACTTTTGATCAACCTTCGGAAAAAGAGCCATTTCCTTCTGGCAGAGCCAATCCAATCAGAACTCTCAAAGTGATTATACAAATTTGGATAACTTTAAATAGTTTACAAGTGTTAAATTTATCCTCTGTATTTATTATTTGTGTGTCAATAAAAAAGTCTTCACTTCTTGATATTTTTTATTCGTCTAGTTTATTAAATTATTCTTTTATGTCATTGTCGTTATTATTGTCGATTTGAATTTGATTTATCGATTCCGAGACTTCAATGCAGCTTGGTTATTGGAATTCAATGTCGAACCTAAGTGAATCACTTAGTTATAATGATATATCTGATATTTAATATTTTCTCACTTCCGTATTTTCATCTTGGACGATTGTTGCAAAGATTTTGCAATAGTGACCACCGCTTTCTACAGTTGATTATGCCGAGAGGCTATAAAGGGGGAGAATATGCTGGCAGCCTTGGCTGGCAGTGCATAATAATCCTGTGTAGAGTACAGCACTGCGAGAACTCGCTGCACTCTCTGTACGCTCTCTAAGTACTCTGTACTGCCCAGGTCACACAGATCAACCAGACGTGTTAGGGAGGGCCTCTATGGCTCAACCAAACCAATCGATGTGAAATTGTACTTTTGAGCTTTTGAGTAAAATCTTCTGATTAGTTTGAATGGAAACGAACCATTTGTTCGATCAGGCTCACATTTTGTGTGATCATTGTGTTCAAAATTTCAACAGATTTTACACATTTTCAGACTAATCGGTCAGAGCTTCAAGAATTATTGACATTTTAATTTTTAATCTACGTTTTATGTATTTCTTAATTTGTTTTTTGGAAGAAGTTTTTCCACGACACCTGAGTCACTTGCCAGCATATTACAATGGTTGCCTTTACAAGGTATTTGTAAAGCAGTTTTGATACTTTAATTAGACATTATTCTACATCGGTACATTTTTCCTGGGACAAAATTGGGAGTCAAAATTCGAACAAATACAGAATAGCCGCTAAATTAAATTATTCGCAATAGTTTATTTTTCATAGTATTTTTTTACTCTGAAGTGATACTATATTAGATAATTATATTATATATTAGATGTAGAGATAGTATATGTGATTTATATTATTTATATTACTTTATTTTATATGTAAGTACCTACACAGTTTCTTATAAATGTGGAACTTACATTTAGTTCTATAAACATGCCAATTAAAATAATATTATGCAGGATAGTGGTCCGTGGTGTATAGTCAAGGAAACTAGATGGTTCATACTCTATCTCTCTCTGCTCCATATAAAAACATGTTTATGTTATGGGTCAGAGAGAGGCAGAGTATGAACCATCTAGTTTCCCTGACTGTACTACGGGGATGAATTGTTATAACTTCGTTTCATTTGGATTTGAAGACCTTATACTCTTGAGGTGTCACTGAAAGAATAAAGGTTCACATTATTACTAATTAAGAAGTACTGTCAAGCTTCAGCTAGTACACTTTTTAAATTGTATTCAATTCTCTGTGAGTACGCAACACTTCGTTTCGAAAATAAATGTGGTCAAGTCAAAGATTGAATAAAATGAATTTCATATAATGTGTGAATAACTTACGTAGGTAGGCAGCAATGATAGTAGGATCGTCAACTGACTTTCTCTCAATGTCTTTGATGATGATGTTGATGCGATTTTCAACATTTTTCCGTTCATCCTCAGACATGGATATCAGATTGTATCTTTTGTCCCAGAAGTAATCAATCTTCCCAAGCTTAATGTTGTCTGCCAGAGTTTTGAGCATCTATGAGTAAAATATTACTTCATTAAGAACGTTTCCAAACTATCAATTGAGTATGTTCTAATCTCAGCATTTAGTGATACGTACAGTCATGAAGACGTTGGTGAGACTTGATTGCCAAAATGCTGCGCCGTGTTTCTTTTGTTCGATTTCCCAGAGAAACATTGTTTTGATGTAATAACTGGCAATCGACTTGAAGTTATTAACATCCCGGAATTTCTGCAGGAAAGTAAAATTATTATTGTTGTTGTCTTTAATGTTTACTTTGTGCGCTGTGGATGTCTCTGAACTGATACCTTGAGCAGTCTGCACGCGTTCTTGAGATGTCCCATCTCATTGCCAGTGATCATCTCTCGCTCCTGCTCGTGGAACGCCAGCCTCCAGTAGGTGTCCTGATACTCGTTCGTGATCTTCGAGTTGGGCTTCGGGACAATCAGCCAAGATTCTCTCTTGGTGCTTGTGTTCTTACGAACAGGAGACGGAGGCCACTTCTTTGAGCTCTTGAACTCAATCACTGGCACCAAATCGACGTCGAGTTTAATATCTTGAACTGAGATGTTCAGAGTCATTGCTGGACCAGTTTTCTTCTGGGTAATCTATCAACACAATATCAATAAATAATTGCTTCAGAAGAGGAGGCATTTCATAATTAATTAAGAATTAAATGTGATTATGAACTTGAAAAGAATAAAGTTACCAGGTATCTGTGTCCATCAATATGAATCTGAGACGCATTTTCCACTTTAGGCAGAGGTGTCAGGGCCTTGCTGAGAGCTGATTCCATCCACTGCCGAAATGCACCTTGCAGAAGAAAGCCATCCTTGTCGGTCCACTTCTCCATAGCTCTGTAGTTGAAATTATTGTGTTATTACAATTACAGTAATTCTATCCGAATAAAAGTATACGAATAACCGGACTGGACATTTAAAGGAGCTTGGTTCGAATCGAAGAGGAGGAAAATCTTTTCATCTTGCAGTTGGTTTATGCAAATATTTCCATATTTATAGAACAGTAAGTTTCAAAGGCATTTGAATTCACATGCAATACGATACGAAGGCTTGCGTATCAATACTTTACACAGAGCATTTTCCTGAATCCTAGCGTATTATGTCCCACGTTCAATATTTCATGTACCGGTTTCCCATATACCAACATAGGGATTTGGCTGTCTTCTTTTGACGCTGCCCTACGTAGGTACACTCAAACCAATAAAAATCGGTACCTACTCGAAAAGAAAAGGATTGCCTGAATAAGGTTTGATGGCATCATCCTATGAAGGCTGCTGTGTTAACGCATTTAAGGAACCATACCAGCAGCCAATCCTTTTCTTTTCGAGTAGGTACCAATTTGTATTGGTTTGAGTGTACGTTAAAACTTGTTTTCCTATTACATTTGATAATGCACTCATTGCTTCTGAATCTGATTTTTATATAGAATTTGAGTACTTTTTTGAAATAAACACAATCAGACCCAGAATATTCCAATTTTCCACAAGAATACAATGTATACTGTATGAAATGTCAAACCTGTAAACTTCAGTCCACAAAGGGTTTTGCGTCAGCTGCTTCATAGCTGCCATCTTCACCTTCACGAATGGAGGCTTCACTTTTTTATTTACAAATTCGACTGTGTCATAATTGATTGGCAGCTTCATGACGACGTCGACGTCGTACTCTTCCGGTGTTCCGACCTTCAGTCCGTCGTAGTAACTTCCAGCCCAGACCAACTCTTGGAAAATGGCATTGAAGAGCTTGTCTCCCGTTTTCATTAACAATACAAGTTTATTCGTAACCTAAAATCAAAATCATAAGAACATTTCAAGGTAAACTTTATACCGGTTGGCGCAAAACAACTGTCCGACATAACTATAGAAGATCAAGAGCTGAAACTTTCACACATTATAGAAAACATGAAAATGTAATGTGTGCAATTTAAAAAAAAGTTTAATGATAAAACAGTTATACAACATTTGAATTAAGATGTTGAAAAAACAGTTTACCAGCGTTATAAAACTTTAACAGCACTGAAAACAAAAATAAAAGATTTGGCCACTAATTTCGGTATCACAGATTCAGAAATCTATGTCCAATGGAAACATCGCTGGCCCTGGCGCATAGTCCACAAAAAATGGTGGACTAAACAACATAAACTCACCTAATTCCAATTGTATGATCTGGTTTATTCTGTTTTTTCAACTGTAACTACAATAATTTCTAACATTTTTCCTATTCTTCAACGTTTAAAACTTGCACATATTAAATTTTGGTAAAATTTCAGAACCCTAGCTTTAATAGTTTCGATGTAGTGACCTCTCAGTCAGGATATTTTGTTTTGCTACACCCGGTACATTTGATAATGGTCGGAAAGTTGTTTTACTTTTAAATAATTTTCTAATATTGTGTCGGATATAAGATTTCATGGATTTCATGAATATTAAACATATTACATAAACTATATTATATAAATGTTATTAATATAATTTGACACGTACTCGTTGATAATGGTCCATGTACCTCTTCCTCTCGCCCTCTTGTAGCGTAATGAATTTGGTATTTATATGCTGCAACGTTGCATCCATATTGTTAGCCATCTTCGTCGATACTCAAAGACAGATTTCAACTGCAGAAGAAAATTACAAACAGTCTTATTCTTATTCGATTCAAAACACTACCAATTATTCGATATAGTATGGAAGAAATGCCAGTGCCGAGAATCAATAAAATATAATGTTATAGTTAGAAGATAGAGCTGGCACGCAAATTTATTTTGATAAAAAGTCTTAACCATTGAGTTAAAAACTTGAAATAAGAGGAAGTTATTTTTCGAGATACGATTCAAAATATTGGAAAATAAAATAAAATGACTGATAAAACCTTTTTTTAAGTATGGGAGGCTCGATAGTTTGTAATAATTTGCGTACCCCTACCTACTTACTGGTTTTATTTTCCCGTTTTTATGAAGAATACTATTACCTGTATGAACTAAATAAAGTATACCCCTCTATGGTATACCATTTATAACATTTGATCACATTTCACTTGGTTTCGTATAAATAAAAATATACTTGTAAGTCCAAGAGGGTCAACATGTTGTGTTGACAACTTACTTTTCTTGAAGTTAAACGTCGAACTATTCTACACACAATGAAACGGATGAATGAGTTAAGTGATAGGCAGTTGATAAAGAATAGACACTGTAGGAAGAAGGCGGACGATACATGTATTTTAAGTACATTTTGTATTTTGTATTTTCGTGAAATTTTAAAAAGTATGTTGTGTCTTGTATTTCAAATAGGTACTACATTATTTTAGAAAAAGTAAGATTACTTTTCAGTACTTTTAAAATCCAAAACACTAAAATATAGTGCGTTATGAAATGCTTTTATCAATTTCATGTTTGAAATACTCCTTACTTGATGGCGTTTATTTTAAGATGCACTTTTAGTGTGTGCATTTTACTTGTTCAAATCATTCTCATTACATTGTATAACGATAATGTTTTGATGATTGTAAGTGCTTATCGCTTATCACGTTAAAGCCTGAGATGCTGTTTCCTCTCTCCCTCTCTCTCACTTTTGTGAGTGATAGTACAATGCTGTACCTCAGAGATAGAAGGCCGGTAGTCCATTTTCTCTTTGCGTTGCACACTTTTGGAATGATGTAATTACGCTCTCTCTATCAATTGCCATTTGGCTGATGTCAACAAATACTTACAGTTATATTACACTATGACTCATATCACCAATACAATTATGATTGGATGAAGTCACAATTACTGTTTTTGAGCTCATCTCAGGAATCATTGAAATGGATTGTTGGTCTTGTATCTCATCTCCGAGGTACATAATTATATTATTTAGAAGAGTACTACTACTACTCACCTCAATCTGTAGATGCTTTGCAGTGACAAGTAACTTTCTTACGTTAAGGTATTTATACGATTGTTCGAATAATCACAACAGCTTATAAGGTGAGTAATCCTGATAATTGCAAATATGTTATCTAATTTTTTTTCGGGATTCACCCTCTATTTATATCTTAGACAGCGTTATTTATGATAAGATAATGAAGACAAAGAAGTGATTGATAAAAATTATCAATTCGCAAATGAATTAAGGCAGGGATTCACCGAATATCTCTAAGTTTTAGCCGACTTAAAAATACTTATCTTACATTACTTCACGGTGAATTTGCCCTCTTCAGAAATTTAGCTAACACCTTGATTGAAGATATGACACCTTGTGCAACCCAGAACTGTGCAGATCATGCGTTTGTATGTTGATTATTTTAAACTTTGATTCAAATAAATATTATTTGATACACTGCCACTGTCACTGTCACTGGAGCAATCTTGGGTCACGTCCGATGGAGTGCAAAACTCTTCAATATCATTTTGGGCCATCTGGCTTCGATGAATATAAACAATCATTCTCATCTGATCATTAGACCATTGACGGATTAATTAAGGTGGCTGGATCGATCGATATCATAGTCTCAGATCTTCATAATTTTGTGTGTACTTATTGATAACCATGCCATACACAATCCCTGAAAAAATTAAACACTTCTCGTGTCTAGTTTCTGAGATAATTTGAGTTTTCTCCCCCATGCTATCTTATGGCAGCCAAGTAAAACCGTGTCATTTTTAAGCTAAAATGGAGTTCTAATCTTTTTGTATCGTTAGATTTTAACAAAAAACTTTTTTTCTGGTAGACATATGGACATACTATCAGGAAAAAAATTGAAAACAACGTGTGCTATGTTAAAAGTTATTAACCAAATTCGAAATGATTTCCCTACACCTCCCATGTTAAGTGGCGCGATCACTCGATATGTCTTTTGAGAATGATCAAAACCTTAGCATGGGAGGTATAGGAAATCATTTCGAATTTATTTAATAACTTTTAAAATAGCACACGTTGGTATTGTTTTCAATTTTTTCCTGATAGTATGTCCATATGTCTACCAGAAAAAAGTTTTTTGTTAAAATCTAACGATAAAAAAAGATTAGAACTCCATTTTAGCTTAAAAATTACACGATTTTACTTGGCTGCCATAAGATAACATGGGGGAGAAAACTCAAATTATCTCAGAAACTAGACACGAGAAGTGTTTAATTTTTTCAGGGATTGTGTATGGCATGGTTATCAATAAGTACACACAAAATTATGAAGATCTGAGACTATGATATCGATTGATCCAGCCACCTTAATGTAGGTACACTCGAACAAATAATAAACGGTACCTACCTCCAAGGGCGTATCCAGGATTAAATTTCGGGGGGGGCCGGACATTACTAATATTTTGAAAAATCACAGGGGAAGACAGGGGGTTCGGGGGCGCAGCCCCCGAGAAAATTTTGGATCAAGGTCATTCATTTAGGTGCAATTTTGAATGGCAGTGTATAGCTATTTTGGAAATTTATACATTACAAAATATCAAAAAATTGGAAAAATTTTGGAATTTTAACTCAATTTTAACAATTTTGGAACGTTTATGACATGATCTGTCTATTTATAAGTGTTTTTTCACATATTATTTTAAATGTGCTTATTTTCTTAGATGAAACCCTGATTTCGGGGGGGGGGGGGGGGGGGGGCATGGCCCCCTCGGCCCCCCCCCTGAATACGCCCTTGCCTACCTCGAAAGAAATGGATTGTCTGATAAAGGTTTGATGGCATCATCCCATGAAGTCTGTGCTATGCTAATGCATTACCTAACTCTATAGTAGGTGAGCTCTGATTTCATTTATAATAACAAGGATTGATTGTGGAACCTGACCAGCAGCCAATCCGTTTTGTGCAAAGTACCGTTTTTAATTGGAAATTGGTCGCTCTTCCTGAGGATTACGAATTTGTACGTAGCTCGTTTTATTGGTACACGAGTCATCAACCGATCGATTTATGCAATAGCACTCAATTCAATTCTTTATCATTAAATTATTCTATGATAATACTCTATGATAATATGATATGCTCTATGATATGATAATATTCTATGATTCTATGCAAATATTTCGTATTATCTTGCTTGACAGAGTGTCCCAAAATATTTCGTAGATAGTCTAGCAATCATATATTAGTCCATCGCCTGATATGGGTGGACCCCCCCCCCCCCAACCCCCCTCTGCGGACTTGCTGTGACTATATTTTTTTGATAGAGGGTCATATTTGAAGTGAAAATTCACTTGTCTGCACTTTGACCCCTGATAGGTGTGCTGTTCAGAGTGGCATTTCTTTTAAAGTGGCATTTTTTAGCTTTTTTGAATATTTAATTAATTAATTGTGATAAGACGGCAAGAGATTTAGTCTTTCTGAACACATATTTAGAAATGGGATTTAAAACTACACTGCATAGTATTTTTTAAAAATCCCTTCTACCGTCTAGTCAAAATTTTGACTTTTTTCCCCAAAAAATAAAATGCTTTGAAATTTTAAAAAATAAATTTAATTAACAGTAGGTTACCTTGGAAGATAATATGAGATGGTTAAAGGCCCTAATCAGTACCTTCTTACGTAGCTCCTAAACGGCCAAAAAGTAATTTTTTTAAATTTTCAAAAATATTTTTTACATATTGTGATCAAAAGAAAGTATTGTGAGTTTATTTATTTTTTATTTGAGAAGTATTTATTTAGCCGAAGCTATTTCATTACACATACAATAGTTGATCACATTCGTGAGGGGTAGTCATTAAGAGTATAAAAATTATTTTGCATATGCCCCCGAAACCAAAATCTCGATTTCATCCCATTTTTGGGGTTTCCTAATTGTTGGGCGGAATCACAAATTTTACGATCTTTCGAAAAGCATGGTTTGAGTAAATAACCCACGTTGCGCCCTCTGTTCTGCATGAGATAAAAATAAAAATTTTAATCATTGTTTTGTTGTACAATATTTATTTAAATTTAAATTACTCACTTCACAGCAGTATGCAAATTGCAACAAATGATTAAATTAAATGTCACAAATGTAACGCATGTAGTGCTTACTAATATGCAGTTTCAATGCATGCATTTGTTGGAAATATAAAATTGCAAAATACTGCGAGTATTATTGACTAATAAACGTGAAAATGTATGATTGTAACTCCCAAAATACAAAATTTTCCTAAAATACTAAAATTGTCTTGAAATTTACTTTTCAATTTATTTTGAGGTTTACAAACTGCTTCGTTGTAATACATACCTATAACTAAGCACCGTTACTTAAAACTGACAATCACAATGAATGACCCACACCTCATGATAAAAATATTCTCATCATATCCCATATAGCTACATTCTGGCTGGGGATATCTTCCCATTGGCCATTCCACATTTATACTTGCCAATAAAAGAATACAAATGCAGATCTGGATCAGGAAAAGGAAATTGAAGAAGGGCTAGATAATTACGCATGAATAATAATGTGTATGTTCAATTTATTTTAGAGTAATTTGCTCCATCTGCCATTGGAGATTACATACATTGTTTCACCCACATGTCAATTAAAAGAAAAAACTTAATTTTCAAAAATGTAGTACCTAGGTAGATAAAGACATACTACACTGCAATATATAAACAAAGGTAGCAAATATAGGTATGAAATAAATCATAAATTCTCCGAACATGACTAAGTAGGTAGGTACTAAAGAGATTTCCATTAATGTTCCAGGATGCAAGTGTGTGAGCTGGTTATAAAATCTCCCAATACAGAATCTGATAGGCATTGGCTAAATAAATTCAGTAGGTAGTCATCAGGGGAATGGAAAATGATCATGAAACAACCCCAAAACACCTCATTATTTGGCCAATAGCTGTCCGATAAATTATCGAGATGTTCAGTTATCCAACTAGAAAATGCAAAGAAGTATTAAAACCGTGAAATTACCGCCTGTTTTAGAGGAGAAATCCTTTCCGATGAATACTAAAGACAATGTACACTTCCATAACTTGCATCGGGTCCCTACAAAAACATTTACGTACATCAAATTATCTTAAATACTATGTATTCTACTGTGATTATTCTCTATGACCTAATGGGATAGTCTAATTTTGGCTGACTATATTTTATCAACATACTTTAATACATGTTAGCAAAATTAGGTAATTACCCTCTCATATTGGTACTGGTACACACATATCGTGGGAGGTACATTTACGTTGTATCATATCACTATATATACCAGCCTTTACAACAAATGATAATTGAAACACGTACCAATTCAAAGATCAAATATTGTGGTAGGTAGTAGGTACCATATTAATTCATAATTCTTTAATATACATAATAGCAACATATATTATATAATAATGTAGTATAATTTTAATGGGTGGTTACATATTATTATTGATTTACTTGTGCCACTTTGATTGGCCTTGTCAATTGTCCCATATAAATTGCGGTAAACGTTAGGTAGGTATGCCATTCCACTTTGAATAGTAAACTAGAAGCATAGCAAATACGAACTGATTGGTGAGAATTCTATATAATTTCGAAACAAAACAAGTAAACCAATGTGCACATCAAGCCATCATAACTTGAATTAGCTAAATATTTAGTTGAAAGTAAAGTATTTTCCACCATATCTGTTCACTTTTTCGTGAAATATTTGGCAGTGTTGGGGAATTTTTCTGGCGCGAAGTCTGGATTGTTGGCTAGACTGTCTCGGACAACTGCGCGAACTTGGTCGCGATAAGCAGCCTGAATGTTGGCGTCCGTGCTTGTCGTCTCCGCCACAATCTCTACGTTGGCGGTGTTCGGAGCGGCTCCCGTCACCTCCGCTGCATGCCGCACACCCTCTACAAACGGAGAACAAATTTGTAGAAAACAGAAGTAAAGAGTGAAGACAAACCAATATATTCGACACTAAAAGTTGCAATACGCCACCTAGCGTAAAAAATTAACATCTTCCCAGCGAGTGGCTTCAGTACGCATGCTGTCAAGTCACTTTCATTTCAATAGTGTAACGTTCAGTAAAAGTTATAACTACATTGCGAAATAACAGAAATTGATTAGGGTTGGGACTTGACATCGATTTTTCGATTTGACATCGATGTCGAATGATATTTTGAGTTTCGATTCGACATCGATTTGAATTGTTTAATCAAATAATCGTTTGACATCGTTTAAAAAATTCCGAGAATCAGCGCGCAGTATTGTAGAGCTGGCAACAGTGCAACGCGCCTCTCAAGATCAGCTGAGTGGCCTGCTTTCGCCCTTCCTGCATACCGCGTGTGCAGTTGAGGGTGGGTTGGTCAGTTGTCTCTTGCCATTCAGCGCGTGTTGTTTTTATTCTCTCGTGAAAGAATGTTTCCACGCAAAAAAATAATAATCCCGCCGTGGAGACGAAGTGAATTGTGGAAAGTTTTCGAGTTTGAAGTGAACATTACGGGCAACATTGCTAAAGGATGTTGAATGCAGACAATGTTACCTATGCTTCACGAGATATATTCCGGCAACAAGTCTAATAAAACCATGAATTTGCAACTGGATTTGCAACGAAATTTTTTCATTAATTGTTCCCTTTTACATAAATAAATGCTTGTACGTTATTTGAAATGAAAAAGTTATTTATTTCAATCATTTCCTCGTCATTTGTTGTCGCGAGGGGGGTGTGAGAGGGACATCTCTAGCGCTGGAACATGGCCTTGGGCAGACGCAATTGCAGTGTTGCCACATTTCGCCGTAATTATTTCGATGTGGCCCATTATTACGATGTCAAAATTATTTCGATGTCGAAATTATTTCGATTTGATGTCGAAATCTTCAGTTTGACATCGATTTAGCAAATCAAATCGAATCCCAACCCTAAAATTGATTATTACCTTTGTGTCAACAATCAAATACCTACAATAGGCATATTTCATTACCACACTCATTCATTCAAATTCTTGCGAGGACTAGACATCTATTCACCAAAATTGACAGATTGCAATTGTTTTCATCACGGCCTTCTGAACACACATTTTTCTTGACGCCTCGTTCAAAACAATTGCAGTCTGTCAAATGCTGCTTTTGGTGAATAGACATCTAGTTTTCACTTGAATTTGAATGAATGTGTGCTGTAATGAAATATGCCGATTATATTTGATTGTCAACACTGAGGAAAGCATCAATTTCTGTTATTTCACTGAACTCGTTACAATTGACATGTTAGTGACTTGCCCGCACGCGTTCTCTGGTCTACTCACTGTAGTGGCCAGCATTCTCAATTTAGTTTCGAATTTTGCAAGCAATCAAATAGCATTTCATAATAATTTGAAATTTTTAAATACAAATGACACATATTTCAAAATAAGATTTTTGCAAATTTTATCAATACTTTTTTATCATGAAATGTCAATTTTAATGTCAAAATGTCAATTTCGATTTGGATGAAAACTTGCAAAATATGATAATATGATTGGGTAGAAAAGATTCCATTTGGCATGCAAAGTTTGAACTTCAGTTATTTTCACTATTTAACTAATGGGGTTGTTCACTGCCATTTGCTCTCACTCGCAGCGCTAGCGGCAATGGAGTAGTCTCTCTCTGATTGGTAGGTCTCTGAATCCAAGATCTCTGAATCAAACTTCTGCTAAGGTTTAAAAACGTTCCATTCCGCTCTGCATTTTGATTGGCTCTCTCTCGGCATTTTGATTGGTTCTTATTACGGTTAGGACAGCAACGCCATCTACAATAGTTTTGCGTGAACAACCCCATTGGAGGATTTTGATCAAACTATCTATACATGTGACAGATGTTCTGTCATTAGTGTGTTTTAAAATGTCAGTTTTATTTGTTAATTATGGACGTTTCCTATGAACAAACACTCGAGAAAGTGTCATCATAAGAGAAGCACAGTGGCGCTCGCTTGTCAACAGCTATTGAGCTGTGCACACACCTGCGATGACTTGATTCAAGCTGCCCTGCGGCTTGGAAGAGGACACCACCTTGCGCCGCTTGGACGGCAGTCCCGAGAGATACGCATCGCTGAACGGCGCCTGCGGGTTCTGCCGGCGCTGCCGCTGAGAGTCGTGGGCGATGATCGGCACCCAGTCCTGCCAAAAAACACATGTTCATCAGTATTCTATCCGTGACAATCATCAGTGAACAGAACATAGAAGATTGGGAAAACCAGCTAGACAAATGAGCAGTTCCCAACTTCTATCAATAAAAATAGAGCTTGGTGCTGTTAACAACCATTAGTGAATAAATGGAATGACGTAGTCATCACAAATAAAAATATATAAATTGCTTCCACTGCAGCTGCAAATTAACATGTGACTGATTATGGCTTCATGAATGTGTTAGTTACGAGATAGTTAATGAGAGGTTCAACTCACCGCCGGTAAAGAGTTGCGCCACTCGGGCATCGGGCCAAGCACCTGCGAGTCTGGTTCGGCTGTCAGCACCTCGGCAACCTGAGCCTCCACCAGAGGCGCGTCCGTCTCCATCGGCTGAGAACAATCATGACATTACGGTCAGTACAGCAGAAATATCCATTCTATTCATACATGGAGGAGGAAGAAATAATGTCATCATTCATCAACAAGGTGGACTGTAGAGCTGGTTCATAGGCATGAACTGGCGATTAAGAAGGATATTGAAAATTGTATTTTTAGGAAAATTTCCAGAGAGTAAACTATGGTAAGAGTCTGACTGACATTTCTATAAATAAAAACCAGAAAACCATGTAATATGACCAGGAACGAAAGATTTTGACATCAATCTACGGATGACTTTATCCAACTATATTAGCACTCATGCAACCGCCTCGGTGAGATACATAATTGAATATCATCTTTTCTAACTTGCCTCATCCGCTACTTCGATGATGGCACTCTCGAGTATGACCTGCGCCTGTACTTCGGGCAGCACTGGCGCTTCCTCCTGCTGTGGTGGGGGTGGCACCACCGGCGTGCGCACCACGATGAAGCGCTCGATCTCGGCGAAGGGCACGTCGACGCCCGCCGTGAAGGTTCTCAGGTGCGTCAGGGAGCTGGTGACGGTCCACAGGCGCAGCGCCTGGGGGACTCCGCTCGTCATTCGACGCTGGAATTGTCAGAACATCATTTACTGAGAGAATGACAACAAACCGAGTTACATACCGTTCCCACTAAGCTTTCAATTTCACTCATTCATTTGAAACAAGAACCTAGGTCCAATGCAAGAAATACACTTCTTTTGCTCTGGTATTCAGCTTCTACTAACTCTATCAAAGCAATGCACTTGCTCCAGGAAATGAGTCGCTTGTTTGAACATCCAGCTTACCACGTAGCTCCGGAGAATGTTCTCCACGCCAGACATTCCGTCGAGACAGCAGTGCTGCATGATTGCACACAACTCCCGGATGAAAGTCCCCAGCCAGCCGGTCAGCCAGTTTCCAAACGAGCTCTGGTTGTCTGCACATCGAGAGACAACAAGTTAGTTACTGGAATCGGAATATCTGAAACAACCTGGCGGCTACATGATCCAGCAAGGTCTTACCTCCTCTTGTTATGGTGTCTATCATTTCTGCAAAACGAAGCTCAATGTAATTGTTGATAGTTTGGATGACATCAATTTCAGGTCTAAGACGAGCTTCCAGCTGGAATAAGAAAATACACTTATTGTAATATGCTGAACTGTAGGGTCAATAAAATAAATATTGGCAATAACCTGAAAGCTATTTTTTGTCATTTAAATTTCTATACAGCGTTTGAAATCTTTCATAAACATTAGGGCTGTGCAAGTCTCGAAATTTCGAGACGAGATCGAGGTTGAGGGCCAACTCGAGCTCGATCGAATGTTTAAATTTCCCTCTCGAATTTTCGAGTCTCGAGTGTATCGACTGAGCCACCGAGATCGTCACGCGCAAGCGCTAGAAGGCGGTCGCTCGGCACCGCTCGGCGCTCTACCTTCTGCGCAGTGAGCACTGAACTGGTTTCTGAATGCGCACAGTTGGCGCCGCCATTGCAGCGTCATATTTAGAAGTGTTGTTTTATTAGTTTCTTCTAGTTTTCTTTGGATTTTCCGATCTGACGAAATGGAAATCGATAGTGACAACCGTGATCCAACATCGGATTGAGTTGATAATGTTACTGTTGTGTGGAAATACTTCGTTAATGGGGATACAAAAACACACGCAAAAAATCTTCCCACCCTAAGGTTAAAAATAAACAATCTTGCTCGAATTTCTCGATCTCAAGGATAAAAAAATCTCGTTGATCTCGCCCGATTTTTTTTTTAAATCTCGATCTCGCTCGAATTCGAAAAATCCAATCTCGCACAGCCCTAATAAACATAATTGAGTCTCTGTTGTAAAAGTCTCACCACAGCGTCTAGATACGGTCTGATCTCGCGCGTGATCCGCTGGGCCCCGAGATTGACGTTGGCGAGAGTCGTCGCCTCGTTCTGCATCACCCGTTGCACCATGAAGTCGCGCAGCGCCGGCTGCAGATGGTTCAGAGACTCGCCCTGGCCCAGCTGCAGAGCGATGATGTCTTGGAACGACAAGTTGCGAACCTGAAGCAGGACCAAACGCCAATTACAAATTACATCGAACTCAACTTCCTAGAAAAGCAAATTACATGGAAATGAAATTCCAAATATACTAGGTAGTACTGAAAATCATGCAGATTTCGTTTGTTTCTTTAAATCATGAACAACTTAAACATGGACACACTACCAAGTCTAGTTAAAGCAGAGAGCACATGACATTGCTTGCATGGCTGATTTTTGGTCATGATCGAAAAAGCAGCTAGTCAAGCAAGGTCAGACCATGTAAATGAGACTAGCACTTGATAACTTGTGTCCTGGGGGTATAGTAGGTAATTATTGTATTAGTAGCTATCTTTTGTTTTGTTTAGAGATGGACCGATACCGGTTCTCGCGATACCGGTATTCGCTATGTTCGCTATTAAATTTCCCGCCTAATGTTGTGTGTATTCTGATTGGCCGTCATCACTGACGGCCTTGGTTGAAGCCCAACCCCCTTGGCCTTGGTTGAGGTTCTGCTAGACCAGAGACAGGGAATATTCAAGGGCAAAAGATGACGGCTTGCGTCTTGGCTTTTGACGCACCCCCAGCCATGTTTGGGTGGTTTTGTAAACAAAGGAAATGTGAACTTCGTGTGTTTTTAGTTTTATAATGAATTACTTTATATTACTGCAATGAAGTGTGATGTAAAAGTGAATGTTCTGTGAATAATGATCTAATCAAAAGGCATGTTAAAAGTTTGCTGAGAGAAATGGAAATATTGCGGCATCTGCTTGACAACAACTTTGATTGACTGACAGAAATGTAAAGAAGATCGGGTGAAAAAACGATTTAAATAAAAATAAAATATGTGTTGATGGATGATAATGTTTCAATAAAAGACACACTATTCATGTTTCCCCCAACTTAAGATAACAGCTTAGTAGGCCATTCAATGTCAAGTACTCAAAGGACCTGTCACTAAACTCAAGTGTAAAATAGATAGAAGTATAGTCAGGTTCTGACAAATGACTGTTCTTTTTCCCATCCCCAAGGCTTATTTTCGCATTCAAAGTGTTTGTCAAAAACAGACTTCCAAAAACTGGGGTGTTGTTTATAATCAGGGGCGGCCTATATTCAAGTAAATACGGTAGTAGGTACCTAGTTCTCACTGAAAGTTGGTTTGTATTTGTCTTGTTTAATGTTTGTTTGATTAAATAAATACTAGCCATGTCAAAACGCAAAACGAGTGAAGTATGGGACCACTTTATCATTAAAGAACCTACAGGTGATGATTTACTAATAAATTAAACATTTTAAAATTAATAATAACAGTCAACAATAAATTAGTATCGGTATCGGAAAAGTATTGGTATCGGTTGTTGGTATCCGCATCGGTATCGGTATCGGAAAAATATGGTATCGGTCCATCTCTAGTTTTGTTTCATTCCTGCAATGCTTTTATATCTAGAATTTAAATCACTTCTCTCACACTATTGGACGAACGTATTCATTCAAATATAAGATGCGGGTCAACAAAAAGTTTTTCTTTCTTGAAACATTAGGGCGACTTATATTCGCTTACGGCGTCTACACACTACAGACTTCCAAAAACTTGGGTGATGCTTATATTCGAGCGAATATGATATGACAACACACAGGTGCTGCTTGGCCAGAACACCCGCAGACAGATATAATGTTGTACTCACGAAGACCATGACAAGGTCGGTGACGAGGAACTCCCCCTCGCTGTAGAAGTGGTCGGGCAGCATGTTGAGTACATCCACCAGCGTGGTGTTGGACGTCTGACCCATGAGGCCCTCGCGCACGCTCTGCACAGGTCACAAGGTCAACCGTCACACTACCACAGTCAATACAACTACGAACACCATGCCAGAGGCAAGTGAATATATGACATGAAAATAAAATGAAGTTTTTTAATTTTTATATATCTACACATAAAACAATTAAAACAATCAAATTAATCAAATATTCCAACTATTATAAGATGGGTATTCTTACCTGCATAATTTGCTGGATCAATGCTATTGGGAATGCATTAGATTCACTGTCCGCAGTCTAGATAGAAGAAACAAGACATTAATTAGTTAGGTATTCCATTTATTACTTCTGGTAAATATCATTCATTTAATCATCAAGTGTCAATAAATAATAATTAGTTAAGTACTTGTCTTGGCCAGGGTGATTGAATTAGCTAATGTATCATAAAACTAAAGGTACGTTTATAGTTTGGCGTTCTACGCTCAGCGCTGAAAGATGAACATGGTTTATCTTTGACCTTGAACGCCAGCGCTCGGCGTTGGCCAATCAGTAGGCTTAACGTCGAGCGCTGAAAGTCGAACTGTAAACGTACCTTGAGGGCTTCCCTTGTTTTCATGAACTTGAACAGGGAGCAAGCAAGGAGACATGACTCACCGCCGAGCTGGCATCGCTGGTGAACATGGGCGTGCCGGGTGCGGCGGTGGGGGCGGCAGTGGACGCGCCAGGCTCCGTGCGGGTCACCCCGGTGCCCCCCCGAGCCGTGTAGCCCTCGATGATGCCCTCGATCAGGTTGATGAGCGGATCTTGCTCGCCGGCCGCCGCCTCCTCGGGCGGAGTTGTGGCCTCGCGCTGAACAAGGATCAAACAGTTCACTTTACAATACAACACTTTGATTCAAATACTGATTCTTCAGGTTATCAACTGACTATAATATTGTCTCTTTTCATTAAAAAACATGTACCTTATTATAAATAATGTTAAAAATAAAGAAAGTAATCATTTTGATTACGGATGTTCACGATTATGATTTAATCGAATCGATTAATCGATTATGACATTCAAAACGATTAATCGATGTTAGTACAAATAATCGAATTACTACAATTTGAATTTGCCGCCTTGAAAATGGTTGCATTTTACTACATCTAAAATGGCTGCCTTCAATCTGTCCACATTTTTCTTTGTGTGCGTAATATTTTAGTGATAAATTTATGTTTGTGTGTATTTTCTAGTGATGCCATCGGGTACCCGGATACCCGGGTCAGAACCGGGTAATGGGAGACCCGGGTTACACTCACAACCCGCGAGTAGTAAAAAAGTAAAAAAAATTTTTTTTTTTTTTTTTTTTTGATTAAGTTTTGTTTTTTTGCGCCAATTGAGCAGGGGAGTATACAATCAAGCCATTCCTCTCTCCAACGGGAATCATCACGCTAATTTACCCCTCCAACACCACTCTGGCCCCACTCAGACAGTGCAGCACTATTTGCTGCAGTCCTATTTTCAATTGTGCTATTTCCATTGCGCAACAATACCTAAAAACTCAAAAGGTATACTGTTTATTCTTCCATCATCTTAAAATCCAAAAAAAATAATTTTTTTTTTTTTTTTTTTTTTTTTTTTTTAAAGATTGCGGGTACCCGCCCGGGTACTGCTGGCGGGTACCCGGGTACAAAAATTACTACCCGATGCCATCACTAGTATTTTCCCAAGTTTCAATGTGTATTTCTAATTCGCATTACCATTTATCAGTGATGATTGAATGAATTACGGCACATTACAGCATATTTGAAGTAAAAATGAATAACTTCCCGGACACATTTCATTGTTGAGGTTAATATTGCCGTAAAAGACGATATGATGACCACCCTGAACATGATGATATCAATACGATTTAATTCGATTATTAATCGATTTAATGTTAGAAAATCGAATTAATAATCGATTTAAATAAAATAATCGTTGAACATCCCTAATTTTGATAGTGGCGATTTCCTTGCATTTCGCTTTTTATGGCCTCTTCCTTGAACTTATCAGTCCAGTCCAGTCTGCGTTTGCATTCTGATATTATATTATGTTTTCATAAGTTAATAAGTTGTCCTCATGTTATATGATCGCACTCCAGCAAATGCACTCCAGTTTTGTTGTACTACTTAGACAAAGCTCGCCCATCAAAATTAAAATAATAAAATATAGGTAGGTACCTACTTACCTAATATTATTTAATTTCAATGCACGAAAAATGTAAACCTTCGGTAAACAGAGGAGAAAGCATCAGCATGTTCCTACTAGAGGTACTCAATGACGCTGTATGCAGTGTCGTAGCAACTGACCTCATCGTTGGGCGTGGTTGCGATGGTGCTGGGCTGCGAGGCGCGATGTCGTCCGAACCGCGAGCAGTGGTGGGAGTTGCACGGCAGGAAGGGGTCAAACGTGGGCACGGACTGCGCGAGGTGGACGTGGGGACGTGCTGTGGAGCGCGTCTGCGTGGACGTGGTGGGGTGCGTCGCAGTGTTTCCTCGCGCCTGGCTGGTCTGGCCGGCTGCGGCAGGCTCGTTCCCACCTGGCAACATAACGTCCGTTTCACAGCAACTCAACACGCGGCTATTTTACTTTGTAAAATAATCAACAAAGTGATAATCTGGTTTCAAATGCACATAGTATTCACAGTCGCATATGAAACGTAAATAGAGTTTGGCTTTAATATCTTTCTACAATTTATTATGGCTTTCTCACTGGCATCCACGTTTACACTAACTATCAGCCTCATGCTCAAATAAGTTGCATCCGCAAGTAGATATTTGCGGATGTAAGTCCTCAACACCACAAGACCGTGTGCTAAAAATAATATTATGGACGGAATCCAGTAAGCACTTGCGTCGATAAATCAGGAATGAGCAAGAGGCTGTACATGTATAGTTGTAGAATCTGACTCCTTCATATTGGATTGAATCATATTTGAAGAAAATCGCAGAAGTTTATGTCTTTGTTTGCTATCAAAGGTCCTTCAATTCTAATTTTGAAGCAAAACGAGAACTATGAAACTCAACTGAGGATAATTTTACTTTTAAATTGTTTTTGTTGATGCCAAATCAGAAGAGTTCTAACATGCAAGGCAACCCAACGCAACCCTCCGAGCGCGACACGTCTAGTCGGTCTTAGTTACCAGTAGCTGTGGTTGTGGTGGGAGCTGTGGAGGCGGGGGCCGACGCCTGGGGGGCGGCCGACTCCATGGTGCGGTTCATCATGTGTCCCGCCACGGCCTGCATCAGGTTCTGGATGAACTCCGGAGGCGTGGGGGAGCCCCACGGGAATGTTCCGCCCTCGCCCAGTGCTGCGGGAGACAACACACAAACATTGACCTTCAGCTCGGGATTTATTGGAAAAACTGTTGACAAAGAGATACTATCCAAAAAATGTATGATAGTGAGTTTCAAATAAAAGTGAGTTACAATTGAATATTTTAATGAGCCTATACCAGATAATTCTGGTATAAGATACCAAGTAGTTGAATTTTTGGTAGGTTATATTTCAAGAAGATGCTTATCGATGTTCTCTGATCCAATCTTTTCCAGCACACATGACATATATATATAGTAGTAGTAGTAAATCCTTTATTTAGCATATTTGCTATTTTTCTATTACATTCATAAATTACATGTTACAACCCTTCATCATAATTCTATTTACTAACATTACATACATTTCCTAGAGATTCTAAATTTCTAATTAAACATCATTCAACCAAAAACCAACATTCTCATGTGGCAGTGGAGTCAACATTCTATTTTTAATTAACTTACAACACTCCCTTCTGAACATTTTTGGTGAATCACTTTCTCTAATTTCTAGTGGAATTCTATTATATATTACAATACCTTTATGAAATATTGAGTTGTCTGTAAATTTTGACAATGTTCTGACAATACTTAAATTATTTTTTATTCTTGTATTATAATCATGTACATTTACATTCATTGCTAAAATACTGCTTAAGTAATTCGGAGTTAGTCCATTAGTGATCTTATAAATAAAAGTCATCGAGTTCAGTAAAACCCTGTCTCTAACATTGAGCCAACACAGTGCGTTTAGCATTTTGTTAATGTTCGTGTATTTATTAACTCGCAAGATAGCTCTCATAGCCTTATTTTGAATCTTTTGCATTATATCAATTTCATTTTTCCTCAGGAGAAATAATACAGAGCTACAATAGTCGATGTGTGGTAAAATAATAGATTGATATATAAGTATTTTGGATTCTAAAGGCAGACATCCACTAATTCTTCTGAATAAACCAGTCTTTCGGGCAATTTTTTTAATAATATATGAAGCATGTTGTTTAAAATTGAGATCCTGGTCTATAATTATCCCCAGATATTTGTATTCTTTCACTATTTCAATATTTTCTGACTCTATTACAATATTACATGTTCTATGCACATCAATCACTGTATGTCTAATTTTTTTTGAACAAATTATCATAGCCTTTGTTTTACTAACATTAATTTTCATCCTATTCTCTTTCAGCCATGTTTCAATCTTGTTTAAGTCTTCATTAAGTTTATTGAGTATAGTATCCATATCCGTGCCACAACATGTAATTAATGCATCATCTGCATAGAGTTGAATTTTGCAATGCTTTAAAACACTACAAATATCATTGATATATACAATGAACAGCAGCGGCCCCAAAACTGCTCCCTGAGGCACCCCAATTTTATTTTCAATTGTATCCGATCTACTTTTACCGTATATGACTCTCTGAGTCCGCGTACTTAGATATGACTCTAGCCATTTGATTACATTACCTTTGAAGCCATATCTGATTAGTTTTTCAATTAATAATTTCCTATCGATCGTTTCAAAAGCTCTCTTTAAGTCAATGAAAACGGCTACCGTGATTTGATTATTACTAAGGTTCGTTTTCCACTCATTAATCACAAATTGAATGCTACTTTCACAGCTGTGTTTTTCTCTAAACCCCGACTGGTGCTCCATTAAAATTTTGCTTTCAGTTAGATATTCATCAATAAAATCTTTAACTATATACTCTAATATTTTTTCAAAGATGTGCAATGTATTTATAGGTCGAAAGTTTTCTCCGTCAATTGCCTTGGGGACTTTCGGAATTGGAATAATTGAAGCTAACTTTAATATATTTGGGACTACTCCACTTTTAAGTGATTTGTTAAATATTTGTGTTAAGAATTTTATAATGATTGGGGAAGCTATTTTAATAATTTGTTTGTTTATGGCATCCTCACATGGTGAAACTTCCCTCAACCTTTTTATCACTTCTTCAACCCTTTGTTCACTTATATTTGGGAATGAATTAAAACCTGATCCATCTATTATAATTTCCGGAATTCTAATTGTTTCCTGATCCTTTGACACGCAGCTCAGAATATTTTTAGCAATATCCTCAACACTATTAACAAAGTAGTTGTTGAAATGACTGGCTATACTTTCTGTTCCTAATACAAGTTTATGATTAAAATTTAGTTTATTAGAAATCTCTTCCCCCTTTCCCTTATAGAGCAGTTTAAGTACTTTCCATAATTCTTTTGGCTTATATTTATTATCATTAATTTTCTTTTCGTAAAATTGTCTTTTCTTATTTCTGATCAATGTAAGAACTTCATTCCTTTTATTTTTATAGTTTGACCAAAGAACTTCATTGTCCGTGTGATTCCTTTTAGCTAATTTGTGCAGGTAATTCCTTTCTTTTTGTGCCTTTTTGATTTCACTATCAAACCACCAATTACTACTGTAGCTAGATTTGATTTTGATAGTTTTTGTCTTTATGTATTCATTATTCACCTTTTTTATATTACCAATTAGCTCTTCAACCATTGAATCAACATTTTCATTTTCTAAATTACTTTCCCAATTCATTTTTTCTAATTGTTCTTTGTATAAATTTTGTGCATCTTTATCTTTGTAAAAAGTTTTGAAATCTTTATAGCAGATCTCCTTTACATTTGATTTTATGGTACTATCTTTTTTGCCATTACTTAAAAATACTCCTATAATCCTATGGTCTGAAATAATGTCGTCTAAAATATTAGTGTGAACTATACTCTCAAACTCTCTATTAGTAATGACATAGTCGATAAGCGTTCTACTCGTTATATTAGTAGTAGCATCCGACTTCTTACATATAGAGACAGTGTTCGCTATTCTAGTGAAATCCTGAACGAGCTGAACCATTCCCATCTGTGATAACATATTTTTAAGTTTTTTTGAATACAGGGTGGACTTACTTAAGTCGATATTAAAATCTCCTAAAATTAATATTTTACATTGGCTATGCAAATCCTGTAGTATTTCAATATTCTCTTCTAGTAGTGTTATGACACCGACCTTCCTTAACTTAGGAGATGCATAAGCAACACTCACAATGGAATTTTTATATGTTTCATTACCAATTTTTACACTAAGGGACCACCATTGCTTATCAATCGCTTTACGCTGCACTTCCTTATATTCTATGTTATGTTGAATATACATAAGGACTCCGCCCGTATGTCTGCTATTTGAATCTACTCTAATGAGATTGTAGTCTTGAATATTTACTTCCCAGTCCTCAATATCTTCTGTAAGATGTGTTTCTGATATGCATAATATCTGAGGCTTATTCCTATTAATTAATTGCTCAATCTCATCTTTGTTTGCAATAACACTCTGGGCATTGAAATACAATAAACTATTATCATTACTAGACGTATTGATGGTCAGTGGTTGCTATATCCTATCTATCCTACTATGAATAACCTTTTTTACACTTAAATAGAAGGGGCAATGTGGGTCACTAGCCTCATGTCTAACATCTACACATTGCTTTAGTCTATAGTTCTTCTTCTCACAATTTCTACATTGTGGATAATCACTGATGCAAGATGTTATATTATGAGGTCCTGCACAATATTCACAAATCATTATATCACTTTTGCACTCCCTAGCAAAGTGGCCATATCTTTGACAAACATAACATCTCTTGATTCGAATATATTGTTCCGGACTAGGAGAGCTCGGTGGTGTCTTCTCCTGGGATTTCTGTGTCTTGTCATGGTCTTTCTGTGTCTTGTTCTGGTCTTTCTGTGTCTTGTCCTGGTCTTTCTGGGTCTTCTCCTGGTCTTTCTGGGTCTTCTCCTGTTCTTTCTGTGTCTTCTTCCGATCTTTCTGTTGGAAGAGTTGCTCTTGTTTCTTCTTGTAATCCTCAAACTGTTTATTAAGTGGAACCAACGGTGGAACTTCCTCTTCTCTGTCTCGGTCTGCTCCAAGACTCATGATTTGATCAGCCATCATGTTGCAGAGGGTTCGTTTTCCATTATGGTTTAGATGAAGGCCATGGTTTGTGAACTGATCTCTTGGTATAACTGAGGTGTTGATTATAGTAACATTGCTGAATTCATTGCTTAACATATCTATGGCACAATTAGTCTGTTGAATAGTGGTGTTTAAAAGTGGTAAATCGTAGCGGTTTGGCAAATTCAATATCATTACACTTGTCTTCGGACTTACTTTGCCAATTACAGAAACTGTTTTTCTGAATGTATGTATGAGATCTTTCTTCTGTTTTTCTCCAAATTGGCTGGAGATGTCATTTGTGCCACACGCTAAAACAATGACATCCGGCTTCGGGTCCACTGGAGACTTTAGACTAGTTTCAAGGTCTTGTAGCACAACATCTGCCCTAGCATTAGGTTTTATTATGCACTGTACTTCTGCACTACCTGCTTCCACCGATAGTTTATCTTGTAGATTTGCTCTCATTTCTCTTACGTGACTGTCTCCCACAATTAGGATGTTCATCGTAGGATGTGACCCATCCCCATCTTGTAGTCGTCGATTGTAGACGGCTGTAATCGGCTGTTCTTCAGACACTGAATCATTACTATCTGGTACTACACCTGGAGTTGGAGTCGGCGCCGGAGTAGGAGTAGAAAGCTGTGTAGTCGGCTGTTCTTCAGACACTGAATAATTACGATCTGGTACTGCACCTGGAGCCGGCTTCTTTATTTCTTTGGCCTCCCTTTCTTGCTTTCTTGTAACTCTTTCCAGTCTTGCTTCCATCTCCTTTAGTCTTTGTTCCATCCACATGAACGATGCGATAATTCCTTTGACTATTTCAGACTTGAAAACCGTTCTCTTTTTTTGACCCATCCTTCTCTTCCTTCCTCCTTGTTCTTCATGTTTAATCTGTTCTATAATCCAACCAACCAATTTAGCTGTTTGTCTTTCTTCTGTCTTCTTCGATTTTTTATAAACACTATTGTCATTTGTAGCAGTAGGAATAGGTTCCTCTGGGATACTCCTAACCTCACATTCACTTTCACAGTTTGCACAGACGAGGTTATGCCCATTTGTACAAGCTTTTGTGTATTCCCTTTTTTTCATCCCTAGGCACTTATAGTGTGTCCATGACTTACATAAAGTACATTCTAGTCCTTGATTAACTCCTATTTCACACATAACACATTTATTACTTAATTTCACTACTTTATTCTTGCCCAACTCATTTTCACTAACTGCCATGGGCGCCATCTTGATAGGTATTATATATATATATATATATATATATATTGCACTCTTCGAACAGAAGATTCAAAACAAAGAACGATAGTGAACAGAGAAATAAAAAGCAACATAACTAAAATAAATAATAAATAGGTAGCCCTACATATTCCGAAATATTTATGACTTGTGAGTGATGACTGATATACCTAGTACCTACCGAACTGTAGTTTTACTAAGCCAGTTACAAATACAAAATTGTCAAAATTAACAAAGTGAAAACACAGAGCTCATGAACGTTGATAATGTCAAGGATATAACGTGTGAAATGTACCTGCTCCGTCGAGCGTGCCAAGAGGCACCGCAGTGTTGCCGGAGAGCAGAGTGGCCTCGACTGAGTCTATGGTAATGCTGCCGGGTCCCACCTCCATGATGAGCTCCAGATTGCCGGGACTCATGTGGGCGAAGGTCGGCGGACCGCGTGCACCTGGCGACAAGTACATCGAAATCAAGCACCGCCCAGTACAGGCATTCTCACTCGGTGAAACGATCAATTGAAATTGAGAGTCCGGCAATTCAACATTGGTCTTTAACTGAAAATAAGCAGCAGAGGTTTTCAATTTTCAATTCACCATGCATTACATCATCATCAATCATCAGTTCTCACATAAAAATCCAGGTACAATTTGATTTTATCAGCTTTCTAAACACAAAAATATATTAAGTTCATATAATATGCACAGATTAAATGTGCATTTTTCAAAATAAAATCTTGAAGGATTTTCAAGGCCTAATGGTTTCTATTCTAGGAAGAGTCGGTAACTGTCAAGGAAAGCAGTTGGAAGATGAGGGGGACAATATTTTAAATAATGCTCAAATTTGTAACAAACATACACAGCAACTGATACCATTTTTATATTGATTAAATAAATAAAATGTGTAGGTAATATAGGTACCTAGTAGGGATGTCGGCGGGTCCAAAAATCAGGAATCGGGTACCCGTCATAAATACTCGGGTCGGAATCGGGTAATTAAACCCCCCTAAAAAAAAAAAAAAAAAAACTTTTTTTTTTTTTTTTTTTTTTTAGTGGAGGGTGGCTAGGTAAAGGGGTAGAGGTTTAGGTAAATACACACGTGGCACTTAGCTGCGTGAGAGGAGAAAATGACCCTCTCTCAGGGCCATCTGTGTGCTAGTCCTTGAAAATAATTTGAGAAAACAGGACAGGACATGATAACATTCTTTGATAACTAACAACTTCAATCATAAGAAAACACGAATTTGTGCACCTTTCTACCCAGGACTCAACTTTTTCACTGTGCTACAGTGTGATTGAAAAAAAAAATACAGACGCATTTTTCCCATGCTTCCTACTCCCGACACATGATTTCACCCCTCCTTCCCCATTCCTCTCTCACCCCCCAGAGCAAGCAAGGTCGTTGAGCTTCCCCTTGAGACGCAGCTGATAACTGTGCGCAAACAAATGTATTTCAACTACACTAAAAAAAATAAAAATAGAAATAAAAAAATTTATTATTTTTTATTTTTTTTGGTACCCGCGATTATTATTTATTACCCGAGTAATTGACTACCCGGAACCGCCCGGGTACCCGGGTACCCGCCGACATCCCTAGTACCTAGGTATATGATATGACAATAAATAAATTAATATGAAGTAATTTATCACTATCAGCTTTGACTGGTCTACAAATTTGTATTATTGTTCTCTGCGAGCGTAAGACCTACTTGGATGTCCGCCCCTGAGGATGCGTATTCTTGGGTGCGGCTGGGTTCCGGCAGGCGCTGCAGTGGGCGTCGCGGTGGTCGGAGGCGGTGCCGTTGCAGGTTCAGCCTCCTCCGTAGGAGCAGCAGGCGCAGACGCAGGCGCAGCGGGCTGAGGAGCCGACTGCGTTGCGCGGTTAGCCATCATGCTGATCTGCGCCTGGCCAGATAATGGAGACAGTGTGTAAATTAAACATAGGTAGGTACTGTTGAATGTTATCAAAAGAAATACAACCAAACCAAGCCCACTGCACTACAAAGTCCACTTTCTGCAAATTAAAAAACTACACAACTTTGGTTTTGTACAATTCCAAAAGAGCTTAAGAGAATCAAAATTTTTCTTAATAAAGCCTATTTGATTGAGAATTCTTTACTACGTTTTGTAAATTTTTGAAAAAGAATGAGAATAGTAACATATTTTCTGGAGAAAACTTGTATGTGTAGACACCTAACTAGACTTGTTTGAGATTTCCTCATTAGAATATTTAAATATTACATTCTATGTACATATACATTTAGCACTTTAAGGCCTACTCTGCCCCTACATTTGCCTCGGCCAGAATAAAGAAAATTAGAGTAGTGGTTAGAGTTGTTAGGACAAAAGTAGAACAAAAGTTAGTCACAGAAATCAAATTAATGTAATATTAAAGCAATGTAGACTTTGTCATGTACAATGTGGCACCTAAGGGCCAGGTTTTGTACCTCTTGCATAAGTTAGCTACCGGTACCGGATCAAGTTCCTGATAGCGTTAGCAAACGTCTTTCTGCTTCTTGATAGTGTTAGCTAGAGGATGAAATCAAAGTAAAAGTAGGTGCTTGCTAACTTCGTCCGTTATTTAGCTAGATCAAGAACTTTAGCAAGAGGTACAAAATACGGCCCTAAGTCGACTATTGAAGTGATGAACAAGTGACTCACGTTGATGGGAATGCCGGCTTGAAGGACTGCCGAGTGTTGAATGAGCACCGGCCGACAGCGCAACTGTCTGGGTGGCGCGGAGGTGAAGTCGCACATGATGTCGCTGATCGCGTGGTGCGCGTGACTCAGGCAGTGGAGGACCTCGGACACGCGCATCGCCAGGGTGCGCGCTGAGCGTCCCGCCTGCACACATAACAGGATTCAAGACATGTTAGAGAAAACAGGCATCCTGCATTGCACTGGTTTGCAACTCCAATTTGCTGCACTTTAACAACATTTTACTCTGCTTATCTAATCCGCCCAACAAAAGAAAAAGGTATAAAAAAAACGGATTGGCTGGTAGTCAGGTGTCTAATGGTGTCTAAAACTTTTCAGCCAATCCATTTCTTTCCAATACCTACCTTTTTTTATGAGTGTCATTCTTATTGCGTTGTTAAAATTTAGTACCTAGTTTTTAATACATGTATTTGAGAAAATAAGTAGGTACATAGTAAATAAGAACCTAATATGTAATAACTAATAAGTAGGTACTTAATATTAAATTGTATTAGGTACAGGTACCTAGGTATGTGTCAATAGTAGGTAAATGTATTTAACCTACAATTACATTCATTATTTAAGTATAGGTATAGGTAATAGGTACATTCTATTCTACTTGCTAGAATAGTTTCTTTGTAATGTAGGTACCTACTTGGCAGTAAAAAATTAAGTGATACTTAAAAAATAAAAAGTTATTTATTGAACACAAAAACATTTTTCTTAAAGGTGGTGATAATGTCCTAACAAACCCACCTCTGGTGTGAGCACCGGGTCTTCGCGCAGCAGCTGGTGGTACCGGTTGTAGAACTGCTGCAGCCGTTGGTTGACGCGGTTGAGGTCATCGAGCACGCCTGCCAGCGCAGGTGGTGCAGCCGGCGTGCGCGGCGCAGGGCCTGCCTCGGGCTCGGCCGGCGCATCGCTAGGCGCAGGGTCAGGCGGCGAAGCGCCACCAGAAGTAGGCATGTTCTCTCCACTGCTGGAAAGTAGGAACATGTTTCACACATCTCCTCGGCAGGTTCTTGGCACTTTTATGAGTCTGTAATAAATAATAATTCATTTTCACAAACCTCATTGGTGTGTTTGTAATTTTGTATGTTTGTATACCTACCTAGTTACATTTCAACTCTAAGGATCAGATTTTCAATTATTGTTTGCATTACCTACGTATTCCTTTTTAATTCTGCAATTATGTAAAGATTTTAACGTAAGGGCAATAAACTTTAAAAACAACAGTTTGGCAATCAAAAACGATTTTATAAATTTAATGCAGTCTTCTTTATCTGCTCATCTTCAATACTCTGCTAGAATTTAAACAGTTTATTAGGATAGCAGTTTATTTAGACTATGTGCAATCAATAGATAAGGCCTTAAATTAACTATAAGACTAGTTACAATTAGGTTAACCTAAGTTTATTATTGTACAAATATTTTACTAGATCCTCTCTCAGAAGATCCTATCCTCTTCAACCACCAGAGGCCTGCTCTGTAATTTACAAATGAACTATCTTGTAATTTACCATGTAATAATAATAATAATAATAATAATAATGTAGTTTATTGAGCACATAAAATAGGTACATAATTGGTCTGTATTCAACAATACAGTATATATACACAATAGTGCACTAACAATATAGTGCTCTTAAGTTGAAAAATAAATCGATTTGATTTGATTTTGATTGATATGACTACCATGACATTCCTTGATTGACCGTTTAAACATAACAACTGGTTGTAGCAGAGTATTGAAAAGCGGCCTAAGATGGTACCTAGTTCCGAGGTCATGTTTTTATAACCATTGTGTTCCTCGGCATTACCTGACGTGCGTGATGTTCCCCTGCGAGTCCATGTCAACGCTGATGGACACGGGCTCTGCGTTGCGCGAGCGCCGCGAGATGGACAGCGTGCTCGGGATGCCGGACGAGCGCGCAGCGGAAAACGCCGACGCAATGAACGATGCCGTCGACGGACGCATGAACGGAGCATCACTGCTTGTCGGGGGCGGAGGTGGCGCCGGCTCTTCAGGTTGGACCTACACAATAACAATTAAATGTTGCCCCGAACAAAGTTTAACCTTCTCTGCAATATTGTAATGTGCAATGTGAAAGGTTTTTGGGCTATTAAAAGAGTTGCATGGAAACTACCAAAGAAGTACTAGTAGCTTATTGCTACTTATTGCCTATTGGTAATTCTAGGAATGCTATAAGTTAGTGCCATGACAACATTATTCTGATCATCTGTTTTAATCTAACATGAGATGAGCATGGAAAAACAAGTCCTTTGTAGCAAATCAAATAGTTCAGGAACGTATTTTGTTTTTAAGGATTAGGTACATTACTGAAACATGTAAAATGTACTACCATACTATGAATAAAAAAATGTGAGGTTACAACATTAGTTTTTTCATAGCTTGATTTTTTAAGATTAAAACTAAACTAGTAAAATATTAAAAGATGTCAAAAAATCTATGCTGTGATGGATGTGGATGTGTATACTACTCACTGGCACTTCCTGTGGCGCGGCCTCGACTGTTGGTTCAGGCGTGGGAGCGGCCGCGCTTGGCTCGGGTTGCACGAACTCTTCGCCCATCAGTTCCGCTCCATTGGTCTCCATGGAGGTCAAGATACTGGCTGCCAGTGTGAGCATGCGGCGACAAACTGTCAGGCGGCTCTGAGATAGACATGGCAGTGGCGGGCCAGCGGAAATGCCTAACAGAACAATATGAATTTACTTGCCGATAGCTAGCAATCTCAAGATTCAGTCAGAATAGATTTTGTATTATTTTTACATTAAAATGTAGTGTGCGCTTCTAATATGATAGCACCAGTAGTGTAGTCGAGGGTGTACGCGGCATACCCTCGGTAGGTAGGTAGGTATATCTAAATTAAATTTGACCTGTGCGGATTCCTATATAAATAATTATTGGGGCATTGCTGTATACAGGCGTACATTGTTTCTTACCTACATAAAACATGCCTGTAAAACATGCCAAGTAAAGGTGTCATAAAGTTGTCATTAGATTATATTGATTTGCTAAGAATACTTCTAATTAACCCCTCAAGCCGGTTCGACGTTCTCCGTACGTCCTCTAGATTTCGTCTTTCAGGCGGTTCGACGTGACATATACGTCCAGTGGAATATTATGTTCAAACAGTGCTAGTAGTGCCATCTCTCAGGACTTTGGTGAACTATTTGGAACTTTTGATTTCTGGTGGTTTTACTGTTGCCTGCTGGCAGCATTGACTATTTTTAGAATCTCTCGTAGCCTTCTGAATTAAAATATATGATAAATAGGATTCTTCCGTCTGCAAAATGGCGTCTGAAGCGACTGTCAGGTGTTGACATAAATGCTTTTTTTCAAGATTCTGATGAAGAAGACGACCCATTGGGAAATGTTACTCGTAATGATAAATATGAAAGTGATTAAAGTGATAGTGGGAAGAGTGACAGTGCATGAGAGAGTGACCCAAGTGATGATGGAAATGTTGAGAAATTGTGGAACCCGCAGGAAAAGAACTACCGCCTGAAGAGCCGCGCACCTAACATTTAAGTACCGGCTTGAGGGGTTAAACAAATTTGAATTGTATTTGAAGCATGAGATAGGTAACTACGAGCTTTAAAAAAATCACTTGACATTTCAGGAAAAGTATAGAAAGAGTGTAGACACTCCGACTTTTATGAAGAATGAAAAGTGTAGATAAGGAAATTATTAAAACACACAATAAATGAATGACCTTGAAAAAATTATCTCCCCCCCCCCCCCACCCCTTATTTTCCTTTGCGTGTTGTTCTTTAGCGTATACCCGTGGATCTTTTTAAGGATTTCACTACTGGATAACACTAGTACTTAGGTACCTACACACTATTTTTAATTACCTACTAAGATTCAATGTGTACCTATTTAAGGTCCAATGTTCTACATAGATGAAACAATCATTACCACTAGCATCCATGATATCAGCAGGAATGGCCATGGCTCCTAGATACATCGTGTTGCCACCATCAAGCCGCGACCGAAACGCCTGTGCCCCGAGGAACCTTCGCTCTCTCTGTCCACCATTGCCAGTCCTGGGTCCGCTTCCTGGTGCCCGGTTGCTTGGCGGCGTCGGCTGCGAGGCCTGTGGCGGTGGCCGCTGAACCAGATGGATGACTTTGCCATTGACATCTGGCGGCGGTGAAAAGGATTATTATGGCGTTCAGTGGTTTCACAATGTGCAGGGATTCAACAGCCAGGGCACTCTAGAGACTCCATGTAATTCTAATCATGAGCTTAGTTTTAGTTGTCTGATTAAATTAAAAGTAGGTATGGAAGGTAATTTGATGACAAGCAAGAAAGTACAGCAACAAAATACAATTAACTCTTCTCACTTCATTCAGGAATTATCCAGTACTGAAGTGTGAAATCTATAAGTTATAAATTGCATGCTTTGATCCTCGCTCGAGGACTGTTTATCAAATTTTTAGATATAATTATAGGAGAGTCTCTAAAATGCCAGACCTTAACTCAGAGATGACAATTTATTACCCACCATATTCGCTTAGATTCTTGTCATCCTGAAGTACCCTACCGCAATAAATCAGACGCTGCGAATCAACGGGAAAAGGAAGTTTCTCGAATATCTTTTCCTTGAATTGCTTCACAGTGGTCTGTATTTATAGAAACAAAAAATTGCAATAATATAGACATCCTGGTTGTACGTACATAGTTAATGGTAGGTACGTATTAGGTACCAACAATATAGTACCTACCTATGTTACTACTTACTAGACTTAACAATTTTACACCTGTGTGTAGACATCTAAAATATTATTGGAGGGGTAAGAAGTGACAAGGTATGCTCGCTAGCTCTCTCTAGCAAAGGTAAGCTCTTATTATGTAGGTAGGTACCAGCTTTAATCAAGCTATCAGGTTATTGAGCTAGATTCGCAATAGTGAGAACCAATCAAAAGCAATATATAATCAGCTTGCTAGATGATGAGGTATCAATACTTGTTTTCTTGCTGTGGCGGGCGGGACAACGATCTGTATATAGCAGGCTGTTAAGACTTCACTAGTGGTTAGGACTACCACCAGTCAACCATGATTTAGCGGCTACTAGAGTTCGTTCACGATTAGAATAGCAAGCCTGTGTACTACTGTAGTCAAGCGAGCATTTGTAAACCTACACATGTAAATATCAATTATCAAAGAATATGTACAAGACGACTGTAGATAAAGATAAATCAATTTTATTGAAGTTTTCTTATATTTTCTACTATTAAAAAGTGTGTATTTCACATACTTTATATAATTTCAATAATACAAAGAAGATAGTCTTGCCATTGACAGGGCAGTGTTCATGTGACCGACCAATGAACGACGTGATCGACTTGCTATTCTAATCGTGAATGAACTTTAGTAGCGGCCCAATTGCCTGAAGAACACTTGTTGACCAATATTCTTAAACAGACAGCTATGCAGTAGGTACAAGATCGAAGCAGCGTGAAGGATTGCAAATAGACACCTTTACTACACTTGGACTGGAAAAGGAAAAGGCTACAAGGCTTTAAACCATTAGTGTGGAAAAGTGGCTGTTGCACAATGTAACCTAGTAGGTTCTTCGACAGAAAGGTATGTGTATCTGAGGGGCATTAACTTCATCGGCTCTTTATCTGCAGGCGTGGAACGAATATACCTACTAGGTAGGTAGGTATGCGAGTTCCACTCTAAGACTAATTAGCCATACCGGCCATACCTAGGTACTAGGAAAACTTCAAACTCTAAACAGGGCAATAGAGGCTAGAAGAACCCCAGTCTACATTCACAGGCTTCAAGCCTAGCCGACTAAGCTGGCAACTAGGTAGCAAGTCTGGGGCCTACATTTGGGTTGGGGTAGGTCAGCAAAGCTTTACTGCCTTGTGGGTAGACCGTACTAGGTAGGTAGGTGTGTGTAGACAAGGCATGATAAATTAAATCCCACTTACATCATCCGGTACCGAAAACGAATGGTTCTGCGAATCGAGAGTTTTTATAGTTATTTCTATCATGGTGAAGTCTTCGACTCCTGAAACGTAAAGAAATTAATTTTAAACCTAAAACTGTTTAGAATTTAGGCAAGTCCATTCTAAAAATGGTTGATTGATCATGGATGCCTGCTGCTATTCCCTACCTTTAACACCGAAGTTTGTCCTCTACGAGGGCAATAATGGAAAATATGAATCCAAATTATAGGAATGTAGGAAATATATGACAAATTTATTTACCGAAATGTCATACAAATAAGTAAAACACAGTGAAATCACCAATTTCTAGAATATACTTTGATGACTTCACTCACGGAACAAAAATTTCAATCTCTCGATATCTCGCACTCGACTGTCGAAGAGTCGAATGATCAAATTCGATACGTTCGAGCTTCGACGTCAACGTTTCGACTAGTCGAATGTCGATAATCGAAATGGAAATAAAACGCGGCATTATTCAAACTCTGTCCATAAGAGCATTTTATTGAATTTTGACATTCGCTCTCTTGTTCTTTGATGTTGTTACTATTATTTTTAATTTACAAATTATTTAATGTTTAATAAATACACTTTCAAAATTAATTAAACGTAAATAATAAATTTATAAATAATTGAATCGATTTAAAGCTTCCTATTTTCTAACAAGGGTCTTCATTTAAACATGATTTAAATATACATTCAACATGTTGAATGTGTAGGCATATTTAAATACTCTACTCTTTAATATACTCTACTCAAGTGACCGTGTAGATGCGGTAAAGGAGTTTCAGGACAGGTTAATACATTGTTGCGTGCAATAGATAGTGCATGATCAAAATGTCCAAAATTAAATAATTTAGAGTGGTTTTGTATAAATTGAATGTGGTGTCGGTAGCCTTTTGAGTTATCCAATGTCCTTGTTATACGAACCTACAGTCAACAACACACCAAAGTTTTATGTAGCCCCATTATCACAGACTGCTGTTCTCAACTTTTTTTCTCCATGATACTAAAATCCAATTGATGGCAGAGTCTTGATAAAATGCTCCTTTATTTTACCGATTAAACTAGAACTTAACAAATGAATTCCTATGAAGGTAGCAGGTTCGCTAACTCCTTGTGTTATCTTGAAAAAATCGAAACTCAACGGACCAATTTGTGGATGTATCCAAAAATACAGCTCGAATTGGACGGAATATAAAAACGGCTTCGTTAAAAACGAAAGAATGTTCTAACATGTGGAGGCATTCCAAAGAACGCCGAAATGGTAGCAGCTCACCTAATTGGATCAATATTTTACGTATAAGATAGGATATATTTTTCGAGTCGACACACGAAAGGTGGATCAAGATAAAACTATTATGCAAAGATTTTACCTCCATTGAGTATGCTATACTTTGTTTAGTTTTTGCTGAAGCTTTCCCGTTCCAAACAGTCCCTTTTAACTTTGACTAAAGAAATAATAAATTATATTTAAAAATTAATAATGTAAATAAGACGTTTCTTTTTGAAATA
This sequence comes from Leuctra nigra, assembly GCA_934045905.1. NCBI lineage: Eukaryota > Metazoa > Arthropoda > Insecta > Plecoptera > Leuctridae > Leuctra > Leuctra nigra. The sequence goes on along the minus strand of OW203764.1, from coordinate 10,219,688 downwards.
ATGACTGAAGCTTTATGGATAGTATGTCTAACCGAACAATATAATCTAGGGAATCTGTAACTGCAAAGTCACCTATGATTGGACACAAAATCACTTGTTTTGACACTAGAGTGATGTGTGAATATAGTCACCTGTTAGTACAATCAATATTGATTTGCACCAAGAAACACTTGAAATGTTGTTGAGGCGATGAAGCGTGCTCTGAAGGTTTGGGGAGGGGGAGGGGTCAATACAATGTTAGATTGCATCTGCCTTGTTGATGTTAATATAGAATGTATGCAAATCAACTTGAAATATTGTTGTTTGTAGCAAAAACAATGACATGCATACCTAACACATAAGTAATGATAGGGACATTTTTTTAGCAGGTGTCTTTTTTACTGTAAAAATATGGGGTTATGCAATACTAGTAAGCTAAATTGCTAAAATCGCTAAAAACTATTTTATAGGTAGTTGGCAGAGACAGATTGATTTTTTTTTAAAGTGCAGACGGTAGGATTTGTAAGATTTTTTCGGAATTCAACTGTATGGTGATGTTTTTTTTAAAATCTGGACTTTACAATTTGAACTTTTACCAACTACCCTGATGCTATAACTGTCTGTGTCATAATATTAATATTTTTGCTCTCATTAACGCATTATGAAACCACCGAGCGATTTGATAGTTGATAACTGTGCCTCAGAGGTAGAAGGACCTATGTCCAGTTCAATGATTCTCGAGGTGAGCTCAATAAAATAGTATTCTGGGCTAGAGTAGTCCCTTCATCCCATCACATTATTTATAATAGTGACAGTGACGCTAGTCATACTTCAATATAACTGTATTTGTTTACAGCAGTCAAATTGCATTTGATTGAGCTTGATTACATGACTCCAAAAGTGTGCAATGCAAAACCGAGAAAATGGTCATCGGGCCTTCTACCTCTGAGGTACAGGTATATAATTTTCAATATGGTTTGGTAAAGTAAATAACGTAAGATGTTTAGGAAAATATCACTCAAGATAATTTAACCTGGCGTGCGCATGATTTCATTTGTCATCACAAAATAATTGCAGGAGTGCTCAAAAAAGATTAGCGGTAAAGTCTAACTGGTGAATTGAACGATATGTGTCAGAGACAAGGGTGGGAACTCTGATATTATACAAGTAGGTATTTGAAATAATCCCCTCACAGAGAGTGACTCTTGACAATGTCTGAAGGGATTACCCCCCTCCTGGTCCATGGCCGCGTGCGTGGGCAGAACACGTTGTTATTGCTAACAAGAACCCACCACCGGATCATTATATCACTGTTCCAGACTCTCACAGACGGAATAATGTTAGTACGATATCACGTGGTGAGAGCACGTGACGACGCCAGAGGTCGCGTGACGCGAGCGTCGGGACGCCCACTTTGAGCGCCGTTTTAACGACGTGACGTCGGGAGGATGATACGAGGCGGGTATACTCGGGGACAAACGAAGGCGACAGGAAGAATATTAAAAAATATGTAAAATAAATAAATAAAGATAACAAAAAATCTATATAAAAAAAATCTATAATTAAATATAAAAAAAATCAATAAATGTTTATAATTTATATTATTTTATATCAATTTTCTGGACACTTACTATAATTTTTACCAGTAAACTCCGTGATGACGTTCACTATCATAGCAAGTCGGTCAATGATTAAAATCGGATTAAAATAAGAAAAATTTACATAATGATCCTTTCCGAATGTTTTGTATAATTTTGCAGAATATAAGCGTGAAATTGGGAACTCTTCGAATAAATTTGAAGAACACTGATTGCAAAGCGAAAGCAGAGATAGGTTCATGAAATCTTATTCTGAGAAATTAGCAAATAAATTACAGGACATTGAGTAGATTTCAAGGTTTGCGGAATACTTGTCGTTTCACCATGGAGTTATAAATTGTACACTGGTACGGCAAGATAATGTAGAACTTGTTCAATATTTCTTTACGTCAGAGGTAGAAGGGCTAAAGTCAATTTCAATTATTATCCATGTAAAATATGCCCCGACACAAGTCTTCATGACTTATTGGGGTACATCAAACTACTATGTGAACACTGTGTGAACATCCTCACCACTCTCTGTACCATTTTGAAAAATAAAAATAAATAAAAATTAAAAATCCAGTATGATCCATTTTGTAATGGTGACCATAAATAAAAATAAGTAGGTAGGTACTTCAAAATCAATCAAAATTTTGATCAAAATCAAAATCCACACAAAATCAAGAAAATCGACTGCTAAGTTACCTCTTAGATTTATCTCTCAAAATCGTCAGTGTCAAAAGTCAATCCACAGTTTCGACATCGTACCGACATTGATTCAACTCCAAGGTATAATATTTGCGAAACAGGAGCGCGGCTCTGTGATAATGTTCCTTATCCCCAACTGATGTCGAAACCCCGCTGGCAGACGTACGCGCATGGGAACACAATGGGATTTCCAACCCTCCCGCCTCTCCCAAACACAATCCTCTTACATCCCCATTCCCCGCGCAGTGGGATGTATGTAGTTGGCTCTCATTACACGGGACTCAATCAAAGTCAAACTTGCTCCGACTTACCGAACATTCTCCTTGTCAGTTGCGTTGCTGTCACTCCCAACCACCGGGATAATGTATGACGACATCATGATGCGATGCCACCCACTTGGCTTTACGAAAGAACACATACTTTTGCAAATTGTTATAGTAAAGTTCTAAATCAAATCGTGTTTATTGCTTTTCTTTGTGAAATAAATTATAATTATACTAGTATTATCATATTGCAACCATAGTAGAATATGGTTTCAAAAAAATAAAAAGTACCTATACCATGAGTTCCAAATAATAGCAAGGTTTTGGGAAAATATAGTTGTCTAAATAGTATGTCTAAATCACATAGTTTATTATTCCTCTTACATTATATTGTAATTTTAGCATGGTTATGTGGCAGAGCAGCCTCTGCAGTATACGAAAGCATTCTGCATGCTGAACATCGCCATTTTCGTATTTGTTACAACCTGTACACTTACTGAAATAAAGTCTTTTTATTATTATTATTATTATAACCTGGATTAATTAAAACACACGCACACCGGACATATCGACATAATATACCATACATATCGTTACAAATTGTGTTGTTATGATTGAGGGGACATGGAGTTTTCGTGTGTCTCTATGTCGCTGTGTCACGGTGTGTTTATTGGTTAGCTACTTTCTGTGTTGTGATTGAGCTGGCGGGTTTGTTGTTCACGTCAGCTGTTTTTATTTGAGATGATTTGAGGTTTCGCGGTTTAGGTGATTTTCGCGTCAGTGTGCACCTCACGAAGATTATTGAAACATCGTCGAAATATTTTGTTGTATTGAGGTAGATTATCTTCTCGTTTATTATTATCATCTGGATAGCTCCAGTACTGCTACCAACCAAACAACCAAATCAAAAGTGAGCATTTAGATTGAAATACCTAATCCTTTAAATTTTTGTCATAAGGAAAAATCTCGTATTTTTCGCATTTTCGTTATTTAATTTTTAATTTTCTTTGTCTAAATACTCACCAATAAGGTGACTCACCTCACCTTCATACTTCACCTCATACTCACCTTCTAAGCTGCAGTCATTCACGTTGATATTGCATATAAGAATCTCGAAGAAGGAGAGGAAAGTTGGCACAATACTCGGCACAATATACGTCTGATATCGCCAGCAAAGGTCTGAAGTACCTACTGCCGAGGTCAAGTGAAGCGTTGAGAGAGCGAGCGTGCTGAAGTGCAGAACCATGCAGAACCAAGCCCTTCCTTGATGTTCCTGCTCTCCCTGAACATCCCCTAGTCCTGTATATTTCCAGAGATTCCCACGCCGTGGCATGTGCGAGACGGAATCGAAGAGGTTTGGATTCACGTTGTACAGAAGACAAGAATTGACCATTTGCGTCCGCGGGTGGCCTATTCTAAGTAGAACGTTTTCCCAATTCCATTCTGATGGAATCCGGCTCACGGCATTGCATGAAATAATTCCATCAGAATTGAGTATTTAAAAGTTCTAGAACAGGGCCCCAGGATTTCTCCGCCGATGGGGGGGGGGGGGGGAGGGGGGATGCGGATCCGGAAAAATATGATTGATTTTAACTAATTTTCAAGCATTTTGGTTCGAGGAAAGGTGACAGAATAAACAGAAAAAAGCATAAAAATGTGTTTTCTTCTGTTTCGATTTTAGCAATATTTTTAAACCTTTTTTGAACCATGAAAACGCAATTATTCAGAAATTATCACAAATATGATAAGTATTCGAGGAGCAAAGCATCTAGTGGAGCGGTCGCTCCACGCCAGCCAAGTCGTACGGCGCGCACACTCTCAAATAAAGGCTGGAGCAAACCCACTTTTACTGTAAGCATCAAAGTGGCATTTTCGGCCTACTGGATCTTAAAATTGGGAAATCTCACATTGTTGCGATATATCTTAATTTCGAGCTATGGCCCACCCTACAACATATACCAAATTTGGGAACAATAGGTTACGCCCTTTGCACGCTAGAGGGCCGTGAAAACAGTGTTTTAGGGCGGTTTTCATAATAATAATTCCTTTTTCTGGAAAGAGCAAATATTTTTTTTCGAGAATTTACATTATTTTTTCCGTTTTTGGGTTTCCAGGCGACCCTGCCCCCCCCCCCCCCCCTCCCCCTTCTGGATGCCCATGGAATTGACCAATCATCTGACTATAAATGTCTGTATGTTAACTTTCCAGATCACACTTTAGCGGAGTTAGCACATTATCATGGCCTCTGATTCTAGTATTTTGGGTCGTGATTTATGATCATTGGGAGATCTGTACAATGATTATTACCTGTGGCATTGTTACACGTAATAATTTAAACCCCATATCATTTAGCATCAGTTCCACAGCATCACACAAGGAGCGCGTCATATCTGCGCAAGGACAGATGTTATTGGTTATTATTGGTCTGTAATTGGTTGGTGAAACGTGGAACCATAGAGGTAAGAAGGTGGAACTCTTGACAGAGCAAGCACGTGGGAAGAGTTTTATTATTTAAAAGTTGACAGCATGCATAACACTTCAAGTTTATTATACAGTGTGCAGTGCAGATGACAAGAATATTATGTTTAAATTTTATGGAAGATTAATAAAATCGGAAAATCGAAATGGGACTCCTGCGCATTTCAAATATTTATACCCATATCGTTTAATTTTCAATTTAACCTTCAATTCATAGATATTAAATGAGTGTTGACGATATTTCTAAACTGAAATGACGTGAGGTGACATGTTGATGATTCTTGATCAGAGATTCGCTTCCTTTTTATAGACGATAAAAGGAATTACTTTTATAATGTGTCAAGATGGATAATATCTGATGCATCCACCAAAGTGCCACTTCATATTATGTATATTATTCTGAGCATCGCCGGATAATCGCTAGCGTTTTGCATAATTTTCTGTCAAACGTAAATTCCTAGAGAATATTTTAACATTTTTAAATATCATATCATAACTTTTGAACCAATACAATTTCTTCAACATGGATATCTTCCATATCTTCCATATCATTCTGTGTTAATCGACTTTAGAATATTAACACCAACTTCTAAATAGAGTTTTTTTTACTAAAACTTTGGAAATTTAGTTTGAACATCTTTGATCGTCCCTAATTTTTCACCTAATGTATTTGACCACAAAAATTTCAACGCTAATTTTTAGGTTGTAAATAATTTGATCAGCCCAAAGGTTTCGGCAATATTATCCCCCAACCCCTTTAGCTCGGGGTATACAGTCGAGGTATAAGATATGATCAGATAAAAACCGTTAGGTATAAGGCCAAAAATTGATGAAAACAAAAAATTGAGTAAAAGAAACTTTAAAGAGTTGCATTGAATTGTAAACTAATTTATGCACATATATTTATTGGTGTAATGAAATAGCCGATAAAATCAGTGAGTTACTGGTATTGTCATCACTATCTCTCAAGATTCGGCATGGCCTGACGGGCGCCGATGGGTGGGGGGGGGGGGAGGGGGGGGGGCGCGTGACTGTTGGCAGACAGCGAGTGACATGGCCGCCCAACACTCGGGTCAGAGGTCACCGCCACCCCGCAGCGAGGACAACACATTACCGAACAATAGACAACAAGATCACGTCCAGCCTGATGGATGACGGACAGCGTTGTAAATGGAGTTGGTGCAATTGTCGGGGGGCTTCATTCATGTTTTGAGGACGATGCTCAGACAATCCGCCGCCAAACCGCACGACGTCGATATTCGATCATCAATCAGTATCAGAATCGATCAATGGAGATGCCAAGAGCCACGATAAATATTACAAATATTTTCATCGAGCATCTTCTTCATAACTTGTACCTCAGAGGTAGAAGGGCAGAAGTCCATTTGATCTATTTTGCGTTGCACACTTTAGGAATGTTTTCGCGCCAGTTCATTTGGTTTTCCCGCCCTTCTTGCTTTTGACCTTGTGTCATATTTTCAGGTTAGCTGATGCAGGTAATGAGTCACACGTGGATTTTCCTGCCGGTTTGCCTCGTGGAATTCGAAGCCAGTTTCTCAGAGTATACTCGTACAGAACTTATTTCTCGTTCACTTCAAGTGTTAGTTCATTTAAGTGCAGAATCGCTTTCCTTATCATTTTATTTTCTTCCCCGAGTTGCAACGTCCTAACCCACAGCTACTTTCCAACTCGGCGACAGCGACGTCCAACATCGAGAACGACGCCTGACATACTGGACCAGGGTAAGCCCTAAAATACTTTACAGTCTCTGTCTTCTCTTAAAATATCAAAACAAAACGCGCCATGCATAGCGTCAAAGTAATGAAGCTATGTCAACAAATACAGATGTATTGAAGTATTCTCTTCAGTATACAGATATGAGTGGATGGATGAAAGAAGAATTGCTTGTTTATGATCTCACCTCAAGAATCATTGAAATGGACTTACGCCCTTCTACCTCTGAGGTGCAGGTACGTTCTTTTCTTCACTTCACCCACCCTCCACTGCAGCGTTTTGCATGCGATTACCATCTTTATTGCAAGACATCCTTTGTGTGTAGGAATTTGATGGTGCAACAGGCAAAAAACTAGATTTTGTCATCTTTGTTCGTATTCATTGGGAGGTCTTGTGGTGCTTTTCAAAAGTTGGAACTGTCCACTTTTATACTTTGAAGGGCAGGTGACGGAACTAAGAGACTTCATGAAGAAGATGGTGTTTCAAAAATTGATCAAACGAACTCTGTCTTTTGCTTCTTTATAGTTTATCATAAATCACAAAGTGTAATACAAAATTATTGTCACAGTCTTTCCGAGTCTTCAGGCGCGTAGGAACTAAATTTGCAAGGGGAGGGGGAATAATATTGTAAAATACCTTTAGCTGGACATACTAGTGTCTACAAAGACAATGGGGGGTCCAGGGCGCCCAGCCCAGGATTTTTTTTGAATTTCAGACATAATTTGGTAAATTTCTACGCGATTTTAACACTTTATAACCAAATTTTTTTCTTGACACATAAATGTTTAAGAACATAGGGAGGGGAATTGAATCAGGGGGGGGGGGGATTTTACTCCCATTCTTCCCCCCTTCCTACGCGCCTGCGAGTCTTTCATTCAATATTTTCGTCACTGATTCTGGTTTCGATTCATTATCAATCCTCTCATTTCAATCGTCCTTAATTACTTTTATTTGATTCATCGAACTGAATGTTTAGGTTCGAGCCCAGGACAGCACGTCCTGATTGTGGCATAATGTAATTTCTTCCATCATCCCTGTGCTATCATAGACACAGTGATAATGATGCAACAAAGTCTTCAACTCTTTGATGTTTCAACCATTCCATTGATTTTTTAGCAGCAAAAGAACAACCGGCAAGATCAAAGAATACCGCCAAAAAAGGCCACTTATTACATTATTAACTGAAGTGAATTTCATGGTGAAGGATTGTAATATTTCTCTGTGGAAGATATTAGTGCATTGTTTTGTCAAGTGTTCATAATTTGGTGACATATTTTCGATGCATGTAGCGATTTTAATGATCTCTCTGAACATCTCGCTACTTGCAGTTATACGTCTACCCCCGGCGTTAGTTCACATAGAAGTCGTAGAGACCATCCAATTAACTTGGAAAAAGCACAGAAAGAGATGATACTTTTTTCTGCATTCGCCAATCCGCAACTGTCTCGTTTACCCTATTTGAAAGGCGGAAAACAAAAATAAATTGAGTAGAAAAAAATTCTCAAAAAGTAAAAGAACAAAAAAACTACAAAAATCTAAGGAAACTCGTTTTCGATTTCGTTGCTAATTAGTTTGGTTAACCGGTCACTAGTATAACCATAAGCGGGCAACTAAACCGATCATGATACATTCGAGATAGTTGGACAGTGAGAAGAACTAGTGAAGGATGCTTAGTTGCAAACTTACCACCATCGTGTAGGAGAGCAATATTAACAGTGCATCAACACGTGTGTGATGACTAGATCAACTCAGACGATACCAAATCTATCAAACTCATCAATCATAGTACTCGTCATTTCTGATTAACGAAATATAAAAAAAGCAATATCTTCGGCAGAAAGTTGAAATGTGACTACGATTGGGTATGTGGCGGCGTTTATTTGAAACGTGCTGAGTTTCGAAGTGAGGCCCTCGAGATGGAATCGCCGGTACGACACCGTCCACTTTTGCTCGGCCGCCATGTTGGATTAAAGATGCCTTCGTATACAGAAGATAACACGGTTTAAGGTGAGAATTGTGCTCTCTTTAGAATGTAATAATCAAATGAATATGGTTACTAATGTATTCTGTTACAAAACGTTTCCAAATTAGTTTCCGAAATGCTCACCGAATATGCTAAAGCTATGCCCGCATGCATAGATGCATCCACCAATTACGCCAGTGCAAATTAAATTAATTAATTAAAATATTTCATGAGGTCTTCAGTATATTTTTATTTCACTTCACATTGAGGTTACTAATCCGTCTTTAGTAAGTCAGTAAAGTTTAGGCAATATACTAGCGACATTTGCGTTGGACACTGTAAAAAGAAGTACCCAAAACAGCGTGCATCAAAAACAACTCGAGCTATATATTTTAGGTCGCATTTTGCCTGAAACAACCCCTAAAATGTGATTCATGAAAATAAAATACTTCGACTCGTGCACATTTTATAGGGGCTGATCAGAGAAAATGTGATCTAAATAAGAGCTGTTTTTGTTCACGCTGGTTTGGCTATTTGTTTTTACAATGTGGCGGAAAATAATGAATTGATACATGATTATTTTGTATAGGATTGGCAAACTGACTTTGCTGCCAGAAATCTATTTTAAAACCGTGCTAACATGGGAATGTTTATAGCATAATCAATCATATAGGAAAGGTAAACTATATTAAAAAGTCCAGTGAATTATCAATTGAAACATCGGCGAAACTAAATCGTGGATATAATCCTCCTGGTTCGGTTTGATGATGCGTGAAGCGTGTAAATATCGTCTTGGTGTCCAGCGAACTGTCGGGGTGTCATGATGGTATCTTCACCTGAGCAGGAGGTAGCTGCCAGACGCTCGTGGCAGCTTCGTTCATCATCTCTCTATACAGGTGCGACATCGAAACAGCAGCCGTACCTTAACCTCGCAATAGGAAAACATGCGAACAATTTGCTGCATCATTTCATCAAGTTCAAGAAAATATCCCTACACTTAACCACAATAACAAATTACAGAGTAATGCAAAGCATTGTTGAAAAGCTACCCCTAAGTGAAAAATATTAAAGCTCGCATGACGTGATTGCGGACATCCTCTTTTACAGCTAAAGCAGAGATTTCACTTTTTGAAACAATGTATACCTATACGTATTCATCTTTTAAACATAAAAAAAGTCGAAGGCTAAGCAATAGTTATCAACTTTTTCAAGTTTTATACAATGTAAACGTAAAACGGTTTCAGAACGTGAAAACTCTAGAATGGCCTCCCAATTCTTTTTGTTTTTTTACATTTTGGTGGAGGTGCCGTGTGCATTCGAACAGTCAAATATTTAGATAATGATCATGTCAATCTGGATTTTCATTGCCAAACCTTTGTTCTCAATCAATTATTATGATTGTAAGTTAAAGCGTGGGTTAGAATGTATGCGTGGGATGTCGACAGACAAGACAATATGTCATCACGTAACGCACGTTGAGGAGCTTAAAAATAAAAGCTCGGAATGCAGCAATACGTACATTGGTTTATTGATTGAGTTCTTCCTGGAATATTTATTTTAAAAATTAAAATATTTCTATACAGTTTCGTTTCCCGTTTTGGAAACTTCTTCAGAGACAAATTAAATATACGTTCATTTTAAAGATGTCACGAATGGATAATTCATTACACACACAAAAGTTGAGTTAGAAATTTGACGATCCAATATCAAATCTTTTCGATTTCAAATTAAAATAATGATTCTTTGCGTTCTCAGTGTTCTCAATTGCTATTTTCTGAGTAATTGCAATTTGTGTCAGAAAACTTTGTACTAATAGTTACTGATAAAAGTGAATGCCTGTGTAAAATCCCAATCTGTTTGAATGATTGTTTTGAATGGAGTGTTGCAATGCTCATGACCACGACTGTATGATTTGAGATGGGCTATCCGATCACGCGACGCGGGAAGGAGATCGGACAAGCGGAATGAAAGTGAAACCTTGTCCGGATGAAAATCCGATCTTCTCTCGGTTACTTAATCGAGCTGAAACCAGGTCGTTTCACCCGCGACTGATTCTTGTCAATCTATTATTGATCGATTAGTCTGTCCAACACGTTTCCAAGTTTTGTTATTCAATGAAAATCTCGTGATCTTTTCTCGATACACAAAACATTGAGAGTTGTTAAAAGTTCTTCAAAGAAAGAAGATTCATTAATTTAAATTCATTCACGAGAAACTTGTTACCTTGTGTATTTTTAATACAAATAAAAAAATAGTTAAAACTACCTCTGGTTGACTGGAATATTAATAGTCCAATTTACATAAGGCGTAAATTCCGGTGTTCTCGATAAAAACAGTCTGAAATATCTGAAAGTTTTAGATTTTTTAGCTTTTGACTTGCAACGATTACGCAGCAGAGCAGATGGTGGACATCGTATAGCAACACACAGTGTAAGTAGTTTTTAGATGTCATTTGACAGCTGGATATAATTCACAATTTTATCGCCAGGTGATTTCAAACAAGGTTATAAAGAAAATGGTTTCCATTAAGATATATCGAAAATATTATAGGATACCTAACCATGAAAATAAGTTAGTAAATCCATAATCACGATAAGAAAACTTACCTAAATGTAAGTTCGAAAAGTTTATTCTCAAACGAGAGGAGAGACATATTTAAAAAATTGCGAGAGATACCATTTCGATTTTGCAATCCTGAAGATGAAATCCAATGTCTTCGTTATTTTCTCTCCTTCAGAATATCAAAGACGTTATTTCTAAGCTGGATCTTAAGAATTTGTTGTCAAAGGATGAAGCCTGGAAAAGCAAAGGTTCACAAAAGTCACAGAGTGAAAACCGAGATTCAGACCTAAGCGAATGTCTTAGGAAAATGAAAAGAAGAAAAACAATTCTATGAACAGAGATTGCTGGATTAACTCTGCTTCGGATTTTAATGATCATTCTCGTTGCCTGGAGACGAGGGCATTCAAGGGGACATGAATTCTACTCAACTCCAAACGGAAAGGAGGAAATGGGTAAAATAATATCATTATCTTCAGACTTCTGGAAGCGTAGAGTCATATCGAGCTGCTAGAACGAGATAACTGGGAGTCAAATATTAATTTCAAAGCAAAATGTAAGAAAACATCCTTGCAAACATTACGAATTGATCAAGGCTTACAATTTACAAATGTGTGTCAATTGTGTGACTCAACACAATTTGTGACTCTTTCGCTATGAAAATTGTAATGAAGTATACACAATTTTCACTGATCTGATAAAAATATGAATTTCCGCCCTTCCTGTAGGAAGACTCATTGGGGGGGGGGGGGGGGGGGGGGGGGGTTAGTTAATTGTTGACATTTGTTCTGTTACTAGGGCACGGGCCATGAGAGATAAAACAAATGAAGTTCTGCTCCTTTCACTATAGTGGCGCTAGTGGTTTGAACGCAATGTGCCTATAATAACACACTCGCGAAGACATGCGCGTCAATACCGGCACCTCCACCAAGTAAGCACATCGCTCGTGGCTACAAAACAACCAGCGAATACTCTACTTTTCCATTATCAATTGTCATTTAAACAGAAATCTATATGTACCAATACAATAATAATTCATCGTCACCCACTCTTCTGACAACGCTATTGTGCTCAATCCTCTATACAATTAATATTTAAAATATTATACCCTCAAGCATTCCAGTGGAAAAAATGAATCTATTCGTGTCAAATAATAAAATACAACACCAAACTCGAAACTATTAAAATAAAGCAAACATTTCGACAAGTTTGATCTATGAGGGCGCGTTCCTAAAGTCTGGTCCGGGTCGCAGACTCCGCGTCCGCGAGATCATCGCTCACCTGGCGCGGAGTTTTGGAACACGCCCTTACATCCTTCAAACTTTCCAACACCACCATAGGTCCAGTTAATAATTCATTCATTCATGTTTAATTTAGCCCTAACTTTGTTCCACACGAAATACTATTTGAATTAGAATTCATCCCTTACTTTTCTGATTGATTTAAGAGGAAAATAGACATATTAATTTATAATGCTATAAAAGTGGGGTACGACATGATTGAAAATCATATAATAATCCAAATTATAGAAAAGTTGCTTCTTTCACAAACTTAAATTTATAATTATTTAGAAAATGTCTGAAATTATTTGGTAGGTTCTAACCCTACGTCATTAGCTTGCAAACTGCATGCATTTATTGTAAAGCCCAGTCCAGGGTGTATGGATGCCCAGGCCATACTTTCAACTTATGGTTGAGCAAATTGGTTTTGTACCCATAAATGCAGTCACATTATTGTCAACGAAATACTCTAAGCATAACTTTCGCACTTTATCGGAACCAAGTTACTGTTACAATTAGCATATACATTTTAACACCAGGAAACGCTCGGTGTAACGCGTTGATAAGCGAGCCTTCGTATTGAATGCGAATTAGTGGGAAATATGTTCCTCTACTGACCTTGAGAACCCTTTTGAAGATAATCTAACTCATTCATCAATGTGGCAGTGATAAAAAAAGTGATAGGTACATTTTGACATGTATTTCAAATTAAGCATAAAAATGTCAGTAAAATGTCAATTACTCTTGAAGTTTAATAAAGCTGGTTCCAATGACCATGCAAAATTTGGTGATGATCGGTCAAACGATTCCATCAATTTGCACACAAAGTTTCTTTCATCCCCATTTCCAAGATAACTACAAACTACAAATCAAGTTTCCAATGAAACCAATTGACTGATCTTGCTGAAAATCATTTTGTCACGAACCAGAATAGTAATATAAGTTTTGTGAAAAACTTGGCCTGATCCGCATCTTCGTTTGGCAGGAGACAAATAACACACACACCGACAAAAAAAAGAAGATATTCGAGTCATAAGTTTCAAGTGGAGACGCTCGCTGCGCTCGCTTGATTAAAATCTAGAGTATGCTAGGAAAAACGCTTTCTTCACGGTGAAAAGTAAACTATAACACAACCACCCCTGAACGTTGTATTAATTAAAGGTGTCGTGAAGTCTATGATTGAATGATCCAGATGACAGATCGACATGACGAGATGCAGTGATGTACCTGTCAGAGCGATTCCACTTCACCACCGCGATCTCTTGTTCTGTGATCACCCAGTCAAACACGCCACCTCTCATTAGTCAGAATATTAGTCCGCGAGTGCGAGGTGCTCGTGAATATGTGTGTAATTATCACATTTTGCCACTAATTGCGTCGAGTACAACAATGAGTGCGAAGTTGACTGAACATGAAGGATCTGGATGGAGCGTGATTCGAAACAATTGTTTAGAAGATGTGAATTCGTGATAGAAGATAGTGGCATATTTCATTTCATTAACAAACTAGGATAACGCTATGTTATGCGTCGATAAGCGAGCATTTGTATTGCATGCGAATTACTTGTGTGAATCTTGCTGAGAGACAACATGAGTCAAAGGAGCAAATTTCTTTGAATAAATTTGAAATTTTAAAAAAGTGTAAAATGTCAGTCAAATGACTATAATTTCTCTGAAAATTGTAAAATACACCTTAAACGTTGGTCCCAATGACCATGTAAATTTGAAGTTGATAGGTCAAACGGTCCATTTTCGATTTTTAACCATCACTGGACCTTGTCCTATACACTACACATGATCGCTCATAGCGTAGTGTGTGCAAAATTTCAGATTTATTGGTAGAACGGTGTGAACTGGGCATTAACAACAAAAACACAGACATACAGTCAGACAGACACACAGATAAACAAAAAAGAGAAAGAATCCCAAATGAAGAAAATAACTATTAAGTATTTAACCGCATACACTTGCAAGTTATCACTTTATTTTCAATGAACACACGTGACAACAAATGACAAAAACTCTCAGTAACGTTTTGGTCAATTAGGTACTTATCACTCTTTTCTGCATACATTAATCGTCATTAATTACTGTGAATTACCTCACACTGAAGACTCTAAAACTCTTTTAAATCTGACATTCTCTTTGGTACACAAATGTAAACGTGCTTAGAACAATGTATGGAATAGAATAGATGATGTAAATATATTTTGGTTTATTTCCAGATTGTGTTACCATCCATTTTTCAAAAGTGATGGTTAAATCGTCTGTAACTCAAAGTTTGTAAAAGAAATTGATAGTTTTGAAATAAATAGTCTATGCTGTGAAGAAAATCATTAAGAAAATTCTTAAGTATCGGATGAATGATTGTTTCCACAGTTCGAAACGAAACACAAGGAACACTTTGGCTGTATTGATAAATGATATGAAGATGACTGAAGAATGATGAATTGTTCTTTCCACTTTGAGTTGTAACGGGAGTAAAATTGCATACATCTTTGAAAGAGAGCCAAAACATTTGACATATACGAGTACGAAACGAACCAAAGGCAAGGTTTTAATCTTTGATTTTCATTCCATTTTTGCAAAACATGAAAGAGTCCCAAAGTTGTCGATATCAATTAATCACGGTCGTTAGCTCTTTTAACTCAATCCGGTCTGGACTCGAAATGTCACCTTCCAAAGATTAACTTGAAATTTGAGCAGAGGCAGAGTTAAAGTAAATTATTTTAATGTTAAGCATAGCATGGTAGTAATAAGCAACAAAATCTATGACATATCTCATTTATCTTACCGTATCTCATATTAATTTTGATGATTGTATTGTGTTGTGATTAATTGTGGTTAAACTTAAATCGTATACAACACTATTCGTATACTTGCCTATATGTTGAAGTTTTCAGTCAACGCTTCTATGCTCTTTCCAAACTCTACGTTATAGGAAAAATTCACATACCTAGATAATTTATTCAACAGTTTGTGATGACTGAAAAAAACTAAAATCAATCTCACAAATAATATAATAATGAATTTTTCTTATTTGAATGTATAGCTATGGCTATGTGAATGTATTATTATTTATTTTATGTGTGCATTCTTCGACAGGTTAAGATCATCTTCGTTCACCTTCTCCATTTAATCGTTCAAATAATAAATAATAAACACAACAGCAACACATTCTAGAGTTTCAACTAGTAATTTGTCACGGAGAATTTTCAGTTGTCAAGGTATGAATTGATCTGTAGGTGGATTTGACGTCTAACATGTCAGTTGTAATGGAAGACCCAGAAGCGTTGATGACAGTTACACGAGGTCTCCACCTGGACCGATAGCCAGCCTCCCGGCCTGTCATCGAACCCAGATCAGAAATATTGATCAGACGAGACACTTCGACAGGCCAACACAGAACAGAATATTCGCCACAGAACGAGTTTTTATGGCTGGTCAGAAATGATGTGGAGAACTGTGGAAAATGATTCCTTGGCAATTTTCAACTTTTGCGTAGGAAGGTGCAATTTTTTATGGTGTTTGAGGGAAGGAAGTAGATGTGTCAATTTCGTATTTTAGAATCTTTTTTTATTTGGTAGATCAATTATCAATCTGATAAATTTTTATGATCAGGATAATTTTTATAAGAGGCATGGGTGTACCTATAATTATACAATGAGTTTTCCTAGAAATGTTTAGTTAAGCAGATAATAATCCTATCCAGAATTATGTAAAAAAAAGTTCGTATACTACAGCTAGCTTTTGGTTTTGCCATTGAGCTGGTTTCTGGCCAATTTTTCTACGTTTTACATTTTGGTAATGCCTCCTCGTTTTAATGAATAATATTATGTTAGGTGACAGTTGCTCGAAACATCAACACAACTTCATCTTTAACGTGGCGCGATGACTCGATATAGCACATTTTGATTTATTTTCGAAATTGCCATTTCAAAATACCTTTTACAACAGTTCAACTATATTTAAGCATAAACTATTCATTTAATGTCCTGAAGTTTGCAACTCCCGCCCAATAATGAGTTTTCAATTCTATCTCTTTTGAGAATGTACAAAACTTTAACATGGGAGGTATAGGGAAATCATTTCGAATATGGTTAATAACTTTTAAAATAGCACACGTTGGTATCGTTTTCAATTTTTTCCCTCAGAGTATGTCCGTATGTCTACCAGAAAAAAAGTTTTTTTGTTAAAATCTGACGGTACAAAATAATTAGAACATCATTTTAGCTTAAAAATGAAACGATTTTACTTGGCTACCATAAGATAACATGGGGGAGAAAACTCAAATTATCTCAGAATCTAGACACGAGAAGTGTTTAATTTTTTCAGGGATTGTGTATGTCATAAATATCAATAAGTACACAAACATTTATGAAGATCTGAGACTATGCCTTGAGTGATCGCGCCACCTTAAATGAATATAACACTCGGCAATTCTTAATTCTGTGTTTCACAAATATAATTTTGAATTTAGCTTTTTTTTATTGTTAAAAGCACAAAGGATAAATCAGGCCTTCTTTTGTCATTCAATCTTTAATAATCTCCACTTATTATTTATGTTGCTCTTGTTTCATACTTGGTAAAGAGCTTTGCATTGCAACAATGGATTTTTTCTTGTAGTGGAAACCATTGTTTCGCTGTTTATTGACGAAGAGTGGGAGGTGGGGGGAGGTCTTGGCAGAAGCTGGATTCTGGTTCTAAACCTGCTTCGAGGAAAAGAAGGAGTTGGTCAAATCTATTCCTACAAGAGTGGACACATAAAACTCGCGACTACACGTATTCCAAAGCCATCCTGCACACCGTACGTATATGTAAACGCAGACACATCATTATTCAAATACAAAGATATCCATTGCCATTGGCCAGCAGAGTCTAAACCGAAAAGAGTTACTGACTTTCTGAATCATCTAAAAGATAAGGAAAACCGATGAAAACAGTTTCGCAAGTTTATATATTTAAGGACCACCCTAGAAACCTGCTCCATCATGGCGCCAACCTTAAGGTTATGACCTTTTTTCTTTTGATTAACCAACCGCGCTTCGTTTTATTCACCACACCATCTTTATTCTTTTTTCTTCTCTCTCTCTCCACGATTGTGTTGTTTGGTATTTTCTTGGCGACTATATATAACAAGTGGCACGACTTAACAATGCTCGCCGATGTTGGGTGACAGTCGCGCTCTATCATTGGCTGAGATCGAGTTTATGAGACAAGTCCCTCGGCTACCGGACAACCCGAGATAATGCTACACACTAGACTAGAACAATAGGCCTGGATGCATATTAGAATATGTTACAAGCTTCCTAGAAACAAAGAGTTAGTCGCAGAGATTATCTATAACTGTGCAGTCCGTTTTTGAAGGAGGGTTTGTTATAAATCCGATGAGCTTCTTGAAATTGTCCATCGTGGAGATGATCATTCGTAGAACTACTATTTAATCATGTTTCTTATAATTGGAGGAGTTGAGAGTTGTCAAGTACAGCTGCTATCTAACTAGAATACATGCAATCCCATTGCTAAGTTTCCTTTATAGTGATTAGTACAAATTTGTCTCAGAATTTATAGAACATTGAACAAAGTAACACTCTATAAACAAAGTCTGACTTTTTGCTAATGATAAACGACACGTCTTCTTGAAATAATTTTATCTATCGACGGTCTATTTCGAACTCTTCCACACTGCATTAATTGGGTTACTTTCATCAGCCCCGCATTTTCCGTGTTTCTATTTTTCGGTACAGAATATCAATTTAGGACCACACATAGGTCACCGTGATGCCATCTGGGTAGCAAGGAAATGTTTTATAGGTGCCGACAGTTTCAACTATACCTGTCTTGATTTGGGAAAGGTAATTAAGATCTATGAGAAATCTTGTAGAGTTACGAGTGAAGAGTTTAGATTTCATCCCCTTTATATACTTCTACCTCCCTTAGAATGCGCGTGCGGCCCCATGCAGAGAACAACCCTTCAGAATTAATGAGATACTAAAAACGGCGTTAAGGGTTTATTTGTTTTGATACGATCTATTCTTCATTTAGTTGTTTTATTTTTTATTAGAAGACAATGTAGTTGCGAACTCTTTTCTGAGAAAGTTGTGAAAGGATTATCTCAGTAAATCAATAAAGCTTACAATTAGATTAAAATAAAATATATTTTATTGTGGGAACTCATAAAGAATTGATAGCTTAAATCTATGATGGTCCTCTTCCGTTATAGCTCAGAACATTACAAAGATAACATTTCTCTTTCCGCAATTTCATAGAATCACGGTAATTATTTAATACGTTTTGTTAAAAAATTTCATTTAAAGATAATTTATTTCGTCTATAATTAAATACGAGATAAGTTTGGTTATATTAATATAGTATATTTTAAAAATATTTCAGGTGACTTTCCTGCGTATACACACTCCTAAAGAAAGATCTACCATAAAAAACACTCCGTGTAAAAAAAAAACCAAGTCTCTTCAACTAAAAAAAATTAGGAAATCTAAAAATTCTGCACTGAAACGTAGTGATATCAAAAAATGAGTCAAGTCAAAACTTTATTTGAAAATTAAAAAATACTTGGCGCATCGTGTATATAAATAGCTTAGAAGTATAGGCTACATGTAAATACATATACTTATAGTATACCTACAATGCCCTAAAAAAACGATGCGCCAAGTATTTTTTAATTTTCAAATAAAGTTTTGACTTGACTCACTTTTTGATATCACTACGTTTCAGTGCAGAATTTGTAGATTTCCTAATTTTTTTTTAGTTGAAGAGACTTGGCTGTTATTTTTTTACACGGAGTGTTTTTTATGGGGATATCACTTATTTTTTTAGTTTATTTACACAATTTGTAAAACTTATTGGGGCAACAATGACTAATTCCTTAAAAAAATAACCCAGTTCCGAATTAGTTACTAAGAAAAATATTGTTTGGAGCTAAATATAAACTTAAAGTGATATGCCATGAAGAATTGCGAAAGCATCGTTCCAATAGGTCCAGCCGTTTTCAAGATATGGCATCACTTCCGGTTTTCAAAATGGCGGCTAAAAGCTCTTACACATTGTATTAATATGTATATAAATACTTATATTTCATTATAAGCCTTCTGAATATGTAGTGGTTTGTATATAAAGGTGAAGTGAATTTAGGCAGATTTCGCTAAACTATGACGTCATTTCCGGTTTCAGTAATTGAAAAACTTTAATTTCACTATTGTTATTTCATATAGAGGACTGGGTGAATCGATTGGCGCAAATTTCGTTCCGATCAGTTCAGCCGTTTTTTGAGATATGACGTCACTTCCGGTTTCAAAATGGCGGCACAAAAAATTTATAAGGGCAAGGTATCATCAGGCAGACGAGCTGTATATGTGGTGAAAATTTCGGGTCAATCGACCCAGCCGTTTAGGCTGTGGCGGAGACCGCGGAATTTATTGGAAGATGAGAAATAATCATCATTATCATCTGAAGAAAGCCGTACAATTTCGCGGTTTTCACGGTCCTCCAGCTCGCAAACGGCATAACCTATTGCTCCCAAATTTGGTATATGTTGTAGGGTGGGCCATAGCTCGAAATTAAGATATTTCGCAACAATGTTAGATTTCCCATTTTTATGATCCAGTAGGCCGAAAATGCCACTTTGATGCTTACAGTAAAAGTGGGTTGCTCCAGCCTTTTTATATGAGAGTGTGCGCGCGCCGTACGACTTGGCTGGCGTGGAGCGACCGCTCCACTAGATAATTTTGCACAGGTTGATGCACATGTTTTTTTCATAACAATCATCCTAAACACAGGCGCGTAGGAACTAAATTTGCAAGGGGGGGGGGGGGGGGGGGGGGGGAATAATATTGTAAAAGAACTTGAGCTGGAAATACTAGTGCCTACGAAGACAATGGGGGCTTGGGGGGAGGGCCCCCCAGAAAAATGCGGGTCCAGGGCGCACAACCCCGGAATTTTTTTTGAATTTCAGAAATCAATTTGGTGCATTTATACGCGATTTTAACACTTTTTAAGCAATTTTTTTCTTGACACATAAATGTGTAAGAACATAGGGAGGGGAATTGAATCAGAGTTTCCCCCCCATTCCCCCCCCCCCCTTCCTACGCGCCTGCCTAAACAGCAATTAGCATTCAATTGTTCTGTTAATATTTGATCTTTATACAAATTGTGATTAAATATTACGAAGATGTTCTCCGTTTCGATATTTGCAATTCAATCCTAGTGTCTATTCATCTTAAATTGTCCCGTTTCAGCTCTGAAAATCAGTTCTGAAAATAGAACCGATTAAACCAAGAATTGCCAAGATTTGGATTTTTCTTGTCTATCACTGCAAATTAGCCCACTTCTAATCGGCAGATTTCAATTGCCCAACTTGAATTGTATAGTTTTTTTTTATTGTTTTTTTTTTACAATTTTACAATTGACATTTTCACACATCACATTTCATAAATCACAATTCGTAATTTACAACTCACAATTTCACAGTTTTTCAATTGATAAATCATACAATTTAATATGATTCACAGTTTAATATGCTTAAACGTATTATACTTAATTAATATATTATACAGTTTTAATAAAGTAGATAGAGATTAGAGATAAAAGATTGACACAAACCCATGGCTAAATCTTGAAAAGAAGCGATTCTTCATCTGGCCAGTTCATTGAACGCATCGTTATATACACATCTTATTACGCAATCAATTCATTTTCCTGATTGTCAATTAGTGTTTATTACCCTCTAGTGTTTCTGGACGACATCCTAATGTTGATATCTGGTAGCTGTTCGAGAAGTACCTGGGCGGTATTCGCTGGTCCAGTTGGCTTCATGGGTGTCATCACCATACCAGTTCATCTCGGACGCGTTTATTGGGTGACATACCACAGCATCTTGATCTCGCGCTCTTGGTGCTAAACTCACACTGCCGACATCGTACATTCATTCACAATCCTTGCTGCATTTGATGCAGAGTTATTCTCAATTTACTCATTCATTTTGAGAAGGTGCATAAAACCAGCAGGAAAATATTACTAGCAAATATTAGCAATATACTAGCAAATATTACGGCATATCAAACCTAGTTATTTCGAAAAATTGGAATCCTCTAAATTCTGTTTTAAGACAAATAAAATTCTTTGAAGTTCATGACATAAAATACTTTCGCAAATTAAGAGCAGAAACCCACATTTTGCCTCATTTTGATTTTGAGTCTGATATTGTATCGCTATCTTCAAATTGTTACCACCTTCATAAGTTATGATTTTGATGATAAGTTGTCAAATGGGACAAACAAAACATTTCACTGCCATAAGGATCTGAAATGAATTCGGATAGAAATGATTTCGTTTTAGTTATAGAATAGGAGAGGGCCAGTAGTCTAAATCATTAATAATTATTATGAAGTGTGCTTTAAAAATTTCATAAACTCCTTTACTTAGATTTCCTATTTATTATTTCTAAATTTCCGAATTTCTTTAATTTCTTTAATTACTCGCATTCAATGTAAGGTACAAAAATAAATGGTCTTCAACTTATTTAAATTCATTGCTACCTTATATCCATGTATATTGTCTCTACTATTTTCTATAGAATAACTGAGAAATGATTATCTTGACTTGAAAAAGTAAAATTAAAAAGTAAAAAGTACATTTTTAGTAAATTTTACTCAAATGATTCGCTATGTGTATTTGCTGCAGTATGAAAATGATCACTAGACTGAGATGTGGTAGTGATGACACCTCTTGGTCCTGTAGTGGACCACTCCCTAATTCATTATTTAACCAACGTAATTTATTACCTACTATCTTCTTGGAGCATAAACCTATACTCGACAACTTGGAACTTTTATCTCATGGAACAGAAGCTCTGGTCCAGCTCCAGCGGGACAACATCGTGGGAGAGAACAAGTCATCCTGAACTCATCCTTACTCAATTTATGATCGTGTGGAAATTCAGTTACAACGAAATATTTTAAACTAGATGGAAGCTTTGTTATTTGGCAGGATTAATTTCAAACATATTTTATATAATTTATTTGAACTAAGTAAATGAAAGGACCTTTCCAAAATTAATGGAGCTTGAATTTGGATACAATATCCTCTAAAGTTTAGTTCAAATCAAAAATAATATTCTTCTACTTTCCTTGAAAAACAACATTAATAATTTAAAGATCTTCTCATCTGCATAAACTTGATCTTCTTCAATATCATTGAACTTATCATCTTCATCCCCATCACCCCCTTCCCTACATTCTTTTCTCCGCCTCTTCCTTTCTCTCATCTTTTCGTTCCATTCTCCTCGTCTCTCCACAATTCTTGGCTCAATTCACTCTCTTCCAACTCTTATTAAATTAATAAACACAAAGAAGAAGATAATATACCAGGAAACAACTTAGTAAAATACAAATATTTGAACAGAAACACTGGTATTGTCAAAATACCAGTGTTTCTGTTCAAATATTTGTATTTTACTATATCTTATTAAATTATTATACAAAAATATATAAAAAATTAAAATATATAAAATATATATATAAAATATATATAAAATTTATATATAAAAAAAGGTAGGCCGTGCCTTCATTTGAGAAGAAGCAGTCTGTGGTTGCTCCTTGAATTATTTCGTGAAATGTGGATTTAACTTAGAAATTCTACTTATTTTCGTAATAACTGCATTACCCTGGGCCTGACGATCATTTTAAGGTATTATTTATTGATATCTGTTCATTATGCTTGAAATTATCACTTATTTAATAAACATTGTATGCATCGAATTTCGGATAAAATTCGACGAGAAACTTTTGTTTACCTCAAGCCACATTGATAGTCACAAATAGCCAAGAAAGTCAAGGTCTTATGATGTCGACAGTAAATATACCATCACAACCTGACTTACATGTGTCACAGCAAGAACCATGTCCACATTGTGGGAAATTATATAAACGAGTGCGGACACACATAACTCGAGCTCATCCAGAACAACACCGTGAACTCATCAACGCAAAATATAATGTGACTCTGCCTAAGAAGCAACTGAATGATGATCCTTATAAGGGTATGACTAAAGAGGATGTACATGTTGAAACAAACCCCCAAGATTTGTCTCACGATGCTCAAGTTAAGAAAGCTAATGAAGAATTCTTGCATGCAGAGCTTGATAAGTGGATTGCTGAGTTCTCAACAGACAGTGCGACACTCGATGAATTTAGCAGCAAGGTTTCGGAACTGTCTGCATTTCTGTCACAAGCTATACAATATCTTCCAGGACCTAAGCATCCAGCAACGCGCTACTTTCAAGCCAGGAAAAACAAGCAATTCAAGAACAACAATAGACAGTATAAAGATTCAACAAATCCTGAAAGAAGATCTAAAAATGATAGAGAAAAAAGACAAGGAAAGTATCTTTATCAAAAAACGCAATATCTATATTATAATCAGAGAAAGAAGACAGTTAATATGATATTGAAGGGGAATAGTCCACAATGTCGAATTGCAAGTGATACTCTACATCAGGCGTTTGTTAACCGATTTTCTCAACCAAATGATGAGATAAGAGAAGAATATCCATCAAAATACACTCCCGAAGAGAGGAAACTAATTGATGACTCATTTAATCCATGCATTTCTGAAGCTCAAGTTGAGGATGCTATGAAATCTGTACGTATAGATACTGCTTCTGGTCCAGACCGAATTTTAATGAGAATTGTGAAATCACAACGTGTAGTCAAAATATTATCCCTTATTGCTACTACAATGCTGAAGAAAGGATGGGTGCCGGAATCTTTCAAGAAAGCTAGAACAGTCCTCATATTTAAAGGTGGAGATGCTAAGAGTCCATCGAATTGGAGACCTATAACAATTTTTTCCGTTCTACGAAGAATTGTCGAGAGGGTGATTGACAAAATGTTGAGAAGCTACGAATCTTTCAACGTTCATCAAAGAGGGTTTGTTAGATCTCCAGGTACACATTTGAATATCTCTATTGTATCATCCATTTTGGAAAAAGCAAAAAGCAATAAGGAAAATGTCACCCTGATATTCTTGGACATTTCAAAGGCATTTGATAATGTTGGTCATAGACATTTGATATCAACAATAGAGTCAACTTCGCTTCCTGCATGTGTTCAAGACCTCATCATTCAGTTGCAGATTGGTAACTCAACCTATATTGAAGCAAACAGTGAAAAGACAAAACCAATCACTTTGAATCGTGGTGTTATGCAAGGAGCCCCATTGTCTCCAGCGTTGTACAATCTTGCGACTGACCATGTGTTAGATGAACTCGCAGAAAATGAAGTTTCCCGGTATTATGGCTACAACTTAGTGGATACGTTGGACAATTTAACAGTGATGGGATTTGCAGATGACATCGTCATCATAGGAAAAGACAAACTATCGGCTGCTACTCTGGCTAACATGGCTCAGCAACGGCTTTCTGAGCTTGGTCTTAAATTGAACCCTGACAAATCTGTTGCCATTGTGATCGAAAGAGGTAAACTGAAACAACAAGAAGTCTTTATTGATGAAGTATCAATAATTAAAAGTATTTCAGTCGAAGAATCAATCCGTTATCTCGGAGTAAATTTCAACAATGTAGTAATGACAAATTTTCCTGCACTCATCAACGAACTCAAATCTAAACTCAATGCACTCTCCACGTCTCCACTGTTAATGGCTGATCAGAAACTGAATATTCTCAACCAATACATCTGGCCGACATTAATCTACCCACTTCAAAATGCACCGCTCAAGAAAATCCCAATGGGATACTTAGAAGACCTCGACAAGTTAGTGAGAAGTACAATAAAAGAGATTTTGTCTTTACCTGGTGATACCCCGGACGGGATGCTGTATTCAGCGAGAAAGTGCAAAGGATTAGGTACTTTCAGGGCTAAGTGGGAGGCGTTTATTCAACATTACAATATATGTCAAGTATTGGAGAAGAGTCAGGAGCCATATGTTCAAGCTACAAGAAATTTGGAAGAAGAGAGGAGGTATTGCTTGGCTAAACTAGACATTGCCCCTATAAATGGTACGAAGACTTCAACAAACCCAATCAAATTTAATAGCAAAAGTATTCGAGAAGCTTTGCGGCAACGTGAATTTGACAAATGGTGTAATCTTGTGCAAAAAGGTAGCGGCGTTATATTATATGAAGAATTTACTCCAGCAAACAAGTGGATTACAACTAAAGAAGGTCTTTCATCCGCTGAATGGCGCGAAGCTTTGAAATTTACTTGCAATGTCGCTCCAGTGAGAGCTCTCCATGGAAGAAGCCTAGACGGAACCCATTGTCGCCATTGCGACAATGAGAAAGAAACCCTTCCTCATGTGCTAGGCTTCTGTCCTTTTGGTGAGCAGCTTCGTAACACGAGACACCATAATATTCGCACTGAAATTGCAAAGGCATTATCTCAGAAAGGCTTGGAGGTCTACGAGGAAGTCCACGGAGTATCATCTGATGGAAGTAACAGAAGGATTGATATTATAGCCATCAACAGAAAGTCAATGCACGGCTACATAATCGACCCCACCGTCCGCTTCGAGACACGAAAAGAGCAGCCGAAAGAAGTAGATGAGGAGAAGAAGGCGATTTATGTACCTACAATAGGCTACTTCAAAGAAAAGTACAATTTAGTAGATATTGAGGTGATAGGGCTGTGGGTTGGGGCTAGAGGTACTATTTCTGATTTCTTTGTTGGTTTTTGTAGACGTTTTAAGTTAAATAGGAAGATAATTTATAGTATAGTTTTGTTGGCCCTCAAAGGTTCGATCCAAATTTTTAGGAATCATTGTTATAATACCGTATAGTTGATAGTTATAGTATTTTTCAATTATGGTAATTTTAATTTTTCTGTATAACCTTTTCAATTTAATTTTAAACAACTTCATAATTAATTTCATGTATTTTATATTGATAGTTATTCTGTGTTTGTACAACCTTTGTTAATAAGGCAGACTTTATTTCTTTGAATAAAGATATATATATATATATATGTTATATTATTCTTTCGGGAATCAGTTCGTGCTCTTTTCTCTCTTGGACAATCTTTATTTATCCAACGTTTCGGTAGAATTACATCCACCATCTTCAGGGACACATACAAAGAGAAAATAAAATTACTAGAAAAATCACCTGTCAAAACTCCCGATTTCCAAGAGAGAAAAGAGCACGAACTGATTCCCGAAAGAATAATATAACATATAACTCATATGTTCGTGAAAATACGAAATTAAATATATATATATATATATATATATATATATATATATATATATATATATAACGTCAACACTGTTCTTATTTTTACATTGAAATGTGTTACAAAATTTTGTGATATTTTCATATCTGCATAGGTAAAGGATAAAGGATCAAGGCGATGCGATGTAAAGGATACACATAAAAAAGGCTGGAATACTCGGGAATACTTACCTATTTATGAGCCAAATTACAAAGATCAAATAAATAAATAATAAAACAACAGCCAACTGAATGTTATAGATGTATTATAATTATTTCAATTATTTTAACGATCGTTTACACACACCAAGTTTTCTTTGAAGATTAACAAAAAAATTATATTTTGTACAGACATTTTCATTGTAATCAAAAAATATAACACGTCAACTAAGGATAATAATACACGACATTTCTGACTAGTAAATTAAAGCACAGTCAAACATTGATATGTATGTTCACCAAGACTCACTGCGTCTTGTAACTCTCTAGGTATTTCGAAACTCATTTGTCCCGGTATAGATTCTGTCATGTGAATAGTATGTATGACGTCACAAATTGCAGTTCAACAGAACGACGTCACGTTGAAATTATAATATGTATCACTCGTCTTTTGGCACTAATGAAATATTCCTTCTTTTTCAATACAGTTTTACATGCTTTCTGGAATAAATAAACAGTCCAGGAAATTTAAATAAGAATTTGTTCATGTTACTTTTCTTCGGTGGAGGTGCCATGTTTTGAGGCTTGGGTTTCCAATAATTGCAATGTCCTTAGGGCTGCTTTTTCAATGCTCTGCTAAATCAGTAGCTAGTTTAACAGTTACTTTGGGTCAGTTTCCAATGCTCTATTAAAACCATTTGTTTAGTTTAATTGGTAATTCAAGTAATGCCATTGGTTTTTGTCATGTCAATAGAGTCCTAATCAACTTTTTAAAATTTAGCAGATCATTGAAATACTATCCCTTAGTCATCATTCTTGGAATGTAATGGCAATGAAGTCCTTATCAACTGTTTAAATTTAACAGAGCATTGAAAAATTGGCCATTACCCATTAGTGGTCTCTTTACCAATCAGGAAAACTAATGGAGCTGGATAATAATTGTTTCATTTCGTATTAAATTTGTGTAAATAGATAAAATAAATTACTTTTTGACTTTTGATCCTGCATACAATACTAATCAATACCGTCAATATAGATCCGCAAAGCTTATGGCATGACTTTGATGATGATTCATGACATCTTCAGGAGTTGGGGGTGGCTGTGCTAGACTGCTGTTGCTGTCCCCCATCATTGCAGAAGCTGACCCCACTGAGGGGGGCCCATTGATTGCTGTCAGGCCCATGACTCCATTGTTGTTACCGCTATTCTCTTGACGCATCATGTTACGTCGCCATTTGGCGCGAGCGTTCTGAAACCACACCTGAGGGAGAACAAGATGGTGGCCATTAGTTCACAAAATGGAGGGTTGATATTTTAATGATGTGCTAGGGGACAAAACAAATTCACTGTTCATGTTCCAAAATCAAGCGAATACTATGGTACTTATAAAGTTTACACACGATAAGAAGAAACTACTCAGAATTATAAAAAATATAAAATTATTTACTTATTCAATTTATTAATAGTTTCACCTTTTCCTCTAATTAGAGGCAAAATCCTCTTATTGGTTGAGTAGTCAAATAATAAAATGCATTATTTTTTTTAGTTATTGGGACCGACATTTTACGAGATTTTACCAATTTTCAGACAAATTGGTCCTGTTTTCAAATATTTTTCTAATTTGTTAGAATTTGTTTAATTTGTTTTTGTTTAGAATGCAATTTTTACTGCTCTTTGATACATTTGATTAGGTTGTCTTCAACTACTCCCAAGGCCTGTAGAGCAGCAGCTTTCGCATGCAATACGAAGGCTCGCTTATCAACGCGTTGCACAGAGCGTTTTCCTACCTGTAAAACTCTCTTGGAAAGTCCCGTCTTCTGGGCAAGCTGCTTCAAGTCTTTGGCGTCTGGATTCTGGTTAATGGCAAAGTAGGACTTCATCGTGCGCAACTGGTGATGCTTGAACGAGGTGCGCATGCGCTTGCTTCTCTGATGCTGGCCTGGATTGCAGGGTGATGTCACCGATGAGTCGTAAGCGAGAGACTCCATGGAAGAGGAGAGATCACCGGGATGCATCATCTCTGTGGGAGAGACAGAGATAGCGTCATTAGAATCAGACACAAGAGCTGATTCGTGTTGCTGGATTCATATTATTGAGTATTAGATAAAACATTAAGGGTATTCAAGTGGTACCACGTGACTAAACATATAAAACACGAAATTAGCCAAACTATTGCACATAAGAGGAAGATAATGTATTTTCCTCATTCTATAAGTGATTCTACAACCCACTTGACCTTTTTCGCCTCCAATATTTTGGTCCCAAATTTTTTTTGGTGAAATAAAAATTCAAAAAAAAATATTGTATTAAAAAATCATAGAGACCGCAATGTTCACTCTACAGACTTGCAATTGGGCTCGTTGTCTTCGTTATGAACTTGATATCTAACCTGGCCACAGGCACCAATAAATGTGTGGCTTCTCGACGAAAAATCCGGTACCTTCCGGATATTATTTTAGACAAATTGCAATAGAAATACCGAAATGGACTCCAGTAGTACTCGCTAGCTTTATGAATGTAGTTTATTCATGACAAGCATGAGCTTGCTATGTTGAACGGTTATTTATAGTTTCGATCTTTTCTGTGAATCGTCTTGAACTAATTTTGATCGTCCCGGATATTTTTTTGACTTTCCAAAATGGGTTGATTTCGTTAAATATCGGTCTCAGCTGACATCTACTTAAAATATTTGCCCTGATATTAAAACGTCATACCCCCCCCCCCCCCCTTTGGAATCCCCTTAAGAAAATGGATATCAACCAATAAGATATAACGT
Source organism: Leuctra nigra (assembly GCA_934045905.1). Classification (NCBI taxonomy): domain Eukaryota; kingdom Metazoa; phylum Arthropoda; class Insecta; order Plecoptera; family Leuctridae; genus Leuctra; species Leuctra nigra. The sequence goes on along the minus strand of OW203764.1, from coordinate 10,189,968 downwards.
ACAATTTTAAACCACGACCTTCCATACCCATTCACCCTTAAAACCGTCGTGTCACTTGCTCCAACTAGACAGTATTTACTTTTCATATTAGCAAACACCATTCTTACAAAATGTTATATATTCGCATTAAAAGATTTGTCTTAAAAAATAAAACAATATCTCATACTTTGCATAAGTACGAATGAATGAATTCTTTGCTGGATAATTCCATCCCCTGTTAACTTTTGACCCAATGTAAATCCTGTGCGGTTAGGGGTGGGGAATTGAGCTAACAATATGCGGGTAGTTTGCATATGTTGGCTCGGGGGGGGGGGGGGGGGTTTACAATTATGAATAGTAAGTAGAAAACCACCCCAAGGGCTTAAACCAAACTCTGGGCTATATGGCGAGACTTTTCAACCCCTATTGTTGCTCTGAATTACCCTTTCGGGACGTTTTGCTTCCGTCAAGTCGCAGACCCACATATTGTATGGACATTGTAGTTTATTGGGGAGATTTGTGAAAGTTCTGACGTTTCCTTTATCAAATGAAAGAAAATATTAGGATTATTTATGCACTATATTTCTGATGAATTGGTGTGCTATTCAGACAAAGCCAAAAAAATGTTTTTGGCTAGGCTATGCAGAGAACGAAGTCCCCTACTAAGGGCCAGTTTGTCAATGCCTTGATAACTTTTAAACAGTCAATTAGTACTATATATTGCAATGGCAACAACCAATAACAATCCTCGAATGACCGTTTAAATCTTTACTACTAATTCGTTTAGCAGGGCATTGAAAAACCAGCCCTAAAACTAATTAGCACATTTCATGCAATTTCATGGGATGTTCGAGTGTTTATCGTAATTTTGTTGAATCCAAGTAAAAACAATTATGCATGGCTATAGTGTTTCATTTTCAATAAATGATTTTGAACATCAAAACATGCTTGGTAAAAAAATATATAATTTATATATTTGTTGAAATTTCAATAATTATTATATTAGCCATTTATGAAAATATTTGTTTGCGCGTTATTTCTACCTTGTGGTTGGTACTTGCAAGATTGGTGGAGGTGCCAGGTTTTCTAGAGGTATTGCATTTCTATACCTCGGCTACTTTGTCTAAAGGACAAAGTTACAACATACAATGGTAGAGAATGCCTGTACAATTTATTGCAAGTAATAGCTATTAGTTGTATAATACACAATTGTAAGAGCGACCAATACCATAACAAAAAGTGTACGCTATTTTAATTTTTATTGCAATTCTCCTTTCAGAGATCAAAGTATAAGTATTTTATAGCGCATGAGAAATTCCCGTTATTTGTTTATATTTATTACATTTTATGTTGCAACGTGACAGAATCAGAATTGTTCGCCGGATGTCGTTTTTTGTGATGCTCTCGATCTCGAAGAGTTTGGTATTTTATTGTCATCTGAGATTCTCTAGACACTGACCGACATTAGAACGCCATGGAATGGACAATTGAATAATCGAGAAGAAGGAAACAAGATCAAGTAAAAAAACTCAACTAATAGAACTGGATTCAAGCTATATTAATGCATTAGATAAAACAAAATGATGTGATTGGTTTTATTCTGCTGAGCAAAATCAAGAAGAAAAGCTATTTTATATAAACATATTTGCAGGCTGACGATGAAACAGTACTACTTTTTAGTACTCTTGAATTAAAGATATTTCAATGCATCCTGTTTTTACAATTAGGGTGGATCTTTCATTTAGCTCCTAAACAGAAGTTCGAAACACCCTGACGTTTATTTAGACAATTAATTCAGTTAGTTTATTTACCAATACGTCTATAAACAATGCAGCATGGCTTCCCAGGTGACACCGAATAAAATAAAGAAGGCCCGAGCTATTTGAATTTAATGTTATAGCCAAGTCGTATGGAGAACTAGTAGTAAAAGAGTTCAGACCTTTTATCTATAAGTGTGTTATTTATTAGTCTTGATCGAGATTAAGGTATGAGTGTAGAGAGGAGCTCGGTTTGTGGGTGGGCTATTTGGAATCAACTATGGCAACGATGTCACCTGTCTCAAGACACCGGTATACCTACACAGACCAGCATAGAGACAATGACAGATGAGAATCTTCTCTGAGATGCATTGATTGGATAAGACTGAATGAAACCAGCCAATAAAACGACAGTATCCGGTCATACAACATGGCTGCCGTACACTAGAGTTCTCGATCAGGGTTCAGTTTGGGTTTGAATTGTGTATAATGGCAGATTGCACTTTGTTTTGGGGGTGTGGGTGAGGGTAATCAATATTGTTTTGGGATTTGGGAGGCTGATTTAGTTGAGAATTTATATTTTTGACATTTTTGCATATTGCAATCTACAAAATGATCAAAAAAATCATTAAACAACACATTGTTACATTCACATTCACACATTCATGTCTTGTGCAATAAATGAAATCACAATTTGCAAAATGTTTTACCATTGTTAAATGTATTTCAAAAGATCTGTAAGTATCATTCTGTGAGATCAGGGTTCGACTCCCCACGTTCATGAAACTGATAAACGAATAAATCGATTGTTTGGATTCGGAGCTTTAGCCAGCTAGCTTGGAAGCTTCGTCCCGGCAATATGATTGAGAACCGTTGAACCCTAGCTGAACCCTTGAGAACCCTAGTCATAGAATAGGGTAGTTGCATCTCCCGGGTTGCTATGGTAACTTACCTCAATCTTGTTTATTTTCTTGGGGGACAGGACAAGCATATTTTTCAAAAGATTAATGGCAATTCAAAACACTTGTGAAAGAAAGATATTAAAAGTTAAGACAGAGGTAGCAAATAAAATAAGGATCTAATACCTATCAAGAAAGATCTAGTGGAGCGGTCGCTCCACCCAGCCAAGTCGTACCGTGCAATCACACTCACTCAACAAACCGTAAATGCATTATAAACTGAGGAGCAGACCAACCACTTTTACTGTAAGCAACAACATGGCATTTTCGGCCTACTGGATCTCAACAATGGAAAATCTCACATTGTTGCGATATATCTTAATTTCGAGCTATGGCCCACCCCACTACATATACCAAATTAGGGAACAATATGTTATGCCGTTTGCGAGCTAGAGGGCCGTGAAAATCGTGAAATTACACCCCTTTTAAAACCTATCTTGATCTGATGATGATGATATCAGGAAACACCGCAATCACCGCCACAGCCTAAACGGCTTAACCAATCGATCTGAAATTTTCACCACATGTGCACTTTTGGCGTCTGAGGTGCCTTTTTATAAAACCAACAGGAAGCCGCCATTTTGAAACCGGAAGGCACGTCATATCTCGAAAACGGCTAGACCGTTAGGAATTAAACCAGCGCCAAATGATTCAGACGGTCATCTATATGGAATATCAATAGTTAAAGTAGATATGTACTATTACCAAAACCGGAAAAGCCGTCATGAAAATGAAGAACTAGATTTTAATGACCTCTTACTACAATAACTACGTATTCAGAAGGCTTATACTGATACATAACATTTATAGAAATAAATTCTAGGTGGCAGTTATTTGAGTCGCCATTTTGAAAACCGGAAGTGATACCATATTATCTCGAAAACGGCTGGACTAATTGGAACGAAGCTTTCGCAATTCTTCATGGAATATCACTTTAAGCTTAGGTATATTGAGCACCAAACACAATTTTTCGTATTAACCAATTCGGAAATGGCGTATTTTTTAAAAGTATTTAGTCATTGTTGCTCCGATGTGTGTTACAAGTTGTGTAAATAAACTAAAAAAATAAGTGACATCCCCATAAAAAACACTCCGTGTAAAAATACCAGCCAAGTCTCTTCAACTATAAAAAAAACAAGAAATCTAAAAATTCAGCACTGAAAAGTAGTGATATCAAAAAATGAGCCAAGTCAAAACTTAATTTTAAAAACCAAAATATACTTGGCGCATCGTTTTTAAGGGCATTATAGGTATATATTATAGGTATAGGTATTATAGGTATATTATAGGTATATATTTAGGTACATTTGATTTTTGGCATATGCTTCTATACTATTTATATACACGATGCGCCAAGTATATTTTGGTTTTTAAAATTAAGTTTTGACTTGGCTCATTTTTTGATATCACTACTTTTCAGTGCTGAATTTTTAGATTTCTTGTTTTTTTTATAGTTGAAGAGACTTGGCTGGTATTTTTACACGGAGTGTTTTTTATGGGGTAATGATTACTGAAAGCATCTGTCCCCCAGTTAGATTTTGGTCAGCTGTAATGTCAGATGAGTTTGCCGTATATGAAGGTAATCAGTCGGTGGAGGTGCCGTGTCTCTCGCGTGCAATTGTGTTGATGAATATGAAGATATTCCATGATTATCCCTACAGTAAACACTTTTCGTGTAGAAGAATAGAAATTGGTAATAAAACCTTTTAAAAATAGTTGAGCGAGCGAAGCGAGCGACTCCTTTTGGCTCTTTTGGCACAAACCTAATCGTTTTGCTTTTTTTCTGTTAATGAGGCTATACAGGTCCCAGTTTTTCTTCGATCGAGCTGAAATTTTGCACATATTATGTACGGACCATTTCTTGGCTTTGCAGACCCTAATTTGTTTTGAAATCCGCTGATTGGTTCAAATTTTAAAAAAATATATCTTTCGATTGGTTGGTCCGATCAATTTGAAATTTTGAGAAGTCATTACGACCAACATTGTCCCCAATCTTACAAAATTTCAGCCAAATCCATTGGCCTAAATTTAAAACCATCTTTCTTGTGGTTTTTGAAATTTAAACTCCGATTGACCGATCAACTTAAATCTTCGCATGGTCATCGGGACCAACATTTTACGTATATTTGCCAAATTTCAGTCTAATCTGTAGTTATGTTCAAAAGTGAGTGTCATTTTAAGAACATTTTAATCTATAATCTTGAAATATTTTAGAAATGTATACTAAATTTTCATCCCTGCCTTCTTGGTGCTTCAGTTCCAAGGCCTGTAGAGCAGCTGGTACTTGCAAACGCATATCAAATCGCATGAAGTACGAATGCTCGCTCATCAACGCGTTACACTGAGCGTTTTCCTAGTAAAACAACATTTATTTAAAAAAAAGTTTTTATTCAACGATATAAAGTTTGAATATTGCTACGGCTATATCACTAGTTCTGTCTACTACATCTCTTGCAAATGCATATTACATAGCCAGCATTAGTGGCGTGCAAATGCAATCTATTCCGACCACGTCCAGCTCCGGAGCTACTTTCTCATTATGTGAGCGTCTAGACGGGACTGCTGCGGGTCGAGAAGTGACTTGTGCGCAAGAACTCCGACCAGGCGTCAAAGAGAGAGGCGATTGTGAATGAAAATGCGACCTTTCAAATGCTTTTTCAAAATGCTAATATAATTGAATTTTTGTCTATCCGTAATACCCAGTTGGAATACGAGATGTATTTATGCGTTGTTCTCTACAAGATACCTATATATACACTCCTTGAAACGGATACAACTGGAACTGTACACTTGAAATATTATCTAGGAAAACGCTCTGTGTAACGCGTTGATAAGCGAGCCTTCGTATTGCATGCGAATAAAATGCCTATTCTCTAATGCTACTTTATAATTGACCTTGGAAATGGAGGAAGAAAATCAGAGAAAATCTTATAGAATGCGTTAAAGGAGCAGTGATAATGTTGTCAAATATTTCAAAACAGGCATAAAATGGTAAATTCCTCTTGACGTTTTGACAAATAAGTCTGAATGGCCATGCAATGACAATGAAAAATTTAAAGTTGATCGGTCAATCGGTTCCATTTTTTGTTTTCAACAAATCACAGTATGATCTTGTCCAAAGACTATACCTAAATAATCGTAACAGCTCATATTATGATAAGGATGTGCAAAATTTTAGATCGATTAATTGAACCGTTGAACGGTTTGACGATGGGCAGTGCAGGCAAAAGCACAAAGAATAAAAGCACACAGATAAAGATTCATAAGAGTTTTGTGGTGACGCTATCGCTACTCTCGCTTAATAAACTTTAAAAGTTTAAAGGACGGCTCTTTTCATAGGAACAAAAACATTTTTGATTCGAGCACTGTAAAATAACGCTTTGTCCATTTTTATGCATAAGAAGCACGAAATACAATACCTACCTACTAACAATGTATAAAACAGTGAACGTCATTTTAGTGAATCCTCGGCAAAACGATGTTTATTCTATACCAAATGTGTACATATTTACACAAGACTTTTTAAAATGGAGGGAAAACATTGAAAATCCGTTTCGGTTTATAAATACATACTTCATTCCGTGGTGTTTATCACAAAAATAAAGAAGCTTACATACAAAATCGGCTTGAAAAGGTATAAATTTCACTCTTTGAAGGACCAATTTAGTTAATAAAGTATCATAGAGATAAGCCTCGAGACCTCAAACGAGTATAGAGCAATGTGGGCATTTTCATATCATAATGCTCAAAAATATTCCTTTCTGCTTGAAAGGCACCTGAATCTCTGTGTAGAAATGATCATGATTTGATATTTCCACACGGAAAAAATATTGCTACTGTATTGCTATTGTTTATGTATTGTGACAGAAATAATTCTGATTGACAAAATCATATTTTTCCGCGTGTCAATTGAAATTAAACACTGTAAGTTTGGTTGATTTTTTAAACCAGTAAATAACAATTAAAATGTATTGAAATAAGGCATAATAAAATCCAATTAATATGTTTACTACCCTTTTTTACTTATAGGGTGTCAATTAAATCTCACTGCCCTCCTGTGTCGTATCGATGAAAAACCGAAAGCATTCAGCTATAACAGGTGAAAAGTCCCCTTTCATCTTGATCCGTGACACCGAGCTTTGGCTTCCCTGACTGGAGTTAAAGTTGGATGTAACGCTAATTATCGCCACACGCTTCTCTCATCACCAATAAAACAAGTTCAAACTGCCAGAGCTCAACTTATTATCAAGTCTACATTCACTTAAATGGTTCTTTTTGTGTTCGTCGTACGTATAATGCTAATTTCAAAGTTCATGGAACTTTAGTGTGAAATCAACAAGGGGCGGAGATTCGCATGGAAATGTAGGAGTTGTTGACGCCAATTAAATGTAATATGAGATGAGCAATGCTTAATGATTTGATTGAAGACAAAATATCCATTCATTCGTTACGACGTTTCTTATTGGATGATTTTCAGTTGTTGACATCAAGTTGCGAAGAAAATGGTGTGTAAAAAAAGTTTTTAACGATTCCAGTTGATTTCAATTCACTTTGTGAGAAAAGGAACATAACTTATAAACGGGATCTATTTCTGCGGGATATGCATTCATGGGCGTCCGTATAGGATTTCTGCCAGGGGGTGGTGACAAGGAAAACAATTTTCCTCGTGTAAAGGGAGGGGGTAGGGGCGTTTTTTGTTTTTTGGTAACTTTGAAATCAGTTTTAAGACGTTATGCGGTGTATTTTGTTGAAATACAGTTTTTTTTTAATTACACTTTGGGGTGTAATGGTCAATGGTGTAATGAGTGGTGTAATTTACTCAAAAGCCAATTTGAAGTCCAGCAAACCTGAATTTCAATATGAAGTCCAGGAAACCTGAATTTCAATATGAAGTCCAGCAAACCTGAATGGTGAGATTTGTTTATTTCTAAATGGTCTGCCAAAGCTGTTAACAACCCCACAATATATTAATTAGCCTATGCTAATGCATTATTTAAGTACACTTAAATTAAGTTGTAATATTATTTAATTAACGTTTTTTGATATCAACAATAAAATCTTTGCAAGTTAGAATGAACATGAATAACTCCCGGTTTCGTCTCCTCTGTATCATCATTACAAGTTACAACCATGGCAAAGACTTGTCAGGAAAAGTACGGGGGAATGTGCATTAATGCCATTTCAGTCTGCCCTAAAGGGTTGTATTTAGCGCACGCTCGCATTGTCCCGGTTTTGTTGGGGTGGATATGTAGGGGTTGGATGAGCCCCCCACCCCTCCTCACCCCCTGCTCACATGCCGCATTGCTTTTCGACTTTTTAACAACAAAGTGGCTGCCAATATATAGAATTACATACACTCGACAGAGACAATGATTTTTGCCCGAGGCAATACACGGAAAAAGCAACAGAACTAATAAAGTCCATTAGGCTCCCTTTTTTACGAAGTTTAGGATTCGTTTCGCGAGGAAGAAACGTGACGCTTGTTTCCCTGGAGAAATCAGTTTGGCTTGAAATGAAATATAATCTCCTTTCCTCCCAGGTCGATGTCTGAGTTTTACACAGATCGTCATGGAACCGAGTTAGAAGTATAAAGCAACTGTTGTATCAGAACAAAGATAAATCTCATGTATAATAAAGAAGAGGTAAATATTTTTGGTGGAGGAGCCGTGATTGATTTTTTGGAAAACATGATTTTGGATATTTGGATATAGTATTTACCTTAATTGCTATTAGTTTTTTGCTCAAGCAACACTCGTTGGGGAAATATTTTAAATACGAATTTGATTTTTTTTTCTCCTAGGTAATGAATACTTGTGTATAAAATAACCGACGTTTCAAACCCTGTTTCATGTTCTATCCCTAAAGATAGTATTAAAAATATTAAAATATTAATATTTAAAACTCGATAAAAATAATATCGTCCAACGTAAATGTGTCTATCAATGATCATACAAATGAAATTTTCTCGTATAGTATACCAGAGATTGTACATGTTTCTTACAATCATGTTTCTTACATCTTTCTTACATTTGTTTTACATTTTTGGCCATTCCATGAAACTCCACATTGCTATATAAAAAACCTAGTACAACTGAGCACATTTCCTATTCTCCAAGTGTGCGTAAACTACCTGCACTTTACCGCAGTAGGTACGTGAACGCCGTGAATGTTGATCATGCCATCAGGCTCGGTTGAGAGGGTGTGTGAGTATGTGTGTACAAGCAACTTGAAGTAGGCACCGTGCAGCATGCAAACACTTGCCTCGTGTGCTCACGTCAATCCATAGTACAAACACAAGGGGTCTCAGGGGGTAGCGAGGTAAAGAGATGAACAAATAACAGATTTTAAACTTCAATGGATATTACGTGATGATGTAAGGCAAATGTTTGACAATGATGAATGCTAGAATATACAGAGAACTTATTGTGAATATTTGCACAAATGTAGTAGGACATTAGATGTTTTGATGGACAATGGGGACGATTTTAAATATTGAGTGCACTTTTAATGAGTTACCCTTCGCTAATAATGAGTTGCAATAATATTGGGGACCAATTATACGAGAAATACGAACTTCCTCAAGAATGTACTTGATATTTTCGCGGTATTAACAGTTTAAATTCAATGAACTGCAGGCAGGATTTACAAGTATTTTCATCTGGCTATTGACACATTGTCATTAGTAAAGTATAAATTCAATGAGAAAGAATCGTCCCGGTTACTGTCCTATATGTTTGAGACATACGAAATTTTTTAAAATATTTCAATAATTCGATTCATTTACATTTTATAACGAACATGCCAATTTTTGAACACATTCCATTATGAATTCATAATAATGCATATTTTTATGCAAATAAGAATATATTCATTATTCCCATTCATTTTGCCTTGCTTAGGGAAGTTAAACTCATCAAAACTACAATTCTTCCTCTCTGGAATAAGAGTTAACAATTCTTTTTATTTGCAGTGAGGGATCTCCAGCTTATGCAGTATAGCCATGCCTTGTAATTCCTCTTTGAAATGAGATATTTCGTTTACTTTAATTAAGAACACGGTTACATTTCCCTCTCACTCCTCTTCGTATTGTTAAATGAAACCGCTGCAAGTCTGCGATAAAGTCAACACTAAACGTTGGCAGGGCTGTGGTTTAATGTGATTGGTTGCTTTATGTGTTTAATATCTCATAATCAGCTCAATTCCAAGCGATTAATCAGTGTAAACATGCGCGCTCTTGGCGGGAATAATGGAGCTTATTGCGGATTTAATTGATGCGTTCAGAAGACACGGAGTCAGTGAACTTGGATTTCCATTGTGAAAATAACATTTAACAAGTTGCAATTCTGCAGCATTACGAGAGAGGAAGAATGGATTCCATACAAACGGCCTTTATTCTTGGGATCAGAGCAGCTTTTAAGTTGCCAAAGTCCAAAACTAGAACAATTGTGTTACCTGACCATAAAGTGAGCTTTGGACAGCTTTGGAAAAAGTTGTAAAAACGCATCAATTGGAGTCTTTCGTGCGTTTTCTCTCGTCGTTTATTATGTCATTCCAGGGCATCTACGAATACAGTCTATGTACATTCGAATTAGTTGTATTGTAAGTTATTCAACAAACTTTACCCCCGAATGCTAAACCAATGTAGACCAATTATAATTGGTTTGCAATGCAACGTTCCAAAGCTCTAACAAACTAAATACATGATAATGTCGATTCAAACATTGCACGAGCACGGCACCTCCACCAAACTACCTTCATAACTTCTCAAATTGAGCGAAAATAATCAGTATCAACATCAGCTCCACATATTCTCTCCTTTTCAATCAAACTTAGTCAAACTGGACATTGTGTGCACGGAACGACGCTTTACTCTAATGTGAAAACAAATTGTTACATTCGTATTTTCGTATAACATCTTTGAAACCATAGTTGTAAAGCTCGAGACATCAACACTTTCTGTACATAAGTCGTGAATTTTATGTTAAGAAAACTTTTTGTGATAACAAGTGTGCAAAGATTTAACAATGCATCCCTGTGATCGAGCGACGTTGGGGATGATTACAATGAGATGAAAAGCTCACCAGCAGGGGACTGTAGTCGCATAGCAACCGGAAGCTGCGCCGTCTCCACTTGCGGCATCTTCCTCTTCTTCGGCCTCCCCTTCTGCACCCCACCCCCGCCACCCGTGTAATAATGTCCCACCGCCCCCCTGAAGACTGCCTCCAGGTCCGAGCAGGAGTACGCCGCCTCCTGGTTGTAGAGCAGCTCGTAGTGGGGGCGGCAATAGACGAGGCCGTCTCGCATGCCGAAGTGATCTCCCTTGGTGAGGGCGACGCAGCAGGACGCGCACGTGAAACATTGGAGGTGGTAGACGAGCTCGCGGGCGCGCATCACCAACTCGTTGGCAGTGATTCCGGTCTGACAGCGACTACAGCGTTTCACGGCGAACAACCTGGAGGCGGGGAACAATGACACTGTTAGGAACGCACAGGTTCAGAACTTCAGAAGTGAACACATTTGCCAAGCTAGCAGCAAATCTTAATAATTGAAAATTATAGATGCATGCCATTTTAGTTATAGATTGATATAAAAAAAAATTTAAAGACAAATTTTGTTGGTGTCCACAGCTATAGCCAACATTACCACTTTGTGGATCTCCAATTTAATTTCTAAACCAACAGTATGTACCTAGAATACGTATTTATAGGAGTTTGAAGAGGTTTGATAGATGGGGTTTTAGAGAAACTTCAACTATAATGACTAATTAGCTATCTTATGCTAACCGCAATCTTATCAATGACAATGAGTATACCATTTCATTGGACCATTGAATAAGGTCTGAGATGTTGAGATTGGTCGATTCCATGGCTAGCTGGTTACTTTATGCTATTTGTTAAATCTAGAAGAAATTAATTTTATTAACAAAACGACAGTTGTCCAATCAATACATTGCTTGACTACAAGAATGCAGCCTACTTATATAAATCTATGTCTCTTCGGATGACGATGAAATTGCAGGCTATCTCTTCGAGGACCTTTCCCTTGTTCGTTTTATAGCGAATTTAGTTGTTTAGTTATAACGTGAAAATTCTAAAAATAAAAAAGAATGGGAAGGTTTTCAATTTAAATCAGTTAAAACCATTAGTTAAGTTAAATTGGCCATTCAAGGAATGTCATTGGTTGTTGCCTTGTCAATATAGTCCAAATCACTTGTTTAAAATTTAGCGGAACATTGAAAAATAAACAGGGACTAAAACAAATTATAACTACTTTGTAAATATCTTCATTAAATATTAAAAATGTGGCGACTGGCGTTAATTACTTCGTAAATAATTGTGCCATAGTGTAATACACTATCCTCTTTAATGATTAATTATAGAATAAACGCTACTCAAAACTTGTAGGATGAACTTGAAAACCTGCCTGTGATTGAACTTGTAAATTTATTGACACCTACAAGTTTCTACTTGATTATCATCTAAACACTTGTCTTGAGTACTTAACAACACCTTATCGGTCAAGAAATGATGTCTTTATAGACGTGATGAAATAGATCATGCCACATGCGATCCTCAGTGATGCTGTAGCCGACTTGTAATTAGCGAGAGAGAGGGAGAGAGAGAGGGGGGGGGGGAAGAGAGATCAGCATGCTATTGCTAATAGAGTGAGGTACCTAGAATGTTGGTGATTCATATTGCAACAAGTGCAGCAAGTGTCAATGTCATGGACTTAATTGAAATGATGTAGTTATTAAAGCAGTCATGCAGAAAGCTTTGCCATACGCAGAGAATTATAACGTGGATTAGTGCTTTAGGGGGTGGTTGTTGTGAAAGCTTTTATCAGGAGCTTTCATTTAAGAGGATTGCCTTTAACTGTATAGATTCTCCTGCAACTGATGTAATCATTTTACGTTTACGTACTGAGAATTCTTGACAGAATTTGGACACCAAAAATGTTATCAATACTATACAGGATAATCGAAAGTTTGAATACTATACTAGGTGTTATATTTGGAGGGGCGGATAACCGGCTCTTACACTGTTTTATGTGAATTTTCGAGAACTTGATTTTATAATACTGTATAGGTATATACAATTATTCAAATGATAATGGCATTTAAATCATTCGTTCAGAAAAGGGTTTGATATAAAAAATAACAAAATGAAGTAAAAGTATTCAATCGTTATAATAGTTATTTAAAAAATTAGTTAATATTACAAACAATTATTACAACATACAAATTATTTCGATGAAATTTTAAAATAATATTTTAAAATATTGATCAATGTCGTTTTGGAGGTAGTACAGTAATACATTGTTCATCAGCAATTATTAGTTTTAATGAAATTGTACTTCAGGACTATGAACTATATTCCAAGAGGAAATTGTTGTTTTCTGTGCTGGACAAGCACAATGTTCCCTACTCATACTACCAGTGGAAATTAGCACTTTTAACAATTAGAGTCATCTGCATAATAATTAATTTGAAATTTGTGAAGACGAACATTATTTTGGCACACGAACATTCTTCACACCACCACGAAGGTAATTAATGCACCTCGGAAAAAGGCTGCCAAGTCTGAAGACAACAAATGTTCTGCTCAACACACCACGAATCCACACATTGCAACAGGATTGAGTAATAGAGTCGAAAATAAACATTGCAGATTGAGTTAACTCTTCCGAAAAGTGTAAGACATTTTATCTACATAAGTAAAATGTTAAACTTATTTTTGACGATATTCAGAAAGTATAAAATGTAATTGGTATTTTAAGGTTATTTTAAAGATGAAGTAAATTTACCACACCTTGATTGCTTGCAAATAATCAAGTTTGGTTTTCACTCCAGTTTGTATTAGTTATACCTTTACCTAATAATTTATTATTGGTACTAATTCAGTTTAAAAACGATCATGAACGAAATCAGTCCCTAAGCAATACAATGGCTACAACACGTATTTTGTCACAAACCATTACATGACGCGAAAACCATTTCCAACGACTTCACAACATTTGCTGCTCTCCACATTGGACCCAGCAAAACTCTTACTGTATAGGCTGCGTTGAGCTAACGCCTCGCCGCATTTTAATGGTCTGTAATTATAAATAAATTTTATGCGAATGACGTCAGAGAAAAAGCAATATCATATAATAAAAACAATCTGGAATATTTCATCAAGTTTCATCTATCTCAACGTTAAACATTTCTTTTAGTTATAAAGCAAAATTTTGTAAATTCGTAGCAAACGAGCCGTGAGATTGCATGCTTTTCATCAGCTCAAAATGATAAATCAGGAGCCGAGTTAAACGCAATTGTGACATGACTTTTGATATCCTGTCGCGAATTAAATCAAAGTGCGTTCACACACAAAAAGTGTGTGTTTTGTGAAAAACATTTCTTTTGAACCAATCAGAAGACTGAGAGGTTTCTTTCTGCACCGAGACAATTCGTGTAACGTGTGCTTTTGATTGGTCGGTATTCAAACAACTCTTTCCCACAAAAAAAATCGTTATTTTTGAAAATCTTAATCCCAGAAGGAATGTTAATGTCATGAGATCGCGAATAAGTAAAAATAAATATTTATTGGTAATGGAGATTCTATTGTTATATTAACGTGTCGAATTTACGTGATTTGCCATATTAGCTGAGCACTGACCAAAATTGAAAAAATATTCAAACTTCACAAATGTAGTATTGCGTTTTTGCGTTTTGCGTTTTTTCTATAAAATAAAATAAATCGGAAAACGCAAATAACATACCTATAAACGGTCATACGGACACAGCTTTAGTACCTACAGCAATTTTCACTTTTGACAGCAATCTACTGAAATCCCCATAAATATCAGAGACCCTCTAATGAAAAGGGGTGACGTCAATACGGTGTTAACCCTGAACCTGTGTCAATCCTTTTCATGCAACCTGACCAACCTACTCAGTCATCAGGAGTGCAGGTGATGATTTTGAACCCTTATTTTGCCCCCACAAAGCATTGAAGTGCATTACGAATCACTGCACTTGGTGTGCATTTCACAATGTACCCGAGAGACAATGTAGAGCTCATAATGATTGCTATACCAGATGTGTTGTATCGTTCGATCTATTGAATCTATATGGGATTCTATCACAAAGGTTTCGTCTGACCACCCCCGTTTGTATATTTATGATGTTGCCAGCTATTATTAATTATTTGGAGTGAAGAATGTTGCATTACCTTTATTGTCTGATATGGGAAAATCAGGCATTTATAACTACAATATCTCAAAATCTAGACACGAGAAGTTGTTCATATTTCACAGTATCGTGTAAACAGTGATTATTGATACCTCTGCCAAAAATAAGCTCATTTGGAAGATTTGACTTAACCGTTGTGCTACCTTAACTTGGACGAAAGGAAATTTAATTGATTAAGATAAAATCATTTGCATGCTCTTGATGAACGCGACGCTTAAAAAAATTAGGTTGGTGTATATTAGAAGGGTGGGTGGTCACAGAGCAAATTGAGACGATTATATATAATTATGTCTAATTGTAATTATTAATTAAAATCCTTACTTTTTTTAAGACTCTGATGTATTCGAGATTGATCCTGATAGCTGTAATTTCTTAATACTGCAATGGTAATTTTGAAATTAGCAGTTTTGTAGGCATGTATTTAAATAAGTTGTTAAAATGACCTAGCAAGGACTTTATAATGTCATAATTAGGATTACAACAGCTGGGGATGATTCAAAAAGTAGGATAACACTATGACCGAAAATGATAGAAAACATTAGCGGCCGAGTTATTCCGGTCTAATTCTCTTGAAAAAACTATAGTTTTTTTGCAGGATAGATTTGGAATTTAATTCTGGGATTGGTTGATAATGAAAAATGGAACCTTTCAACTTAATTCAACTTAAAAATTTGAATGGTCATTGGGACTAATATTTTAGGTGCTTTTGATAATTTGTATAGAAATCTGTAGAAAACTTCAAGATTTATTGACATTTTTAAGGATATTTTATGATTGTTTTGAAATATTTGTCAAATGTATTCAAAGAAATTTAGAAAAACATGACTGATCCTTTGATGCACGTTGTCTTCTTTATCTATCTATATCCAGAGCAGCTTTCCCTCGAATATGAATTAGCATGCAATACGGAGGCTCGCTAAAGCCCGGTATTACCAAGTTAAAGAGCCAGACTTCTTTGGATTAAATTGAACTCAATATTTAGTTAATCCGGCATGACTTAACTTTAGTAATACCGGGTCTTATCAACTCATTACGCATAGCGTTTTCCTCAATTAAACTAATTCGTACCTGTAATAATCTTCTTTGCAGTAAATATTTCCATCTCTGGCGAAGCAAGTGAGCTCCGAATCCAGCGCCAGTTTGCACTCGCAGCATCTGAGACAGTTCGAGTGCCATTGCTTGTCGACGGCAAGGAGGTAATATCTGTCTGTGATGCGTCCACGACATCCACAACACGACGGAGGGTCCACACCGGGCGTCGAACAAGGACCCATCAGGTCGCGGTCTTTGAGCATCGCGACGCCGCCCGCCGGGACGCCGCACTACGTCATCGCAACAACACACGGCACTCGGATGATGGTGGAACTTGTGTTGAATTAACAGTTAACTAAGCGTTTAATTTTATCTTCGCGGATGATTTCTCTTCAAAGTTGAGCTTTTTCTGACTTGATGGGAAAATTCAGTCTTAGCATCTGAAAATAAAATAAAATGTATTTCAGATTTGTAGTACATAAAATACTGACAACATTATGATCATCATTTATTATTAAAGTAAAGAAAAAATACAATCTATAAAACTAAATACGATCTATAAAAAACATTTTATTTTTTAGCTGCAAATTTGTCATATCCATAAAACTTAATGTGATAAATTACTTTAGACAATAAATGTCTTAACATTTACCTATACCTCTTGTGTTATTATTATGATTAACGTTACATCCATTCAGGTATATTTTTATAATTTGACACTTGTTTGCCATGTTTCTCATTAATTTAACGCCTGGTAATAATAATTGATTATTTCTTCACTCTTCCCGACAAAGTTCACCGAAGCGAAGAGCAATAAATAATAATGATCCACCTGTTCAGATGTGGCAAATCGCTAGTTAAATGAATAAACGCTATCAAAAACTCCACGCAGTAAATCTAAGTCATAGAGAATGAAATGGCGTTTAAGTAGAAGGGGATAATTGATGTAATTAGTACAGGGTGTCTAAGAACAACTTGTGAAATTATTTCTCAACACTTACCTTTGTTTACAAAAGCTGTCACTCACTCTATCCTTGTCCCTCCTCATTTAGTTCAGTATGAAAATCGCCAGAAGCGAAATGCGACAGCGATTTCCCGCTTTTTTCTCGCTGTCTCGCGTTGTGCAGCAGTTTCCTTGGATCTCGTTGCCGCTTTAGACTGCTGCTTGGCGGATGGTTGGGGAACTAGCGGATGGTTGGGGAAGCATGGGGAAACGCTTCACGCCTACCGACGCCCTAGTATCAGCTACACGCAAACTCAGAGGAGTACACTGCCGTCGATTTAGCAATACCAACGCCACACCCGACGCATCGTTTTCGACATTGCATTGCGTTTTGTTGATTTGCCTATTTGAGAGGAGGCATGAAGCTGCAAGAGATTGTACTATGGAGTTATCTTGCCAGATTTCAAATTTGACACAATAAATTATTTGTTGAACTGTTGATTACCTACCTTTTTGTAAAAGTTGCTTTAGATACTGGAGCTTGGCTATGCCAAAGTTAATTTTGGATCTTGTATTTCTTGAGTTTATAATTAGTTAAGAAACTATTTAAAGTGACTCTATTAGGTACCTATACATGAGAAAAAGACATTCCTTTCAGGAACTTCCTCTTCCTTAGGTACCTACAGGTAGTATGTAGGTTCTTAAATTAGCATACTCCTTATTTAAGAGGTAACAGTATAACATTTATTTATCTATTACAAACCAATCTTGCCCCGTACTTGCACAATTGTGTCCTCTCCTAAAATATAGTATACTAATTCATCAACTTACTTTACATTATAATTTTTTAATAAATCAAAATGGAGCAATGGATGTGAGTAAAAGCTTAAACCACTAGTAATGTTCAGCCCTTTAATCTTTGTAATTAATTAATTCAAAACAATTATCATATAATTAAAATGCATCGATAAACTTAAAAGTAATTTACCTTCAACTTAAAGCAAGATGTCACACAACATGATCTTAAAACTTGATCATCAATTACTTTTACACCGGACATAATCAATCTAATTGTATAACACACATACCTATAGCTCCAGGTACGGTGTAACCAGATACAATTTGTAGTAATCATCATTCTTATCAGGTATACAGATTCGTCCTTAATCAATACTAGAATAACCATTAATGACCATTAGTTTCAGACCATTAATGACCATTAGTTTCAGACCATTAATGACCATTAGTTTCAGAGTCAACTGACCTAAAGTTATCAATCAATTCTTTCAATATCGTCTTGTTGTGAGAAGTTTGGTTTCTCTTCGAATGTCGGCACTATAGAAAGCGGTGCAATTGTTCGATCGGCTCGCCTGCCAATGAGGTGTGACGTGGTAGGGAGAGGAGAGTCGTGATTGGTCCAGAAGAGACCATGGGATGGGTGAAGAGAGACGCAGCATCCTCGAGAGGAGCACACATCTCGAGAGACCTGCATCTCTGCGCCACGCTCGACTGGCAGAGATGTGATGCTGCATGAATTAGAGTTCAATAGACTGTTTCTAAATCATGATTGTATCCTTATTGTAATAATGTTGATTTTACTTGACATTAAGAGCCAACTGTCAACGAGCCAAATGTCAATTAGTATACTAGCCAAATTTTGAAAATCAAGATAGGTTGGCAAATTTTAGAGTTGTGTTATTTTATTTTGTGGACAATTTGTGGCTTGTCACTTTTTATACTGGTGTAGGAAGTATAGTAAATTTGAATTACAAACCCTCTCTCTCTCTCTATTACTATTAAAAATATTGAATCTCTACATAAAAGGTGAGTATAAATGTAAATAGTACTTATAAGTACTTTTTAAATGATTGGATGTACCATACATACTATCACTCAATTTTAGGCCAAAAACTATAAATTCAATAGCAAGTTGCAACTTCTCCTCTTCGTTTTCATTGAACTCCTCAATTCATTCCCGATATAGCTCATCTTCCACATCTTCACTCTTCAAGATCGTCTCTATAGTTTATCGTTACATTTTCTACTTACTAACTCCGTCAAAGCATTTAAATTACAATATTCACTGATGTGTCTAAGACAAATTGTATTTAAATTACTTAATTTTAATGTTTAATTAAAACAAGAATCAATCAATCAATTTTTATTCTGTCTGAAGCATAATCTTAAATGACATTCTGTCATTTGAATTCAGTTTAAATTATTTTGTTAAAGCAGTGTTTTACTAACAGGTTGCACAGTGATTATAAGATTAGGTTGCTGTTGCATTAAGTGGATAGATCTGGACAGGAGGAAACTCATTTGAAAGACGAAACAATTCACGAGGTATTAAGTCTAATTTAATCTTATTAGTCCGATTTCAGGAACTTTATAAGTAACAATCTCATCTCCTTAAACTGCAGAGATAAACCAATGTGAGCGAAACTGCAACTATCATAATTACCATTTAGTATAACTAAAATCTAAAATTATAAGGTATAATATTTGAATAACGAAAACGAAATCATTTCAGATTCATTTTATCCTTATGGGCGTCATTTCAATCATTTCAACCCGAAATAATTTATTTACAAGTTTACGTTATATAGAATATAGGATTATGGTACCTTGTGGTTTATTGTTGATTTGGTGACAAAACGTCAATATTCCAGGAGGCAAGAGAAATTCCTATCCATGGCCTATGAACAATTTTAACATACCAATCACATTTTGTATTTATTTTATTTTTATTTGCCATCCCCAGAATGTGCCTAAATCGCATTGTGGTCAAAATTGAGGAATTAACAATATACCTAAGGTACCTACTGAATCTTGAGCAAAATACGGTGAGATTAAATAGGTATTATATTTTAAGAACAAGTTAAATTTATGCACATACATGTAGTAAATTATGCTTATTGCAGAGATCCTCAGATATTCCAAAGAGAATATGAAACTATCATCGTTTGCAAACGGTTGAAGAAATCATATTTTTGGCATGTTATGGTAATGCCCATTAGCATAAAATCTTAATTTAGTTTTGAGTTTATTTCTAATGGGAATGGAATAATCATGCTTATAATCAATTCTAAATTAGGAAACCTCATGATATATTACATTTTCAATACTGCACGGACTTATAATGGCTTTTGAAAAGATGTAAAGATAATGAATTAACTAATTGTTTAAAATTTACGGAATCTGAGCACATCTATTCCAAAGAAGTAATTTTGAGAGAAATTTAAAATGTTGTATTTCGTAAATTAAATCTTGTTTTAATACCTATATTTAAAAGAACAGTATTATTTTATAAAGTCATAACCATGTGTATGGCATGACCACATATCACACCACACCAAGTGCACATTTCTACCGCAGTTCTCTCACAATCTCTCATCTATATAAAACTGGACTAAATTATTCTCATCAGACAAGAGTCCGAATTAATTTAGACACTCCGAGCAGTGTGTTCTTTTGTACTATCAAGAACCATCATCCTTGAACACAGTACACAAACATGCACGTACAGCCGATGAAGAAGACGTATGATGGTTGGACATTGAACACTACACGGTACAGATTGCCATCTTAGATTAGTTTACTTCCGTTACTTGTCCCACGATACAAGGATCCCTTTACTTTACATGTGGAGGAGAGGTAGAATAACTCCCAATATATAAAGGAGGTCCCCAATATGCGTTGTAAAGTACTTGTCAGCTTATTTTGTAGACATTTTGCGATATTAAGAATGTATCAATGACTTTATTTCCAACGCAGAAAGTAGTTCAGTTCATATCTTGTCATAAAAATATTTATTGACATTTATAGGTAAGGCAAAATTACAAATTATTAGTTCACCGAGTGAATTTGAGCTATACTGACAGTTTTTTTTTCTCAGAATAAACCTTTTTGACTAAAATTGAGTTGAATTGCATTGCATCATCAATTGAATCAATCAATTAAATTTCATGCATTTTGTATTGGTACCTATAAATTACCTAAATGGACCTAAATGGTCAACACTGTATATTGGACAGCCATCAATAAATTTGATTTTCTCTGATGATTGGATTATAGGTAAGTATATTTTCTATGTCTTACAAAAGTTTTAATATTATAATTGTGACATTTAAATATAATGGTAATAGAGTACTAGAGTGCCACGCCCACTAGGTACTTCCGGAGGCTTTCTGGAATTCTTCTTATGGAAAATAACATGGGGACTTACTTTGATTGCTGGTCATTTATAAACAAAACAGAGTTAAGAAAATCCCAATACACCACCATTAATTTCAATCTTTCATTTATAATATTATGTCGACACATCTCTTCAAATATATACCGTATTTAATCTGTTTAAGTTATTAAACAGCTCCAAAGTGCGACGTTGCAATCACATCAATAATATATTGTAACACGGCGCAGCGCGATGTCCTGGGAAGCAAGTTGGCAACTGCGACTTTACAAAAATGAAAAACAAATGAAACAATTTTCAACAATGATGCCAGACCTTGCACGTCAATTTTCGATTGTTGACGAAAAGTAAACAAAACTGAAGTATTTTTGTGCTCCCCGAGATTATACACTGAATCAAGTTCATATTATAGTTATTTTAATTGCAAGATACCATAAAACGAGATGTAATGAGCTGCTGAAATGTAGACTGACAGTTCATTGAATTTACATCTTGCACCGGTGTATATTTTCGTGACGTCATACCCTGTATAGTGTGTTGTTTAACTTGTAACAGATTAAATACGGTATATATTTGAAGAGATGTGTCAACATAATATTATAAATGAAAGATTGAAATTAATGGTGGTGTATTGGGATTTTCTTAACTCTGTTTTGTTTATAAATGACCAGCAATCGAAGTAAGTCCCCATGTTATTTTCCATAAGAAGAATTCCAGAAAGCCTCCGGAAGTACCTAGTGGGCGTGGCACTCTAGTACTCTATTATAATTTATTAATTTATTTAAAATGTGAAGTGCTTCCGGTTCCTACACATTTTAAATAAATAAATAGATAGAATTAGCATCATATTTTAGAATGTCACAATTATTCTGCATTCATATTCTGTTAGTTGATATTTACACCATTGTAGCGCCACGTATTCTTTCACATGGAAATGACATCGTTTTGATTGGCGAGTGAGAACACCTTCTCGGCACTAACATAGAGTTATGTTGGTATTCCCTACATCAAGCAGCCCCGCAGTTTCGCATCCTCACTCGATTCATTTTGTTGATGGTCGGTATTACAATGTGCAGTGGTTTTCACACAACTTAATTATCAGTAGATATGGTGTCATGAACTCAGCACCTTTTCAATTTTCACCTGGGAGTTAAGACACTTGTTACTTCGTCTGGTACGAGGATGCAAATTCATGGCTCATTCATGTATTTATACGCTTTAAAGCAGCGGTCGCCAACCGGTGGTCCGTGGACCACTGGTGGTCCGCGAGAAAATTTTGGTGGTCCCCAGAGAAATTTTGAAGTTTACTTTTAAGTTTCCATGCAATTTATTTAATTTAGAAAAATGGCAATCCAATACAAATGTATTGAATTCGGACATGTTTCAATACGTACCTATGCCTTTTACAAAGTATACATATTTACTAGCTCTATAATGAAAATAATATCAGTTTCTGAGTATTTTTCCAAAACCTAAGAGTCATTTTAAACGCATTTTCTCGAAATAAAAGTTGGCTGAAATCGCGTAGAGACGCGCCAAATGACTTCCTGAATACAAAAATTTTCCGGGACTAAGCGCCCCGGACCCGCTTATTACTGGGGGGCCCTCCCCCCAGACCCCCCATTGTCTCCCTCACTTATCGTATTTCCCGGCACACGTATTTTACGCGCCTGAGTGGTCCGCGAGATATAAAATTGTCATAAGTGGTCCGCGAGGTCCTAAAGGTTGGCGACCGCTGCTTTAAAGCACTTGAGATTTTAAAAAGTTGTTGATTGCAAGGAAATAATTATACAAGATGTAAACTACTAGATCCAATGAGTGAACATTGCGAATGGGTGCACTATGAATACATGTGATGGGGGGGGGTCTATATCACATGAACCTAATGACGTTTTAATTGAAATCAAAAATTTAGTGAAATCTGAAAAATAAAAATCCTTTATTTACCTACTTCTGTGATTAAACACTCGATGGCTTTCATTCGATGAAATAGTCTATCATATTTTACTTTTCATTCCTTAATCCAATTACATTGTTTATAAACAAGGGTCGGTTGGACAAGCCTTCACATCCAGTCTTCCGGGTCTTCTTCCTCTTCACTATCTATACTCTCTCGACGTTTCTACATCTTCGCATCAAGATCATCTCCTGTACCACAGAGGTTGAATTTCCAAAGTCCAGAATCAATGATTCTTGAGGTGAGCTAAAAAACGAGTAAATCTGGATTTTGTAGTAGTGACACCAGTAATTTTAAAAAGGTAACTATTGTTGACTTTGACAGTCAAATTGAATTCCTTAGAGTTATATTCATGATTCCAAATGAGAAAATATCGCAAAATTGAGAAAATTGATTTCGGGCCTTCTACTTCTGATGTACCTATATTTGATTTATTAATTCCATCTTCCTCTGGCATTTTATCTCTTCGTCGTCTGCCTTGACACTTTTAAGACTCTTCTCGCTATCCTGTAGTTCCCAATTCTTTTTGTGTAGTACTAAATAATTCATCTCTCTTGCATCTTTTCTTGCAACTTCTCTTCGGAGCAAAATGCAGGATTTTTTAATTCTCTAAAGTGATTTATTTTAAAAGGTCAGGTTCAATTTTAAAATTGTTCCACTACTCTGTCTTCTGGAAGATCCTTAAAACTAAAACCTTTTTTGTCTCATTTCGCCGTCTAACATGATTCGCATATGTTTCTCCAGAGCATCCTGGAGAGTCAGGTCAAAGAGTGGCCGCCTTTATAAGATCCCATTCCTGCAGCGAGGTCAAAGTTCGCCGACATCTTCGGTGATGATTAATCATTGTGTCTTGTAGCAAGTTGACGCCCCCCACTTCCTCCACCTCCACCCCCTGTTCATTCATCCCTTGCGTCGAGTCCACATGTGAGCCACCGCCGGCGCCTGGTCCAGGAACGTTGATCATAACGCTTGTCGTTTTCATCATTCTTTCATTCATCGCTGGGTTCAAGGATATGACGCGAATAGGGAGCATTACCTATCAGGATCAGCACTGGGATCTGATCTTGTAGCTTTCGTCAATAAACGATCAACAAACATTGACACGTCATAATCGATCGATCATCGAATATAGGTATGTCGAGTCATGAGTCAATGGTAAGAGATGTAGATCGACTGTCGACAGTAGTTATGATTGCACATGTAGTACAGGTAAGGATTACCGCCATAACGATTTAGTTATCCTCTCAAATATTTGTTATCCTTAGTCTTCTGTAAAGAAATAAGTGTCGTATCTGTCTCACTCTTGTTCCAATTGTGTAAAAATCACGATGGATAAAAATATAAAATCCCCACGGACCATATTATTTTTTCAGCAAATGCAATCTTTTTCAAAAAATAAATTATTAATTCATCATTGAAATTGATAGTATAGCTAATTTTAATCTTGTCCATGAACGGTCTGGCCTGAACGGAAGCCACAGCCAGACATAAAAAAACAGAGGCAAAGCGCCAAATGATATGAATCATATCATCCCCGAAAAGATTACATTTTTGTTTGATATCGCCGCGGTTTCCACAAAGTCCACCGCATTATTGGCACAGTTGGCACGCGTGAGCTTGCGGGGTGCGATGTTGGTCCACAGCCCTCTTGTGAGCATATCAGTTGTCTTCTCAAAGAAAGCGCCCCCCAAAGAACAACATCGGGGCGCACGCGACTGTTGCAACAGCGACCAGTTTGTAAACAACAGCCTGGACATTTCAGTCCAATCCAACACCCTAGCCAGAGTGGTTTACATCGACAGATTCGACTTCTTTGTCGGTATTGTTTCTAAAGAAGATCAAAAAGTTAACCGCTTTTTTATTGATTCAGATATGTTATTTTATAGGAATTCATTTATATTTATAATATTAGCTTTTTTAACAAGCATTGTAAATCAATGATGATATGAAGTTTCCTGGATATCAAGAACACAATATCCAATAAACTTTGTACCTTGCGGAGGTAAATATCTTAAAAGAAGATATTATACCGGGTAAACGATTAATAAAACCACACATCAATTTTTGGACCACTCCGGTATCGCCAAAACATTATAAATATAAAACCACACTTAATATTTGGAAAATGTTTCTATCTTCTTCATCAGGTGACGTGAAATCCCCCTTGACCACCAAACCCCAGATAAAAACAGCTGATGTAAACTAAATCGCCAGCTCAATCACAACACAGATAGCAGCTAACCGGCTAATAAACCAAAGATTATTGTGATGGTTTTATTAAATACAGTTTGAGCATTCTCTTGCACAATGACTCATGTCACCAATATAAATATCATTGGATGGAGGCAGCATTTCTGGTTTTTGAGCTCACCTCAAGAACAATTGAAATGGACTTCGGACCTGCTACCTCTGAGGTGAAGAGATGTAGTATCTCTCCAATATTTACTATAGTACACTTTGGTTTGTGGTATTTTTATACTGATTTAATTACTAATTACCATAAGACAGTTAAAAATAAAATAACTGTGATTTGTTTATCATTTTTCACGGCACTGTTGTGAAAGCATTTTATTGGTTTAAGTTGTAGCTTTTCCCCATACTGGTTATGCTGTTGTTTTTTTGCTTCATAAGACTATAAAAATGTTTATATTTGATGTCTTTGAAATTACAAAATTTTGTTAAAATTATAGTTACCTATTATTTACATAAAACGACATACAGCGATGAGAAAGATGAGTGAAAATTCATTTTAATTATTTCTTCCAACATGGTTAGCTGCTACCTCGCAAACATGAAAATTAATAACTTGAAATAAATTTAAAATTATTTCAGCTATTACATAGTGGTTGTAATGTGAGCCATACCCTAAACTCCAACCAAAGTATAGTCTTTAATAATAATTACAATCTTTGGGCGGGCGCAGAGTTCGTGGTATCCATATTCAGAAGCATAAAACCATGTCCAGAACGAAGCGAAAGATCGACTCGACTACAAGATAACAGGCAGGGATGCTGCAGATGAGTTCTGGACCGGTTTTCAGATACAAGATGGGCTGGCAAACGCTTCTCTATATTGCACCTCGTGCTAGGCTCAAGAACTGGACACAAATCAATGTGATTTATCATCTATTTGCATGTTAAAACGCTAAGACCCACACCACATCCTATGTTCATAAAATTAAAACTCATCGGGTCTGGTAGACACTGGGCAAGATGCAAACCAAAGTGATAAATTATTATTATTAATTATCTGTGTTTTGTTTATCTTTGTATGATATTTTTTTCATTGGGTAGGTAATGGCTTTTAATTTCTATGTTCAAACATTAACTGAACACATTAATATTGTTACTTTAAACAACCTTTATTATATATTTTTGTTGTATTTCTATAGGTATAAACTATAAAGTAGTGTATAATATAATATTTTTTAAAACATTTTTAGAGGAATTATCACTAAAGTGGATGCGTATCATAAAGATTTTTTAAAGTTTTTGCTGCACCTCTGTAATATATACTTTGAGATTGTATAAATGATAATTTTTATTGTTTTCTTCCTTAATTAAGATGAAAATATGCGGTTTTTGAATGAAACGGAAGCAATCTTCAAGGATATTTATAGACGTATTGCAATGTTACCAAAGTGTTAATAATGTATTGTAAGTAAGTGTAAGTGCACACAGTAATTACGTAATAAAAATTATTTTACGATGAGAGTAGGTATGATTACTTTGTTTTACATTGTATTTACTATTGCAATTCAACTCTACAATTATGACACCTGTATAAATCATTATAGATTATATCTTTACTATATAATAAACCAACTGGCAGTGATACGGAATACTACCTTGAATTTCAAGCAGATTAATAGTTTTACGAAATAATTGATCTTCGAAGTTCTGCGGCCTGATTCCATACAAGAGTTCTTTGCGAAGAAATTATGAGCCTTTACAGACAATAATTTTGAAATTTGGTTCACAAATTCAATAGATATTAGCGAAATAAGGTGGTCTTGCCTAGAGGTGCACTTCTAATAGGAAAAACAACTGAAAACCAGCACAAAATGACAGCAATTGGCAAGATTTATGAGACAACTGTCTTGTTTAGTCAGAAATGCAGGAAGCATTGTCTAAATTGTAAGAAGAGGAAAGGTTTGGGGTATCTCTGCACTAAATGCAGTCTACATTGGACGCATTTCGCATGTCGCAGTGCTCATCAAGAGTCGGGCAAGAGATCACTATGCAAATTGTGTGCAGCTGGCAGCAAGACTACCCAACAAGATCACCCGCTACCATCAGCATCAGCCTCTGATTCTAATCATGCTTTAACCAATGAACTGCAAGAGTTCTTCAATTCACAGATTCAACCAATTTTGGATCAACAGAAAGACTTGCAAGAGAAAATAAAATCACTGGAACTACAGCTATTGGAGCAGGACATTTACAGTGATAGGACTCCATGCCTAGTTCCATGTATTTTAGGTCATGTAAGTAGTATTCATCAAGAATCAAGAGATGAGCGAGACAAAAGGAAAGGTGGGCCAGGCTCTGTAGCCGAGAAGAAACCTAATAACGTTACGAATGGTTGTGAGAGAGACAAAAGGAAAGGTGGGCCAGGCTCTCTAGCCGAGAAGAAACCTAATAACGTTACGAATGGTTGTTTTCGACTTGATGAGGAAAGTTATTACGGCAATGGAAGAGTTGAGGTAGGTTTTACACTAGATATTTCAGGTAAGAAGAATCTATTGAGCAAGAATGCCAATGTGGAAAACAGTTCAGTAGACTTAGAAACTGAGGTGAGCCTTCTTCCCGTGAATTCGTGTGAGGTAAGTCCTAATCGAGAAGATAATAATGAGAAAAGGCTGGTTTGTGAGAGCCTATGTTGTCTGGTCTCGTCTGGGATTTCAGTGGAGTCTGCTGCAGTGAGAGATAGCCCAGCTGAGACAAGTCTTCCAGAGGTCATTACAGACAAGATGAGTTGCATATCTACAAGCCCAGCAGCACCAGTTCAGGACTACATGGTTGAGAAGGATCATTTCCACGAGAGCCCAGCTGCCGATTGTCTCTACGAGTGCCCAGCTGCCATGAAAGAGAAGGATCTGCATGATGAGAGCCCAGCTGTTAATGAGAAGGATCAGCACGACCAGAGCCCAGCTGATAATGAGACAGATCATCACGACGAGAGCCCAGCTGCAGATTGTCTCTACGAAAGCCCAGCTGCCAGGAACGAGAAGGATCTGCATGACGAGAGTCCAGCTGACCAGAGCCCAGCTGTTAATGAGACAGATCATCACGACAAGAGCCGAGCTGAGACGAGTCTTCTACAACATAACTCATTTGAACAGAGTCTACCTACAGTCCGTCTTCCAGTCACTTCACAGAAGCAGAGAGAGATGAGACCGCGACGTTCTGCCCGGAAAAACAAATCCAAGCCAAAGCGGTATCGTTGACAATTAAAGTCCCCTGTACCTGATGCTTGTAGCAGTAGCAAGAGCAAGAACACCCCACCTACTGATCAGGGAACAGGGCGAAAAATTCACATTGCAGGGCTAAATGTCAGAGTGCTTAACAACGGTTTCGATCAAATCAAGGAAATTGTAATAGAAGAAGACGTAGATATATTTTGTATGACAGAAACGTGGCTTAAGCCGAACCACCCGTCGGAAGATTATGCCATTCCAGGATATTTGTTGCTAAGATCTGATCGCAATAATTCTAGAGGAGGTGGTGTGGGGATATATATCAAGCAAACAATAAGACACGCGATCATAACAGATATTGAAGTTGAAGAAGAAGAAGAAGAAGAAGAAGAAGAAGAAGAAGAGGAAGAAAACGATACAGGCAGAAAACTAGAATATTTATGGATTAAGATTAGCCTAAAACGGAAAAAGATTGCCGTGTGTGTAGTCTATCGGCCACCTGAAAATTGCTACACTAATGTCAGTATTTTAGAGAAACAGCTTTCGACACTTCAAGGATTGGTTGATAATATAATTCTAATTGGGGATATGAACATTGATCTCTTGAAATCTGCAGAACCAAATAGCAAGTATCTCATTAAATTCATGAAAAAGTTTAAATTAAATCAAATCATTCAAGTTCCCACAAGAATAACAGAAGAAGAAGTTCAACAACAGGATGGAAGTATTGTTAGTCGAGTCCAAACCTCCACTCTTATTGACCATATCTATGTTCAGGATGAGGACTCAGTAGTCAGTACCAAAGTATTAGACATATCAAAAATCATAGATTCGCGTGGAAAGCCAGTTACTGATCACTGTCTAGTATCTTGTACATTAGTTTACAGGAAACCAAAAAGGGAGGTTCGAAAGATTACTTTTAGAAACTACAAGAAAATTAATCCCCAGGAATTGAAAAATGTTTTGAACAGCATTGACTGGAATATTGCAGATGGTGAAGACGATATTAATATAAAGCTAAAAATACTTAACGACAATTTACAATATACTGAGAATAAGCTAGCCCCGATCAAGGAATTTACAATCAATAAACCGAAATGTCCATGGATTACCGATAACATTCAGAATATGTGCAAGCTCAAGTCAAAAGCACTTTTGAAGTTCAAAAGAAGACCATCTGCAGCTAATTGGCAATATTATTGCCATGTTAGAAATTACATAACAATAGCAGTGAAGAGAGAGAAAAGATCATTCATGAGGAAAGAAATACAAGCAAATGTAGGCAATTCTGCATTCTTATGGAAGAAACTTCAAGAGTGGGATATCCACAGTTCGAAAAAGCCAAGACAAATAATTCCTGAAGAACTAGCTAAGCCGGATTTGATAAATGACTATTATGTTGATTCAATACCAAATTCTTTAATTGCTTCAAATATAATTGATCAATACAAGAACAACACTCACACTGTTACGTCAAAAAATGCCTTTGAGCTCAGAGCAGTTAGTACAGAAGAAATAGTTGATCAATTGAGGAAAATTAAGACCAAAGCAACAGGCATTGATAATATAAATATCAATACATTACTTCTATGCATGCCAAACTGTTTAAATGCTATACACAGTATTGTGAATCTGTCTCTTGTTTCTGGAATATTTCCTGATCTATGGAAAGAAGGAGTAATAACACCTTTGCCAAAATGCTCGCATCCAAAACAATTCAAAGACCTTAGACCCATAAGTATTCTCACTACAATGTCCAAAATACTTGAAAGAATTGTTGTGAAACAACTGACTGCATACCTAGAAGAACTGAAATTATTATCCAATAGTCAGTCAGGATTCAGAAAAAATCGAGGGACAACATCAATACTCCTAGATGTAACTGATGAAGCGATCAAGGGAATGGAGAAGAAAATGGTTACAAGTCTTATGCTATTAGATTTTACAAAAGCTTTTGACTCAATCAACCATGAACTCTTACTGGCTAAACTCACATATCTTGGAGTGGGAGAGAAGACAATTAAATGGTTTGCAAGTTACCTCACCGGACGTCAACAACGGGTAAAATTATCAGCTAATAACGTATCAATACCAAGGAAAAATAGAACAGGAGTACCACAGGGTTCAAGTATAGCTCCACTCCTGTTCATAGTTTACACAACTGATATCGATGAGAGTGTGAAACACTGCAAAATACACAAATTTGCAGATGATACCCAGCTTCTATATACCTTTCGCCCTCAAGATCTAGCTGCAGCGCAAGAGAAAATAAACGAAGATCTTCAGTCTATTGCTGCATGGAGTGAAAGTCAAGGACTTTCCTTAAACACTTCGAAGACAGTATCAATGATTATAGGGAGCAAATGTCAACGAATCAAAATACTTAATAGCGAGTTTAAACTAAATATAAATGGTTGTACAATTCCCATTTCAGAAACTTCAAGGAATTTAGGTTTAATCATGGATAGCCAAATGACATACACAGATCATATTCAGAAAGCAAACAGCAAAGCTTACGGCAAACTACGAACATTGCAAAGATTTAAACAAATCCTGACCAGGTCAACAAAAACAAAGCTCGTTGAGGCACTTATAATATCAAATTTAAATTACTGCGACATCGTTTACGGATCATGCATTTCAAAGAAAGATATAGGACGTGTTCAGAAAGTCCAGAATTCTTGTGCCAGGTTTATATTCAATATTAAGAGAAGACACCATATAAGTCCCTACATTCAGAAACTTCATTGGTTGAAGATGGAAGCAAGAAGGAATCTTCACTTGACATGCGCAACGCACAAGATACTGTTAACAGGAGAACCTAAATATTTGAATGATAAGTTAAGAAGAAGACAAGATATTCACGGAAGAGATACGCGGTCCAAAGAAAAGCTCGACTTTGGCACTCATCGAGGTACAAAATTTAAGAATTGTTTTTCATATTCAGCCTCGGTAGCGTATAATGCAACAACTAGGGAAGAGCAGACATTAAGTTTAATACCATTCAAGACACTAGTCAAGAACAAACTCACGCTAATTCAAGAACAAGAATTCAAGAACAAGAAGTAATGTGCATTGGAAGACAACAATAAAGATCACACACATCCTGCTGAGAATGTTTTTTCAGTGGTTTTCCCTCAGCTAAAAAAAGCAAATGCTTGGATGTTCTTCCAATATTACCACTGACATTGAAGCACAACTATATGTATAATGACTTTTATGAATAACTTAAGAAGAAATAGGTAAACGGTGAAGAGGTGAAGCAGCTGAAGAGAAGAGATTGATGTATGGAAGATCAACGACTCGATTGTTGAATACAGACCAATTGTGTACCTATTTTATGTGCTCAATAAATTACATTATTATTATTATTATTATTATTCTCTTTATAAGTTTCTATAAATGATAGGTACTTCTGTTGACGTGTATCATTGAAATAACTTAATTCATGGCAAGAAATGTATTTATTCATTGCTTTTACAATTAGGTAAAGATTTAAAGTTTAAACGAAACAAAGGCAAATGCCTGTTTGCCAATCCAAACTATCTAGAAATGTAGAACGTATGTAAAGGTGGATTCACACGGCCGTTCCAAACTTCGAGTTTGAAACTCAAGTTTGCCGAAGTTCCAAATCACCGTTCCAAAAACCTTCGTGTGAACTATGAAAAGATTTGAACTGTGAGGATTGAGTTTCAAACTTTCATAGTTCACACGGGAGTTTTTGGAACGGCGATTCGGAACTTTGGCAAACTTGAGTTTCAAACTCGAAGTTTGGAACGGCCGTGTGAATCCACCTTAAGAGACTTGAGAGAATTTAGAGACTGAGAGAGTTTAGATACGCAATTTTAGTGACGCCGGTTTGCAAATAAAATGGGTTTGAATATGCATTTCACATACACTTTATCAGAGAGTCTTTGATAACATAACAATTGATTATTATATTACGATTTGTAATTGTCTTCATACGAGACCTGAACTGTTTTCATTAAATGCATAGTACATATCAGCAGACAGAACTGAATGTCTCCTGCATGCAGCTTTTTATTCGATTGGTTGACACAGTTCTTATTGGCCTTCGTCCGTTCATCTTTGTTCTCGATTCCCCGCCTTGAGAAATGTCATTGTATTGTCTTTTTGTTTTCGACAATCAAAGATGGGGAACTTCTAAATGCCATTCAATAAAAAAATTATTCGGAGGCTCGAAGCTTCTAAAGAAGATAATTTATTAAATGATTGCGAGCGGCATTTATTGTGTCAAGTAATTAGTAACTTAGATAAATTAGGACTTGATTATAAACATCCCAACTAATAAGACAAGGAATTAACTTATCTGCTTCTCATAACCTTGATTGGATCCAAACAGTAGACAATCTTAAAGAGTAAAAACTTTTAAATATGTCAAAGCGATTAAAACCACATTCGCCAATTTTGCTTCGAATATATTTTTTTTTCTGAAATATAATGTGATTTTGAATAGACCCTTATTCCTGTAGTAATTCATTGCTCCACATAACCAGAAAATCTGGATATTCATATTGAACCTCTACCATGAATTGAATCATTATTAAAATCTGTGCCTCAGAGGTAAAAGGCCCGATGTCCTTTACAAAGATTTTGAGGTGATCTCAAAAACCAGTAGTAATTGACATGAGTCCAATATTTTTAATGGTGACACATGTAATTTTGTATATGATACATTGAGAATACAATACATCAATATTTGTTGACTACAGTAAAATTGTATTGATAGCTTGATAATATCATTCCAAAAGTGTACAACGCAAAATCGAGAAAATTGACATCGGGCCTTCTACCTCTGAGATACAGAAACGTTAGCATTTATTTACCATTAAATAATAATGTAATATCCAGTTAAATAACATAAAATAATTATTTCTTAACAATTATGTTCGTACACAACTGTAATTCGGTTTTACTAATCCACAATTCATTTCAGAAGATGAACCAAACAGGATGCCAGCGGACCAATAAATTTCCATTCAATAATTAGTCATCGATTTCTTTAGTTTTCTACGCCCATGTGTTTGTCTTATCTACATTCATTATTAACGACGATATTAGAAATGCATAAAAACAGAGCGCGTAAATAAATAAGATTTGAATGGTCGTAAAGCATGAGCGTATATCACAGGCTCAAGAAGAGATGGCTTTTTCGACCATCATTCATGAATCATGGCTAACGAAAATCTCATTTCCTTCGTCACGGCAACCCATTCTGGAACCTTCATGGACAAGATGAGAATAGTTACCTGGAAAACGCGCCAGCGTTGATGAGCGAGCACGGCAGCTCGAGCTCGCCGTCAGATACATATTTTTTTTTAAGAGAAGGTAATGTTTTTTTAAGAAAGTCACATGTTTTTATGAACTTAATTATAAATATACTCTTACCTCTATGGATATACACCTTAACATCACTTGCTTTTCATCATGCTTTTCTTACGGGCCAATTTCATGATAACTATCGAGAGAATATTTTGTCTAACTTTTTTATATCGTGTTTCAATAATCAGTTAAATTAAAACAATAGATTCAGTGGTCAATAAAACTGATCATTGGAATATAAATCTTTACCCAGAGGTAGAAGATCATTTCAATGATTATTGATGCGAGCTCAAAAAACAGCATTTCTTTCTTCATTCAATCACAGGTATGTAAAAGTGAGACACCAGTAATTTTGTAAGAGAATAGTCAATATAAATGAAATTCATATTAAAAACTTTGCGAATATAGTTGAGGAAAATGATTTATTTAGTAGACCAACGTTTCGACCACGTTTTGATGACAGGACACCAGTCGAAGCGTTGACCACTAAAATGAAGAAAAATTATTTATACCTCTAAGGTAAAGTATTATATTTGAATCCCAAGAAAATCAAATTACTATGATAAAGATACCATGAATGAATTAAAATAAACACCATAAAGCGGACGAAACCACCATTCATTATCTAACTAATGCAAATCTTAGATTAAATCTTCAGGAAGTATTTTATTGCAATAAACCTTTATGAGATAGTGCATGATGCACTTCCGTTGAGCTTTATAATTGAGACGCAAGGACTTATGACTTATGAGGTAGCTTTGTCTGATTATATCAATGAGAGTGGTCGCCACTATAATCATAATCAATGGAACAACTCCTTTGTTTCACAACGAAATCCACTCCTCATCACGGTTCCATTTAACAAATTAAAATATTAAATGATTTTTTTTTATAATTTGAGGATCGTTTCTTGCCGCCCTCCTACACCCGCCTACGTGTTTGCAATGGGAAAACATTATTTATGTGTGGGCGTGAGGAAGAACTAAAACTCACCTAAGATAAACCATCGGTTCTTCGTTTAAAAGAGACTAGACTATAAGAGAGGGCTCGCGAAAATAGAATTTAGCTACAAAGGTGATGACTCCATTTTATTACAACTCTGATTTAAAGTAATTCAGATTTTAATTAAAATATGAATGACCATTAATTGTCTTCATTTATTATTATACTTGCAAGTTTTAAAATATATTATATATTATTTGAGATAATACTATCATTCAGCCCGAATAGTACATAAATCCTAGCCATTCCGAAATATAACCTAATTATCTAAATCATAACGAACAAAATCATTTTAAAAATACTCTGAAATAATCAAACTTTGAAGCTCTTTACGAATTTCAAACTTCGGATTGCCGATTACATCAAGTATAGTATAGCTTTGAAGTAGATAGACCTATAGGTTATACTTGGGTATCATATTCATAATTTAGTTTAGTTGGTCTTCTTATATCTAGTGGGGCGGTCGCACCAATCAGCCAAGTCGTCGCACTCACCTAGAAACACTGTGGTTTAACGCATAACAAGGTAAATCACAAAAAGGAAATCTGAAATTCATACTTATTTAAAATGAAACGAAATATTCCAGTTTTTATACAATTGCCGAAGTAATAACACCGTGATTTCTGACTTCGTGTTACTGATCATAAAAATTCACCAAGACTTGATCACGTTACTCCAATCTAGTTAATTCATGCAATCACGATTACAGGCTCTGTGATTGGTTAACAAAGCAATATAGTAAATATAAAATATAAAATAAATTAAAGTCAAATTTATACCTATACCGCCATTTGGTTATATTGCCATTATAAAATAAGCAATTGGATTTTTGACAGGACCAATTTCGAAAACATCACACGTCTATATTGGCTACATTTCAATTTCATAAAATCTATAGCTGGTATGTCAACAAGGCAATCAAATTTCTTAATTGTTAACTGCCTCCCACCCAACCCTAAAGGTACCTGGAAAAATGGTTTACGACATTTATTTTTGGGTCGTTCATTTTCTCTCGAGTTGAACGAACTGTGTTCATGACACAATCATCGTTCGTTTTGCTTTTTTCAAGATGATAAGTATCTTAATCAGCAGAAGATTTGGACGGATCGTGGAACTGATTGGTTAAGCTCTGGACTTGAAATTCAAATATACAGACGCCCTTGTTTGAATCTCGAGACCGGCCTTCTGACCTCAGACAATAAGAGGCAAATGATGGAAAGGTTGCCAATTCTAAATAAGCCATGGCAACTTCATTTTTACATTTATTGTAAATACTTTAAAAATTGTTTCCATTTTTTATTTGTCGAAACACCACATTTTCAGTTTATTTACATCTGTGCTACAAAACTAAAAGAATATTACTGTTTTGACAAATAAAAAAACGGAAACAAATTATCCATGACACTTAAAAGCGTAAGTTTAAAGGAAACATCTCTCTAATGTCCTTTCACTGCATTCAAAGTGAATGTGATGCATCAAATTTCTCTTATGAATTCGACGTTTAAATAAAATTTCTATTGCATCTCTTGGCATTTACAAATCTAGTGAAATAACTGGAAAAAGTCCTGTCTCATGTATTGTAAAGTATTCATGGCTGTGTTGTACACCCCTGCATCGAAACACTCGAGAAAATTAACTGCTCTCCACCTTTGAAACGGAATTACTTCTCACACAATACCTGCTATATTTATGATCGATCTGAGATCATGGCAAGAATCAGACCCTATGGATGCTGTATCGTCTCAGATACGAAGATAAAGCCGGAATTTTGATAACTTTTTTGAGAGATCAAATAACTAAAAGAACGAACATGCTATAGGAATATAAACAAAGTTCTTCAAATAAGATGTTGTTTATACTTCAAATTCTTAAATTTGATGTTTATAATCGTTGATTTCAATGAGTATTTCTGCTGCTCTATTATAATTCTGTACCTCAGAGGTAAAAGGTCGGGAGTCCATTTCAATGATTCTTGAGGTGAGCTCATAAACTAGTTATTCTGCTTTCGTCCAAACATATTTGTAATTATTGTGACATGAGTCATTGTAGAGTAAACTTCAATAATTGTTGTCATCAGTCAAATAATGCAGCTTGATTAGTCATCATTCCTAAAGTATTCAACGCAAAATCGAGAAATGGACTTCCGCCCTTCTACCTCTGAGGTACAGATATGGTAAATTATATTTTGATCTAGAGTTTTGATACAATTCATTGACGTGTAATTTTGTACATAAAACTTAATAAAATAATTAGGAATAAACTTCGTACATGGATTTACATACAATGTCAATATTTCCTGATGCCTGGTGGCATTGGTTAGTGTGCCACATTATTAGCGAGTTAAGCGGGAACACATCCATTACAACGGGCGTCTGGAAGTCATTAGACCGATGCTTCCCAGGCGCCACCGACGCTCAAAGCGCCACACTTCGACGTCATCGATCAAACCCTTCCTTCCTGTTCTGTCTTCCCTCAGGACGCGGGGAAGATTTACAGCGGCGCTCAGTGGAATATGAACCACAATATTTTATCCCTGATTCCTGGGAGGATCAGAAAACAAGCTCAAAGCAGTGAGTCAGTGAGATTGAGACGAGGGAGTTACTCTTATTAATTGAGCGACGAATGTGTGAGGAGGAAACCACATGTTTGACGACACAAACACCAGGCAAGTTCAGATTAACCCCGGATTAACAGAAGATTACATGGGAAAACAATAAGGCATGTCAGAGATGATAATAATTCATCGGCCTTGTGCCCAAGAAAATAGTGAATTGACCAAAGTCTTGAAGATATTGTTTTTCTGTTCTCTGTTTTCTTCGGAATATCTCAAACATTATTTTAAATCACCCACATTATTTTGATAATCTTTCATATTTTTTTTACAATCGCTTATGCAAATTTTATCGAATTCACACAGCCTCATGGTGCAAAATCTTGTGTTTGACCGGCTACTAATTGATGTAGGCGCTGCATTGGTGAGATAGGTACTAATTTTATAGATCTCCTAATTATTGTGTACAGAAATAAGAAAAATTTTATTAAAAAAATATATAATATCTTCTCCTTCAGTGTACTACTTCAAGGATGTGGTTATTCATGGGTCATTTTGTGTTCAAAGTTGCTCTCTAACGAATTATCAGTTTTGATTTTCTCGTTGCTTTAAAATATACCTATGCAAAAATATTTATTTTGTAGCAATATTGTACCTACCAAGTTTCAGTTTGATTTTTTATTTTCTAAATTATATGTTCGACGAAATTCAATCACAGTAGCAGTCCAACGCATATAAAAAATATGTAATTCAGGTTATGATAGTTGCAATGTCGTCTTGCATCCATTTTCCTACCTGTCCCAATACCGTCCAAGTTTCTCCACCCCTGAACAGAAGATTCTGTTTAATGCTCATCGAGTCGGTGTTCTCTGTTTTGTGTTTTGTGTTTTGTGTTCATCACCTCCTAGCCGAGAGTCGGCGTTGAGCCCCACCAATTAAGTGATCAAACCACCGCTCACACAATCAACACCGTAGAAATGAAAGACGAGCAAAAACTATTACATCTAGAATATACCCAAGCATGTAAATTGTTTAACAACGAGACCAGAAAAAAAGAAAACATATCAACCGTATCGCGTGATACAACGGGTTGGGATTATTTTATGATATCTTACCTACCTATACCGTATACCTATTTAGTGCGAGAAGACATATAATTTTTTAATTTTGTGTTAGTCCAAGCCGCTCTTACGTTTATTATTGTAATATACATTTATAAGTAGAAGAAGAAAAAAATGGGTGGTGTTTCTGAGAAGTTGAGGAAGGTCCTTGCTTCATGTTCGTGTCTACTTTGTCTCTTAGAACGAATGAACTTTGTCACGGAATGACAGAGAATTTCTTTAGCTGTAATCACATGTCATGTCTGTCATGATTGTTAGTCGTGGTATGACGATATGTGTCATATTACCCCTTGTTTTAAATCATTGTTTTATTCCCCTCGACATAAAGTTGTTGCGAAAGAGAGAGGTATTTATGACGCATAGTTGCATACGTTCGTAGTGCAACTCTTATGTATAATAAAACTACACTGACAAGACTCTGGTCGTTTTCGTATAATGTCATAGGTACTGATAGAGAGCTTGTATATGTACTGATGCACTTTTGCGTTGATACCGAATTCAAACACTATTCTACAACAAATTATTTAAATTTTGTTTCTTAAACTTGGAATGTACGTTTTAAGAGAAAGAATGAATGTTGGGGTTTTACCATCGAATTTTACAGTGCATCGACAGCTTATTGTAATTTTCAACCAATATTTAAAAAAATATTTTCTGTTTCGAAACAATAATGGAAAGAAAAAAATTCCAAAAACCGTTGTCTTCGTGTGTTTTATAATTCAACAAGGAATTACTCAGAAAACGTGTTTTTTACAAAATCAAATCAAATATGTTAATAATTTTTGCTGTTTTAAGCATTTTTCTAAAAATAAATTATCCAAACTATCTTTTGCCACAATTTCAATATTTCAATTGATGACAACCAAATTCAAATATGCAAAATGTACATACACTTTGCTCCCTGAAAGCATTAAAATAATTTAAAACCATTGATATGCATCTCTAAAGTGGTCCGCTACCCTGAATGTATTTAGACCTCACATGTAGTGTGTATATCTGGCGTGGATATGCAAGTCACTGTCGGTGCGGTTGTCTCGTGAGCTCATGTGGCGTCTCCGGTGCTTGACTCCACATCGCGCAGATCGCATCTCGCCGATGATCGGGAGCACTCACTATGACGAGATATGCAAATAGTTCGACTTCGCTCTCTACACCTCACCGGGACAGAAACAGTCCTCTTCATTCGGAGAGGACTTAGTTCTTATTGCAAGATCGCAGTACACTGAAAAAAGTTGGTTGAAGGTTGTGGAAGAGCGAGCGATTTTGCCGCTTGTTGCAGGATTTTGTTTGGGATACAATTGGAGACAAAATGGGTTGACGGAATTATTTAAAATTTTAATCATGACAAAATCAGGGTTATCACTTGGTATATTTTTATTTTTTTGATTTGTTAATTAGTAATAATTAGTTGATTTTTGTTGAAAAATTGTATAGGTATTTTCTTGTCTCAATGGGTGAAATTTAATTTTAAGAATGTGCCAAGTGAACCCTAAGTTTGTCTTTGATCTAATCATGATTAAAATTTGAGATCAATTGGCACGAAGCATAAATAAAAAAGTGCTACTAGGTATACAATCAGACTGAGCATGTGAACATTCAAAGTTACACCCACTTATGAAACAATTGTTCTCTCTCTATTTTCTAAAACGGCCGAGCGCTAGGATCGCCTTAACAAAATATAGCAAGACAAATTGTTTGTTAGAATTACAAAAATAATTGTGTGTTCAACAATATTGTTGCTACAACAAATATCTCCAGTTTGTTTGAAAACAAAATTAATTGTAGCCTAAATAAACAAAATATAACAATTATCAATGCTACAACAGTTTTGTTAGTGCCAGTATTTTAATTCTCTGCTATACAAAAGAGTATATTATGACAATATTATTGCCATAGCAACAACCAATGGCATTTCTTGAATGACCATTTACACGTAACTACTGTTTTTAGTACTGGTTTTAGGAGTATTGAAAAACTGTGACCCTAAGGATGACAAAACTAATTGTTTGATAACAAACATTGTTGCTTCAACAAAAATCTCTTGGCAAATAAATAAAATAATATCTTGGCACTCCTTTGTTTCAAAAACAAAATTAATTTCTTATGGCTGTTTTTCTTAGACTCTGTTAAATAATTAGTTAAGTTTAATAGTTATTTAGATGGTCATTCAAGAAAAGTAATTTGTTTCTGTCGTGGCAATCGAGTCCTAATCGAATGTTTTAATTTAACTGAGCATTGATTAACCGGTTATTAGACAAATGTTAACAAAATTATTCTCTTAGTGTGAATTTAAAAAAACTTATTCTAACTTTTATATATAGGTAGTAATTAAGAAATTATTGATTTTGGTTTATTGTGAGCGTAATAATATACGCATAATAATAATTTATAACAAATTCATTCGCAGAAGTCAAACTAGAGTTAAATACAAATAAAAAGCTCCTATATGAGCTTTATATTATATGAGCTCATACATGAGCTTTTTATTTGTAATTATGAGTTTATTGGGTTAATATTTTTTTAAGTTAAAAATAATTCATTTCGATCTTGAATTAATTAAATACCTAGATATCTACATTGAACCTAATGCTATTGTAAATTATCAAACGCCGCATTGGATATGGTGGTTTAATTTACACTTGTTTATTTGACACGAATGTGTTAATCATTGCAAGCAGATTTCCACCTGAGTGTCTTCATTAGGCATTCAATTCAGTCACAATGCAGCTTGATTTGAGATTCTCTCTGGAGCCAGCATCCCATGCATCTTACACTCTCAGGAGAGCAAGTGAACCCGAGATAAATGTTCATTACTCCACCGCGCAGGAGATGGAACATTTACACATCTCACGGGAACAAGTTTATTTTTCTTGTCACCAAATATTGGAACTACAAAGGAAACGATGTTTCATTTTCGTTTGGTAAGTATATTTAAATAAAATCTACTTGGATTTAAATTGAAAAGTCTGAAGAAATACGAAGTAACTTACAAAATAATATATTGATGTTTGGGCAATATTTGGGGACTTCCCCGCCTTCACCATCAATCTGTAAGTAATGATAGTATGACTTTGAATATGACTGAACGAATATGACTTGATCTTGTAATGAAGTATTATGATTCCAAAGTACATTGGGTAATAGGGTAGGTTTCCATATACTATAGTTAGAGAGAGTCTTATTAGAACATGGAAAAACTAGAACCTCTGACAATATATCAGAAAGAGTTGTAGACACTGAATTGGTATCACACGAAAACAAGTAACTAGTACTGATGTAAATACAATTTGATAAGATTATTTGTTATACAATTTCGTTCACGATCTCTTGAAAAGTACACAATCCAAAGACAGCTGTAGCAGACATAAAGTTATCAAAACTTTGCCTTTAGATCTTTAAAATTGAAAGATTACAAAATTATAGAGTGAAAAAAATAATACCTATGTCGTCGCCTTCTCAAATACATAGGGGTATAAAAATGTTAGCAACAACGTCCTCTCACAAAAGAAAAAGCATTACGCGGCAGAATTTGGTTGACGCGGGTTGGACTGTAGAAAGGGGCAGAGCCGCTGTCAAAGTTCTGTGAAGAAGTCGGTAGCTGGATTCACAGCGTGATCGTAACTCCAACAATGACGAATTCCACCAGACCAAGTCGCAGGAATCATCTCGTTCTCTGAGAGGAGTGATTTCAACACAGCATCATCAAGATCTAGTTACTATGGAGACGAACGTTGGGGTTGAGTCTCCCGAAGTGTCCTCCCGTGAGAAATATAGGATACGTGAGATAGAGTTGTTTTCGACAAATAGACAAATGAGGAGCTTAAGAGTCATTTCTTCAAAGAAGTATTATTTAAACTTGTTTGAACCATTAAAATATACGTTATTCCGAACAATTTACAACTAATCTAGCATTGATAAACTGAAACATTAAGAAGCAAGCGTCCATCTATCATAAAAAGAGTGTAGAAAACAATTAATAAATGTGCCAACACTGGAGAGGTATACCCACAAAAAATAAATTACCATTAATGATTTACGGCTCTCAGATCTCAAATTAGTAATTGAAATGCATATTATTCCTTGTAGTTTTAGTTTTTTATAACAACGATTCGAGCAGCTCATTTTACCCCTCATCAGGCTGACATGGCATAAACAACAAAATAATTAAAACAAAAACTTATTAATTCATGCAATACAATAGTCTGTTCGAACTGTCTACAGAATTGAACTAAGAAATAACAGGATTTAAATTGAAAGAAAATCGATTTATCGAAGTCACCAATTTAATTCTGCAACTTTCATTCTATAAAAACTTATCGAATACAAAAATCAACTTGCTTGAGGTCAGATGACTATGTGGATGTTTGTGCTGAGTTTCTAACCATCTTCAAGCTAATGATTGATTTCCAAGACCAGTAGTCGAGGAAGGCGCTAGAGGCGTTTCCTAACAGGGAAAGCGCAGAAAATTGACGTGACGTGGTAATAACGTTCCGTCCCAAGTCGGGTATAATCGGCGATGTTATCGCAGAGTAACGACGTATAACACGAAGTTTGATAGCTTCTGACGTTTATTACGCAATCGATGACGCACGTCAGATTCGGAAGCTTTGTGCCTCGTAGAATTACACTCATTGTCATTAATATGTTTTTTTTAATAGATTTAGTCTTCCATTTTGTCAGACATGAAATAAAACAAATCACTGGTTTGATAAAAGTTTGTATACAAAAAAAAATATTTATATTTTAGTACCGTTCGATTTTTTTTACCAACTATTTGGCATGTCATAAGTACTTTTCAATTGAAACCATGTTTTTAAATAATTTTAAAATATCTGATTGGCATGAAATCGGAGATAATGCGATTTAGTTATTACGAATTGCAAAACTAATTGTGTTTTTATGATCACATTTTTAAATTTTAACAAGTAAAATGCTCGGCATTGTTGTGAAAATGTGAAATCAGATGATATTACGACGAAACATCTCGTCAGATTTGGTGAACCAATACGTAATTTTCATGTTGGTCAATGTTAATCCGCACGTACTCTTCTGCATGTTTTCACACAGTTGCAGTCTGAGCTAAAAATGATAACAACTTAATCCCATAATCTCCGCTTTCTATATTTACTGATTTTACTCCCGATCTAGTGAACCGTATTAAAACACACATGCTAATCTTTGAATAATGGTTTTGTTCCATAATCTGAATCCGTTTTCTTTCACCACGCTCGCATCACTGTTCAGTTGCGGCAGTTTGAAAAGCAACAAGTAAGAATTTCACGTCATGACTGGCCAATTGTGTGTTTTGATCGTCGGTTCGTGATCAAACTGTTGAATAGCCTAATAAATCTGGCCGGTGGCTTCGCGCAGGCGTATAGCAGATTTCACGATAATTATATGATCAAATTGAAAGATCAGGAAATTTCTCACGAGCAATGTCTAAGATAGATAAACACACACATTTCTAAAACGGTTCTAAACTATAGTCGAGTGATGATATGTTATTATGGAAAACAACCAAATATTATTTCCAAGGAATTGCTTATTCCAATGGTATTTGGAACGACTTGAATAGGAGGTCCGAGTTTGGTATACATCACGGCGTGGGTATGAAGCGTTTATCGAAGGAATCGTGATCGAAAGATCTCCTTCTATATCGTCTAAGGTAGCTACTTGGACATGATTTTCCATAAATACATAATTGAATATAGGAAATACTAGCTGTGAAATGTTAAGTTATTATTCAGATTGTGAGAGTTTGTGATAAACTGGAATGTTGGACTTGAAGGGGATGATCTGTGTTCGATTCCCCGTCAAGGTCTTTGATCAAGATTTAAGTGTAAAACTCGTCAATTTGTTTAGAAATAGTTGTTCTTTTATCACAATACCAAAATTTAAACTATCATGGAAAAAATGACGACAAAAACACAAAATTATCAGAGCAAGAAATAGTTAACCCTGACATAATATGCATTTCCTATCAATAAAATCTGACTTTGTAGAAGTACTTCTTGAAATAGAGACGAGTTAATAATATGTCCGATCGTAATCGTATGGATTTAATATTTAAGGATTTAGTTTAATCCCCCTTTTTCTTGGTTTCGCGCCTCTCCAGCCAGTGAACTCATATCATATTTGAACAGTGGGTAGGAAGCTGTCGTGGCCTTTATATTGTATAGGGTACCTACCCATCATTTATCGACTGATACCCCGAAAAAAACCTCAGCGAATATCGACGGGACGGGAATCGAACTCAGGACCTCCGTAATGCAAGTTCAGAGTTCACAATTTAGCTATCTTTGAGGCAAACCTGCATAATCTACTAAATATCGTTTTATTTATTTAGTTTTCTTTTTTTTCTTTTCTATTCACGTTGAAGGGTTGCTTTCCATCAATTTACGACGTTGTCGAAAATGTGGTATCAATGTTAAATCTGGGTTAGCAGCAAAAGCCACAACG
Source organism: Leuctra nigra (assembly GCA_934045905.1). NCBI lineage: Eukaryota > Metazoa > Arthropoda > Insecta > Plecoptera > Leuctridae > Leuctra > Leuctra nigra. The sequence continues at coordinate 10,145,022 of OW203764.1, read as the reverse complement.
ATCCATAGGGGTTGTTAGCAAGCAACCCCTCAACATCAACCACATTCTAGCAACATATGAAAACTATAGAAACTCTTGAAAATCAGTTTAAAAGGAAACCATATGCAAGAAAATTGTAACATAAAATAGTCTCATCATGACTTCCGTTTCACCTCAATATTATGTTTATTTCTGCCAAAAGTTCCCTCATTTTCATTTCACTGATGGTTGTGTTTAGCATAGAAGTGAGGGGTGTGCGTGAGGTCTGGAGTCTCTCCAAAACCAACACTAATCAACTTCGGTTACATTTCAGCGCCGCCACCGCTGCCGACGCCGACGCCGTCAAGCGACGCCCTCGGAACGACGCCGCTTGGTTTCACTCACGACGCTAATTGGCCGTTTCAAACAAGACGCCGCCGCGCTGCAAGGTCAAAAGCTTGACTTATGAAGCATAATCTATTAGATAATTATATAGTTCATGGTGTCGGAACGAATTTCAAATGATTTTAACGAGTTCAACAATAATCGGAGCTATTTTCTTCATCGGATATACGAACATCTAATCCGTCATAACTAAAGTCTTGTCACAACCATTTTCTTGACATTTTACAATAAATTTAATATAACATCAAGGTTTGCCTTATTACAGGAGGAAATAAAAGGAATTTAAATATAATATTAATTTTGCTTCCGGATCGAGTGAGGTCAAAATTTTCAGTACTAAGTAGTTTTGATTTTTTTTATTATATCAATTAATTAACAATTAATTATACCCCATCCAACTAAAGTCGGGTTGGGGGGTGGAGGTAGCTCCACCTTCTTCTAGGGCCTCCTGGAAGATTTTAAAATCTTAAATTCAGAGAAACGGTTGCATTATTCGTATTCTATTACCTAGCACGTGAATTGAATAATTAATGTAGAAATGCATAGATACAAAACAATAAGAGCACCTAAACCGGAATTACAATATTCAACGTAAAGGTATTAGATTTCTACCGTCTTACGTTCTAGCACTTAACGTTTTACTGCCATTCAAATAAGGTAATTAAGATTTAACACTCAAGCAATTCCCATAGCTTGAACCTAAAACATTAACCTATAAAACGCATAGCTTTTATCATCATTCTCTCGTATGTTTTTGCTCTAGGTTTTGATAGCTTCATCGCTGTATGAGATCGCTCTGCTCCGGGTGGCATCCCAGACGGGTCAGCGTTTTCCTTGAGTTGGATTTAATGATTGATAATCACCCAATGATGAAGCAATCTTGATATTGAACTCCGCGCAACGGAAGGCTTTATAGAGGCTTCAATTCATTTATCATCAACTCGGACAATTCGTGTTTCTCGCTCTTTTGGATTCGTGTTTTAGGGATTTGTATGAAATGCAAATGAAGAATTCGTTACTTATTCTTTTATGCTACAACGTTTTACCTCCAAATACCTTATGTATAGCCTCAGTGAAAAGAATATCATAAATCAAATTTCTTCCTTCCTGTAGAAATTTTAAAGTTCCTATAAATAAATGCATATCTGTACCTCAGGGGTAGAAGGCCCGATGTCCATTTAAATGATTTTCATCAACTTATTTTGTAAGAGAATACTTCAATAACAGTATTTGTTGACATGTATTTGTCTTCAGTCCAATGGTAATTGATAGAGATTGATCACAAAAGTGTGGATCGCAAAATCGAGAAAATGGACATCGAGCCTTCTACCTCGGAGATAGCAGATAGGAATTAGAAAAATAAATATCTGACGCAAGAAAACTATATATGGCCTCATTTACTAAAATATGCCTAGGTATGCGTTACAAGGTCTAACTATATCTCTATGGTCTAACCATCTTCCAATGTTTTAATTATTGACAAAATTATTATGAATTTCGGACTATTTTTTAGTCAGTGCATTGCAAGTTCAGCACCTAAGGGTCAACTAGCTTTTCAATCTACGAAGATGTTCTCTAAATGCAAAAGATTGCAGAAACATACATTTCTTCGCCATCCTTTGGAAGCAAGAAAAGTAATTAAGCTATTAATTTGTGTTACAAAGTAATTGTATTTGATTAAAAGAATGTACACAGAACAAGGCGCCATAATATTTAATAAAAAGAGATCCAGGAAACAAGACGAGTTGCAGCGAGAGTTCGCCGCCTATGTCGCTAGCTCTATAAATAATGAAGACATAAAGTATGCTGAACTGACACACAAATCGATTTTTTCCTCTCATAACTCTTCGAATGGTTTAGTAATGTGCTTATTACCTTCTACAGAAGTGTAACTTGCGATTACGAGTGAACTTACAAGCATATCACGTGCACCAGCGACTCGCTTTTACCTTTTAACTCGAAAGAAACGGTTGCTTGTTGAATATGTGACGAAGGAAAGCAGACGAAGGAAAATTATGTTCGAATTCTATGCACACGAAATGGAGAAAAACATTAATCAATTAATTCGCAATGTATTACAATGCATACCAAGAAAATTATTTAAAAAATGTGTGTAGAAATGCCTCATTTAAAAAATTGTTTGATTGAAATAATTCCAGTTAAATAAAGACAATTTGGCGTGCAGCGATAATAGCTTGCCAAAAATTTAGCCAGGCTTGTACCTTAATGACATCATGCCAAGTTATAACTTTTGCTCACTCTATGGTGCAATTTTTCAATACTCTGCTACAACCAGTAGTTAAATTTAAACGGTCATTCAAGGAATGGCTTTGTTTTTTGCCATAGCAATATTCCTAATCAACTGCTTAAAATGTAGAACATTATTGAGAAACTGGGCCTAAATTATCAATAAGGGTTGGTTTCTCTTGGCGTTACATTTAATCCTAATAAGTAAATCTTTCTAAATTTCCTTGACGTTGACATAATTTATTTATATTTGCACATGGATCTGTGCATGTAAGGTGTTCACCATAACATTGAGCTGGCCTATATTGAGTTAGACAGACATACCTTATCTGAATGTAAACTACTCAAGTTCGTAACAGTTGCTCGCCAAGATTGACAAGACATCTTGCAGCTAGGATGATAATATGCATGATACTAATCAATTAATCACATCCAATGCAGTTGGAAATCATTTCAACGGAGAATTTCTAACAAAAATCCTGAATATAGTTTTGCCAATCAAAAGTAAATAAATAAGTAGATACATAAATATTCATATTTTAAACCGCATTGAGTATATTAATATTGCAAAGTAAACAAGTGAAATGTATGATAATGATCTATAGATTATTGATTCTTGATTATTTGCTAACCAAGTCAAGAACCCACTTGCTCGCTACAAGAATATTGATTATAGTTTTTCCATCGCCCTGAAAATATATATTTATCTCAAAACTATATTTACCTATCTCTTTTCATGTGAAAAGTTACAAGAAAAGTTGAATACTAAGAGCGTTGGTGGAAAATATCAAATCAAAATGATGTAGAAGAGAGAAGAGAAATATGTTACGAAGTAGAGAGAGAAAGAGTAGTGGTTGGAAGATGAAGAGAAGTGAAAGAAGTCGTGTTACAAGTACGAGAAAGAGAATTCAGAGGAAATTTGAGTTTCGAGACTGATCCAGATGTCAGTGTGCCCGTGAAAATGGTTTATTACCGTAATTGCTTTAGGAAACGAGTGATAAAATAAATTAATCGCATTTAAAAAAGGATATCAACAGAAACAGTAGGTATTTAAATTCCAAAATAATTCCTACAAAATTACAGTTATAAACTTAAAGTGTACGCTACTACATTTTAGGATGAAAGTTTAAAAGTCGCGTAAAACCAAATAAATTGAAAATAAATTGTGTTAATTATTTTTCTCTCATATCCTTCATTCAATAACATAATAAATTAATAATATAACATTTGAAAACTATTAGATACTAGATATGTCATAATTTGGCACATTCTAATCCCCTGATTCCGAGCTGTAAGGACCTGTCAGTAAATCGTGCCTGAAGTGCAAGGGTGTTGAGTCAGGTTTAGTTTTGTTAGCCAGGGTTAAGCCAGTTGGCAAACAAGACGCTGAGGCGCGTTGACACAGTGGAAAGAAAACATAACATCGCATTTATAATCGGGTAGGGCCCCCCTCCCTCCCCCCTCGAACAAAGTGTCGAGAAGGTTGTTTGAAATGGAAATGTCAAACAGAAGCTAGCTCTAATCCATTCGGCACATAATTCACTAAAAGTAGCTGGGTTTCGTAAAAAGTGGAGCACATGAATGGGGGATCCTAACAAGTATTGAAATACAATTTAGTTTTACTACATTTTGGTTTCTAGTTACGACTAATTTAATTTTTGGACTAACACATTAATTTCAAGTTTGACATACATCAACAAAATTATTAGAAACATGGTAAAATATTATAGGTCAAAAAGCTTTCTTAACCATGATTTCCCAGCTGACTTGGCCGAGTTGAAAAGTTTAATTTAGGTAGTCGGAGGTTAATGATAGTTTGAAAGTACATATGTTAGAATATTGATTGTTATAATTTTTGTTAAATATAAGCAGTAAATTGATGTTTAACAATTAATATTAAACATTAATATTTATATTTATAGTTATTTTTATATTTATATTTATATAAATATTTATTTATTAATATTCCGTGAATCTCACAACGTATTATGTATTCTTGTGCCATGAGTTAAGTCGATTTTATTCTTAGACTGTATACATTACTGTAACCTATAAGATTGTTCTTAGTCGTATTTTATTTTGACTTAGATTCTAGAAAATATTTAGTATTAAGACCTCTACCACCTGTTCAATGTAACAAATTGTAGAAAAATAAACATACATACAACTACGATGAATTCAACTTATTTGAGAACTTCAGCTCTTGCCGATACATTTACCATTATTAGATCAAAATAATTAATAAGAGCTTAAATTTTTATCTTAGTGTTACTAAAAATCAAAAGGACTCTCTGATTTTTACAACTGAATCGCAAAGTTAACAGGTGTGCATGATCAGCTGTCTAATAAATAATTTTAAGCTGTAGTTAAAGGGTTGATACACACAAATATAAGGATTATAAAATAAATTCTATAAAAGATAGACATCAAGCTATTTGATATCACAATTAATATTTATTGTGTCTCACCCCTATCGGTTCATAAGTACATCAGATGTTTCAAATCAAGTCGAGATTTAAAGAAAAGCAAGATTAAAAACTGCATGATTGTTCCATCAGCTGTAATAACTTACAATTATAGTCCATTGCGCGCTTAACGACTTGATTATGGCGTAAAAGTTATAGCTTCCATAATTGAGTGATCGTTACAATGACACAGTAACAGAGGACCATAAAACACCCTTCCAATGATCCAAGCATTGACTTAATTTGCTATGTGATAGCTCACTTATCATAATTGTATAGAAAAAGAGTCAATTTGTTCTTGTCGCTTTCAATCAGTCATTCTGGTTATCAGGCCCACTGATTTTATGAGGGGTACATGATTCAATGAAGGGGAGGGGTGGGGGTTACTCACCCCCTTGTTCACGGGCGCGTAACAACCGGTAACTTACGTCAGGCATATGTTAGTTCAGGGGTAGGAAACGTTTGTGGTGAGGAGTTATTAAATAATTAAGGTCGGCCGATACTTAATGCAATTCCAGTTCACTAAATTTTGAACTAAAAAATCAGATTTTACATTAATTTTGAGTAGTACCTAATAATTTTGGCTGCAGTAAGTTAAGGTATTAATTCTGTATTCTTTAATTTTTTATAAGTGTTTGGCCATCACCACCCCGAAAAAATGCTGGCTGATATTTTTTCAGGAAAATAACTGATTTTTTAACGTATTCACTCGCAAAAAGCAAACTATAAGAAAAATATTTTTCAAAAATACAATATTTTTTTTGGTCACCCATTTGTTATCAGATTGGGCGTCCGCCACCCCACATTACGCTGAGGGTTACCACAATAGTGAAGGGGTAGCACTGAACTGGTGCATCAGCATCAGAACGAATCGCTAAATCTATAGACTCACTCCAGACAAGGGATGATACATGAGCTTTAGATCGTATCCAACTGACTCAACCCTTATTCCGACTCGCTGACCAACTGCCAATAAACAGTTAAATGTGCGAGCAATTATAGAAGAATTCTCGCGAAGAGAAAACTTATTGCGTCCATGTTTGTTTGTGAAGGGTGTCAAATCCTAAAGATTAACTAAGATAATATTTCATTCGTATGCCAATCAGGAAACCTTCATGTTCCAATCTCTTGGGAGTTTTGACGGGACATGAGACTAAAAAAAATCACAGGAACAAAATGCAATGAAGCAGACGGGCACAAAAATTGATTTTCTGCTTTAATAAAACTGACGCATAAACCCGGTTGTATTTGCAGTGTAATTGGCATCATTTCCGAGATGTTTTCTATGGACTCGAGTCGGTCCTTGGGGAGCATACATCGAAGACACGTGACTGCCCTTAGTCCTACAGGAAGGCCACGTGACCCCCCCCCCCCCCCCCCCACCACCACCCCGGCCCATTCATTAGCCCGCTCGACCGCAGGGAAAAAGCAATGTGAAACCTGAGGGGCTATAATATGATGTTATATAGGTTTATATAGACCGTGACTTATAAAGAGAAGAGCCCTGGAAAAAGCTGTGAGTGGGAGAGGGGGGGGGGGGGTGAGGTTTAATTCTGGTCATGGGTAGTCGTGGTGATAAGCTAGTGGCGCACTCTTTCATTGATTTATCTCCTAAAAACACAAATGCATTATGATTATTCAACAAATTATCGAAACAGTAATTTTCCCCCTAGAATATGAATGCCTATTTTTACATTTTATTTATATTAAGTTTTGGGTTGGTTGAGATATTTGTAATGGAAATTCTCAATAGCTCAAAATTAACAATGAACTACATAATTCTAAGATCTAACAAAGGTAGTCTTTCGCAAATATATCATAGAATTCACGTCATCCCTACTGTTTACACGCACCCCCCCCCCCCCCCCCCCCCCCCCACACACACTCTTCTCCCACACACACCCACACACCCCTAACGAACAAAACTTAGCATCCCTTCTCCGGAAACTTGATAATATAATAAAGGTTTTTCGACACCCCCTTTACAACCCACCCCACCCCCAATTAGAAGAAAATCTCTCCAACCCCCTCACAGCACTCGTTCTCTTGCAATACGCAGACAGATCTTCGTAATTATGACGTCATAAGCACTCGAGGACGTCGCGACGCCGTCATTTGTTCAGCAACGCGTGTCTTTGATTCTCGGCGTCGGCGTCGCTAATGAGGACGCGTATATATACACTCACTCGGCCAGGCGTCGCTGCTTGCTAGTGGCTCTGTATGCACAACCTTGTCATGAAAGAAGACGGAGCATGAAGAAGTTGGCTCGACTTTAATGTGTAGACGTCTGATTTCGTTTTTTAAGTTTGCAGTACTTTTAAGTGGAAGGTGTGAATGTAAAAAGTTCATGTTGATTTGGAATGGAGGTATGAAAAATGAAGAAGTTTGGAATTTCAGGGAGAAAATACAGGACAGGATAAAGCGCGGAAAACGAAGAGGTTTACCCAACCTAAAGTGTACCCACACATTTATATTTGTTAAATCTTTAGAGAATCAAAATATACTCTAATAATATCAATAATAAGATATTAATTTGATTGGTTAAAAAGGATAATATTTCAGAAATTTTACATCGCTTCACTGTAAAAACGAGTACCTAGTTAAAACAGGGTGAATCAAAACCAGCTCCTGGGTGTTTACTATTTTGGCATCGCAGTTTGCCTGAAAGAGACCCTAAAATTTGAGAAAAAATAACTATTATTTTCATGAAATCGTTTTAACTCACATTTTAGCTGTTTTAGGTGAAATGCGATTCAAACCAATACACTGGAGCTGTATCTACTATCTACATTCACCCTGTTTCAGCTTTAAGTTTTTACTGTATAGTTGCTCGCTTCTTTACTCCTTTCATCTCCAATTTTCTAAAAAAAAAAAAAATCACTTTTAACAAAATTTTATTTTTTCAACCTACTCCCAAACGTGTATTGTATATTTGGTAGATTCTGAGTATTTTACTGGTGAAAATTTCGTGCTTAGTTTCTGGTCGGATCGAATGCCGTGACGGATTTGGTGGTCCGGAAGGGCTTAAGGGCAGTCATCCAGGCGGTAATTGGTTCAATAAAGGTGCAATTGAAGCGAGCAGAGAGCCCGCCACCCCCTCCTCACTACCCCCGGTATATTTGCTATACATGTTTCCGGGGTAATGAAGCCACTTACTGAGCTGCACGCCACCATTTTCAGTATCACAGAATAGCGGGGATAATATTACATGGCAGGATATTTCCATTCATTCATACAAGACTTATGCTGTGGAGTTTATAATAGGCAAGCTTTTACTCACCCAGATATCTAGTAATTGTCTAGTTAAAGTATGAAAATGTATCAGCTTTTTTTTAAGTAAGGTAATTTTGTGGAAAGGATATTGTCATTTGGTCAAGATTAAGAATAAAACAAGTTTTGTTCTATGATCAATTTGATTCACCTTCAATGTGCTTTGTTTGTTATAATAATTGTACTCTGTATTTTCTCAATTAAAAAAAACTTGTTTATTCATTTAATTAGAATTACATTATTTAAATTAGAACATACAATTTCTTCGTGAACTTTATAATATGTAGAAAACTTTAAACATGTGACGTTACTACAATTTCAGTGTTAGTAATTGTCTGTGATAATAAATAAGCAACACCTGAAACGAAATATTTAGTTACAATATGAAGTAGAGGAGATGGTGATGCAACATGAAGCCTTTGATAAATCAATTAGATTTTGAAAGAAAGATAGAAAAACTGTACGTTTTCGAAGTTCTCTTCTCTAATATTGCTCTTCTTTTCATCATCGACGCCTACTTCCCCTCATTACGACGCCGACGCCGACGCCCTGTTCTGACGAGACACCTGAGCCTCATCACCGGTAATCTGACTGGATGATGATGATGCAGGTGCAGGAAACAGGAGCCAGCAGCACGTGGTGCAACAGATCAGAGCACGAGGGGATGCTGAAACAGTGTTGCAGCTTCCACTAATGAGGAGGAGATTACACGCTGCAGCAATCTAGAGGATCACATTTTCAAGTTGATCGCATTGGAGATTTATTTCAAATCCCTTTCATTATGAGTCACGCGGAATTATTTCTAAACAACAGAATATTTTTAATATTATAAATTATTTTTTAAGACGTTTGAAGGTAAACGGCGGACAGTCGGTAATAAAATATTCTGATGTTTACATAAAAAGGATCAAAGTAATTTCGGACATAATTGTTAAGGTAGATGAATTATTTTTGAACCACAATAAATAATAATAAACTTAAAACAGGATTTTTAGTTTGGTGAACAATGCCAACATTTCTTAGAAATCTCATGAATTTTATTGTTTCCCCTGTTGCATGTAATTCTTGAGGGTATCATATTTTATCTTCATTTTATTCATGAAAAGACAGATAAGGCCTCGTGAATCCTCCAGTAAAATCTCCCGGGTCATATGACATATTTCGAAAGGGATGAGAAGGAAGGGGTGGGGGGTAGTGATTCCAAGATGGCGTCGACATATTCTCCCTTGAGATGATGTGACGGTTGACGGCGTTGCATCGATCTCAGGACGTCTCGACGCCGACGTCGGAGGCTGGGGGATGGCGTCGGTGGGGGAACAAGAGGGTGGGGGGCGCGAGTTGAAGAATGGCGGAAGAAAGTGGGTGGAGACATGGACAAAGAAGTGGAGAACAGAAGTTCTTGGGGAGAAATCAATAAAGACACTCGGTGTCGCAAGAATTACATCGTGATTTTGCATGGCAGAGTGAAATATACAAGTATTTTAATAAGAAGCGACACAAATTCGTTTTAAATTTCGTTATCACCATAAAACTTTGCCAATAAGAGATAACTAAAATCTTTGTGATTTACCAAAAATTTAGAAACAACATTGTAACAGAAGTGTATTTTTTATTTTAATTTACTAATATTTTACAAAATGGTGTTTACAATATACCAATTAGCATGTACATTTACAAATTAATGAGTAAACAGGAAGAAATGTTAAAACTTATGAAAACAGAGAAGATTATACGAAGATCTAAGATAATTTTACAATCTTTTTCGTTGTCAACCAAAATTGGCTCCACATCGGAGGTTCTATTTTGTCAAAGCAACTGATTAATTTCTTTACATGCTCTACATTATGTCAAGTTTCAGAATGGTCAGGAAAGCTAAAAACAACATTAGAGTGATACACTTTCTATTCGTCGGTGGAGGTGCCGTAATTTACACGATAACACCGACAAGATCATGCGCGGCATCTCAGATCAGATGCTGCGTGCCTGGACCACCGCTAGCACAAGTTGCCACCTTTAACTCATCTGAAACACTAACTCTATTCCTTGTTTCAAGCTGTCAAGGCACTCGCAAGTTATGTATTATCCACATCGTAACTCACAACCACCCTCTTCTCTTCTTGCGTGGTACACTCATTCACACAACCTTATGAAAATATCGCAGGAATAAATCATCACCATACTTCAGGATTATGAAACGAAGATTTGTGGACATCTTTTAGATTACATAAATTTATGTTAACCGGACACATATGCGTTATTACGCCAAATATTTACTTTAATTACTCATTTATTTTGCTGTGATTCCAAAACTATCATCATTGTTTTGAGAGCGTAGAAGATCGATTTCAATTTTCAAATCCAGGGAAAACAACAATTATAACATATTTCATCAGTGTTTAGAATTATTTAAAAAAATAAAATATCATTGTTTTAAGAGCGTAGTAAGTTCGTTTTCAATTTTCAAATCTATAGGGAAAACAACAATTATAACATATTTCATCAGTGTTTTCACTGATGATCAATATCACTTTCATCAATATTTTCAAGTAACATCACTTGTTATCTTGAACATACTTTAAAGTGACACCGGAAGGAATCAATAGTAAAGGAACAATTTTATAGATCTGATTGTGTGTCTCTATTTTCATCCCTTTCCGATTTACAACAATGCTCTAACATATCAGGACAGTGATCCACCAAAGCAGTCACAAAAACAAGCTTTCAGCCAAAAGAATGATACTTTATCTAAAATAAACCATTAAATTTCTATTATTCATTTGGAGTATTCTACCGGTTGCACCATCTGCCTAACCCGGTCTGACCAGACCATTGTTTCGACAACACGTGATCCTATTGGCCATTGAACCTTCTTTTTTAACCAATTATAATACAATCCAGCAACTTTATTGTCACATTGTCTCTCTGAACTATATATTTCTTGTCACCAACTCAAGTCGTCGAACCAACCGTTACAATTGCCTCGACAAAGATGCTCGAGTCCCATGCAAGTTGTAATCAATAAAATACAATTTGCCTACTAAGTAGTGGATCTGTAATAGAGGTAATGTATGTATGTTAAACATTTTAATAAAAAAATAACACAGAATTCCTTTGCTGAGATTGTGATTGATAAGTAGGTATCTACTATTTCCTATTATAGCAGATTCAATAGATTGTTTACGAATTCTATCTATGGAGTACAAACGTATACTGGGGAATAATTCAGGCAACTTTCTTGGTAAACCATTATAAAAACAAATCTGAGTTACATGGCACCTCCACCAAATTTAATTGACTTTATATTTTTCTTTGATCATTGTCGTTCGTCAATTGAAATACCACACACGTTTTTATACAAAACGGTCAGTATTCAAACATAGTTAAAGTGTTCAACATCCCAGCGGTAACCAAAATTAAAAATATAAATTTCGATAAAATGTTCGTTATTGAAAGATTTGAAGTCCGCATTTAACTAACGATCATCTCTGTTAAATAAACCTTGCACCCTCTTGAACTGGACGTACGTGCCTCGTGTTCCCAAGTGTTTAATGTGTTGTTGCGCTGAAAACCACAGCCCCCCTGGTGAGATGACAAGATTCCCGCAGCGAGCGCCAGCAGCGCTGAAAGCAGCGCTATTTGATCAACTTGCGACCACAGCCTCTGCTCGACGATCTACATTACACAGTAATTAACAGGTTCATCGAATACAGACGTGGTTCAGTTTGTAAACACTTGAAACACGCAATTAATGAGTAGAAGATGAGATGAATAATTTGTAAACTGTATAGGTATGTGCAAAAATGTTCGATAGTTGTAATCGGAAAATTTACAAAACCTCAAATATAACAAATGGTTTCACCCAAACCACAAACCAAATTTATACAGTACTAAAACTGTTTTGAAGTATTGGACTTGCGTTAATTGCAACAACAACAAAATCATGCAGACTTGACAATTAGCAACAAAAACAGTGACGACTCTTAGAATGAAAAATGAATTAAAATATTATTGAAAATGTTAGCTTGTTTATAATCTTGAATGTACAAAAAGAAATTTTGTGCGAAAATTAGTCGCAAAGGAATCAAAATCTGAATAAAACGAGTCAAAGCGAAATATTGAAAGCTCATGTCAAACTGAATTTATCTAATCTGATGGTGGTCGAAATTCCAATGCGAGATATTGTAATTGTAAATTGAAATTGAAATTGAAAATAAGTGAGTTTATGTATTATGTAAGCTCTAGTTTTTAATTTAAAAATAAAAATTCTATGGTCTAGGGTAGAAAATTGTTCGATGACGTTAGGAAATCGCGCACAATTTGTAGAAACGATCTTAGTCGAGGATAAAAGTATCTATGATGAATATAACGTGAGGGTGGACGTTAGTGGTGAATGTGGTGAATAAATCACATAATACAAACTTGTCTGCTGGGCCTTTGTTTTCCATTAGCATTAATAGAAATATGATTTGTTATGGCTCCAGGTAGAACTTGAAAATCTTGACTCAAAGAAGAAATTAATTTTAAAAAATAATCATGTAATGTTGTTGACGAACTAATTTAAATACACCTATTACTTATATTTGATTATAATTTGTTGGTGACGAATGTATGTAAATACACCAAGTAAAATAACATAAATAAATATGAATATAAAAATAAATAGATTAGTTTAAAATTGTCAAAATTAAATAAAATATAAATTGAAAACATATTAAGATCTGTTGTATTATGATTAACTAAAAATTGACAAATTAAAATTAATAAAATTGGGTAAAATTTTGGGTTAAGATAAATTATTATATTTGAAGGAAAACGTGGTTGAATGGAATAGGAGAGTAATGAATGACTGTAGTTGGACTGTAGAGTCCAAGAAAATTGTTGATGAGATGATGGGAATAAATACAAGATAGGTATAGGAAGATAAGATCATAAGAGAGTGAAAAGATCAAATCAACAGAAGATGTAGGAGAAAGAGGAGAATTAAACAATGAAATGTTGGAATTGATTGTTTAAATAAAAACGAACACTAACGCAGACTGATAGTGTCTCTTGAAGTGTTCTCTCGTCTTATTCTGTGTTAAACAATGCTATGTGGCACACGAATGTTCTGGAGGCGCTGGTTTATCTTGAACATTATCACAGCAAGCCATGAGCGCTGGTCCATGTACTCGGACCACACTAGGCCGGTGAGAGGTGGAAATTATTACCAATACCTCGACTGTCAGAAGCCACTTAACTCCTCCAGACTACATGGAGTTCGTATCATCGTTTACAAGATCATACTGAGAGATAAATTATGCCAACCATCTGATTTGTGTATTCAAAATATATGCAAAAAAGAATTGCTAAGCTATACACATTTTCTCAGTTGCATTAAACAAAATTTGATGGTGAACAAAATTAAAATTACATCTTTTTTTTCATGATGATTGATTATGATTATGATGATGATGATGATGATTGGGAGATGATGGTGAAGAGTAGGTAAGGATGGAAGGTGGGAAGGAGGCGGTTGTGGCCTATTTAGTAAGGTACCTTCCCAGCATTTACACAGTTTTTTTCATCAGGGCGTTATTCACGAATTCGCAACTGTACTGATTTCTTCTATCTGTTTGTCAGGGGTTCAATTCATGCATCGAAAAGTTGTAGAATGTTAGCTTCAAATTGTATTCTTTTATCGTTTGGGGTGAACCGAAATCCTACGTACTTTACTCGCCCAAGGTCCCCGGCATGACTAATGTTTCACACAAAAAAAATCTCTCGTGTCTTTGAATAATCAATTCGTGTGCAATAGATTTTGGCTTTGAAATTCACTCAGCGAAGACGTCAGGAATTTCAATATCGCCGACTCGATCGGTATTATCGACATTCAAAGTCAGACAGACACAATTCAGTAGTTACAACCAACCTCTCAAACCCCGACCAAACATCATGAGAAAGCATATTATGATTCTTAAAGACTCTTGTTAATTATCATATTTAACTAGCTCTTTCACAACCCAATCAAACTGTGAATGGACAAACGAATTAATAAACTTTTGTGTAAGGAAGAAGCGGTGATGACTTTATTCTCGTTCTATAGGATCAGTACGCTTTGTTAGCCAATCATCGGCTATTTATACAAGCATCAGAATGTGGATTGATGATATTAAAAAGCGGCGCCGAAATGAAACTTAAGCACGAGTGAGTTTACGTCATGGGTGCAGACGGATCTGTGTTTTCATTGCAAACAAGAGAATAAAATTGCAACCGCAGTTAAATCGCACTTAATAATGAAGATTAACAAACCTAAGGCAAGGGTTCCTATCTACTATAACTCCGTTCATGAACACAAATTATAAATACAAATTTAAACTATAGGATAAAATCGTTAAAAACTCTTTTGTGAATTGTTCTAAATATGCAATACAAGCCAATTACTTTGTGCTGCCAGTGTGGGTCAAAGGTTACTTTATGAGTCAGAGTGCTAAGAAAAATATATTTGTAATAATAAAAAAATGAACACTTAGAAGATAGAAAATAGGAAATAGAGCTGAAATCATGAACTACCTCCGTGTTTTCTCAACTCATATAGTGTATATTGAGACTGAGTTAGTTGAATATACATAATTATGTAAACCGTGTTCGTTTGCTGAACTGAAAGTGATAACAATCTGAGCTCGAAGCAAAATCATAGAGAGTTAACAAATATTACAATTGGTGGCATAGATGGTAGTAATAACCCGCTTTAGCTAACAAAGTTTGAACTGTTGTTTACACTTTACGCTGATGTTGTTACTACAGTATGTATCGTAAGTAATTACCACTGTTATGTAATTTGCAACGGTTCAGAGTTAGGTAATAATTTGCTCGCTGACCAAAATACTACCAATTGTAAACTCTCAATTGCATAGTAAAAAGACTATGCATCCAGATGTATTTAATTTAAACTATGGCGTGAAAATTTAATTACTTGTCCCTTTTACAGGATCTCTCCATCCTACTAGGAATAAGTATATGTCCTTTATTTTAGGATATTTGGCTCCTATTGTTTCTATTTATTTAAATAATATTTGGCCTATTTCACTTTCATCAAGATTAATAAATACGGATATTATGTACTATTGGTATTTTTTTTATTAAAAGAGTATTAGTATATTGGAAATAATGTTGTTTCATATCTTTTCAATATGTGACGTCACGTCAGAATTAAAGGGTGACTTTGAAGCTCATAGACGTTGTATATTTTAACGAACGCTCTTCATATCGTTATTTCAACAGAATAACGAAGTATGAGGAATATAAAGAAAAGTAACCTTTCTCTACATACTTCATATGATTAATCAAACATAAATCTCTTATTCAGTGAACGAGAGAGCGCATGTTCGATCCCCGCTCTCCGGGTCTCAACTCGTGAATAACACATGCACACACTCGCTCTACCAGTTCGCTAAATCATTGAAGCCGAACGAGCATCATCCATCAGCGATCACCAATAGTTACCTCCTCGTGAACACATGCGTTGGTTCTCTTTCAGCAGACCGCGCTCAAGGTAGAGGCGTGTCACTGGACACCCTGGCGCCGGGAGCGGTGGTGCAGACGCCGCCGACGCGTGCTTGAGGTAATGGAGCTTGCCAACACGCCCTGAGTGGAGTCATGTGGGGTGGTACAACCCTCTTGTACAAGAGAATGGCACCTCCATCGGGCACTGCAGCCAGATGGGTTGTAGAATGTTTAGGTGATTCAAAATTCAACAAACTGAATTGGTATCCTGAATACGGTCATTAGGTTGACACATTAGGTTGTTGGCCATTGACTATTAGGTTGGACAGGTCAAGGTCAGACTTAACTTAGTTGAATATTAGTAAAATTGTGATTCTTTTGATTTGTAAAGATTTCCCTTGAGCCTACAATTGCACAAGTAATCACAACTATATCACACAACTAAACTTGCACAACTATATCAAAATGTCCCACAAAACACAGATATGACAGCTAATCTGAATTCTGCCAACAAACGGCGTTAACAATTAATCACGTCACATGTAAACTATGAATTGACTAATTAGATGTTCGCACATAAACGCAAACCTGTAGGAACGGTTGTCGAATTATAAGAAATATCGAAATACAGCATAAATTAACGGCTTGGTACCAAACTACATCCTCATGCAAAAGTATTGTTATCATTTTCCTGAAATTCATTGCGTAGTATTAAAAGTACTGTTGTTAATCTATAAAAATGGACTTGTTTTCCAGCCATCTCTTAAAATTATGTTGGCAATGATAGAACACCATTGTGTGTATCTTTAATTTTATATTGCTTGTGAAGAACACAATGGAGGCATTATAATTTTTTTTTGTATACCGTATTTCGGTGGAAAGACTTTAGTATACCTATAATCCAAAAGTTGTTTACCAGAATAAATGATACTATTACAGATTTCATTACTTTCTTACCCTGACCTCAAAGAATCGTGAAAATTGGCAGCAAATAGGTTGTCAAAGTACTAGCTCGGACTTTCTTAGACGCGGTTTTCTGTTCTTTTCCTTATATGAATATAAAATAAACGACAAGGCGAGTTCATCTTTCACTACTATGAATAATTTTTTTGATTCAATGTTAAGTTACTGTTTAAATAGCTAGACTAGCTAACTGTATAACACATTTGTATTTCGTGAACGTAATTGTTGATTCCTATTAATTTAATATTAATTTTCATACACTTAAATTACTTACAATTACAATTACAATTACTTAAAGCAGATGTTGTCTAAATACGCTAATGAAGTCCTCTGGATTCCAGTAAAGAAGCTAATGAGTGTGACATCTCTATGGTGACATGTTGATTATTCTTACGACTTCCCGTTCATCGGTCTTCTCTGCAACGATAAAGCAAGATGGGGTCAGAGGTCACACCCATCAGTTTCGCCGACTGCATCTGCACTGCGCAGCCTCTGTTTCTGCTCCAGAGAGTTGATGAGAATTGATCTCGGGTTGAGTGATGATAAATCAGCCACACGTCAGATGAGACCACACATCGTGCTGGAAACTACCCCAAGACTGAACCGTTCAGGATACAGGAGTAGGACACCTGTCAGGATACGGAAGAATCAGGGAGAATGTGTATGATTTCTTATCAATTATCATAGATATAATTCGAAATATTTATACAAATTTTGTACACTTGGCCAAAGTAAAAAAGGTATTCGAAAGAAACTGATTGATGATACAGATTTGATGAAATCATCCGATGAAATCTGTGCTAACACATCATATAACTCTAAATTGTGAGCTAGCTGATTTCATTGATAATAACAAGGAGTCAAGGAACCTGGACAAAGAAACAATGCAATTCTAAAGCTCTATTGTCTCTATCTATTGTTTGCCTTATTGCATTATAATCTGTCATGATGCTTTGAGCTTTAATAATATCGTCATAAATAATTTGTGAAATATTTGTGATTTAATTATGAAATCACAAATATCAGTTAATATTAGTAGACGTTGTTGTTAATATTTCCAATATTAGAATTGCGCTACCAAGGTTGCAATTGCGCAAATGATAGCAGTCAATCTTAATACGATAGGTATGTTCGTTTACACTCTCAAAACAGCCCCAAACTGCCAAAATCTACCAAGCTTCTACACATCATCCCGATTAGTTGTAGCTTATGGCAGTTTGCGGCAGGGTAAACGAACATACTTGAATTTGTGGATTATTTATAGACTCGTAAGTATAATTATTCTGGGTTAGAATACCCTTGTTTTATTTTACTTTATTTTGCAGGGGTTTGATTCACAAATGAGCTTGAATGCAATATAATACAATGTTATACCAGTAAAACTTTATGATTGATAACAATTTTGATAAGCTAGCTTTCAAGAAATAATTGTAATTATAGTGCTATATAACGGAAGAATATGCCGGCTTCTGTGAATCTGGTACCTGAAGAAACGTAAACTGTAAAATGTGCATAAATTTGCTCTGCCTGACATTTTCGAAAACAATGAACACAATATACTTTATTGTTGATAATATTTAATATCAGCAATAAAGTATTTAAATGTTCGCAAATAATAACAAAATAATTTTATATGTGGGTAGGTACTCGTGGCACGTAAGAGTACCTCTAAACCATAAACAAAATTTGTAATAAAACAAAGTTTCCCAGCTATATTTCCCATATATTTTTTGTCGGCATAATTTTGTGTGTGTGAAACGCAGAAAATGAGCGGGTCAGTGATTTTCTCTCATTCATCACTCATGTTTAGTGGATGAGTGTTTTGCAGCGAGGCGACATGTAACATGACCATGTAACATGTGTCTCAGTCATGTGTTTGCCATGTGATATGTCCCG
The DNA here is from genome assembly GCA_934045905.1 of Leuctra nigra. Lineage (NCBI taxonomy): Eukaryota > Metazoa > Arthropoda > Insecta > Plecoptera > Leuctridae > Leuctra > Leuctra nigra. Next base: position 10,126,336 of record OW203764.1, on the reverse strand, counting down.
TCTCTGTCACACACTTCCTTCGCAACCACACCGCAGACGTGACATATCACGGGAATATTAGCATTTCAGAAATATATTCACACATTTTATTAATTAGTATACAAATCTGACACATTACCTATACAGACGTACCTATTTATTAACATAGGTCGACTTATAAAACGTTTTCATGAAAAAGTACATTTCGAAGGATACCTACAAAATACAGACACAAATATTGTTATCGTCAATTATATAATTTTTTAGCGAAATTGCTTGGAGAAAATGAAGTAGTAATGTTACCATTCGTCTAGTGCAGTTTCAAATTGTATTCGATTCTTAAACCTATTTTTGCAAAGAGGATAAATCTATGTATTTAATTTCCAGTCATACGTGATACCTCATCTGATACCTCACTTACTTTTGGAGAAGACCAGCCCCCCCCCCCCCCCCCCACTGGTTTCATTTTCAAAACGGCGTTCAAAACGTAAACCATCGTCACTGTGAACTATAATGTGTAGTACACTATAATGTATAATACATTTTTATGTGTCACAAGCAAATTTCTGCAACTGAACTTACACTTTTTGAAGCCACTGAGATATCATGATTATATTTGACATCAAACAAATATTTTAAAATAATTTAAATAATTACAAAAAGTAACTTTAACTACCTAAAACTTAACTTTTATAGTGAAATAAAAAATATGTATTTACCAGACTATGACTTCTATTTGTTTGTTTATACTATACGTATTTTCATTATAAAAAATGTTGTGTTTTTCAGTACAGTTGAAACTTTTAAAAGAGTAGAGAATAGGTTAAGATTTGTGATGCAAAGACACGATTACAAGTGTCATCCTCTTCACCGCTCTAAACACTGCTCTTTGTTCTACAATGAATTAAGCTTGGATTTCAAATAGACCAACACAAAAATAGAAGTCTAGCGCCCTTTTCGTCACGCATCGAATGTGTAAAAAAGTAAAACGTTGGTTTCTATTTTGTCACGGACGGCGCTATGGTTGTGCCGCTTGGAGCGCTAGCATGCATTGCCGCTTCCACAGAACTGTGCGACAGTTGTGGCATCAAAGAAGCGTTGTTCAACCCTTCATTTACTCTCCCGAGAAGACGCGTCGTTCTCAGGTCGTTTTGTCATGTCTCGGTTCCTGCAGTACACTCGGTGCGGACAATAGTTGGTGCCTTCAAGACAATGCAGATCGGTCAGATATTGCGCTTGATCAACATGTACTTTCATAATCATACCAACACTCGGCGGGCAAAACGCTGGTGTCTCCAAAACAATACATATTTGTAACCCCTTTATTTACTAAATACAAAATATAGGTAAGGCCCACAAAGCTTTACAGCAAAATAAAAGTGTTCACGAAGATCCAAAATTACAAGAAACATAATGAAAAAGATTTATACAAGAAAAAATACAAGAATAACTATAGGTTTCAAATTCAAAAGCCAATTTAAATATTACGTTTGCAGTATACTACTGCAATTACTAGTAATAGTAGTCGAGTACTATAACTATACTGTATACTGCTAGTTTTTAGTCAAACAATCATAGAAATTGACGAGAAGAAAACAAATTAAATTCATAAAAAAAATAACTATAATAAATATGGTAGCTACAAAACGATTATTACCGTACGGTATAATATATCGTATACTAATTAGACTTACTCAAATTGCTCAATAAATAAAATCTATAAAATGTGTCCACTTGCTTTAATTTTACGTTAAAATATTATGTTATTTCGTTTTTCGTATGTTGTCGGCAACCTTTAAACAATTATAGAAACTAAAACGCATAAATTAAAAAAAAAATCATTTTGACCGATAATCATCCTCCTTAACTTATTATATCCATTCACGTAACGCAGACTGGGAATTCTATTTGTCTAAAAAAACAAAACTTTAAATGGTATTGGGTACAAAGATGGTATACCAACATTCTAATGTCTTCTCCCATCACATTGCATGTATAGAAGAAATACATTCTTTTCCGGTGCAACGTGATGGCTGCCTTCGCCATCTAAATCTTGAATCAAAGAGGGGTTAGTTTTTCTCAAGTGTAGAGCATACCTTTGCAGGGAGAGCATAAAATATACTGTGTAAACTTTCTTCTTTAGCTCCGCCTTTCGAGTTTGTCCTCAAGTCAAGCACAGACCGATATAAATTATTCGAGTCCGACTATTAAAATACAAGCCCAGAAGCAGCTGGTCGGCGATTTGTCTCTGTCGAGAGAGTCGAGTCGCGGATCGGCAGTTGAATATAAGAAAAAACACAAGGAATACCTAAAAGCAAGCTGAGATATAGAAACTGGCTGCGACAACAATGCAGAGCCTATCCCACATCTTAAACAACTCCTGAATTCTATTACAATAATAACTATAGTTGTTGTAAAGTAAAAGAAATGTTACTCCGCCCATATCGCAGCGATATCTGATTGTAAATTTACGTTGTGTTTGTTTCTATTTATGATTAGATGAGTATTTGATATAGAATTGAAAAGTTGACAAAGATTAGTTCCGAGAAGTATTCTATCAAACAATTTAGAACCGTCCTAAAATCTACTTTTCCTTACTGAGTCAGTGAAATTGCTCGGGAAAAGAATTAAATCGAGGCCACCCTTTTACATTCTTTTCAGTAGAATTAGATTGTTCTCTTTTATTTTTGTTGCAAATCAATAAAAAACAGAAACACTTTTTTGAAGGAAGACATAGTTTGGGTTTTGAAAGAATGCCATTTGTATGAATTTTCATTGTCAATACACGACGATGAACCGGTTTGGCTATTCTGTCTTTCATCCATTCACTCAGAACCAACAAATTAATTGTAATTAGCTTGTCTCACGTTAGCTGAACAATTAGCCGGATATATTAACTGCAACAACATTCTTCAACATTTCGTTTCATACAGTTTGCCTTGTGATTCGCCGCAATCGAGTAATTATCAGTCATTCTTCAATGTTCGGCAAATTGGTTCGCAAAATTAATCTTGTCACTTCAATCCTTATTCGTCTAACAAGTAAATTTATCTGTTTGTCTACATACTTGTTTACTATGAGGAAGGAATCCGCTGGAGAGGATGAGAAATAGAAGGAAATTTCAAATAAAATGCAACGACCATGTTTCCATTACGAGTATTTTATACAAAATCCATTTAATTTCGATGTCTATTGTTTTACTTTACAAATAATGTATACACATGAGTATATTATTAAATAAAATGCATTTCAATAATATTAAACGAATATTTCACTTTGAGGTAGTCTATGATAAACCACACACTTCTCAATATAAATAAAACTTGCAATTGTAGGTATTTACATTTTGGAATGCAGGAAATAATTATAAAGAATTTCATATAACAGAATCATCACACAACCAGTGGTCTACAATTCACCTCCTCTCTTATCATTTTTCTCCTCAATTCACTTGCTGATAACATTTAATAGTACATACAAGAATTCAAGTTCCATACATGACAATTACTTCACAACTCACAACCAATTTTGGATGTCCTTTGAAAACTCACATTTTTCAAACATAATTCACTTCAACTCTCCAGTCTAAAAAAGTAGTTTTCACTTTTCCACAAGCTATTGTTATTTTATCACACGCTTGGAGTAAAACTATGAGAAAAGTTGCATGAATAGCGTCTGTTATTCTTCTAGGAGCACTCCAGAGACGAAGGGCTGTTGCTTCCTAAGATGTACGGTGGACTTTGCTGTGACGGAATGGATTGGTGAAAATCAGCAGAAGAATATGATTCTAAGTCCAGACCTCCAGATTCGGAACCGGAGCAGATTTTGTCGCCAGATTTGCCTTCTTGTTTTAACACCAGCCGCCGCCATTTCGCTCGGGCATTTTGGAACCATACCTGAAAAATAAGAAAACAACATTGTTGAGAACTGAAGAACTGCTTTGTAAATGTTTTTGAAGCACATATGGAAACATAAAATGTCTGACAAGTTTTATCATTTAAAATTTGATTAGTTATTGTGACGAAGTAATTTTATGTAGCTCGAATAGAATCCGTGCAAAAAGTAAGATAAAAAACAACGTACTACTAAGGAAAGGGAATTCTTTTTTAATTCAACCCCGACTCCTTTTGCTTTTAAGTGAACTTTTGCCAGCTTTAAGAGCTATAAAACACACACATTATCCAAAGAAATCGAGTCTTTTTGTGCGAACAGAAACAGAAAACGATACAGAAATCGTTTTATGCATATTTTTCTTATTAAAATGAAATGGAAAAAATCTTTAGATTGGGTTGAACTTCAGATCTGATTTCTTGAATATTGTCAATTGCATTGTAACAACACTTAAATGTATTTTATATATGTAATTCCATCTCCAGCCACCGGAAATTTATTTCCAAAGCTGTGTAAAATTAAATAAAAATAAATAAAATAGAGTTTGATATAGAGAAGCATCGTACATTTAACACTCATTATGATTCTCGATTAAATTCCAACGAACACTCTTTCCCACTTCATTCATGAAGTTTAAATATAGACAAATTCTTGAGCACTTTATATGAATGAGCAAGTTCCAACATTCCTCTGGAAAAAGGTGGATGAAACAATTAACTTGTCAACCTGGCCACGACACAGCAACAAAGAATGCGCTCCGTTGCAACGACTGATTTGTTTCACACCAAATCTACGTTCTCTTTTCTCACCAATTTACGCCTTTTATTACCAGAACCGCCAGATAATTAAGATTCCACTTTGGCAAATAATATCTTCCCTTCTGCACATTGACATTGAGACGTCAAGTAATAATTGCACAGAGAATATGTGTGGTCTTACAATTATGAAAGTACCTTGTACTTTTGACAGCGATTTTATAGGTATGCTCATATTTTAATGATCATAAATACCTTCAAAAATTAATCAGCACTTTTCGACTGGCACTTAGATAGTCATAGAAATTCAGTTATAAGCACTAATATTAAATTCTTGGATTCATTCTTTCATGAATAGATATTTTTGTGTCATCTAATTATTTTGGAGCAAGTTCTTAAAACCTAACCTTTCACCAAAAACTGCTCAATTTTGTGGAATATTTTTACGATTTTACATGTCAAAATTCCATTTAAAGGTAAAAATGCTCGACCAATACGATTTTTCTGACTTTCAAGTAGAAATTTGTCAACCTAAAAGTTGTAAAAAAAACTTTAACTATAAAATCTAGTAAGTTTAAATCATAACACGGCACCTCCACCACTGTTGAACTTAAAAAGCAAATGGAATGTTTTGAATTCCGTGATAAGCACCGAGTGTACCCATCCCAGGAAGGAAGTGTTACAAAATGGCGCTCAATCGTTGTCTCTCTCATCCCCTTATCACTCACTCACTGATACCATGACCTTAAGAGTCATTCAAGAGATAGTATAATAGTTAACAAGGAGGGGGTGAAGAAGGGAGGAGGGAACTCGAAACTTCACCACGCCGTATAATTAGGGTGGAATGTGTCTCTAACGATCCAGGAGAGTAAAAGGAGAGGAATAATTTATTTTACTATTTTGGCAACGGATGAGAAGTGCTAGGGGCTCGGATGGATCATAAAACATGGCGAAGCAGTGATTACGTCACGGCGACGACGAATGTATGGGTGTCGAGTCATGTTTTACAAGAGGCTGTGATCTGTTGGGGGGATTTGCGCAATGCAACTTGGAAACACAGCTTACGTGCTGCACACAAAATGGCTGCAAGATATCTCGTGGAAATATTACGATTTCTGTTGAGAAGTGGATGGGAGCCGATAGTCTCTAGGGGGGGGGGGGGGGGCAATCTCAAAATTTTGAAATATTATAGATATCTACCTACACAGGAGTGAAATGGAAAAGGGGTAAAGTGCTGTCCAGAAAGTACGATGTTTGGTTATTGTACAAAGGCGTAGATTATTCGCAGATATTTATTGGATTTCTAACAATAGAAACAAACTTGGGATGCTAAAATTACCACGTTTTTGGTAAATATACTTAGTTGTTTTAATTACGTGTAAAATGGAAGTCTGGTGAAATAGTCGAGAATTTAATTCATACTTTCTTTTCAGAATTTAAGCTTTGATAACGGGCGAAGTTACGTATCTTTTATAAGATACACATTTAAGAGACGCTCGGTATAACGTGAAACTATTTTAATTCTGTATCAAATAGCCTCTAGTGACTGTTGGAGTATATACAAGTACTAAACAATACATCAGCATTAGAAAATAACTGATGGACGTATTATAGCTCAATTGGCTTACTGCGCTGCCCAAGGGAAGAGGTACATCACTTTCATCCTCTTTTTTAGGGTTATAGGTTACGCATACCGCTACTTTTTAGTTGTGAAAGTATTTATTTAGCACTGCGATAGAAATGTAATGAAAGTATTAACACACATAGCTGTCACATGTAAAGGGATGAGGTCAGTGTTGTCAACGTTTGGTCGTATATGGTAGCGTGATTCTTTGAAATATTTTTATAGTTTTATTATAATTCAAGTGATATTTTGAAGCAGAGTCTTATCGTTGACATTTTAGCGAATCAATTCATCACTCACAATTTATTTATGTTTGACGCAAAAGCAACAATACATTTCCAGACTTCACAACAACATTGCATTGCTCATATTTTAAGTAAGTCTTGTAAAAAAATCTCAACTTGTAACAGTAAACAACATGTTCTTGTTCTAAAAATCTCCAACATTTCAAGTAAAGTTTCACAGTTGATTGATGACGTGTTTTTCTTTTGAACTCTGTTGACGTTTTTTCCACGCCGCTTGAGGCTGCCGGATAGTTGTGATCTTCTCGCAACACGTATACGAAGTAGCGAAGAGAGGTTTATTTCTATAACACTAATTGCCGGTGCCGCGATGTGAGACAAACGGGGCTGGCGCGAGTGGCGGGGGCCGATGACGAATTGCTCGGCTGTGGAAGCAGCCATTTGCAAGCATCCAGAGGGGGCTCGGGACAATTTCACAGATTTACTGTGATTGTAAGGGAGAATTGCAAGTACAATGGCTTGGGAAGAATTCCCAGATAGAATTTACCGTGATTGTAAGGGAGAATTACAAGTACAATGGCTTGGGAAGAATTCCCAGATAGAATTGACAGTGATTGTAAGGGAGAATTGCAAGTACAATGGCTTGGGAAGAATTCCCAGATATAAAAGACCGTGATTGTAAGGGAGAATTGCAAGTACAATGGCTTGGGAAGAATTCCCAGATATAATAGACCGTGATTGTAAGGGAGAATTGCAAGTACAATGGCTTGGGAAGAATTACCAGATTGGTTGTAAGGGAAATGCAAGAGAATAATTATAGCAGGGGCTGGTGACGCCCAAAGTACTTGAGAATTTACCGCGATGAGAAGGGAGAATTGAAAGCTCGGAGGTTGGAAGGGGGGCTGGGGGGCAATTTCCAATACAAGATTTTTAACATGAAAACTGTATTGTGGACCAGAATAATTAAATGGATATTGATATGCAAATCAAGATCAGTGTCATCGTAATAGCCTAATCAGAATCAGACTATAGATACCTATCAGAATCTTTATCAACAGGTTTTACTTATTTGATATTTTAAGTGTTCATCTAAAAACTATATTTAATTTTATTATCAAATTATTAACTTTAGGTATATTACTATGACGCTTTGTCTCAAAATACAGCAGAAAAACACAATCAGAATAGGTACCTAAAATGTCATACAAGCAAAATGAAGTTGCGTATAATTTGAATGACATTTGTCAAGCCGGTGAGAGAAATGCATTCAGGTTTCATCAGTGATATTTATTTGTAGCGTCTTTACTGAAGCATCAAAGAGGACGGCACTTATTGGCAACAGAGCGGCAAGAACTTGCTTTATGGAATGATTTAAATACTCTAACATTTGCCAAAGCTGTAGGAGACCCTTTGAAAACATTTGTCGACGTTATATTTCAAGGGTTGGACTGATTTTTACTTTGTTAAGAAACTAATAATCAGCTGGAAGCCAAGAACTTCTTCAATCATTTAGCATTTCGAGACAAGTTGTTTTAAAGTAAAAGATCTTCGTTTCATATTTTAATTGGTGTAATATATCAAGGACTTGAGTATGTTTCGTTTCCTGAAAAAACAGTCTCACATTGCGTGTTTCTGTATTAAAATTCATGACACTTTTATTCAAAGGATTTTTTAAAAGTAAATCGTTACTTTACAATCTTTTTTATTTATGCTTCACTTATTAACATTCTAATGTAATTTTATTGAAAGTATTCGAAAATGGCGGCGAGGGCCTAGATTTAAGCCGAGACTATTTTCACACCTTTCTAAATGATAGATTGTGTTATGACTGCCGTATTTTTATGTACATCAATAAAGTTGCACTTAAGAGCAGACTTAAGCAAACCTTGCTCAGTCGTTTGTCTACATCTACATGCAATATAACTCGAGCTCTGGAAGTGCTAATGAATAACACTATTATTACATAATAAAATCGAGGGAGTCAGACGGTAATTTGCATGTAGCTCGGAAATAAAAAGATTAAACTTTAGATCAGGGAACCAGAGATACAATGCTTTTTAAAAGAAAATTCTAACTTTTTTCTTGTTTTCTTAATGATAAATATTTTTGAGTGATAAATCTGAGGCATCAGTTTGAAAATTGTTGGATGAAAATGTTGCCCTCATCAGTTTACTTTTTTCCTAAGACAAAATGCCGAACGGGCCGATGAACCGAATGAATTTAATGGCGCCGTTTCGAGGTACGAATAATAAAATTGCTGCCAGCGAAGCTGAAATGTGCACTTATTAAACCATCGACCCATCAGGAATGAGCGCTAAGGCAGAAAAGTTTTTCTTTTTACTCGTGAAATTTCTTTTAATGATGGGAAGGACAAACAAAACTGCCAGGTTCTTATAATAAGTTCTTCTTTCAGGTTCTTCTTGCGAAATTCCCAAATGAAATGGAGGGAGTTTTCTTTATTATCTTTATACTTCAAAGAGGAAAACATCTTTGTAACGCTCAGCCAAGTAGGTACACACAGAGTAAATTAAATGGGTTGAAATATTCTTAGTATGTGTAAACGCTGGAAACTTCAAACACGTTATAATAATGCCCGGAATTCTCCACAATAGGGGGTAAATCTGAGAAAAATATAACATTGCTGGTGGTGTTTAAATCCTACAATCAACAAAAACAGCACGCATTGCATTATTTAAGAATCTGAATTTGTTACAACTCTGGTCCATAAAGAGTTTCTAAAAGCTTGTAAAAAGTATTGAAAAGTTAAAGAAGATTAACTTGATTTTGGATTAAATAGAAAAGTACAGCCAATTGGACACTTTTAAAAATGATTGAAACAGTCGTATTTAATCCAAAGTTTTGTGAAATAACCTCAATTTTCAGTTAGTATTACCAACCCTAAAGGTACACTATATTCTCATTATTTGGTTGTCTGGGAGCCTTGGTTTCCTGTTTCCTTCAGTCATCACGAGCTTTGTAATTGTAATGACCCTGATAAGGGCCATTTAAGCGGTTTATTTCAAGACCAGAATAATTCTTTCATGGAGGATCATCCGGAAAAAATGCACATCAATGTCAAAATGTTTGTTATAATTTTGTCTAAACGTTGATTTGTCAAACGCCAATAAATCTGGCAAGATGCTAGTTTGACACTCTCAAAGTATTCGATCGAATGCTCACCTGCAAGACCCTCTTCGGCAGTCCAGTCTTCTGAGAGAGTTGCTTCAAGTCTTTGGCGTCGGGGTTGTGGTTGATGGCGAAGTACGACTTCATCGTCCTCAGCTGATGGTGCTTGAACGAGGTCCTCATTCTCTTCGTCCTCGAGCTGTTGGACCCGGGCATGCCCGGAGTGCCGGGCCCGGACCGCCCGAACGGAACATCTAAGTAGTCAGCGTTCAGATCTGGAGACAAACAAACGCAATTTGTACTTCAAACTTTGCTCAAAATTATAATCACTGGAAGCGATTTGCCATTACTCTATAATAAATATTGATCGATGCCGTAAAGTCCTACCATATTCGGAATCGAGACTCAAAATCAGCACCTACCTAGTGGACAACGACTTAAAAACAATAACAACAATACTTGAAGAATTTATGTGAAAATTCAAGTTTATTTATTATCTAGTTCAAAGTTTGGTTTAAGCTTTCTACTTCATTCTCGATACATATTTAATTTTAAACCGTTTTAGCCAATAACGATTCCAAAAAAAACATTTAATTTTAATTTATATTATATTAGGACCGGTTTTTCAATGCACTGTTAAATTTGAGAAGATGATTAGGAATATTGCCATGGCAACAACTAATTACGTTGCTTGAATGACCACTAAGTAACTGTTTAACGTAACAACTGATTTAACAGAGCATTGAAAAACCAGTCCAAAGAGTAATTATGTGTATTAATATTTCAAAATATATAATTGCGTTCTCGTGTGACAGTAACACATAATGTTAGCCACTTGACAATATATGATCAACTATCAACCTCCTGTCTCCACATCACGCTCAAGGGTCAAGTGACGTCACTATAGAGGTGGCTTCCCTTAGCGCCACGCGGCGCCAGAAGATGTCACGTGAGGAATTAATTGGCAGCCATGACAGTTGATTGATCGGATCATCCCAAAGCTCTCCGCTTCAACAAATCGGCTTTGGTTGAAGCACAAAGCTGATTGAAGCTTTCCCCCCACTTGTTGTCTCTCTTTCTCACTCTATTCAATCTACCGTGGATTATAATGCGAGAGAGAGAGAGAGAGAGAGAGAGAGAGAGAGAGAGAGAGAGAGAGAGAGAGAGAGAGAGAGAGAGAGAGAGAGAGAGAGAGAGAGAGAGAGAGAGAGAGAGATGAAACGTCACTTATTTATAATTTAAAGTATTTAAAAACTTCAGTTCGGTGAGGTCATCTCAGTTGAATATTGATGCTGAAGTAGTTATGCTCTTCTGAAAGCTACCCCCCCCCCCCCCCCCCCAATGTACCAGAACATACAACTGCGTAGATGGGTATGCTGAAGTGAAGGGATGACATTATCCTGCAATGCAACCCTCTGCTTGTTTGTTACGTCACGGACAGATCGGGCTGATCGTGAATCGGCCGTGGATGTAAAACCTTTGATGTTTATTTGCTAATACTTTCCATTCACCTTTTATCTAAATTTAATTAATATGTATTTCACATCCTCCGCCAATCAGCAGCAAATAGTTAGACTTGACGTATGCCATGCGTTTGTCAAAGTAAATGTGAAAATATCGGACAAGAGGTGGACTACGAGAATATTCCTGCTAAAATCAGCAACCCCAATCAAAATAAATTAAAATGTACCGATTTTTTAGAAGTGGGAACATGAAAGTATGAAGTATAAATTTATTGATGCAAGTAACTTTTTGGTATCTTTACAATTGATGAATAATTTCTACCGAAATGCTTCTGAATTGAATGTACCTAATAGAATCCTATTAACGACACAGTACTTGCATCTATATGTCGTCTTTTTAATGACATACATGTTTAGTAGGTTGTTTTATAAGGTAGCAATATTGAAAATAAAAATATTTCTATCACAATGGCTCGACAATACATTATATTGTATGTATCACGCTCTTATCTTTGAAAGGTGTTAGCATGCAATCCCGAGACAGATGTTATCTTGATTTGCTACTTGGATGCGAGCCAAATGAGAACTTATGAACGTTTGAAAGCGGCATAGAGCAAAGATAACAGCTGTATGTTACGTGTTTCAACTGACAACTGAGTTTTTATCGAACCAGTTCACTGAAGTCACTTGCAAGCAGCGCTCGACTTGACGACGGCGAAGACCAAAGGGTATTACCAAGGTGCGTGTCATTTGCATTGACCTTTTCATACGTTTCCAATCACTCCCTTGTCGAAATGTTCAGCTGTCAGCAAAGTATCATTTCTTTCAATCGATACTTATTGTCAGAGTGAGCTGTGGAGAGACTTCCATTTGACTTTAATGGCATTAGTTTTTATGCTGGAGCTGACAGTATAATTTATAAATCTGCATTCTAACTTCTTAATGATCTTTACGACTCGCCAACTATGTCATCGTATACATGGGAATGATTTGGAGATAATACCGAATATATCTTAGTTGATTCTTGACAAAGAAAAATCACAATAGAACTTGCTTTATCTCTTATCAATTACTGTTATTTGTTTAAAAGTTGTAAGAATTCTGATGGCTAAAACCTCAGAGATTGAAATCTGTAAGTCAATTTTCCCGATTATTTTTACTGGATGTATTCTCTTATACAATGACTCGTGTCATAATTACAAAATATGACTGTGAAGGCAGAATTGCTGTTTTTGATCTCAATTCAAAATAATTGAAATGGACTTCCGGCTTTCTGCCTCTGAGGTACAGACCTGAAATCAAAAAGTTTCTTTTTTATACAATCTTTGTTTTAGTATGTCGGTGAGACATGCGGAAATAAAAGAACGAACCAATGACTAATTTTGAAAAATTGAAATTCTTGAAATGAATCTTAGGTCGGAGACAGAGCCGAGTTGTATTTGCAATTAGCGCCGTGTTCGATTGAACTGTCTGGAGCAACAGCATCCAGTAGCGCTTGTAGTTTTTCCTCGTCTCACGACCTTCGATATCCGATCACTAAACTTCGGCTGTCGTCTCGTTCGATTCCGACATTTCACGAGGGTAAAGACCTGAGTCGATGCATGGCAAGAAGTGATCAGTGTAAATATTAGTGTCCTCAAGGAAGGCCGTTCACACGACAGCGAAGAGATATTCTCAAATAGTCCAGGTTAGATGTGGAGCAAAGAGATCACGTGGCGCCGGTTCGACGAGATTTTGTGTTGGATTTCACGTGAAGTTGAACAAACTGTCTTCCACAGCTACACATTTCTAGATTACAGGGCGAATTGAGATAGACTTAGGGTTTATAGGAGCGAAGGAAGAAATGTTGTTATTGCCTCACCAAGATCACGGTCATTTACGCTGAACTTGTATTCCGGAGGTCTGTGGTTCGATTCCCGCGGCCGTCCTTCCTGACTGGTTTTTTCCCGTAGTATTCCCTCAGTCGACAGGCAAATGTTGTGAAGGTAGCGTACTAATAGGCCACGACCGTCTCCTTCCCACCTCCTTATCATCATAATCTCCCAAACATCATCATAATCATTCATCCGTCTCCATAAGAACATTGCGACATTAAACACGACTAAAAAAATAAATTGTCACCTCGAATATTGATATTTTTCTTTTGATTATGTTTGCCTGACCAGATGAGAGTGGCTGTGATAGGAGCGGGGGCGGCTGGACTGGCGGCGGCGCGTCATGCTACCGCCCCCGACAGCGGTGTCACTTGCACCGTGTTCGAACAGAGCAGCGACGTCGGCGGCACCTGGGTCTACACCGACAGAACGGGAGTGGACGACTTCGGGTTGCCGATCCACTCCAGCATCTACAAGAGCCTCAAGTAAGACCTGTGATGACGTCAGCATATCGGACGAATCATTATTCATTAGTCAGGCAGCAAGAAGTGATGATCTTTCGCGCAGAGTTCGGTCTGAGCTTTAGAGAAACTTTCCCTATAATAGTTCCTCAGACTTTAATTAGTATACCAATCTTGGGATATTTACTAAATCTCATAATAACTTTTGAACAATTCTAATTGTTGTAATATGAAAAATACTTGTAGTAGTTTTTTCTTGATGTGACCTAGGAAATATTACACCCCTTATAAATACAATATTTTTGCCCAAACTCGACCATAAGGGGAAAAGTCCATATTTGTTTCATCTTGCAACCATGCTACAGTGAACAGTAAAAGGAAAGGGAACTTCCAAACTCAAATAATATGGATTGTTATTTATTTCAGAACTAATCTTCCCACCCAAGTCATGTGTTATCCTGACTTCGCATTTGACGTCGACGAAGTTTGCGTCCCTGCAAAAGCTGTCCTGGATTACCTCCACAAATACAAGGAACACTTTGATCTGGCCCAGTATATCAAGGTAAACTCCTCGAAAGTGGGGAAGAACATTAGGGATGTGTGAGGCACAATCAATATAAAATATATAAGTCCAAGGGTGGAATCATATAAAATTAAAACTCTAGTGTGATATCCTTCTTAAACGTACATTGACTAACATGAATTGTATAATCGCACCCGAATATTGTTTTCCAATATGTTGAATCTCATAGTAACATTGGGATCTCTGATTTGGCTGATCAAGCTGTGTGATTCTCGTGTGAAGGTGAAGTTACAGTAACAGAAGTATTTCTTCTTCAGTTCAATCATCACGTGAGAAGTGTGAAGTCGACAAATGGAGCGTGGGAGATCAAAGTCGTCGATTTAAAACAGAACGAGGAGAAGATTTACTGTTTCGATGCAGTAATGGTTTGTAATGGGTAACGTATCAAATTTTACGTCATCGTTAAATGATAAGGTAATAAAATATCTCTTACATCGGTTTCTTTAACTACTTAATTCCAGTTCCATATTTTATGATACGTCATGAAAATGTTGTAAAGTCTTGAAAATTCATGTAAAATTATTACTGTTGTAATGTAATTTATTTGAGAGTATTTTATGCGTGGATCGCATGACGAAAACCATGATAGTCATAAATGTATTTTTGTGTAATAACTCAATTAATATAAGTTTTTTAAGTGAATTGTATTTTAATAAGTCGAATTGAAAGTGAAATAATCTTCTTCCACGATATCTGTATGCACGTGATATTAATTAGTCCACAGCGTGTCCCGAACTGTATTTATACAGTTATATAACTTAGTTTTATACGCGCATTACGCAACTAGTTATGAAGTCCTCCTGGAAGAACAGAATTTTTATTCTGGTTTTATAGAAATGGCGGATGTTATTGCAAGTTGCCGCAAAATTTACAATAATTTGATGTCCAGATTTTGCAATTCATGAATCATTTTTTGTATTTTGTTTACGTATTTACAAGGTAACAAATCTTTCAAATATGTAGTACCGAGCTACATTTCATTTTTAAAATACATGTGGTTCGAAATTTAAAAACTGAGATACTATCGGTATGTTTTGAACACCGCCCGATACCTATCTGACCAAACACGGTTGACGGAATAATTTAATTACCAAAAATGTGTAAATTCGTAACGATTTCAGAGACCCAGTCATATAAAATGTTTTCAAGACATCACGTATCGTACGTTTCAGACACTACTCGAAGCCGAACGTCCCTGTATTGTCAGGAGCAGATATTTTCCGTGGAGAGTTGATTCACTGTCACGACTACAAGACTCCCGATAGATTCAAAGACAAGAGAGTTGTCGTCGTCGGCGCCGGACATTCTGCTCGAGACATCGCTCTGGAGGTCTCCTCAGTCGCAGCACAAGTGAGTGGAAGAGTTGAATGAGTTCCCTCAGTCGCAGCACAAGTGAGTTCACCCGTAGTTAGTGGGAGAGTTGAATGAGTTCCCTCAGTCGCAGCGCAAGTGAGTTCACATAGTTAGTGGGAGAGTTGAATGAGTTCCCTCAGTCGCAGCACAAGTGAGTTCACACGTAGTTAGTGGGTAGTTGAATGAGTTCCTCAGTCGCAACACAAGTAAGTTCACACGTAGTAAGTGGGAGAGTTGAATGAGTTTCCTCAGTCGCAGCACAAGTGAGTTCACCTGTAGTTAGTGGGAGAATTGAATGAGTTCTCTCAGTCGCAGCGCAAGTGAGTTCACACGTAGTTAGTGGGAGAGTTGAACGAGTTCCCTCAGTCGCAGCACAAGTAAGTTTATACGTAGTAAGTGGGAGAGTTGAATGAGTTTCCTCAGTCGCAGCACAAGTGAGTTCACTCGTAGTTTGTGGGAGAGTTGAATGAGCTTTAGACGATCAAGTAACTTTCATCAACAATCTGCCGACAAACCTCAAACATTGTATCGATCAAAATCGATGTCAAACAAAATAATATACCGTTCTCTTTTAATTCATTAAATTAAATTAAAAAACAAGAAAAATCACATAAAACACACAAAAATAAATAAATAAATATAAAATATAAAAATCACAGTGATTTTCAGATGTACCTATCACAACAAAATTATCACGCAAAAAAATTAAGAACAAAATATCAAAAACACCCCGCTAATCTTAAACAACAAAAATAAAACAATCATGTAGGTACGAATCGTTGTAGATACACCCCTTTATCTTTATGATCTTTGAACCCCCTTAAAAATATTAGCTTAGAAACAAAATAGTTTCAAATAGCCTCTATAATACTTATGCTTTTAAATTTAAAAAAACAGTCATATAACTAGAATTCAAACTTTTAATAAAGTTAAAACTTTGTACGGGTTGTCTAAAATCCTTTTTGTTCAAGTCTTTTACTTATTATAAAGTGTTGTTTGTAAAATTGAGCTTAGAACTGACGATATCAAAAACTTTGTCAATTATATTTTTCAAAGCCCGTGAGAACTTTCCTCTAGTCTTTCACGGAACGCTAATTTGTGAATGCCTACCCGTGCGGTGGAGGTGCCGTGAAAGCTTCGCACGCGCCGGTGGAGGCGCCATACCACTGTATTTGCCCAGCAAACAAACGACATTATTCAATAACCAACCAGTTGCGTGGATATAATCTGTTTGATTTTCAGGTTATTTTGAGTCACCACATGAAGGAGCCGATTACAAATATTGACTTTCCGAAAAGCACACTCCAGAAACCTGACATCGAATCTCTGTCGGAAACAGCCGTGAAGTTCAGCGATGGGACTTCAGCCACTGTCGATGTCATTCTTTACTGCACCGGTAGGCATAGTGTACTCAACTACTTACGTCTAATTACTTGCTAGTTAGCAGATATCGTTTTATTACTCATTGTCATGAAACAATTAAGCAATGACATCAAGTCAACAAACTTGGATTCTAGGAATACGAATTCGAGAAAATAAAATTGATTTAATTACTATGATTTTGAGTTAGATTAAAAGTAATTCTCATGCTTTATGAAAACGTGAGACACGAAAGATAATATCTGTACCTCAGAGGTAGAGGGCCCGATGTCCATTCCAATGATACTATAAGTACATTTGCCACGGAATTTGCAATAGCGAAAAATCTATTTTCTGTTTGGAATTCCCATTTTCCACGCTAAATTTTGCTATTTTTATGGCACTACCTCCATTTCAGTCCATATCAATAGACGAGAAAAGAAAATCAACATTTCTTAGGTGTATACAACATTTTATTGGCGATTGTATTTTGGCATTTGCCCTCAAGCGCTGAAAGGTCCTCCAAATGGAGTTGTAAAGGTGAGCTCATTCAATTAATTCCATGATTCCAAAACTGTGCCACACAAAGTAGAGTAAATGGACATCGGGCCTTTTACCTCTGATGTACAGGTATATCCTCCGTGTCATGACAAACACTCCTCATGAGAGTGGAATGAAATGACAATGAGTTTCCCCGCAGGTTACTTGTACGACTTTGGTTTCTTGGACGCTAGCTGCTGCATCAGAGTCGACAACAACTTTGTGCAGCCGCTGTACAAGCACTTGATCAACATCGACCTGCCGTCCATGTGCATAGTGTGTCTGCCGACATACGTGTCACCTTTAGCCGTGGCGGACATACAGGTACTAACAAGAGTTACAAGTGAAGAACGCAGACAAAACTAGCATTCTCAAAAAAAATCAGATACGAAATATATAATGTATTTATTTGTACAAGCAAGATAATGTGCAAATCAATATTTCCTTTCAAATCGTGGACTGAATCGTGGACTTGTGAAGTGTGAAGGTGATGAAATGAAATGTTTCAAAAGAGAGGAATGCAATATGACTGAGTTCTCCATGACCTTTATTCTTCAGGATCAACAGTAGAAATTTTAAAAAAATAACGTAGGAAGACGTATAACTGAAATTAAATTCGACTCAATATATCAGTCAACCATCTCTCTAGGGAAAATCAAGTCAAGTCCTTCCAGAAATCTATCACATTCAAAATAATATATGGAAGCATTCTCTCCAAACACAGCAAATTTTTGCCCAGAAACTACTTCTTACGAATGTGTTTCCTCCACAGTCTCAGTATTTCCTGAAGACATTGAAGGGCGAGGTCCCACTGCCGTCTCGCGCTGCAATGATCGCAGACACGGAGAAGGAACAGAAGCATCGCCGATCTGCTCCAGACTTCACCAACAGGAAGGCGCACAAGATGGGCCAGGGCCTGGAGCAGTATTGCCACGAGATCTGTGATCTGGCGGGAATACCTCGTCTGCCTCCTGTCATCTTCACGAGGTTCAATCAGTCGCTGTGTACGCAGCATCTTTCATACACTCCATTCTCTGCAGGGGACGAGTCGGAAAATGACAAATAAACGATAAATGAACACATTCAGAAAAACATGTGTTTTTCTAAGAAGAAATCGAAATATTTTAAGTGATTCATTGTATTAAAATATATGTAAATGTTGACAAATACAATCACTCGTAAATAAACAAAAATTGTATATAAAAAATATCACTACATCGAGTTCTTCGA
The DNA here is from genome assembly GCA_934045905.1 of Leuctra nigra. Classification (NCBI taxonomy): domain Eukaryota; kingdom Metazoa; phylum Arthropoda; class Insecta; order Plecoptera; family Leuctridae; genus Leuctra; species Leuctra nigra. Next base: position 10,107,856 of record OW203764.1, on the reverse strand, counting down.
GTTTTAGAGACGATAAAATGTAACTATCAAATGTAATTACATGTAATGTGCTTCAAGCCGCAGCTATCAATTGTTGGAGTCACGACCAAATTTAGTCCAAATAAGGAGAAGTTCCAGTTATTGAAAATCACCTTATCCACCTTTGCGTGCAGAACGTGAATTTTCTTATCACTTGTATACTCGTATTTCTAATTTTTACTTTTTTAGTGTTGTAATTAAGTTGTAGCTTATTAACTCGAGTGGACATGAGAAGGAACTGTTACGCTTTGCCTGGTTCGTAATCGCGGACTGGACTAATGCAATATCATGCACATGCATTGGCAAATGTGTATAAAGTGACAGAAGTTCGGCAATAAATTGTTCCTGGTTGTATGTGTTATCATGGCGTGTCGCGCTTTTACCACCCACCCAACATGCACTAATGCGATAAGTAATTTTATCACATGATAATTATTATTAGAAAGCACATTTTAAATACTGGTTATTTTGCTATCACTGAAGAATTAATTCTGCTAATTTATAACTGCCAAAATGTGAAATTCACAGTTTACCGAAAAACAGACATTGTAGAACGCAAAGTGCTTCGCATTGTCAAAAAGTGAGCAAGGATGATGCATTTGGATGAGAATTTTATTGTGATTATATTGTTCCATCATTACAGCAGCTGTATTACTGAGTGAAAACCTGGTTAAATCCTCACTAATTAATTGAACAAATTTGGGCTGATATTTTGTAAGTTTTTATGGTAGAAATCATCGGTTTTCAATGGTGCAAAATCTTCGATTGTTTGCGTATCGTAGGACGCTAGAAATCGACGTTCCTCAAAATCGATTTTGTACATTCGGGTATACATTCGGGTGTCCGACCGGGTAGCTCAGTTGGTAGAGCTCCCACCCGGCAAGTGAGAGGTCCCGGGTGCGAGCGCCGGTTCAATCGGATATTTTTCACAACGCACATCCCTTCCTATCATCCTGACTCCATGGAAGTTTTTCCTCAGAAACGTACATTTTTGTACATTTAAGTTTTTCAAATTAATACCTCACATACTTTGCAATAGACGTCCAGGTGGACATAAGCAAATGTCAGTTTGATAAGTTTACAACGCCAAAAAAATATAAAAAATATCAAAGACAAAACATCATAAAAGTAAATAGAAGCGATCTCTTCGCTTGCTCGTAAAGTACACGTTTCATCTGAAGTTTCCATGAAGTGACATGACAGAAGTAAGAGTGTGTTATGTTGGTATTTCCACCCTGATCTGCGATCACTGATCAGTCACTGATCAGTGGTGTGTGAACCATCTGATCGACCACAAGAAGTCAAGCGTACGTCAATTACCTTGTGCTCGCTTGATCAATCCACCGTCTCAAATCACTTCGCGAGATACAATGTCAGTCTGTAGGACCCACGCCACTGATTTCAACGCACACCGAGCGAGCGGCCTCCAATGACGAGGTGTGCAATCATATGAACATATCTTTACCCCAGAAGTAGAAGGCCCAATGGCCATTTCGTTGATTTTGCGTGGCAAACTTTTGGAATCATGTAATCAAGCTCAATCAAATTGCCATTTGACTAGAGTCAACAAATATTTTATACTGAATCTTACAAAATGACTGGTGTCACCATTACAAATATGATTGAATGATCACAGAATTGCTGGTTTATAAGAGCATCTCAGTATTGAAATGGACATAGGACCTTCTACCTCTGAGGTATTAAAGAATAAATAGCAAAAATTAAAGAAAGCAGGACAAAGCCAAACTTTAAGTATATATTTTCTATAAACACGTGCCAATTCATTACACGACATTTCAAGACCTTGGACTAAATACACGGACACTTTTGCACACGATAAAATTTAAAAAGAAGCGTTATGCATTTTTAATTTGTATGCCTATATGTAACCTATCTTTATATTTTATTATTTAATTTAATTTGAGGTATCTAATAATATGTCCAACTATAACAAAAAATCAAATAATTCATTGAGATTTCAATTGAGCAGGTTCACAATGAAGTCCAGTCTTGTGAGTCACCTCATAAACTAAAAGCCAGGAGAACACTTAATTTTTCTATTAATGTAAAGAACATTTGCATTAAAATCAGCACATCTTTCGATCACTGCTGCTGTAGACGAGACACACCCAATACAGCAAATATTTTACGATCACCAGACACAATGATTTACCTTCAACTAAAAATAAAATCCAGAACAAAAAAAAATAGCAAGAGATAAATAAATCTTCACACAGTTTATTCTTTAGTTCTATTCTATGGTATCAATCGATTTCTTGTCATATAACCTATCAGATCAGTCTACTAAAGTAAGTATACTGAGTAAAAAAATATATATTTTAAATTCTACAACAGCAATTGAATAGCTCTCCTGATAATAAAACCTCTACAGCATGGCATCAACATAATCATCGCGGTATACAAGTTGTGTTGGTTTTATGGTGGTACAATATTCGTACAAGTAGGTTTTACAATGAGGTCTGCGATCGAAGGGTGTTATATTGACGCGTAGATCACGTGTCTTTAGAGCTCAGACGAAGAGCCAGGTTATAACACTGGCAAGGGATCGCCAAAATAGGTGTGAGAGGAAAAACTAGATGCATGAAGAGAAATACTAGTTGTACATGAAGGTAAACAGGTAATTCCTAATGTCACATAATAAATTGCAAGTTGGTAATTAATAGAGTTGCATTGTTTGATATTGTTTGTCTTATTGAACACGTTACATATGTTGGAATCTATGGGAGGTATAGAAGTAAATCTGAGAAGGCGCGCCACTCTTTTGTAATGTTCATCAGAAGTATTTGGAAATTATATATTTTTGTTAATGGGAATATTTTGAAAAATCATGACATTGATTGATATTTACTACCAGTATTTACCAACATACCTCCAGATATGATCCTACGAAAGAGGTGGAAGAGTACTTCGATGCACGAACAGGCTAGAAGCCTACTCCTTCACGGAAAGAAGAAGCCCCGGTAAATAATTTCATACATTTGTACTTTTTTAAACTATTTTCTGTATTTGAAGTTAATACTTTGAAATATAAATTATACGCATTTATAGGGAAATCATTACCTTTATTTGGTGACCAACAATACACAATTTTTCCACACCCTTTTATTTCAATTGAAACTATGGACTTGCTTATTTTATTTCAATTCGAGTTTGCAGTGACACACAGAAGGCATCTAGTGGAGCGGTCGCTCCACGCCAGCCAAGTCGTACGGCGCGCGCACACACTCATTTAAAAAGGCTGGAGCATACCCACTTTTACTGTAAGCATCAAAGTGGCATTTTCGGCCTACTGGATCTTAAAATTGGAAAATCTCACATTGTTGCGATATATCTGAATTTCGAGCTATGGCCCACCCTACAACATATACCAAATTTGGGAACAATAGGTTACGCCCTTTGCGCGCTAGAGGGCCGTGAAAACAGTGTTTTAGGGCGGTTTTCATAATAATAATAATAATAATAATCTCAGTAGTAGTAGTAGTAGTAGTAGTATCCTGGAATTCAAATCCGGTAAACAGGCCACAGCCTAAACGGCTTAACCGATTGATCTCACATTTTTACCACGTGTGCACTTTTGGCGTCTGATTTAACCTTCACCCCATGAATTTTTTGTGCCGCCATTTTGAAACCGGAAGTGACGTTATATTTCAACAACTTCTAAACCGATTGGAGCGAAAATAGCGCCAAACGATTCGGACGGTCAACTATATGGATTATCATTAGCTAGAGACTAAACATTATGTTAACGAAACCGGAAATGACGTCATGAAATTTGAAATACATCGATTGGCATTTCGGCAACAAATGTTGATCCGATTATTTTGATATTTATGTATCGTATGTACTTCTGATATCTCATTTGACTTGTTATAAAACCAACCGGAGCCGCCATTTTGAAACCGGAAGTGACATCATATCCCAAAAACGGCTAAACAGATTTGAACGAAACCAGCGCTAAACGATTAAGACGGTTAACTTTATGTTTTATCGTCAGTAATATTTGCAGTTTCCTATACCAAAACCGGAAATGACGTCACACATTTAAAAAATCTCACAAATTTACATTTTGATACAATTAATACTATTTGAGACAGCTTATAATAATATGTAATCATGTTTAAATTAAATTTCAAGGGGTCAGAGATTTCAGCCGCCATTTTGAAACCAGAAGTATCGTCGTATCTCGAATACTGGTAGACTGATCGGTACGAATCTAGCGATAAACGATTCGGAAGGACATCTCTATGGAATAGGAACAGTCAAACTAGAATTTTCCTATTCATGAGCCCGGAAATGACGTCATTAAAAATTAAAAATTATTATACCTAATCCCCATTCTATAAAATGTATACATATTCAGAAAGCTTAAAAAGATACACATTTGTAGATATATATTCTAAGCAGTGCAGTAATTTCAGCAGCCATGTTGAAAACCGAAGTGTTGGCATGTCTCGGAACTGGGTTGACCGATTGGAATGAAACCTTTGCTATTCTTCATGAAAGACCATTTAAGCAAATATATAGCAGATTTTCATTTGTAGTAACCAAATTGTAAATGGCGATTTTTTTTACAGGATTTAGAAATTGTTCATTCGATTTAACTGTCACAAATTTTAAGAATAAACTAAAAAAAGGAGTGATATCCCCATAAAAAACACTTCGTGTAAAAATACCAGCCAAGTCTCTTCTACTAAAAAAAATATATAAAATCTAAAAATTCTGCACTGAAAAGTAATGATATCAAAAAATTTGCCAAGTCAAAACTTTATTTGAAAATCAAATAATACTTGGCGCAACGTGTATATTAATAGCTTAGAAGTATAGGCCAGATATAAAATATACATAAAATATACAAACATATAGTATACCTAAAATGCCCTAAAAAATCGATGCGCCAAGTATTTTTTGATTTTCAAATAAAGTTTTGACTTGGCAAATTTTTTGATATCATTACTTTTCAGTGCAGAATTTTTAGATTTTATATATTTTTTTTAGTAGAAGAGACTTGGCTGGTATTTTTACACGAAGTGTTTTTTATGGGGATAGAAATTACTGCCATTTATATTTTATTTCCAAGTTATATGAAGTTTATATGTAAATAAAAAGATGTGTATTGGCTGAACAGAAATTGATAATTATTCGCTACGAACTGTTAAAATGTCTGATTATAAAACCTTATGATTCAACAGCAATTGTAAATGCCCAAAGAAGAATCGCATGAAGAAAGTAGTATTTATATTGATTGCGTAATAAATAATCATGTATTCACGTATTGTTTTCATTACAGGATGCAATAATGACAATCGTATTCCTGTTCACCCCTTTCTACTTTACGCACCAATGTTTATAACATGCCGACTTTATAGCTTACTTTATATGGACGGTATTTGATAGAGATGTGGATTGTAAAAGTTAACTTATTTAGAATCGAGGGACAAGATCCATCATAAAAGCAACAGGTACCTCGGTTTGGTTCACAAGACGAGAGACCAAGTATGTCGTGAGGTTTCAGCCTGAACGTTTTTCACACGGCTATACTTTATGATAATGAACGCCAGCTGATTTCCGCGATTCTACAAACTCAAATGGACGGATTGCCCTAAGTGTAGTGACATCACCAAACCGAATGCCCTAAAGGCTGGGAATGACCTTAAGTGAATCCAAGTCCTTCAGGCGGCGCTCTGTAGAGGTGCGTCGTTAATAAACAACAAAAAACAAACAGGAAGGTTAAAATTATCCAGTTCGTGGAAAGCAACTAATCGTTTTTATGTAGTTGTAAAGAAAAAGAGGCCCAGTTGGTGTACATATTCTCAGGTTTATTTGCTGTGAGGCCAATCGAGCGATCTAGAGTGTTTTGTCATAAATAAATTTAAAAAAGTGGGGTATCCAAATATCTTCTTCTAAATAATTACTTCTGTAAATCCCCCGGAAGTGTGCGGTGGTAATTTTACGGACCATAAGTCACTGGTAATACCTGTGATGGTCCTCTCGTATTCTATTGCAATTTGTCTCACCACAAACATCGGAACTCGTTCGAAATGTTTGAACTTCCCACGCTTCTGCGCGTGTCGCGCCTGCGCTGTGGCTGCTGCGCGACAGAGCGTGACTCGTGCACGTCCACGTGACACGTGACACAAATCACGCCGAGACAGTTGGCTCAGTGGATAGAGCGCCGGAGAGTCGGGTTCGAGTCCGAGCACAGTCTTGGTAGTCACACCGTGGTTTAATTTCAACCAACCCTCTAACCCTTTCACTGGATCGAACACCATCCCCACAGCCACGTATAAAAAATATAAGAAACCGTATCTGAACCTTCATCTCTACTGGAGGTTACAAGTGTCGAAAGTCTATCATGATGGAAAATAAATGTGCACAATTTTGTTGTGTCTTTATCATTGATTATTGAAGTAATAGTTCGTTCATCACATGGCGGTGGAATTGGAAGGGTCGAAGTTAGGTTAATCTAAGACGCTAGTATAGACCGTGAAGTTCTAGACCACGTCGATTTTTGTAACGAAGTATGATTATTTAAATGTTTCCTTCGATTTTTTTAATAATACCTATATTACGTTAGATCTCTGCAATAATATAACACTCAAAAATTAACATTAAAAGACTCTCCAGGCTCCATTATATACTAGCTACTGTGTAACATGGTACAGTACCATGTTACACGTACAGTTGCACGTGTACAGTACCGTGCAGCAGGATGGGATGATGTATGATGTAAAGTCTGATGTAAAGTTATAGTTTAGTGATGTTCGTGCATGACGAACGAACAGATAAGTTTGCACAAGAAGATCAGGTAAACTATTTGGGTAAGATGGTTTTACTACGAAGATGGTTTCTAACCGCAGTTCACGCGTATTTGTGGCGACGTTGGTTTAGTGGTTAGCGGTCCCAAGTCTGTCGGAATATCCCCGTTTGAGTCCAATTCCGATTACATGTTAGTGGTTTCCCTTCATTTCCACAGCTAAGTTTGGATAGTTCCCAAAGTAGGCCACGTGAGATCTTTTTAGTACTCTTTTTACCACTAAACACACGTGATTCACATTAGATATTCCAAAGAAATTTAGAGGAAGGTGCAGAAGAACTTGCGTGTAATGAAATTCTGAAAGATCGTGAACCCAGTGACGCCAATCTCTGTTACATTATTAGAAACGATTTTCCGCGAAGAAATGGCGACTTCCGAATGGTAAAAGCTCACAAAAGCTCAAAGACATATACTTTCCCACTTCAGACGATCAACCTCGTGCGCAGATTGACGATAATGTGCTTTGCGCACACGAAAAAGGTGAGTGAGGTTAATGTTTGACTTACCGATTCCAGATAGCGACGCTTCTAAGTCTTTCGGTTTCCTTTTCCTCGGCCTTCCTTTCTGTCTCGGCGTTCCAGACGCACTCCCGTTGAAGAAAGGAACTTTAGCCGGTGAATTACAATCCTGACCACCCGGCGTCGGTGGCTGAATCGGCAACGGTGAACTGTGTCGATGATGAAAGTCAGGTGATGGAAATGGCGGCGGATAACCACCGCCACCTTGATATGGCCCCGTGTTCGACGACGGCGGACAGTGTTCGCTATATGAGATCTCGTAGTGGAGCCGACAGAGAATGTTCCCGTCTCTCATGCCGAAGTGTTCCCCCTTGGTCAGGACTGAGTTGCAGATCGCGCACGTGAAGCAGTGCACGTGGAACACGAGATCTCGCGCGCGCAACACGAGCTCAGACGACAAGATGGCCGCCTGGCAGCGCGCGCATCGCTTCATCCCGAATATCCTGCGGGAGAGAAGAACATTCCTGTTAGTCGAAGTCAGAACACTGTTTCAACGAAAATAAAACTATTTTGTTAGGACTTCACAAGCTTTACAATTATTCAGGTAATTTCCATATTTCTTCCACTCGTCTATGATTTGATTTGATTTATTGGAATTTTCCCTCAATTCCTCACTTCCTTATAGTTTTCCTTGTTAGACTTAGAAGATAGTTAGTTTTACTTTCTCGCACGAATGTAAATTGTTTATAATTAAGACTAAATATTTATTGTGTGATTTCGAGTATAGTATCACTGCAATCATAACCACAATCATAATCAATCATTATGAACGTCAATCATGACGTTCCAACTTAATGCAATTTTTAGTGAAAATATGGATATTATAAAAGAATTTTACATTCAATACAACATTTTTATCAAATTTCAACTGCATATTAAAATACCCATTAGGAATATATTAATATTATCACCTCCTGCTATATGCCAAGTGCTTGCGGTACATGAATTGTTTTAGGGTGAACCAGGAATACTGATCTGCCTGAATAAATAGTTATCAAGCAGTGTAACTTTCACGATGAACAAGATGTGTATGAACAACACAGGAGCAGAAAGTGTGATTCGTTAAAATCCAGCACAAATAAAGAGCTGAAAGTGTCCGAAAGTGTATCTGTGGCAAATGCCAAAAATAGTTATTTAAATCCCCACACTGTAAAAATGAAAACTACTTTTTTTACGTAATTGACTGATAGTGGGTCGCCTTGTCCTCCTCCACAGTTAATGTAAAATTACATTTTCATTTAATTTCTTTTCATCAGTACAATTGAAAATGTACCCTGAATGTAAATGTAATTTTACATCGATTATTGGTGAGAACCAGGCAACTCACTAAATTACACGCAAAAATATGTTTTTTTTTACAATGAATGCCCGGATATTTTTCACTATGCCCATCCTCTCCCTTTCACACGCACCTATACATAGATAAAGTACGTTTGCGTTCATAAGCGTTTGTTGATAATTCCAAACGTGTCTAACGTAACTTGAGATATCATGAAAATGTAGACAAAATTCTGGTTTCTCCTCTGAACTTTCGATCATAACCGATAGGACGCTTTCCAGTTATATTGACGATAGGACATTTCGTGATTTATTTGTATTTAAATATGTTTTTGGCGATAACGTAATTGCGAGGGAATCTGCTTCCTAAAAAGTATATTTCACTTGTCGCAATGTCTGATAACTGAAGATAGCACTATCTATGTTCTCAGAAGCTAACCATGAAGTCCAAGCAACAAAATAATAATTCATGAAAGGTTAACTAGCCAGTAAAGCTATAACACTTAGCATATCCTAAAAGCAATTCCAGTATCACTCTTCTAATTATTATGGCGAGTAAAAAGTATTGCTTGGGTACGATCATTTACGTGCCTAAATTCCATCTGGTTCATTATCTAAAAATAAAATAACAACTACGATAGGAATATTATTTGCTTGGTCATATTTAGAACAATCAATAATCACCAATTGTTGTCATTTGGCGTGAATTCTATCTCCGGTATGAGGAAGGAAAAATGCCTCAGGGTTACTTATCATAATTGACCTGCACCTCAAATGATAGTTTAATCGGTATGGGGTCAGGGTCAGGATAGTGGGCGAAGTACAAAGTTGGGTGTTTTGTTGTATTTTGAACTTTGATTTCGATACCGTAAATGTATCGAATCCTTCACAAATAACTATAGGTATCGGGTGAAGGTTTGAGTATTTCATTTGATTATGAATTTTTATTGATCTCTGAACTTGATGCGATTGCATTATATAATCCATGCACTTTTATTTAATAAAAAATCCAGACCGATCTATTTTACGATTCTTAAAATAGTTATTCGGTTAAGAAATTCACCATAAAATCGTATTTATTCAAAGGCATTTGAAGATCACTTGGAATTTGCATTTCTGCAACTTGTCCTTGCAGAAATGAGTTGTTAGAGACTTCTAGAAACGAATAAAACAACGCAGATATGAAGATTAAAAGAAGAGAATTTAAATAATATCTAAAAAAAACTTGTTTTCTCAGTAGAAATGTTCGAGGTGGCGTTAATAAACCAAACAGCTGGAGGAGACCTGAGTCAAGACGTTATCACTCACTCAAAATCGCGATGACAAATCTTATAGCTACATTTTCCACTATCAAACAGTGTGTCGTGTAATACACATGCTGTGGGTCTTTTCACGAGAGTATCTTATTTCTTACATCACAATCTGTGTAGAATCTACGTGCAGGTATTCTCCACGAATAATAATAATCTGTCAGGGAAGATTGTGTTTAGTTATAACCACTCACAACACAAGATGCTACGAAGAAGACGCAGCGTGTGGTGGCTGTTTTCTCTGTATCTCTGTTGACATTACAACAATGTCCTACCTGTGATCACTACTGTTGGTACAAGTTACATTTTATGCGTGCTTTGTGATGTGCATTCAAATGTCTATTTCACTCCATGACGTTGGTCAATAGGTAAATGGATGACAACTGGATTTGACAGTTAACTCTCTGAGGCCACCTTAGATGCTTACTGTTGCAGTTTTATAGGGTCCATCTTTATAATTGTTATCGTTTTGTATTTATAATTAAAACAGAGTTCATTCTGATAACCTAGAACTTTGACTCAAACCCGTGGGAATACACATTTGAATATTTAGGTGATGGACGAAACGCCATGGCAACGAGTTACGTTTTTATCAATTGATAAACGAGATCTCTTTGCAAATTAAAGTAATATCAAAGCATTCTCGACTGAAAATTTCAATTGACTTTAATTGTAACAGTTTCTCCGAGTTCAATAATAATATTTTACAGAGCCAACTTCATAATCATTCTGGTATCCAGAAACAAGTAACATTTTATCGCACATCACGAGTTGTACCGAGAGTATTCTCGCATTGTGTTGGTGTATGAATGCAATGGAAGAGCGCGCTTGGCGGGGCGGCCGCCCCCGACAGCGAGCCCACGGAGCGCAATATGCATTCTCGTCGTCTGCATGCATAGCTAACATGATTCAACGCTTCATGCATTTCATACGGCGTCAAGTTCATGGCTTTCTGCACAACTCTCGACTGACATATGCCTCCACTTGTCGAGGAAGTGAGAGAACTGAACATAAATAATAAAGAAGTTTTATCTACCTTTGGCTAGGTTTCGTCCCAACATTTCTCATAGTGAAATATTTTATGGAGTATATAACCCTATGTATTATAATTGTGTTTTCGGCTTCTCGACAACTATACAGTTTGTATTTGAATGATTATGATAATTACTATCTTTTTAGTAGTGTTTTAACATCCTACTGTTCTGCAACAATGCTAATGGAGAAGGATGAATGATGTTGATGATGATGATAGGGAGATAATGACGAAGAATAGGTTAGGGAGGTGTGACAGAGGCGGTCGTGGCCTATTAGTGAACCTTCCCAGAATTTTCGTCTCGACTGTAGGAAATCACGAAACACCTTCAGTCAGGAAAGACGGCTGCGGGAATCGAACTGACCTCAAGAGTGCAAGTCCAGAGGGCTACTTCCTGAGCCAACTTGCCTTTGTGAGGTTTACTTAGGACTTTTCTACTGCTCATTTCATCGTAATGTTCTCATTTTCGTTCTTGTTTCAAAGACGTGAGCCAAGAGAGAAGTTATTTACAAAACCTTGATAACCTCTGCTTCATGACTTCAAATAAGAACGATATGTGAAAATCAGAAAGCTCCTCATTTGGACACGTCCTTAAAAGTTATGACACCCTTTTTATTTTTATAGAAAATGTCGGGAAGGAGGCCAAATTCTCAGCATTTCCTTTTCGACATACCTAAACGCTTTCCTGATGTAATGAAATAAATATAATCCAATTGAGCCTTCTACTGAGAAAAGATTATCTTTCAATCAGAGTATTTATTACGAGAGATTCTTATTGATAGGTTTATGCTGGGTTTAACTGTAATCCAAGATGTGTATTAAAAAGCTTACTTTAGGTGGCAAATCTTTTCAGTAAAATAATACACCATATATTATGTAAATTACAGATTCTAAATAGAATTCCTATTCAAAAGAGGCGCTAGAATCAGTCAACCCGACTTTATTTATGAGCAATCCTAGTTGATTTAGTCGCTCCAAACAACATATTTAGTTGTTATTTATGTTTGAAAAGCTGACAAATAAGTGCGGTGTTTTGAAGGGAAGATGTCAAGATGTTTGTTTAACGTGGGTTTTGATGATCTACAACATCGGGGTGAGATCCACAAGGGATGTCCAAGTGGAAGAGAGGGGACTTGCTGTTGTGAATCATATCGGCTGACCCCATGCTGGCTTGCTCTCAATAGAAGCACTCTTAACACTGTAGCATTTATACACATTGAAGTGAAGTAAAAAAAGAATACGGTATATATACTTTGTGGCAAATTATAATAGCTTGAACTTAATGTAAAGAATAACAATTCGGACTCCTGTGGTGTTTGTTCAATACGAACCTCCAAGTAGAAGAAATCGAATGCAATCCGATGAAGTTGCAACCCTGATGCTGTTGAGATCTTTACCTCGAGAGGATTGTCAGAGTTGAGTTTTCTTTAGACTCGGTACGCCTTCGAACCCCCGGAATAACCGCAAAGAAACCTTTATGTGCGGGCTTTTTAACATCTCCTCCCTGTCAAGTTGCAATTCAGATCTGAACTATTTTGTAAAATGCATTATGCAGGTCTTCCGTTGCTTCCTGAAGTGAATTGTTATTAGTAGAAAAAAAGGAAAGAAGGACCTCTCCATACGATGCAATGTTTGGGAATGATTTTCAAAGCGAAGTCGAAAACATGTTAAATCAAGCGTTGCTGGACTCTAATGCCACTTTCTCTGTGTGTTTTCTTGTTTGTTTAGGTGTTTGTATGTGTTTTTGGAGGCAACTCCCAGAGCACACCATTCAACCAATAGATTTAAAATTTGGCACACACACTAATGTCATAAAAGCAGTCACAGGTATAGTTTTTGAACGAGATCCTGTGATTGGTTGAAAATTAAAAATGGAACCGTTTGACTGATAATTTTGAATTTTATTGTGACCAACATTTAGTTGTTTTTGACAATTATAAAAAAATCTGTCAAAAAATTTAAGAGATTATTGATATTTTACGGAAATTTTAGGCTTATTTTGAAATATTTGTATATTAATGGTTTCAAATAAATTTAAATAAAATCAATTCAAATAAATACATTTTCAAATAAATTTAAAATAGATTTCGAAGAAATTATCACTTCTTCTTTGACACATTAAAATTGGTTAGATTGTCTTGATATACCTTTATTTTTAAGGTCTATCAGCTACTTCACACGAATATTAATTCTCGACCACATGCAGTAGTAAATCTTTATTAGCAAGTTTGTGCTATTTAATACATACATAGGTAAACATAGGTAATGCAATTCTTAAATCTAATAATAATTATCCGTCCCCCTTGTCCCAGAAAGTTGATCTTTCACCTGGTTTAGGGGACAGTTGGTTACCTTTAACAAATTTTGAACAATATCGCCTAAAAATCTTTTCATTTTCTAAATTCATAATCTCTATGGGGATTCTATTATACATTTTTATCCCCTTAGCAAAAATTGAATTTTCTTGAAATTGTGTTACAATCTTTTTGTTTATTACAAATTTATCTCTCTTTCTAATGTTATGTTCATGTTTTGGATTAATGTTTATAAGTTTGCAGAGGTAATTGGGGGCAAGACCTTTTGTTATTTTAAAAATTAGTACCATTGTATTAAGGAGAATTCTCTGCTTTACATTAAGCCAGCATAAGGTAGAGCACATTTTCTTTATTGATGTGTCTCTTGGCACTCTCAATATAACTCGCATAGCTTTATTCTGAATCTTTTGCATAGAACTGATTTCATTTTTTGTTGAGTAAGAAAAGTATAGAGCTGCAATAATCTATATGAGGAAGTATAATTGACTGATAAATTTTAATTTTGGTTTCTGCTCTAAGGCATCATACGATGGCTCGCTTATCAACGCGTTGCACAGAGCGTTTTCCTCAGGAATACTTAGTAAAAATAAATGTTGCATACTTGAGGACAATAATGCAGCATTAAACTCCAGTGATCATTTTTTCAATGTTGCCACACACGACACAAGAAGAAAACGCATCCATCATTATGTTTCAACTTGCATCCGGAACTTGTAATTACATTAATTGTTGTGAAAATTATATGATCTTAGTTCTATTATGTGACACGTAACTCCCTCTCCCCCTCCTCCCCCGTGTTTCCGGTCTCAATTGCACCTCTTTTGTCACGCAAACTTATATCAACAATAAGATGAAAAACTCTCCGCTTGTAACAATGACAGAGATTGATGCAGTTAAGTGCGGTCACTTCTTGTGGCCAACTAGTGTGAAGAAACTATCAATGCAGTCATAATGTGTAATCACATTATAAGATAATAGATGCTTTTATAAATTACATCTTATTCTGCTACATAAATACATCTGGATGGCGTGTAATTACATTTAATTAGGATGCCATAAAATATAATTGTTTCCAATGTAACCCTCTTGTTACTTTTTACCTATAGCATGTATCATAGTTGGATGTAAGAAAATTAATAGCCCGATTGAGACATCGAATTTAAACGTTTTGCTGAAGTCAAAAGATCAAATTCACATTTTAGAAGATTTTGGAACAAGTTTTTGTTTTTAATTGTCTTTATACATGCAGAGACGAAAAACTGCGAGTGGAGCGAGCATCCCCACCGTACTTTTATGCGGCACTTTCTCTGTGTGTTTTTTGCTTTTTTTTGTTTGCACTGCTTAGGTCAAACCGCAGAACCAATCAATCTGAAATTTTTCACACATACTGTAATCAAAGCGGTCTGGGATCGTTTTTGACGGGATCCTGCGATTGGTTCAAATTTTAAAAAAATATCTTTCGATTGGTTGGTCCGTACAGTTTGAAGTCTTGCAAAGTTCTTTCCAACCAGCATTGCCCCCAATCTTACAAAGTTTCCGCCAAATCCTCCCATTGGTTAAAATTTAAAACCATTTATCTTGTGATTTTTAAAATTTCAGCTAGAACCGTTTGACCGATCAACTCTTTGTATGGTCATTGGGACCACCATTTTAGGTATGTTTCCCAATTTTCAGACTAATCTGTCGTTATCTTCAAATGTTATTGTCATTTTAAGGAAATTTTGTTCTATAATCCTGAAATATTTGCAAATTAATGCCAATAATTTCAATTGTTATATCAGTGATATCTTGATGCTTCATGACCAAGGTCTGTAGAGCGGAGACTTTCAAACGCATATCAAATCGCATACAATACGAAGGCTCACTTATCAACGCGGTTCACAGAGCGTTTTCCTAGTATAATACAGTGGTGTATTTGCAATTTGTGTGAAACGTGTCAGAAATAATGTCCTCCCGACTTACATAATACAGTGGTGTATTTGCTATTTGTGTGAAAAGTGTCAGAAATAATGTCCTCCCGACTTACATAATACAGTGGTGTATTTGCAATTTGTGTGAAACGTGTCAGAAATAATGTCCTCCCGACTTACATAATACAGTGGTGTATTTGCTATTTGTGTGAAAAGTGTCAGAAATAATGTCCTCCCGACTTACATAATACAGTGGGGTATTTGCTATTTGTGTGAAACGTGTCAGAAATAATGTCCTCCCGACTTACATAATACAGTGGTGTATTTGCTATTTGTGTGAAAAGTGTCAGAAATAATGTCCTCCCGACTTACATAATACAGTGGTGTATTTGCTATATTTGTGTGAAAAGTGTCAGAAATAATGTCCTCCCGACTTACATAATACAGTGGTGTATTTGCTATTTGTGTGAAAAGTGTCAGAAATAATGTCCTCCCGACTTACATAATTACACTACAAATTCGCACATTGTAATCAGTAAACTATTTTTTACGTCTCACTTTAAAATGAACCGCAAATGTTGTTATTATCTCTGATATTACAGATTGCGCAAGCTGAATGAGTGCTGGTGTTTGGTAATCCTGATCCTCGGTGATCATTGCTCCGCGACCCATGCGATGCACTTATGTGCATGCAATGCAGTCGACAAGTCGTCATAGTTCGTCAGTTTCCTTGGAATACATTCCCATCTCTCTTCCCATCTAGACAAGCCAACCTGCGTGCATTTGCCAATTGTCATTGTAAGACTTTTTTGCATTTGTATTTTATAAAAGTCATACCGCGGAAAAAAGGAAATAAAAATATATTAACTAAATGATGTTTTAATAAATTATTTATGTCTTATAGTTAGCGTGCATTATTAATATTAAAATTGGAGCTACATTTTGATGTTGCACCAATTACATTATATTTCGAATTATTATTTTTGAAATGTTATGTTTGTGATTGCAAGCAATCGAAACATTTTGAATGTTATTCGCACCTGATTATAATATCTGTGTTCATCAAATAATTAATTAATGCGTTTCACCATGAATTGTTCTTCACAACATATACCACATTTC
Source organism: Leuctra nigra (assembly GCA_934045905.1). Classification (NCBI taxonomy): domain Eukaryota; kingdom Metazoa; phylum Arthropoda; class Insecta; order Plecoptera; family Leuctridae; genus Leuctra; species Leuctra nigra. Next base: position 10,091,517 of record OW203764.1, on the reverse strand, counting down.
TCGAGTTAAAATCTCGTGCACGCTTTAGACAGTGAACATTAAACGACATGCATTTGGATGAATATTTCAGTTTAAACTTGAATATTTGCAACATCATAAAATAGGAAATAAAATCAATGTTATAACAACTGAACCATTCTGTACTGAATCAAGTGGAGTAATTATGTAGACCTTTGTCATAGTATTTGTCATAGGGATGGAGCGAACCTGGATTTTGATATCGACTATCGATATCATTTATATATCGATATATATCGATATATCGATATCGCGATATATCGATATATTGAAATATTGAAATATCGAAATATCGATATATTGAAGTATCGATATATTGAAGTATCGATATATTGAAATATCGATATATTGAAATATTGAAATATCGAAATATCGATATATTGAAATATCGAAATATCGAAATATTGAAATATCGAAATATTGATATATGACAATATTATATTTCTATGTAGGTATGGAAATATTGATATATCGCATAAATGCCTTAAATTGCTCCTAAAACTGATAGGAAATTCAAAAGAAAATTTAAATAGAAATAACACAGCCGTTCCAAAATATAGGGTCACCGGCCAGATAAGAAAGAAATGTGAATAATTTAAGAAATTGTCCTAAAATCTGATAAAAGCTGCACTGCAAATATGAATTATTTTGCCATTGTAGGTATAAACTTCAATTAAGAATATAGTTGTATCATACGGTAACGCTTCGATATATCGATATTTCAATAGATCGATATTTCAATATTTCGATATTTCGATATTTCAATATTTTAATATTTCAATATATCGATATTTCAATATTTCGATATTTCGATATTTCAATATTTCAATATTTCGATATTTCAATATATCGATATTTCAATATATCGATATTCAATATATTCAGGTATCGATATTTCGATATTTTTTTGATATCGATATATATCGATATATCGATATTTTCTCCATCCCTAATTTGTCACAACTGCATGCACTGTCTTACAGATATCTGACTTTATTTCTAATTTTTCATTGAGAATCTTTCTCTGAAAGTTAGTGAGAGGTTTCATAGCAAGAAGACATGCAACACAATGTTCAATTGCATTTAAATGTTTAGTGATAAATCCCTGCCCAGATTATTGAGTAAGAAAGCTACTTCAAGGAACATTTCTTCCTGAGGTCGACACTATACGTATAATCATGTCTTGAAATGACCCACTATTATAATAGCCATATACTGTATATTCGTAGAAACACAAAAACTTGACAAACTCGAACATTTTTTTAAACAACAGAAAAGAGCGCTAGCTTTGGGCGATATTTAATCATCTCGTACATACAGATTTGTCAATACTTAGTACTTTATATCCAATATCAGTTTATTGATCAATATCAACAGAATTTATAGTTTGCCTTAGAAAAAGATATGTAGATGGAATAAATATATTATAATCTGTGTAAAATTCCATAGGGATACAATATTTTATATGAAATATTCTTAAAATAATTTTCATTATTACCTTATTACTAAATGCATATTAATGCATATAATCATAAATAAATACAGGGACATCAGATAAATTAAAATGTATGAAAAATTCTTACTATAATTGTTGTTAAATTGTGGTGCAAGATCACATTTTGAATGATCAGTGAATGAAGATCAACCTTGATGATTTACCCTGGCACGCATGGCGTATCATTTGTGTTACCGCGTGGTGTTGGATCATTTCATGTTCAAGCCAAAGACGAGGAATGTCAAGTTGTTACAAGACGTCTTCTGCAACTCTAGACGCACAGAATGTAACAATTCTCATGTTCAGTCTCGAGCTGAACAACAATAGAATGTTATCGCACTTTTATTCAAAAACAATGAATAATAATGAATAATGCGGATGATGGACTAGGTCTTTGATGTTAAAATATCTCAACTTACAATAGTTAAGCCTTAAAAATAGGTTTATGTATGTTTTCATAGACCTGGAGAACACTGTCTACGTGACTCTGTGTAGGTACACATTAAGTAAAAAAAATGAAAATTTTATTATACTTTTAATTGCAATGCAATTGTAAACTAGGAAAACGCTCAGTGTAACGCGTTGATGAGCGAGCACGGGTACGTGCAAATTCTCGAACCGGAAATGCGTACACAACGCACAGAAAACATATACATCCATATGGAATTGATTATGATATCAACTTAAAAGTGTATGCTTTTCATCGAAACTTTAAAATAGCATCTAAGCACCTGGTTCATAAAGCAAATCAGAATCAATTTTCAATTGGCACTGGAAAACATTCATTTCGATACTTCATTACTGACAGATATTAAAAATGTAAATAACTTCATACGTTCTTAACTGATTGGGATGAAATTTTGTAAAATAAGAGACAATATTGGTCTTAATGATCATGCAAAATATGAGTTTGATCAGAATTATCGAAGACCGTTTTCATTTTTCAGCCTATCAGGAGATATTTATTTAAATTTTAACCAATGAATCTGAGTAACGCGTTGATGAGCGAGCACGGATACGCGCAACACCTCGAACCGAAATTCTGTCTATCGAAAATGTCATTAAAAGCCAATAATTCTAAAATTTCGCCACAGATTTGTATAGAAATCTCAAAACATTCCTAAAATATTGGTCCAAATAACCATGCAAAGCTTTAAGTTGATCAATTGAACCTTTATGATTGAACTGTTCCGTGTTAATTTTCAAAAATCACAGGATCTCCTTCAAAAAATATACCTGAGACCACTCATATGATATAAGTGTGTCTACACAATATCAGATCGACTGTTGAACGGTCATTATCAGTTTCATTTGCGTTTGAAAGTTTCTGCTCTAACTACCTTGCCTTGAACTGAAGAGTCGAAGTCGCCGTGAATTTGACAGCCAACACGCTAATAGTCCGTAAAATGTCAATAACGTTTGGATTTAAACACAGATTAGTATGAAAATTGTCAAAAATGCAGATAATGTTGGACCCAACCATCATGCGAAGTTATAAGTTGATCGTTCAATCGGTTATAGTTTAAATTTCTAAAAACACAGGAAAGATGGTTTTAAATTTTAACCAATGGGAGGATTTGGCTGAAACTTTGTTTGATTGGGTACAATGTTGGGGGTAATGACTTGTCAAAATTTCAATTTGATCAAAACAACCAATCGAAAGTTAATTTTTTTTAAATTTGAACCAATCAATGGATTTCAAAAAAATTAGGGTCTGCAACAATCAGAAATGTTACGTACATGTGTGCAAAATTTCAGCTCGATCGAAGAAAAACTCTGACCTGTATATCGTCAGTAACAGAAAAAAAAAAAAAAAAACAAAAAAAAAAACAGAGGTCCGTGCCAAAAGAGCCAAATGGAGACGCTCGCTTCGCTCGCTCAAAAAATATATTTTTAATTATTACATTTCACTGTAACTCAGAACAAATTTTTACAATTATCTGAAATTTTCATTGATAAAAGCAATGGTATTAGGAAACTTTATAAAGGATTATAGAAAATGTACATTGAACTTTGGACATTGCATCCTGTTTATTTTTTATTTATAAGATTCTATCTTCGATTTCCTTTCTACACTTCAAAGCCGCTAGAATTATTTGTCGGTATACTTTTTTTTTCATCATCATGTAAACTGTTTGTCATCAAAGATTCTAAAATAAGAATCGAAACTATTAGACTCACATAAATTTAAAATAAATAAAGCGGGTGCATTATCCTAATTCCAAAAGTGAAGAATATATTTATTTTTAAGACAACATTCGGTATAGGTACTTTATCTTTCTTCGCACTGATACTTTATGAAGGGAAGGGGGAGAGGATAAAGTCGTCATTACTAAATGACCCCCCCCCCCGTCCCCCGGGCAAGTGCATCAGCATCAGTTGAATTCTAATACATATTATTTTACGTCGTGAGTTCTTTCAATATGAATTAATCTAGTTAGATTTCGCCTTGACTAAGTGTAAAAGAATCAACGAAGGCTTGATCAATACCCTAAGTCTACCTGCTCGCATCTGAAAACGCATAATAAACGCACTGACGCGTTTCAATGCAAGATATCGCTGTGAACGCATTTCTTGACATCCTGCACATCTTGCCTGACACGTTAAGGCAGAGCAGATGTCGCAGAGGAAGTGCATTCTTACTTGTGCAATGAAGATTATATTGTGCACAATCATATGGAAGTATATCTTTTGAGAGAATAATAAGATTTTAGGAATGAATAGTTTTTAGTTATCTTTGAGTAAAATACATGTCACCTTCTGTCCACTCAATCTATTATATAATGTAAATTAAAAATATTATTTTAGAATGATGGTAATTTTTGTAAATCTACCTATTTTATTATTTGTTCAATTTTCGTAATTCATTTTTTGGTAAATGATTTGACAAATTCGTGGTGCATATCAACCTTGATGGAAGATTGGCATTGGGAAAAACGATAATTGATTGTCAAACGTCAAACAATCGGCTGTAATATTCACACAAAAAATATTTCTACATACAATTTAGTGGGCTTGGTTGTCCTCACCGCAGTTGATGGAAAATTACATTTTCATTCCGGATTTTTTTTTCAATTTAATGATGAAAAGAAATGAAATGAAAATGTAATTTTACTGGTAAGTATAACCAAGCGACCACTAAATTACAGCAAAAATAACAGTTTTATTTTTTACCGCGTTGTTTTTATAAATGTAATCCATTTCTTTTCTAAGGCGTATGAATGCAAATAGCAAATATACATGATATATCAGATAGAAACCGAAGCATAACGCATACATATTTGCATATTCGAATGGAGTCAAACACAAGGCAGAGCGACAGAATGGCATATCGCGGATCGGCGCCGTGAAATCTCCATCAGCGATTCACTCTCAATGAAAGGTATCATAAATAATAACACGCTCCTGTGCGTTCTGCGCAGACGCATGTGTCGCGAACTTCCGGATAGTCAACAGGATGTTGTACTTAGTAGAGTATTTTCCATACTTGCTAGAAGAGGCCGGTTTGACTCAAATAAGGTTTGCAAGAGCTTTGCGGAGTTTCAAATATAAAATTTTAAACCTAAATTTAAATTTTTACAAAATTACAAAATCAAAATTGCAAATTTCAAAAAGGTAAAATAAATAACATTTTATAACATCTTATGACCGAATTTTTTATAACAAATAGGTAAAGGTTCGGGTTTGACATTTAGAGTCAGGATTCCTCAGGGATGGCATTGGTTGTTGCCATGGCAAAACAGTTCTAATCAACTCTAAAACTTAACAACTGATTAACAGAGCGTTGAAAAACCGGCCCTAAGTATATTGAATCTATTGCAAAGATAAAATGTATTTTTCAGTGCATGAACCCATCTTTTGGCAACGCATTATTAGTTGGTTTAGGACGATATCTAATACAAATTAACATTTCGATTGAGATTTTTATTGAAATCAATTAAAAAATATGGAGCAGAACATCCATATCATAATTATGAATAAGAACGCACACTAGCTATCACTATAAAGAGTAGTATAATTAATGGAATGTGGTGATACATTTTGGAAAAAGAGAACATGGGGATAAAGAAAATTTAATTTCACATTAAAAAATTTAGAGCATACCTATAGTTTATATTGTGTGGTAAATTTAATTAAATGTAGAAATATGCCGTTATTTTATGAAGGGGTAGCGTAGAAAACAGAAGAATAGAAACGACCCTGAAATACCCCTTTACTATCCATAGTACGCATCAACTGCAGCCACGTAATAATATGTGAGAGATTTCTTATTAATTCAACCTTCGGAGAGGCTTTCATTACAGTTTGACACGCAAATCCCGCGATTCGAAGTGCATGTTGGTTTAATTCTTTCAGCTTCGTCTAAACGACCAAGGTGTTGGGAACTCTTGTAGGAGGAATAATAAGCAGGTCGTAACGTGCAGGTTATTTGGACCATGATTTCTCTGCACCGTGTAATTAATGAAGATAAATAGACGGAAATTTATAATTCGGTTAATGTCAATGATTTGTATTTAATTATTAGGCAGATAACGATGTGTCAATTTATACTGCTAAATTCTCTTCAACACGAATAAATAATTATATGGTTGACGACGATGATGAGTTGTTATAAAGAATTAGATTTTGGTTGTAGTCTCGACATAAGAAAATAGGTTAGGGTAAAAGTAAGAACAGAAGCAGATCGCTCATCGCTCATTGCTCATTGCTCGTGACACAATTAACAGGTGGTCACACATCACTCATTGCAGGGTGGGGAATGGGTCAATGAAATATGCATCACTCATGAATTAAACCGATTGATTTATGAGTAAATTTGAGAGATATGCACTGCTAGGATTTTTGCGAAGAGTGATAGTGTGTGATGAGCAGGCGCAAATGTTCGACTATGCGAAAGCTCAAGTAAAATCAATTGTTTTTTAAAGTTATTTTAGCTGAATCCGCACGGTGAACATTTTCAATAAACTCGAGAAGGCTCCTGGATCGAGGTTCAGTTGGATGTTTCTCCTATGGCGTTATTCAGAAGAAAAATAAATCCGTTTACGAAGTGTTGGTTTACTATATGGAGTTCTAATAAATGTGGACAAAATGCTTGTTTTGGGAAGTAATTTTTTGACAAAATACATATATTTAATTATTTTGCACGCAGGACTCCGAGTGAAGGCGAGAGCTCTTGGTGTAAATATGGTTATAAACAAGGTATACTAATCAGTCAGCGGTTATATCTAAACATCTGACACGTACATTTAGTACATTTATTCCATTTGAAATCTGGCACTTCCACTTAGTATCGCAATTAGTATTAATTGCAATCACTCTCTTCCTCATCAATTATCATCACAAAACTAGTGTAGCAGCGTATCACAATCGATCTACCAACTACTGTACATAGATTCAGATAGTAGCAACAAATAATTATACCTACACGTTGCTTAGAAATATTATTCTAAATATCGTCGGAAACGTCACGGTAAATAAATTTTTATACCCATTTTTATCTAATCCATAGAATCAAACTTGGGCAGTTTTTTTATATGAAATTTGGTTGATATTAAATAATACTCACTCCTGGTGGGCTGGCCATCACTTTGAGTAAATAGAAAAATTCTAAATTATGTGTTACCTATATGATTTAATTGTAGCTTTGCATTAATAACTGAGTTTGTAATTTATACTATCCAAGTGATTAGATAAACATCTTGTACATTTCTGAATAACTGCTTTATTTAGGTTCTTAGGCCCATCATTTATGTGCTAAATTATTTTTTTACTCAAATTAAACTATAAACAATTTCTACGCCAAAGTAGGTACATTTTTTGAAATGTATTACGACTCGAATTTATTCTTACAAAGTCAAGACAAACAATGTAATTTAAAATTCAAAATAAGATTTAAATCATTTTTATTCTCATAGAAATCTAGCTGAAACAATGTTCTTACATATCCGGACGATGTTGACAACGCACTAGCAGACATTATTTCCCATAGCACTGTGCGTAAAGCAAACAATGCAGATGATACGTCGACAACGGCGTAGATTTCACGCAACATATTTCCATAGAATTGAAGTCGTCTGAGTGTTGTTGTATGGATGACAAATAATTGAATGTGAACACGCCATGACCCGAGTGCTGTGGCGAGAACTGGCAACACACCTATGCTCTCCAGGTCTGTCATCACTCGCATAATTATACTCATCAATCGCGTTCTCAGTAGCGTTCGTAATTAGCTGGAGGAGACGCGATGTGAGTCAAGAACTACGAAGGAATCGATATCATTCCGATTTGTTGGAAAATCGAGTAAGTGTTGCTGTTTGGTCGATGAGCTGTGATGTGAAATATGTGACATTCTTCAATTTTCGTGTTTGGAAAGCTTAGTTTTGTCTTTTTACCTCTAATATGATTTTAAAATTTGTAACTTGTATTTCAATAGAAATAGATACCCTGTTATGAAAATATTAAATCTAATTAATTTACATTCCATGTAGAAAATAAACTTTTACGTGTCTTCAATATGTTTTGTAATTTTTTAATATTTTCGATTTTTATTTATTATAGAAATTCAACAAAACTGTAAGGAAGTACAATCTATCTGAATTAGAAAATGAAGCGAAAATCTTATACATTTGTTGACAAACTATGCTCGCGTAAGCTCAGCCAATGTGTGTGATAGGCTAGCTATTGGCACCGCAGCTGTAATGCATTTAAACAGCTTTAAAACGCAAATATTTAAAGAAACGCTGTCCATTCCTGTGATAAATCAGAACTTCGCTTCCTATAGTGAGTGAAAATATTTTAGATCGCTAAACAATAGTCACAGCCGTTAAAGAAATGAAATAGAGAAAATACATGGAATTTCAGTGAAAACGTTGATCATTGATTTTTTCCAACTTCATGGGAACAGAACTTTTCTCACTGATTACACACAATAAAAATACTGCAATTACAATGGAATAAAATTGAATCAGTGAATGATGCATTATTATCAATACTTTGGTTACATAAATACTCATTTCCTAATTGATTACTTCATAAATTGTTTCCATGCTCTGCTTACAAAAAAAAGTACACATATTCTTCGTTGTATCTACATTTATCATCAATCTTGATAGGTGAAGGCTGAGAATAATACGATGGAATGGTCCGGTGCATGACAGTAATCTCTTGGAAAGAATTCGACACAACAATTAAAAACATAAATATAAATATTTCAATAAACATGTGCAAGAAAGCTGGATGAAGAATGAGCTGAGCAGATCATATCTGATTGAGATCTTATCTCATAAGCAGGCTCCGCCGCGGATAAAACCAGAGTTCTGTGTAAATGCGAGCAACAGACACGTATTCCACAAAGCTGTTAATAATTTTCCTAGAAAGTGGAAATATAAGTTGATAGCTGTGTTTAAAATGCTGGCATCTTTCTTCTTGCTTCAATTACACGGTTTCGGCCTTATTCAATCTCCTAAGTGATTTTATTTGGATTTCCTGTTCTTTGCACTTGTTTCTGTTCCTAGCAAGCTAAATTATTCGTTCTAATAATAAATATTCAATTAAAGTGGTCTCTATTTATGAGTAATTTCTTGATTATTGACTAGCTTATTCTAATTTTCAATATAATCTCAACTACTATGACAAAAAAAAATATTATTCCACGCATTCAACATAAAAAAAGATATAAAATGTTGAAATCACTAAATGACGAATTCGTTCCCTCGGTAAAAATAATTCCAACGAAATATTGCACCATCGTGAATCTGGAAGAGTAAATATCTTATTAAAACCGCTAATTACCTAGTTGTCGAACACAAAACTGTGCAAGACATGCAAGGGGCGTGGTCAACTCTCAACAGGTAGAAACAATTGACTGGGTGGCGAGAGATTTGTTTACTAATTGACCCACGAATGTCAACTGAATCTGATCGTGGATCAACACGCAAATCAATCAAGTCACGCAAACCACCATCATGTGTGTGTGCGATGCTAATTGCAATTAGGAAGGATTCACTAATAATCGCTTGGGTAATCATTGGGATTGGAGGGGAAGCGGTCAGAATTGTCTGCAAGTATTTCCTGTGCGTGTCTGTGTTTTTACGGTGCCCGAAGCTAACTATTGAATATGCGTATAGGACCAATATGAAGCTCTTCATTCACTCATACGTGAATGAACATTATGTGCTCAGCCTTGTTATACACGTCATAAATTAGATTGATTCAATTCATTTGAAACGTTTTGAGTATAAAATCAATGTTTGAGATGTCAAAATGTAAAAGACATTGCACGCAATTTGATTTGCATAAAATGATGCAAGAGGATGTGTATATGTAGATTGTGACTTGAATGTCTTAAATTGCTGCTAATAATTTTGACTAGTGTGATCATGTAGACAATATAGTTTTGCTGGTAACAACACAAACTTCAAATATGTTCACGTTCAATAAAAATCAATTGATAAATGACGCTTGGGCACATTGGTAAATATTGTATAAAGTACTTCAACATATCGATGTATTTCATATGTTTAAACAGATTCAAAATTATGGAACCAGCACGGAATAATTCAAGATCTTCCTAAAACCACTAATTGTATGCATCAATTATTCTTTCTTAAGATTGCCTAAGTAGTGAGCTAGAACGAAAAATTTAATTCGGTTTCCGAGATTTGTAAGAATTTAACATCCTTGATAAAATTAGCTCGGGGCAATTCAATAATCACCATTCAGCGCATAAATTCCACGACAATAATCTAATATATTAGACGTCGTCATAATTACTAAGTACTGCGAGTACCGCTTTGAACTCGGATGATGGTGGTTGTGCGACTGCCGAGAACTGCCAGCTATTAGACGTCGTATGGCGCCCGTGGATTCAGCACGGTCACTGCCGTTGATTCGATCATTCGTGGCCACCAATTACTGTCGCTCAGGACACCTCAAAAGAGATTATAGAGAGACGTACATCAAATCAATATCATCATCGGTCAACTAGGATGCTGCCGGGATCTTAGTTTCTTGCGAGGAGGGCGGCGAGGTTCAGAATAATGATATCTGTTCTATCTTAATTTAATCTTTGCTTGATGTATGTTTTTTTTAAACAACACCATTATCATTGAAAAATAATTGAAGATTAAAGAACTTCGTTTTAATTGTAAGAAAGGTTTGGGATTACTTTGCTTGTGAGATAGAGGTTGGAAACTTGAGATAAAAGAAATTTCAAGTGATGACGTGTTAATGAAAAAATATTTTGTCCTAGTTTTATATATATATATATTTTTTTATAGATGATACCTATGCAATTATGAATTAATTTTTATGATGGTTCATACATCCATATACATCCAACTTTAATATCTAAAATCCTCGCGGATTTTTTTCACTTCGATTTACATTTGGTAATAAATTACAGAAAAAGTTGTATATTATATAATTTTCAAGATATGTTTAAATTTAACATATTTTTTAAATAAACTTTACTGGTGTAAACCAGTTGATTCGAGTATCTTCTACTAATAACTAATATTAAGGTCCTTGCGAGCCAAACTTTCATATAATTGTAGAGGCAACGCAGTGGCTGCATCTAATCCCAGAAAAGCATCACATAATTTCGATTTGACCAGCATAGAACACCACCCCGAAGCTAGAGAAACATGTTTTCCTTGATGAAATCCATGTTTTACTCATGATTATTTCGAAATCACGCAGTTGACATCTGCCATCAAAGAATTACGTCACAATAAAAATGCTTGGATCTGTTTTTGATTAGGATAAGTGGTATAAGATTGAAGACTTTCACAAAAATCTACCGGCGTGTTGGAATATTGTTCTGGGAAAGATTTTTCTCTTCTTCTCTTCTCTTCTAGTTTGTCGAACACGAATAGTGATTTGATCATAATGCCGTGCTTTATGCAAGTCGGCCCGCTTGGTAACTCTATTCGAACATCTACTCGGCTTTTGATGGCGATTATGATTGATGAATGATGACATCAACGTGATCTTCTTGCGTCTTTACTAACTTTCAGGCACTTTAAAAGCTTGCTGAGATCGTCATTATGGATGAGAAAAATATTGATAAATTATAAGTACTTTTTTAATTTTAAATATTGTATCAATTTATAATAAAAAAAGTACAAAAGTATCAATTAACAATTATCTTCATTCCCGTCAAAATATATTGGGTCTTGCTCAACAATCCTTGACATTTCACCCTCTTTATACACATTTCAGGATTTAAAAGATGAAGAAATGCAGTCCCCTTCTAAAGTCTCGAATCACAATTCCTTTTTCTCCACTATCTCCCACTGCTTTTAGCTTCGATATCTCCAATGCTATTCATAAAATAATAATTACATTCGTTCTAAAAAAAAAAAAAAAAATGTAGAAAGTCTATTCAATAAAATTTTAAATACTTAGTTTATGGTATTAAAATAAAAGTTTGAGATAATAACGGGGTAATTTCAAGAGAAAAAAATAATAGTTGACCATATTACAGTTTAAAATGCTTAACCATCAATATAATTTCTTATCTTTTCTTTGTGCAACAAACATTCTAGTCCTTCGAGTAATGAGACAAATTATTTTGACTGACCTCGCGAAGAAATATAAAATTTGCACCTTCTACCTAGTGGTTTCAAAGGAATGTGCTTTATTATAATAGAAATCAACGTATTTTCTCCGAAGTTCTAAAAGACGGCAACTTCCCGGTCGCTGGTGAACGATTGTGAGTAGTGCTTATTGTGTGTGCAACGAAGTAGCGATGACAAGCATATTACGATGTGCTGACTGTTTGCTTTATACAAGCCGCCTTCTTGGCCCGACTACAATAAGACCCCCTGCAGAGTCGGACTCTGGCACAGCCGGAAGTCAAGTATTGAATCGCGATCAAATAGTTGACAATCTGTTTGTGTTGACTTCTTATTATATTTCACTAGTGTTCTGTTGTCTGGTATTGTCATTACTCATTTTTAACACTCTAAATTAAAAGATCTTTTGGAATTAGAGCGTCTTTTAAAATTCTTCAGAAAATTTGCATTATTTCTTATATCAGATCAAATATGATATTGAATGTTTACAAACTTCATAGAAGGAATTATGAATATTGTCGCCCGATATTGTCATATTAAACACTCAAGAGATTAAAAGATATTTTGGGACATAATTTCTTATTATTACATTGAAATTTGGAAATTTAAAAAATATACTTTTATGAAGTCCATAAGGATGGGTTTTATAAGCTTCAAGGAACGAATAGTTAACGAATATCTATGCAGAATTCAACAATAAAGCCCAAGAAAGCTCGAACTTTCGAAGACTAAAAGCTGTGCTAAGTTAATATAGAGTTATAAAATCGAACCTAAGTCAATCAGATCTTCCTAAAACATTTTCTGGGTGATCCAGCATAAGTATACTGCATAATTTAATAGTAATCCATCTCACTATTAACAGACAAGATAAACCGCTATAAAAGAATCATCGTCTGACATTTGAGGGATAAGTCAGGTAGATAATGCGCTCTGGATGCTATTGTTCTTGGTGTAGCAATGTATTGCAGCCAGAACCTCGCAGCCAGTACCTCCGCTGCTGGAGGTAAATGGAGAGGTCGTGACTGTTAGTGGTCCAAGCGCTTAGCAATCGTGAAACAAGAAAGAATGGAGAAAAATTCTCTCGCTGGATGATTTTCCGATTACGAGAAAGACTCAATGCGACTCTGGGAACTTTGTGAGTGGGAGGGGGAGGGGGATGATGCATATTTCTCAAATTGCAACGTTCTCTGTTGAAAGAGACAGATTACATTCATACTTTGATCTGATAATGCTTTACTATGAAAATATCATCTAACAACAGACTTCTACACATTTTCAACTTCAATTATTTTTTAAAATTGTATACAAGATCATCGTTTATCGTAAGTAACAGGTTACATGGGGAGGATTACATCGTCAACATGTTCGTGATTTGACCATTCAAAAGTCGAAACTATATTTACTATATTTAGATTAAATCGCGAAACATGAGAACATACAAGAAAAAGACGCAGTTTTTAAATATTACGACTATTAGACATCACTGTCTCAATATACAATTTGGGGTAGCTTCACAAAATGTCCCAAACACAGAGATGTGAAGCAAATTAAATGTGCGGTATCTTATCTCAAGTATGATTTGATCGATCTTGTAAAGAGCAGCCAATCAGAACGTTGTTACAAAGCGCAGGTGTGAAGAGGTATGGAGATGTTCGACGTAGGTAGCGAGAAGGTGGAGGGAGAAATGTATTCTTGCGACAGAGCTTCAGCCTTCAGACGATGTCGATATGTGTGACTTCTTTGCCCATGAGAAACAACTGGCCGAATAACTTATACTCCATGACACGAGAAAAAAATATGGTAGCTAAAGGAAACAAGATGGGAAAGTCGAAGTGAATAAAGATTCTGTGACTACTTTTTATTAGGTATTATTTTAAATCAATTCGTAACAACTTTGATAAATAGGCCCTTTAAAGTCATGCATAGAGAAAGTAGCCGTCAAACAAATAAAAGGTAACACCTAAAAACCGCAAATGCACAAATCAGGTCCAGACAGTTTAATATATTCAATCACAAAAGAATAGTTGTCCGACAAAATTGATCTTCATACAGAATGAGGACGAGAAATCGACAGTCTCTGGCGAGACGCCGGTTATGCGTTTATAATATTGTTGATTGATACAATCGTCCTCGTGGATCATAAACAATCACAATCGTGATTGTGTGGCGACAACAATCCGATCATCAGCGACATCGATACTCTCAATCTTTCAAACATAAAACAAAACCACTTCCGGCCGCTTTGTGAAAATCACCGTTCAAAATAAGTAAAATTCGTTACATTATAATATTATAATTGCAAGCGTGCAATTGTGTGTTTGTTTTTCTCCGATGGATGATACATGATCCCACACACGACGTAATCTAGTTCACAATCCATTCAGCACGAGACCACCAGCTGATAGACAAGGCACGAGCCCCCTTCCCCTTCCCACTCCCTCGCACATGAACGTCGATAGCTCGATCCTTCAATCGAGAGGTCAGAAACCACAGATTGCTCATCACTCGCCGAGTAATCGTAATCGCTCAAGTTCACGAATGATATTAACCACGAATTAATGGCTGTAAATTATGTAACAGTAGGAAAACGGAGAGGAATCTCTGTGGTATTGCGGTAAACAATGATCTGTACATAAATAGAACATAATGGAAAGTAAACATTTAATTGGCGGTATTATGAATTGGAAAATGAGACGGGAACTCTCGAGTCCCGAAGACAAGAGCAATACATGTTTTGACAATGCCGGGGTGAAACAAAATGATACGAAATAATTTGGAAGATTCCTCGCGATTGAAATTCGTTAGTCAGAGTTATGAGTAGCGGAACTTCGGTCGGTGTTCCAGAGATTCACTTTCAATCCCTGATCCCCTGTGTTTATTCTGGTCGAGGTTGACCCGTGAAATACGTCGTCTAAACGGTGTCATTTGCTGATAATACGCGAATTATAGTGCGGTGAGGATATGCATGTTGTTACGTAAATGAAGTAATGGGCATGATCATAATCTCATTATCTCAACGCAATTTCCACAAGTATTTCACGTGAAAAATCGGTTCGCTTCTTTATCCCTCTCAAGTTTATTGAGCGAGCGAAGCGAGCGTCTCCTTTTGGCTCTTTTGGCACGGACCTCTGTTTTTTTTTTTTTTTTTTTTTTCTGTTACTGACGATATACAGGTCAGAGATTTTCTTCGATCGAGCTGAAATTTTGCACACAAGTACGTAACATTTCTGATTGTTGCAGACCCTAATTTTTTTGAAATCCCCTGATTGGTGCAAATTTAAAAAAAATTATCTTTCGATTGGTTGGTTTGATCAATTTGAAATTTAGCAAAGACATTGCAACCAACATTGTACCCAATCATAATAAATTTCAGCCAAATCCACCCATTGGTTCAAATTTGAAACCATTTTTCCTGTGATTTTTGAAATTTAAACTAGAACCGATTGACCGATCAACTAAAAACTTTGCATGGTCATTGGTACTAACATTTAAGGTATTTTTGCCAATTTTCAGTCAAATCTGTAGTTATTTTCAAAAGGTTTTGTAATTTTAGTGACATTTTGCGTGTTGGCTGTCAAATTCACGGCGACTTCGAATCTTCAGTTCAAGGCAAGGTAGTTAGAGCAGAAAGTTTCAAACGAAATGAAACTAATAATGACCGTTCAACAGATTGATCTGATATTGTGTACACACTAATATCATATGATTTGAGTGGTCCCAGGTATATTTTTTTAAAGAGATCCTGTGATTTTTGAATATTAACAAGGAACAGTTCAATCATAAGGGTTGATACTAACATTTTAGGAATATTTAGAGATTATTATTCAAGTCTGACGAAATTCAAGATTTATTGGCTTTTAATGATATTTTCGATAGACATAATTTCGGTTCGAGGTGTTCCGCGTATCCGTGCTCGCTCATCAACGCGTTACTCAGAGCGTTTTCCTAGTAAATGTTAGGCTGCTTCAAATGGAATTTAAATGAAAAATCGCTGGAAATTTTAAGACATTTTCCAGTGCCACGTTGGGCTAGCCGAAATAACTTGTTCTGCAAAAAGTTGTAGCCGCGGGCTAAAAGAATACTATATTTGCGATCAGCAGGGAAATATGTATACCCACCTCCAAGTGTTTGTACTGTGTTTCTCATAAGAGCACAATGTATAAAACGGTAGGAACACTTGGAGGTGAGTGTACCTTATTATCTTAGTAATAAACTGAATTAGTGATATAAGCGGTACTCACCGATAATAGTCCTTTTTACAGTAAATGTTGCCGTCTCTGGAGAAGCACGTGACTTCACCGTCAAGCGTCTGTCGACATTGACAGCACTGCAGACAGGCCGCATGCCATCTCCGATCCACCGCTTGCAAGTAGAATCTGTCCTGGACGCGATGTCCACACCCGGCACACACCACCTCCTCGTCGGCCGGCGGCGTCGGCGGCGACCCCGGCTGCTCGACCTTGAGGAAGGGGACGCCGCACTCGCTGTACGACCGCGCGCCGCAGTTGTTGTTGCACGGCAGCGGAGGCGGCAGTCGCGGATGGTGCGAGCACGAGGACTGCGGCGGCAGAGGGTGGCAGGTCGTCGTCGGGGTGCTACAGTTGCTGCTCGTCGTCGAGGGGTCCAAGTCGTTCATGGACGAGGAGTCGCAAGAGTGGACGGGCAAGTTGGGTGAGAGGTCACGTGATGGGTCGTAGACGAGACCGGACGTTGCATAGCGCTCGTGCTGGTGCTGCTGGAGACACAAACAAAACAAACATTTAAACATATGTATTGGTACACACATACATTAGAAAGTTCCGTCCAGGTACGCTGCTCGAGTATCGTATAACTTTTGTCAACAGTCGATCGACAACTCTTATGGGAGAATAATATTGACACGTCATCGTCGATCGATTACAAAGTCGAGTCAATGCTAATCTCTCACAAGAGTTGTCGATCGTTTGTCGAGCAAAGTTATACCAAGGGTTATACTGTCGCATGCTGTCCCTTATTTGAGTGTATACCTCCAATTCTATAACGCTAAATACCGAAAGCCGATAAAATTAATTTCGACAAGTTCCTTTTCTCTCCTAACACTCCCACTTCAAGCTCGCAGTCACTAATATTTTTCTCAAATTCCCCCAGTTGAATATCAAACCAGTTCATTAGCTGTTCCGTTCCCTTGTTAATATTGAAATTACATGTTACTTAAATGGAACGGAAAATTACCCAAGTTCCTTTTTGTCAAATGGAACTAACAGCAATGAGTGGGTTTGGGTCCCTTGAGTTCATGAAATATGAGATTTCACTAGGTATTTCATGAGCGTATACCGACGTTGAAACGGACAGCAAATTTAAGTTTGCATACATTCTATTTGTATTTGTGTAATTCTATGGAAGCTAGCCCAAGTCAAAGCCGATCAAAAGCTGAGAATATTTCAAAAGTCCATCCCTTTTCAATTGCAACATTGAAATGAACAGCATATTTTTTTATTGGAACATAAGTCGGGGTATTGACGACATATGTGCAGATGTGATGCAAATAACAGCTGCAAACTCGTTGGTATGAATCTTAAACAAAGCAGCTGTATTCTGATGTTATCATTTAATTCTCGCCGTCAACGTAAGTTACTAATCACCGTCAGACCTGGCTACATACATGTCATAACATTGTGAGACGCTTGCTCTAAAGGGCAAAAAAAATAGACTAGAATATCAAGGAAGACCTGAAACTATATTTCAATTTATTTCACTGCAGGAGCCCGGAAATTATTTAACGACATAAGAATAGCTAAAGCAAACGACATCGTATTCTAGAAAGGTATTAAAAAATCCGCTCTATAATTTTAGTTGTCGCTAGGTGGTTTAAGTAACATATTGGCCGTGTTAACCAGCATGTGGTACGACTTGTAAGTCCCCGGGATCCCGGCGTGACGTCAGAGCATGGTTCGCAGAAAGTGGCGTCAATAAGCTCGTCGACGCGACATGTAAACGTTTTGTCGACGCCGAATGCTCGCACCTGATTCAAGAAAAAGTCTCGGGAAGAAACTGAAGGCGATCTCAACCGAAGCGCAACGCTAAAGCGGAAGCGGTTATCCGAGCATGCGTGCTGATAAAAAAAGTATTGTTTGACCATCGGTGATGGAAACAATTGTCAAAACGTGAGATGATCGTTTGAATGATCCGCACACGACGAATACGTCTATGATCATTATTATTATGCTCAACACTCTTGTATGAAGCGAACTCCAGAAAATTGATTATTATTTTTTACAATTTTAATATGACAAGAATATGTATATTCCCATGCCATTTTTTTAAATTAATTTAACTGTCTGGAACCAGGGCATCAAAAATGTATTTACAGACAAATGTAACCAAACATCCAAGATAACTTTTAGAGTAACGCGCACAAACGCCTAAGTGCCATGTATTTTCGTGATGAACCCCTTCGATCGATTTCCTTGTGTATTTAAAAAAAAAGTGCCTATACAGTTAAGATCATTCAACTAATTTTGTATACAAGTCATCTGTGAATCATGTAGTGGACATTACAGATAAAGTAGGTAGGTAAATATGCATAATTTCAACAATTTTTTCAAATTGTCAGATCGTGAGATCATAATATTTGTGCATCTATAAAGCTGCATTTGAAAGTGATATTGTCTTGATCGCTTGTATTTGCGAAGTGCATGTTTCTGATCGACTCTTTACGTTGTCGACCAGTCCAGGAGGTTGGTTGTCGTGCATCGTCGAGGGCGGCGAACGACCGGCGGGCACATCGCGGTCACGACCTCCCAAATATCGCTCGATCATACCTCCTCCACCTCCTCCACTGCAATCCTCCTCCATGTGTAATCAGATACAGCCACGGGTAAACACAACGTTCAAGGAGTTCGATAAGATTCATGGCTCATGATAGTTTAGGGTTTCTAATTTGTGTTGCGAATTCGCTCAATCGGAACGAACTGTCATCACTTGAAAATAGCCCTCTTTACTAGCAATATTAATCAGGATAAAGACTACGAATTATGGTTGTTAGTTTTCAATATGAAACTCAACTTTGAAATTGCCACGAGAATGTAAATAATGGCTTAGTCAAAAAGATTTTGGTGCACTGAGGAGGTCCCGTGTTCGATTCCCGTGTGGTTCCCGACGAGAGGTAAATGATGGGAAGGTTCCTACTTCTAGTCCTCGACCGCCTCCTCCACATCCATCCTCATTCATCATTATTTCCGTATCATCATCACAATCATTCATAAGTCGCCATTTTATAGGCGCAAAATTGAGAGACGCTAAACACCACTAAAAAAATAAGATTTTGGAGTAAAATTTTAAGATTGCTTCGGTCGAATGACCTTCCCGGGAATTGAACAAGGACTTCCGAATCATCGAACTTGAGAACAGCGTTTCTGTCAAACGAAAGGACCCCCAATCAGTTTTTAACAATTTCGTGTTATTTGTTTTTTTGAAAAGCTTCAATCTGCTACCACCTTGTGCAGACTGTTCGCTCTGCTACCCTACTTGATGTACCAAGCATGTTTCTCGGAAAGCGAATAAAGAGAAGTGACAAGGGATAAACACTTCAGTGGATGATCTCTTGACAACACAATGCTGACAAAAGATGGCACGGGTCAACCTGATGTGAGGTTTTTGAGTGCATCTAAGTATGAGTAAATGTTGCTATAATTCTCTTCGTGTTCTCACCTTTTATTATTGGGCTTAGACGACATCGTGGTCAGGCGCCCCATGAACTGTCACGCGAAAATATGTGACGTCGAATGTTTATTCTGGGAAAATCTTGACTACCTATTTATAAAAGAATTGATGATCTCGAAATACTAGGAAAATCTTGAAATAACTGGTTGATTATCGGCCCTGATGATCATCGCATGCAATGCTCTGTATAGTCTTATCAAAAGGATGAGGCATAGCTGTCCCAGCTGATTGTGCTATGTCCATAGAAAATATTACAAGTATTATTCAAATTGAAAACTTTTCAATTAATCCTAAATTTTGGGAAAATGTCACTGATCTCACATGTTGAGATCATTTTTATTTTCACAATCATTCCGAGTATTTTGAATAAAACGAGGGGTGATTCTGAAATTGATGTTTAAGGCTGCCAACTGTCATAGTGACTGATAAGGACGGACCCATGGTAGAATAATATATTGATGCGTAACATCCCAAGGAGAAGAGTGTCAAACGCTTGCAGAAAGTCGAACTTCTGCCGGGTTTTACACCCATCCATATCACGAATCGTTTTGTTTCATCGAATACACTTCTCTTGCTTTATCTCTCTGGATACAGACCCCTCGCGTAACGGAAGGAGATATCTGGCGAACATCCGTTGTTTGACCAAACCAAGATTTGTGTGAAGCAAACTGTGCATGATGAAGATAGACATATTCGTTGACCTACCTTTTCAAAATCTTTTAAAACTTTGGAAACGCGTATTGTTCGCTGTCTTCCATGATTCTGTGGATTTAGTATATTTTTTAGGTTTTTATTTTGTAAATAAGTGTGACAAAAGGTTGTAAAAGGATGAAACGCTGAGTGAGCAGATGGATTCTGGGGCGTTTTTAAGTTCTAAAGAGTTGAAGTAAATGGTCTGGAATCGAACGACAAGTTGACAGTTGATTGGAGACGATTTTTCCACCATTTCAAGTTGCTTCTTGCCAGCGACTTTCTCTCCAATACTGATGAATGTAATGTCTCGTACGTTCATCATAAAGTTGATCTGATCTATCGACTAGCATAACCAATCAAATGAAAAGAAATCAGGTACATTGGAAGAAATGTGTAGACCATGTAAAGAATGTGGAAACGTCAATGGATGATTCTGATTTATTTCTCTATTTTATTTATCTCGAGTGTAAAAAAACACATCTTAATTAGCTAAGAAATGTAACTTATAAGAATCTTTGCTTTATTTCAAGTGTTCTTCGAATCACAATTATTTTAAGTACTGACGTATAGAATTGTTATACCTAAAAACACGTTTATTTAAACAAATCCTGTATTTAAGTTAAATGTTACATTAACATATTAAGTAGTTTGAGATAATCTGTAGATAAGAGAGTAATTGTATCACGGGTCAACTAACTAATTTCACAATTTGTTAAATTTGTGTACAGTGTATGAAAAGAAAACACTACAACTTTACATCTGTCATTATCCGTCTATATGTTAATTATTAGGTTGAACATGATCTTTTATCTTCGTTATTAAAATAATTTGAAGCTGTAATTGCTACATTTTTTGCAATTTATATGTTGTCTAACCATAAATGATGTGCATTGAGATACTTGTACTAACACCAGCTGAATTAATTGAAATTCACACGCGAATTGTTTGATTTGCATGAAATTTAGATAAAAATTACCTGCCATTTAAAAAAGTTGGTAGGTATAAGGTAAACTTTTAGAGACAATAACACAACGACAGCATGCGAAAACATTTGTCAGTTCTACAATTATAATTTTAGACACATTTACTGGATTAATGAAATTTGCTCTGTTGTTGATATCAATGAAAACACTCTGTATGACGCGTTAATAATTGAGATCCTTTTTCGTGCTTGCAAATACGCACAGAAAAATGGAATTATAACAATACCCAATCATTTGCAAGTGATCACGTTCGGTCCATTTCTACAACAGAACAATTTTTAAAACTACTTCAAAATAATCTTAAATATCAATTAGTATCTTGTGTGACCTGGACTTTCGCTATGTAAAATCATGAACTAATACTGGTAAAATATAGCTAATTTTCTCTGTTCACCAATCAGAAGAATTTTCTTAAAAACTATAAAGTGACATAATTGTGTGTTCTATGATTCTATCTCAGATCGATAGATTGATCGGCACACAAAAACAAAAAAGAATGTGTGACAAAACATACAACTATCAACTCGCTCCGCTCACTTTGCTTCAAACCTCCTGTTTTTTCTTTTCTTTTGTTATTGTCTGTAATTGCCGACATCGAAGCCCATATTAATTCTCGTTCTTCATATCACTTCTGTCTTTATGCAGAGCATGTGTTCATGCAATTTTTGCTCTTATCATAATTTCCGGTTTTGTGGTTTCGAGCTAATATTGAACACTTTGGTTAGACCTACGCTCATG
The DNA here is from genome assembly GCA_934045905.1 of Leuctra nigra. Taxonomy (NCBI): domain Eukaryota; kingdom Metazoa; phylum Arthropoda; class Insecta; order Plecoptera; family Leuctridae; genus Leuctra; species Leuctra nigra. Next base: position 10,069,312 of record OW203764.1, on the reverse strand, counting down.
TTGCGGTGTGGGTTTGATTAATTCCCACGCTCTATCAACTGCGCTCAGTACAAGTGTAACACTAAACAAAGGTAAGCTAGTTCAATCCATATCTATTTGCATCTATATCTTTCATTCATACAACAAATATCAATAGATTAAAATAGATTATGGAAAGCGCGAAAGAATAATAATGACAATTACACAACCAAAAGATTAAGACTGTGTGGAATTGTCATTTGGTTTCACCGTCACGTATTTTTACCACAGACAAGTTTGTTTTCTTTATTTAAATAATTTATATACTGTTACAGAGATTTGAACAATTTATTTTGGCCTGTAGGTGGCATTAAATATCCACCTACCACGGATAAACTGTTAGCTACTTGTATACTTTGTAATAGCCATCCTTCGCTGAGTGGACATTTGGGTATGCCAAGGCGATGTTATCAAGCTGTTTACTTGATTCAAATCTAGTCAAGACCACCTCAAACTTGAATCGTCTTCTTACGGCGAATATTCTTTCTGAATTGATTATGTTTTTCCTAAATCAAAATCAAAATGTTCATTACTTTTCAAATTAAACAACCCGGACACGCAAATTAGTATTGTTTTATTTGTATACATAATCAGTCAAGTTTATTTTAAGCTGTCACGTTTGAAATGCAAATTTTTCAGATAAGAAAGCGTTCATATAGATATTGTATAGCTGGTGGTTTCGTACAATTTATAAAGATGGACTTTTTAAAAGTCAAGAAAAACGGCTTGCTTTTGAAGAAATGTATCCAACAAATCGACATGTGGCTTCGATACGAATACAAAAAACGGAGTAGTAGTTATGCCGGAAAGATAACATTGAAATAAGTCGAGAAGATATACCGGTCCAATAACTACTTTTTACCCAATGGTATACGTTTCGAATCCTCAAAATGGCGATTGTGATAATTTATTGAACTTTATTTCTGTACTGTTGTTTGTGCTCAATATAATAGGATACTATTTGCTTCAAAAGTTTTAGTATAGTATTTGAAGTATTTGTTCCGACATCCAAAAACATAAGTCTGATAATAAAACAAAATAATGTTATCACTTGTTGTTGTTACGATAAATTCAGAAATCCTGTACATCTGTGCTTATTGACAGTTGGTTGTCTGTTAGCTTTATCGGGATTCTGCAACAGAGACTTAGTACCTAAGTTGCAGCAACTCGTTCTTATAAAATTAGTTTTTCACCACCAGACATATTATTTAGAAACTACTTGAAAAAACAAAGTGTTTTACGATTGCCACGGAATGTTTAAAGATGGAAGTTAGAACTCTCCAACAAACTGCAGGAACTCTTTTCAAAGACCGTTCAGTTGAGTATTTCGAACGTTTGTCGTTTGAATTGTGGCGTGGCGGCCATGTTGTCGTTGACGCGGGTCCATGTCATGATGTCGACCGATCAGAAGTCGTTCTGGGTGACGACAACAAGCTGACCGATAACTGGCCAGACTACTGCACACATATCACCTAACTCTTCGACACTCCAGCGTTTCATTCCACTTCAAATAACATCCGAACTCGCTCAAGATAAAACACCTGCTAAAAAACGACTTCTTCTGAAGCTAAAACCTGTCACTAAATCGACATTTTGATTAAAAATATAAATAAATTATTTAGGGATCTGCTTTCACGATCGTTGTTAATGATATTGTTTGCTCAAATTATTTTCAATATTTTAAAGTGACGATAAACCGGAAACCGTTTCCGTAATATAATAGATTGTTTCCGAGAGTCGAAAATACCATAGCAAGTTGGTATACCTTACTATATCTTAATGGTCCTGTAAATTGATTGAAAACTCTATGGAAAGCGATAGAAATTCGGACAAATATTTTTTTCTTGATTTGCTCTTGTTAATTTTGTTAACACAGCTCTCCCCATTTTTTATATGGTTGCGTCACAGGCTGTGATGCATTGGATATGGCTGGAAAAGATCACTTTTTGATTTGTATACTTTGCACTTTTTGATTTGTATACTTTGCACTTTTTGTTTTGTATACTTTGCACTTTTTGATTTGTATACTTTGCACTTTTTGTTTTGGAGGCTGCCATCCGCTCTGAAAACTGAAATAAGGCCCGATTACGCTGAAATTAGGGTTTATCTTAGGCAAAACAGGATCAGGGACTATAATTTTAAATATTCAATTAGGCTATATTGACACAATTTGTCTGCTCATATTTTGATTGTGATTTTGTGATTTCCGGAAACTGAAAATAACATTTAGAAACATTCAGAACTCTTTCTTGGTTTTAAACATAATTCCATAGCATTTCTTATAGCAATTTTCCGCAATAGAAATTCATTCAAGCAGTTTTGTATATTTTCACTGAGTTGCACCCAAATTTGCAAGAAAAATGCATAAAAATAGCTCAGCCCTAACGAGACATGATTTTATAGGAAACCGTCTTATTATTTATCTCAGCATGTAGGCGAAATCCATGATTTATAATTCGCTGTACACAGAAGCCATGTATATCCCCCACAGCGTTAATTGCACTCAAATTACTCATGATAAAAGATACATATTATTTATTTTTTTGTAATTCCGGAATAATGATACGCGAAATCAACAGAGCAATGACCAGAATTAATTATATTTTTAAATTCACTCAATGTTCTTGAATAAACAAAAACGCAATTATATTCAACTAAGTAAGTTTTTACAAACCTACGTATGGATCTCGTCACAAATATGTTTTCAACATATATTAATAAGAATTTACAAATAATAATAATAAATATCTCTTTAAATAAACTCCAACAAAATGTTAAATTACTTTTTTCTAATAATGATTACTAAAGGTAGTGCGACATTGCCTTCAAGTAGTACCTACAGACAATGATACACAGGAGAAAATGAATCGATTTCACGGTGGTTTCACAATCTACGATTAAACACATCCGGAGAATAGCTCGATCATCTAATCAAAACAGATTCGACGAAATGCACGATATAATCGTGGTCCCGAAGAGAATGTGAACGAAGGAGCTCCGGATTGGCCTGCGTCGACTTGGCCGGGCATCGCAGCTGGGTCTGCCGGGTGACATCCCGCGCAACCGCCTGACCCGACTTCCATGCGACTCCACATCTATCACGTCCCCGCCGAGATATAACTTCACAACATCCTGTGTGATTGACATCTAGTTACGAGATGCAACGAAACTGCGTGTGTGCATGTGCAACAAACTTGCGTCTGCGTCGATGTTTTTCACACGCATCTACCTTGAATTAGTTATTATTCGCAGCAATTATACCTCGATGCAGTGGCCAATTAATCGCCATCACGCCATTCGTGTAATATAAACAACAGATTTATCTCGAGGAGTTAAGTTATTTCAGTTTAATTATAACCTAAATCATAAAATAGAATTTATGTCAAAAGGATTCAAAAGGAATGTTATGACCATTCCAATTATAGAAGAGATGTATTGACTGATTACACAAATCAATGTCAGAGATATTGCATTTTATAATAATATTATGATTATAAATTGTTGTGAAAGCAGTGGATGATTTCCTGATTTATACATGGAACTGTCGCTTGCATGGAACTACATGTATCTGCAGGGAAAATTATTGTTCAGATGTGTAGAAAAGCTAGGATTATTGTTGTCATATTTCTACTTCCTAGGTCAGGTATAGGCAGGAAATTATCAACATTTGTCTGAATTCTAGCATAACTTTGAAGACAAGAGAGCGCATTATCCAATATAAACATCATCATTATACACGTTTACGCACGCTGATGAATAGTGCGTGAACACGGCACCTCCACCAACTTTCAGAAGCAAATCGAACTTTTGCCCAAATAATGATTGATAGCAAATGGTAATTTAAGAATATCTAACAAAATTGAACCAAATATAATACCCCAAATACTTCGGGCATTTTCGTCAGCTATCGTTAGATGTCAACGTATACCTAGTATATAAATTGAATTGCTTACAAGTTTACCCCATATGTGATTTATTTTCTAGAAAAGCTATGTTGACATTTTGAGCTATAGCTCAAAATCTATTAATGTTGATAACATGTTGATAATAACACATTTTATACCTCTTTAATAACTTATTGCTATTTATTGAATAACAAAATTTAAAACTGCTTTTCTTCAAACGTGCTATTGCATAGATAACATCTCAAAACAAATTATATTTTCAATTATGAAAGTAACGTACTCCCTTGATAATTATATAGGTACTCGAACTTATTACAGCTAGAAATTGCAGTGCTCATAAACATCAACAAGATCAACATTCAACTTAGGAAGCGTGAAAAATAATATTAAAATGCAAGTTGAATCATAAAAGAGCAGTTAGTTGAATTACAGTATTTTATCTGATCCTCTAAGTTACAAGAAACTAAAACATCGCAAGCTGACATTATTTATATCAATATTGTCTGCCGTTACGATTCAAATGTCAGAATCTTCGTCGGGACAATTTGCACTAAAATAATTTGCGTCTAAAGCAATCATTAAAAAAAATAAAAACGATGCAATCCCAATTAAAAGCAAATAAAATGTAGGGCACACCTATAGTATGTTTTATTAAATCAGCGTTCAAAAATTGTTTCCCAAAAATCAGACAAAATTGAAACTCATAGTAGACAAGGTATACAGCAGCCACATTTCTCTCCACTTCAATATGCAGAAGATGCTAGAGCCTGTTCCCTGTTCTGATCAGTACGTAAAGATGTCTTGCGACTTACCCAATGCATCCCTGTTCTATGAGTATCAGTTGTGTGCTCCGTAGCCTCATACACTCCCATCTGTTGACTTAGTCGACCACCGCCTTCGGCAAGCACCATGCACACGGCCAGATCGCGCTCCACAGGCCCGCCGTCGGGCAACGTCGACGCCAACACCGACGCTCAAAACAACGCCGTCACTCTACAGAAGCGCCGTCGGACGACGTCGTTGACAACGCCGACGCTACCGGCACCTTTCAATACAGCGTTGCGTACATAATCGCACGTGACAACAGCACCAGAGGTTAGAACGGTGACATTTTGAAAGTTAGTGATGCAGACGTAATTATGAAGAGTATCTTGAAACGTCTAAGGAAAAAGTTCTATTTGAACGTCACTGGGTGGTGTTTTCTTTTTCTTCTTCTTCTCGAGACGTTCCTCGAAGAGAGAACAGAAAAAAAGAGTCGTGTCACGGAAGGCCGAGAATCGAAGGCACGTCTCGACTCGGCACAAGAACACACGCAAAGAAGTGCGTTCACAAGATGCGTTCAAACACAGACGAACAGGCACAAAACATGACGAGAGATCTTCGTCGATGTCAACTGGAGGTCGAACACTAATTGTTTATTTACAGAATCCAACGCACGAGGACCAAATGTCAATTGTAAACAACGTGTTCTTCGTCACTTCAATTTTATAAATAAAATAAATTAGCATAAATCGATAGCTGATTGACTATTATTTCTCTTCCAGTTGCCTAATTCTACAGGTGTCACTTGATTATGCACTCTACGCGGAGCGAGGTATTCGTCCAGCCGAACTCACAGCGCATGCCCTGTTGAAACCACCAAGATCGACTGAGCGGAGTGGAACATGTTCGTGGACGGCGGCGTACAGCTGCTAGCGCCACGTTACGGTGGTGAGCGGTATCACGGGGAACAGGGGTACTCGTTGTGGGTGTGAGAGTGCCAACTCTCGGGAGGGGGGGTTACGTTGAATGGGCGCCCTAGGGGTGGGAACACATGCTGGGAGTGGGGAGGGGATAAAGGACCACTTCCCCTTCACGGGACAACCCACTATGTTAGAGCCCCTATGTAGAAAATGTTACCTAACAATAATAAAAGATGCCTCCCATGGATTTGAACCCAAATACAGTTCATGATTTTAACAATGGTTACACAGCAGAATATAGACTTTGAATTGGCATTTGCATATAGGTACCAAAAAAGAACTTTTATGACAACATATTTTACATATTTTTTCGTTAAACTTATTTACATATTTTAAGATTTTGAAGTACCTATCCGATAATAAAACATAGTTGCTAACTAGTGTTTTTGCAACTAGTAGGTAATTATTAATCAGATTACAAGACATCAGTGTCATTATTTTAATAAAAGCATAATAACTCTTTGTATAATACCACTTTATTGCCTTTTGCGTATTGAGAGCAGTTAAATGCGAATTATATTTCTAAGTGGCGTGCCATTGTGCCGTATTCATCCTGTTTCACCCGAAACTCGCAAAGATTATCTAGATTTTGACATGCACCCTCGTGTAATATTGTGCATTCCTTAGCAGTAGCACTTTATTGCCGGCTTAAATTGTTTTTTCTCCAATCATATTGTAAATAATGAAAGTAACGCACCGATAAGTTCGTTAAGGAGAATATTCTTATCATACATTTGAAATGAGATCTGCAGGTGGTCTGACGTAGGTAATTCGACTGAGGCCCGGTTTTACAATTTACCGATAAAGTTATCGGCAGGATAAATCGGGAGATACCTAAGGGGTCAACAACCAATGAGCAAGGACAATACTTAACCTGAGTATAATCTCGATGGACCTGTTAAATTCTTATCAAACATTGAATTAATTTCAATAATATTTCTGTACCTCAGGGGTAGAACGCCGGAAGACCATTATCTCAATTTTGAGTTGCACATCTTTTGAATGATAATCAAGCTCTGTCAATTGACATTGACTGATGTCAACAAATACAGTGACATTGAAGTTTTCTCTTACACAATGACTCATGACACCATTTTAACTGGAGCTCATCTGAAGAATAATTGGAATGGACTTCCGCCCTTCTACCTCTGAGATACAATTTTATATTTGTAAATAGATGGTGATCGATGATTAGAAAAAGCACAAGCTTATGGTCTGATTTTTTTTCTTTTATGCAAAATGTAGACAAAAATTATATTGGTTCAGTTACCAATTTTCTAGCAATAATTATATACAATCGCTTAGAGTAGCTACTAAAGTTTTTAGTTATCTATAATATATTTAATTTTCGTAAAGGTCGAATAGTAACACTGGCTTTGCTCATTTCTGTAGGTGTACTTAGACCGTGTAACATGTGCAGTTGGTGATCAAACCCCAATAACTTGCAAGCGATCAAAGTGCGGGGAATTTACTTCATTGGTTGATCATCAATATTGCCAACTTTGAAAATAAGTTTAAAATAACAATAACTTTTAAAGTTACTGAACGATGTTGACGAAAATTTGTGATAAAATGATTATCTTGAAGATTTTGCAAAATTTCAGCTTCATCGGTAACATTATCTGTTCATGTATTGAAAAGTACAGCTCGATTGGACGAACGGTGAGACCTGTATGAAGAAGGAAAGAAACCCCAGCCAAAAGAATCAAGAGTAGAGCGAGGACTACGCGCGAAACAACTGGTCAATGAATGACAGTTCTGGAAACTCAACCACCTGTGAAAGAAGGAAGGGGTGTGAAAGTCCACCTGTCGTTCTATGTGTCATGATGACAAGACTTGATGAAACGTCACTCGTTTTAGTTCACCACGTCATGCCTGATAACTAGAAGTGGACACATTCCTGATTCAGGCGAATTATTTACGATGAAAGATTTCAGAAATCAGTCCATACGCTCTGTGTAACGCGTGATGAGCGAGCACTCGCATTGCTCTGTGTAACGCGTTGATAAGCGAGCATTAGTATTACATGCGAGTTGATATGTGTGAAAGTTGCGGCTCTTAGCTACCAAATACTCCTAAAATGATGGTCCTAATGACCATGCAAAATTTTAGTAGATCTTGGAAAAAGCTAGGAGGAAGACAATCTAATCATATGCGTCAAAGGAGCAGGGATAATTTATTTCAATATGTTTGACAAATATTTCAAAAACCAGGATAAAATGTCCGTAAAATGCCAATAACTAGGTATTGAAGTACTTAAATGATTTGCCTGAAAATTATCAAAAACCTGGTCAAAAACTCCCAAAATGTTGGTCCCAATGCAGCAAAGCAAACTTTTAAGTTGATCGATCTTAATATTCAATTTTCAGCCAATCACAGGATCTTGTTCAAAATCTTATGACATTAGTGTGTGTGCAAAAGTTCAGATGGATTGGTTAAACGGTGTTACCTGGACATTGCCTACAAAAACAAACGGAAAAGTGTCATCTATCGTTTCGTGAATCACTCGAATGATGTTTTGTCTTCACTTATTTGATACTACATGTGAGTTACAGTGGAGAAATAGTATTCTCTAGCAATGGACCTTTCGAAAGAGACATCCAAGAATCAGATCTCAAATCTTGCCAAGTTACAAGTCGTCACAGCATGGTGGCACAAAGTTTACAAAAAATTATACCAAACCGAGCAACATTATGTGTCTAGACAGCAGAGATTTGGAACAGAACGATTTTATTGTTATTCAGGGCAGAATGCCTGTATGGTCACCTGCCCTAAATGTCCCTTGCAAGGAAGTTACTGCCCCTAACTGTGAGCTACAGCAGGACACTGTCATCTTGACTCACTGAACCCCTGACGTTTCACTGGACATTCTATTATCTATCCATTCATCTCTACTGCCTGCAGATTTTACGTTCAGACAAACTTACTCCAGCCAAAGATTTGCTTTTCTTCTCAAAGCCATGTGTCTTTCATTTCTATCTCAAATGTAAGGCGCGGAAGTTATTTGTTTGTGAAAATTTTACGTTTTAAATTTAAACAGTGATTGAGGAGCCGGTAGCATGAATAATCCAATTCGATATTTTTTTTCTCTCGGCCCCTCATTAAAAAAAACATGCAGGAAAATGTATAACTAATGAGATTTGATTGTTATGATTATTTTGATTGTCGAATTACTAAGTTGTTTGCGGCCTTAAATCAATAGTGGAAGTCGATAGAACTCTACATTTTATTTCGGTATTTTGTTGTCATAAATGGCAAAATGTTGTATCTTCGAGAAAATAATTCATTCTTTAACAATAAATCTGAAAATGAGCGATAGGATTATTCCATAGAGATTTCAAATACGGTGCGAGTTAGTTGTTTAAAACTATACATTTTAACCGCCCTTTTATCGATTTTCCACAATGAAAATTACATTTGCTGAAAATGCTTGGTAGAGCAAATCCATTTAATCTCGCCAGCATTTACGTTGCATAATCTACATTAAAACTAGCGTTATGAATGAACGGTGTTCTGAATGGTCGCAGCTTTGCGTGCGAGTTTCTTCATTCTTGCAGATCTCATGGGGTTCATTGTATTTGATGTAGATACACTCTGGCGTTGCATTGTGAACACGGTGCATGTTCGTGACATGCATCAAAGTTGGCCAGTGTTGGGTAAGTTCCTCAAAAAAGGAACTTGTTCCAGTTCATTTAAACAAAAATAAACTCGTCAGTTCATAGTTCCTTTCAAATAAATGAACTGGAAAGTTACAAGGGAGGAACTAAGTTACTTTTAAGTTATATTGCCCTCCGAAACCCCAATGTTTTTTTTTTTAAATTCTTGTGTCTCTAAATTGAGTGAGCAAATCGGACTATTTTTTATTTCCAGAAATTAGGACACAATAAATGCCATTATGAATTCTGAGTTATGAATTATGGATTCCAGAACTTAAAAGCAGCATAAAATAAGTTCCCATTGCTCCTTACGAAAATAACTGTCAGTTCTTAAGAAGTTCCCTAAAATTAAAGGAACTATGTTATCATAAAAGTTCCTCAAAAAGGAACTAGTTCCTACCCAACACTGAAGCTCACGAATAGGCTATGAGATGGAAAAGATTCCGTATGAAAATGAGCAATAAAACAATTAAAGAATTCAACTTTAATTCCATGGAATAAAATATCTCTCTAAAACTGAGTTTATAAATCATAAATAATGAGGATGGGCTTGTACGATTTAGTCCAATCACCAGGGACACACATCGCTAATAATGCAGTTTGATCGCATGTGATTGATAAAACTTGAATTAATCCGTGACAGATTTGTAAAACTTGATTCGTATTAGTGCCCTCCAGTCGCGTGCGCCCCCCCCCCCCCTCCCCCTCCCCATCAGGGTATGTAATCTGAGCTAATTGTTGATCGTCAATACAAGGTTAGGGGGTGAGTATTAGGTATACACAGGAACACAAGTTCGTATTCTTCCATTTGCATGTGTGATATTGTTGAATACATTATCAAAATTTGCTATAACTCAAAATAATATGTTCTGTGGTTTCTGTTCTGTCTGCATTAATTAGTATTTTGAAGTCGTATGTATTCAAATTAAGTTGCGTTTTACCAATCTACAGTCGATCTTCAAATATAAACCGATTTTATTTTGCGAATAATTATATGCAAGCAGTCTTTATACCGTCCGGTCGTCTAGACATACTAAAATTATAGTAGCATATTTTTAGACTCAAATTAAATGATATAGAATTAATTTTTAAGATTACTTTAAAAATTACCTAAAATTGCAACGTTTATGAATGAAAATTACCCAAAATTGTGTTGTTTATGGGGCTTGTAATGTGTATGAAGCGGAATCGTCTGACGGACAGATCCACGAACAGATCGAAAGAAGATCGTAGAGACTAGAGAGACTGCTGTTAGAGCAAAGACAAAGCTTTGGGCCTATGCTACAAAATAGCTTTATCTTGCAGTATACAGTGCAGTGACAAGTTGCTGAGCAGTATGGTTACATGATTGCTAACTATAAAGTGCATGAAAATATGATATGTTGCGTCACTTTTCTGCTTACCATCGTATATTCATAGTCGCTGGTATAGTCAACGCATTATGTTGTGATAAATCTTGCCCCCTATAGCAACTACCAGCCGTACACAGATGTAGTATAAGTTGCCTAGATTTATTAATATTTGGATACGGAGGGATGATTTGCAAGACTGGTTGTATCACTGGCTGTATCACAACATAACGAGGTAGCTGTACGTACACTCCCCCAAAAAATAAACGGTAGGTACTCGAAAGAAAATGAATTGACTGATCAAGGTTTGATGGCATCATCCCATGAAGTCAGTGCTAACGCATTATCTAACTCTTTTAGGTGAGCTCTGATTTCATTGATAATAACAAGGATTGATTGTCAAGGAACCGGCTCAACAGCCAATACGTTTTGTACCAAGTACCGTTTATTATTTGGGGGAGTGTACCTATGACTTTACCTGTAAGCTGTATCATCTAACATATTTTTTTTTTTAACTTTAGATGGGGTGATTTAAAGTGTCAAGTACAATTGAAAAGCTATTCCTCGTCTGGGATTCGAACCCAGATCTGACCAGTACGGGAAGATAATAAATACAAATACAAATACAATAGAAATATAAATACAAATTCACCGGTTCTACTCACGGTTTACTGATAGAAACTCCCACGTACATCACATAACAGTCAGCTCTGCACAATTGACGAAAAATATTATATAGGTAGTTATTTAAAATGAATACCGCGGTTATTTAAATCAAAATACGGTGAGCGAGTTTGTTCGGTGGTAGTGTTATTGTTAGATTGTCACTCCGATGTCTCTTGGTTCAATTCCCCACTGACGACCTATCAGAATTATATGTTAATGGTCTTCTGTAGTCAAGGTTAATAGTCCACGACCTCCACCTCCCAACATCCATCGCCCATCCCATCTTCGTAATGTCCTCATCTTCCATTACCAAAAGCGACAATATTATAACTTCCTTGATCGAGTCGAACAATGTGTTGCAATATCACTTCTTTAATATATTCTTATATTTTGTAAATCACTATGTCTCCGTATGCCACCTTTACATTAACGCGCTGGCATTGGCCAATCATAAGCTGAGCTTCCTCCGTTAGCCCCTCCCAGCGCGTGAACATCAGCTCTTGATTGGCCAACGCGCGAGAGTACGTCGTGATGGAAGTAACTATGTTCCATTCCATGGCCGAGTGTCTAATAGTTGAGAGACTATGAAGTCCTGTTCGTCCGGGTTATCGGACAGATCACTGACCTAATGGATTACTGATAACACGTTTAGAAACCGCCTTCTATCACTAACCGAACCGAACCGGCATTCTCTAGCCTTTGCCACTAGGCCGATGACAGCATTGCCAAAGAATTTCATATTGGCATTGATTACAAGTTACTTGCATAATCGCTAGTTCTTTATCATTAATTGCAGATCGTTTTTGCAAGAGAGATAGCAACATTCTTTCGTGTTACCGAATTTAATAATGAAAAGGAATATTAATCAATGTGGTATATATTATAGCAAACCTAATAAAAGCCCAAGCAAATGTTGGAATTACCATCTATGAGGTAACATTTTTTGGATGATGCATTGACCTTGACTAGCTGTATCGGAAGAAGATAGACCATTCTGCAACTATGGTCACAAGTGAACGATGACTAATGTAAGGACTCTGTTTTGCGTAACAAGGGTCTCCCAGTCGCCGGGTGGGGGGGGGGAGGAGATGAGATTTTAAATATAAATGTATATTCTCTTATATAAATATTATATAAATATTACTTGGGTAGTTGTAGCACATTTAGCCAACTTGACATTGAGGTGAAGTTGTCCAAACGTAAAAGTGAAAATCAACCGCATTTAGTGATTTTCGGAACAAAAGTCGTAATTTTAATAAATTATAGACGATCAAATCGAGTAAAATCAATGTTTATATCATGCTCTAAATCCAAATCCATTTATGAAATTAAACGTTTTTCTGGGTGGCTGCTCCATAGTATTCATTTTGCTTATACTATAGGTACAACAAAATCCATAAAAATAACAAACCAACAACAAATTTTTGAAGTGAATTTTTAAAGTGAGTGGGGGGGGGGGGGGGAGACCGAAAAATAGGTTAACGTAACGCCATTGATTTCAGAGAATACTTTTCCATTGGCTAATGGCTATTCCAAAAGATCCGTGTTAGTCATTTCTAGTTTAGCAGCAATTCCCAACATGCCGACTACATCCATAAACTTCCAACAAGAATTCAACTCTAAAACTTTTATTTGCAATCCACGTAATGTTCACACAACGGAACAGTCCGTTGAGAGATCGATTTTTACAATCGATTGGTAGTTAGGTTGATCCGCCATGTAAGGTAAAGCGCTGACAAAGAGGCATATTCAATCAATCGATTGTTTGGTGGGATTCGATCACTTCTCATGCCCCACACATGATCGAAAGTCAAGATCATGTTACGTTCATGACTTCAACTCAACTCTCAAATAATTAAATGATATGATGCATTATGCAGTAAATATGACAAGGGGATGAAATAAATTGGTGAAGATATTACATACGTAGAAGCATCATTTTGTAATAATGATTTTGTTTGGAAATGCTTTATTATACATACTTAGGCACCAACCAGTTTTCTCTCTTCTCATTGGGGCATCGTATGGAATCCACAATGTTATATTTTTCACTTTCAAATTAATGTCTATTTTATGTTTATTTTCATAATTTTGTTTAATTTGTGATTGACATGGGATACACTATCCAAAAAATATATTTGGGCACAATTCATAAAACCAATTATATTTTTAACTATACCTTCTTAGGTTACCTACAACATTGCTAAAATTTTAATCATTATGTAATCAGTTCACATTTGATCATTAATTCCATATGCTGTTAAAATTTTAAAGGGACCAGTGGAACACTGAAGTCTCTTTTCGAAATATGTTTACAAATTAATATAGCGTTATTCTAAAAGCAACAGTCGTAAGTATAGTCGCTGAAGCGTTTTAATTATCAAGTTTAGAAAATTATGGAAGGCAAACATTTTATCCTATATATCACATTAATCAATCCGATAAAAATGTTCATAACATCAGTCTTATAAGAAACACATCATATTCTGATTGAGATATCCATTCCTATAACCATCTTAATATATTCATCAAATTGAAAGAAAATACATGGTTGTGTATTGTTAACAAGCTTCCAACTTATAAGAATAGCTTAACTATATCGTAGAATAAGCTAATTTTATCATAATAATTAGAAATTATCCTAGCAAGACTTGTTATCGTAACAATCTCCCTCACAAGCTATCATCAATCATAGGGGAGGCGTCAGCTCATAATGGAGTTTCACTCAAGGTTGAACAACGATAAGGCGATACAGAGCTTGTGGAATTACTGCAAATGACACCCACACGGGCACGAACCAAGACTATCGGCAACAATATCAACATTAGTATAGGCGTTATTATTTGTTTATATATTCTAAAGACGCGTGAGAAGAAAATATGAATATATATTTATAATGAAAGTGCTGTTTATTATTAATAATTACGTTAGACCATCAGAAAAATGCATTGCATAATAGTAGCCTTTCGATGAATGAAGCTCGAATTGTGGGATATTCGCAAAGTGTGACTGAATATGAATGAATATTTCATTAACAGTTGTATTTTCTTGACCGACTATCATTTTATTTCATTCTTCATGCTTTAGATAAGCAGTGTAAGTACTACAATCTTTTATATAAAATGATGGTTTTTACCTATTCACTTGGCGTTACTTACTACAATTATATGCAATGCTACTTCCGTCAAAACATCTTATGAGTGGGTAATTGTTATTGCAAAAATTACAGGTATAAAAGGGAATCGAACGTTTTATTTAAAAAATGAACGATTTCTCAATTTATTTCTTTCTTTTACCTTCAACTTGATTCTAATTATTTATGTAACCTACTTCATTGCCATATTGAAAAGTATGATCAATTTTCTACAAAGATATTTTCTCATAATTGTGGGGATAAAAAAAATGACTGAAAGAACACACGCCAACACATGATGCGTGTAAGGAAAATGATACTTGGTGCAAAGGTTTTAATTTTGAAAGTAAGATACTTATTTATTTTATTTTATTGGTGATTAACAGGAACCGACCACGGGCGTCTGCTGTATTTCGGGTATGTGGGTGGAGCCCTCCCCCCCCCCCCCTCCATAACATGCGGGTCCGGGGTGCATAGCCCCGGGATAATTTTCGTAAATTTAACTCAATTCTGACATTTTAGGGCGTTTTGGTAGAGGAAAAAGCCTGAAAAGTAAAATTTATGTTTGTCATCCGATTTGAGCAATACTTTTCACTCTTTTTAGAATCATGATCGTGAACATAATCACGAACAGAATCATCAACCATCATTAAGAAATTACGTACAATTTCAGCGATAAGGAGCAAAGCATTCACTTATCCTTTAAAATGGTGAACAAAACAAAAAGCAAAAACATAGTGCATTATTTCGAGAATTTTCCTTAATTTTTCAGTATGGGGAATCCAAGGGGGACAAAAGCCCTTCCCCCCTCCTTCTGGCCTCTCTGGACGCCCATGTAGGCGCGAATTCTGCTCTCTGGGTAAAGATGAGAAGAAGGAAGTTTCGTTTAGTATTTCGTTCATGTAACTTTGCTGCGAAATGTAACTGCGCCGAGCACGTCTTGATGATCGAGTGCAGCGGAAACTGCTCACACCGCAATTAATATCAATTATTAATAATTATATCCAGAAGCCCTCTGAGGCAGATACGTTAGAAGACACACCAGTTATTACCCGTCATGTGCTTAGCATATCATGCATTGGTGTGAATAATATCGGAACATTATACACTTCACTATTACATTACTCGTGTATTTATTAATTGTAGTGATTATTGTTCAACCTGCTTCCTATTGATGAATAAGTATAAGACATGTAAACGGAGCGATATGTTACTTAGAACACATGCGAAGGGCATCGAGGGGTGAGAGGATGCTTGTTGACTGGAGTTAATTACTCTATAGGAAAACTCTCTGTGTAACGCGTTGATAAGCGAGCATTCGTATTGCACGCGAAGTAAATTCGTATGAAAGTTGCTGCGCTATAACAGACCTTGGGAATAGAGGAAGACAATCTAATGAAACTTCAAAGTAGCAGTGATACTTTCATTGATTTTCTTTTGACAAATATTTCAAAACAAGCATAAAGTGTCCATAAAATGTCAGTAACTCTTAAACTTCTTGACAAAAAAACTGACAAAATCTCCTAAAACGTTGGTACCAATGACCATGCAAAATTTTAAGTTAATCGGTAAAACGGTTCCATATGTTTAATTTTCATTAAATTGCAGGATCTTGTTAAAAACTAACCTCTGACATTCGCTCTTATGACATTAGTGTGTGTTAAAAATTTCAGATAGATTGATTGAACAGTGTGACCTGGACATTGGCTACTAAAAAAACACAGAGAGAGTGATGCCCATAAGAATCCTGTAAAAAGTAGACTTTTCTGCGGACATGGCATCAGATGTGTTTAAAAATATTGTATTAATTTCGATTATAATTTTGAATAGATCAATATCAACAAAGTATATTTTAAGCTATGAAGATAAAATATTTTGGCTCCCGCAGCACGGTTGTAAGTATGCAAATGTGATTTGAATGTATACGCTATTATGAGATATAGAATTGTTTAGTACTATAGTAATGAATGGTTTCCTGTAAAAAGTACTTATAAATATTATTTCTAAGAGATATCTTTGAATTCATCTTTTGCCTTTAAACTGACTGGGCCCCTTAACGATAACGACATCATTGCACTCTGAAATGAAGAGTACAGGGGAAGAACGCTATGAGTCCATTTTTAGAAACAAATCTTGCAGTGATTTTTGTGAGCTTTCAGAATATACCCTCGCTTTTTTAGAAAATATTGCCACAAAGTCTTGGAAAACGGAATTGATATAGATTTGTAAGATAGACACAAGTCTCAACATAAAACCTCGTTTATCCTAGTTTCATCCTAATGTGACTTATAGCGTTCTTTCCCTGTACCCTTTAAATCATTTCACATTGTCTGCAATGATTTCAGCCCGAAATGATTTCGTTTTCGTTACGGAATAAGGACAGTTAATATCGATGTTCATTTGCATACTCAAATACTAAATAATTAATGCAGACAGAAAAAAGAATTAAAATAAATTCGACGTATTTGCATTAGATGTAAAACTGTTCGATAGATTTGCATCTTCCATCTCCTGTCGTAAACACTTGTAAAATAAGTGCTGTATAAACCCTATCTTGAAGTGAGCCGCCCTGATCGTGTCAAGAACCCGGGTCTGCCGAGCAATCTGTGAAGACTCTTGACTGCGTGGCTATCAGTTGGATCAAGTGAAGGGTTGTTTCGCTACCCGCAGAATCACCCCTTCATCACCGCAGCCTGTCCCACGCTGGGCGAGCACAAGGGGGTAGAGAGCGTCGTCAGCGGTTCCCAGGCCTGACAAGAGATCAAACGTGATAAAACACCTAGCTTCAATATTGTCTATCATATCCGGGTTGACAATCTGATTTTTTTTCAATTTGTTCAATATGTTTTGAATTTTGATTGCGGACAAAATCTTACTAATTTTAACAAGAGATGAATAAAGCACAATCGATTTAACGATCGTAAATTTTTATCAACGTTCGTTGGAAATTCAATGTAACTCTTCTTTATAGCAAATCAATTGACAACCATTTTTAAAATCTGAATACAATTTGACGTCGTCATCATATCGCAATCAGTGAATATGATGTGAAATTGGCTGTAAGGTTTGGTCGTCCCAATAAAATTCAGTTGGAACCCTCTGGAAATATGCTGTTTATCTGTATCTAAATATAATTAATCGAAGAATATTTGGTTTCAATTAGTGAAATTATAGCTACTTCAATTAAGAGTTCACATTAGATAAGAGTCACGACAATTATTTTACAATATCGATACCAAAATATAAAATTAATGTATAATATATTTGACGCGTGTCTCAGACATCGTGGATGACTGACAACATAATAACCACTAACAAACTTAAGTCCCCAAAAATTGAGAACTTAAACATCAGTTTTAATCATTAAATTTTACTAAATCGACCAGTCCAGGTTGCCCAAATACTTGTTTTAATGTAAACAATTTTCGCTGCATTTCTAAAATTTACGTTGATTAGAAAAAAGTTTTCTAAAAAATTAATATGGTTCGTCAAAAAATCTATTGTTTTGGGTGGAAACAGTAAAACAATTGGGTCAACATTTTATTTCTTCTATTTTCACATCACAATTATTTGTTCAACTATTTTCTGTATAACGGGGTAATTGTCAACGATATGTTAAATGTACTGAGGCGACAAATTAACACCAATGCCGGTGTAAACCATTAATTAATACCATAATGAAATTAATATTTGCGATGTGTAGTTGATAATGTTTATTCGATAGGCAACTATATAACGCTGTAACGGAAAAAGTAGAGAACCCATGTTAGATTGTGAGGAAGATAGTTGGGCTCATAATCTTCAATTAAGATCTAATCTAAACTGAAAAGGAGCAATCTCAAGAGAATTATAATCACCTACTAGAGCAAAACATTCGCAGTGTTTTGCGTGTTGATGCTCAGCTCATCCATCATTCGGAATTAAGGTTTCAACCACTGATTTCTGGACCATCAAGTATGAAAAGAGTTGGATATACAATTATATACTTCCGCTGGCAGAGAGAATAAGTTTTTATATTACTATCGTGGCTACTGAAAGATGAAAGCAATATTGTTCATGATCTACACAGACTTGGGAAAACGCTCCGTGTAGCGCGTTGGTAAGTGAGACTTTATTTGTCATGCAAATTAGTAGATGTGTGATAGTTGCTGCTGGAAAAACTGGAAAAACAGCGAGAACAACCCAATAATCTGTGCAAGTTATCAACGTGTGGATAAAATAAATTTGACAACTTATTCAAAAAATGATGAAAATTACAATAACTGTTGAAGTTCTTGACCGATTTGGCTAAATTTTCTTATTATGAAAGCATGCAAAATTTCAACTTGACTGGACAAAAGGAAAATTTTTACGTTTCAACCAATCAGATGATTTTGCTCAAAATCTATAGACGTGAGCTGGTATGGCAAAAGTGCAGTGTGGAAAATTTCAGATGGATTGGTTGCGATCAGTGGATGGTAAAAAGAAACAAACAAACTACAATCCACACAAAAAAACAACATAGAAACTGTCCTAAGAAGAGTATCAGTAACGATGGGTGCTCGCTCTATAATCCTTATTCCCAAAAGTTATAATTTGACTGTATCCCATATGATAGTAAAGATGAGTGGATTGTCAGAACAATGCTTGTGAGAATGAAATTCGCACATAAAGGACCCATATTTCATGAAGTTATCGCCATCAACGCATTTAAGTCGCCTTCCCGTCCAATCCTAAAGCGCAGTGATATTTTAACACCAAACGCTTAGGTTCACTGCGTAATGCATGAATTACAATCATTGTACCCGCACAATTATGATTTCCATAACAAAAGGCTATGTAGAAAGAACAATCGCTTCTTATGTTTCATCATTTTGGTAATTCTAAGAAAGAAGACGAAATAATGCTGTCAGCGTTGACTTGTAATTGCTCAGCCCTTTAATGATGAGCCTTCTACACCTATTATATAATAGTAGATATCCAAGATGCAGTTAGCAAGATAAGAGTGACCGCTTACTTTTCAACATCCGCTACAAACATTATTCTCACCTTCATTATTAAAAATGTCGGGTTTCCATTATAGACTACCAAATATATGCATGGTTATTAAATATAGTGGTGGCCAAATTAATTTCATTGTTATAACCTAGAATTAATACAAACCAACTATTATATAATAACATATAATAACTTATACTCGCTCAAGAATGAAATTAGTCGTGTAAGTTTTTTACATTTTTTTGGCATTAGTTATGGCAGCAAAACTCTGTTTGGGACTAAAGTATGACAAAGGAGCAATTAGCAAAATGATGAAAATAGTTAGGGATGGTTTGTTAGATTATCGAGTTATTTTTCGTAATTAAATGTATTCAAATATATAAAAAGGCGGCTGGGTAGTGATCGTGGCGAAGAGTTTTTAATCGATTTTTATCAATATCTTTTACCAATGTAATTTTTAACAAAATATGGCTTTGTACGAGTATTCAGAACAGTTCAATGAAAATAATTTCATAGTTTGGAATAAGTCATTAAGCTATGGAATTATTTTCATTGAACTATTCTGAATACTGGTACAAAGCCTTATTTTGTTAACAATTACATTGGTAAAAGATATTGATAAAAATCGTTTAAAAACTCTTCAAGGTCAAACTCACTACCCAGCCGTCTTAAATAATATATCGTAATATGATTTCAAAATTAAACATGATTCTTCTACTATGAAAACACTCTGTGTATAACGCGTTGATAAGCGAGCCTTTGTATTGCATGATAATTAATTACGTGTGAAAGTTGCTGATCTCTAATAGACCTTGAAAAGAAATAGTAATGCGTCAAGGAACCAGTGATAATTATTTGAAATGTCTTAGAATGAATTTGATAAATATTTCAAAACAAGCCAATAACTCTTGAAGTTCTTGAAAGATGTGTCTGATTTTTTTTTAAATATCCTAAAATATAAGTCCCAATGACAATGAAAAATTTAAAGTTGATTTGTCAAACGGTTTAATTTTTAATTTTTAACCAATCATGACTCAAATTTTAGTTTGCTCATCACCTTAGCTGTCTTCACATGTTGCAAAATATCAGCTTGATCGGAGAAACGGTTCGACCTCTATTGGTCAAAAAATTCACGAGTTAATGACTTTTTAATTAAATTTTATGCTTGTTTTGAAATAATTATCAAATTTATTCAAAGAAATTTCAGATATGTTATTACTGCTTCTTTGATGCATTTCGATGCGTTCCCAAGGTCTGTAGAGCTGCAGATTTCACACGCATATTTGCATGCAATACAAAGGCTCGCTTACCAACGCGTCAGTGTTTTTAAGCAATAATAGTCATAAAATTTGACAAGTTCATTTGTCTAATTATACGTATAAAGTACAGAAGTGCAATTTTATGTGACATTTGACGTACAGTGCAAAATTATGTAAAACCAAGAAGAGCACTCGTACAAATTAACATTCTTAATTATAACTTCATAATATTATAATAAAGCAATTATAATGTATATGTTATGTATATCATTTCCAACTTGCGTCACAATAACTCTTATTTATAAACAATAAATAACCTAACAATACAGTAATAGTTCTTACATCTTTGATCACAGATACACTTATGACGTTTTTAAGTTATTAATTCCTTACATTGTGTATTAATAAATGAGGCTCGCTCTTTGGCATCCACTAACAAGCGGAAGTGCAATATTCGACCTAATAAATATCTTGTAGCGTCTGTCCAACCTGTCAGGTTACAAATCACAGTTGGTTCAAAAGTCATGAACAAGTATGTACTGAAGTGTGCGTGCGCATTGTTTTGATCACTGCCTGTTATATCAAGAATCTCTGTTTCAGATGTTCTAATCGAACCCTATTCTAAAACGAACCGAAATTCAGAATTCAGACCGAAATGATTTCGTTTTCGTTATAGAATAAGGGCTGCTGAAGAATGGATAACTGAGATGAACAAAAAAGATGATTCAACAAAATTAACACATTAACTAAAACCTAAGTTGTGAACTTTATCTATATGGGAGTCCAAATGCGAGGGCAAAAGAGGGCGCTTGTCTCCTCCCCTTGCTCTTCTATAAAGATAAAAAAAAACACAGACGTACGTCGATGAAAAAAATTAAATAAGTACCTAAAGTTTTGTCAAGTAAACAAAGTCAAGTAGTTTTGCCTTTTTCAAGTAAAGTGAGAATTTGCATAATTTACATAATCGGAATATTATTTTAATAATTGAGCTATATTTTTGTTCTATAAAAGAGGAAATTATGTCTCGTATAGAGAGACACCCCTCTTTGAAGCTTTTTGTGCCTTGATCATAGCGATCATTACCAAAACGTACCAAAATGCTTCTAAGGTCCAGTTTCTCAATACTCTGCTAAAACAAGTAATTAACTTAACACAGTCGTTCTGGAAATGTCATTGAATTGTAGGTATTTATGAAAGTAATTACCTATGTTATTGATTGTCAGTTCTATATGATTTTGTAGCAAAAAGAAAGTGGATTCGTTATTCTGTGTGAATCAATCAACTAGTTGTTGGCTGATCATTGTGGAAAATATAGTGAATTTGAGCCGTATCTCAGAGGTAGAAGGTCGGAAGTCCATTTCAATGATTCTTGAGGTACGCTCAAAAATCAGTAATTCGGCCTTCATCCAATCATATAAGTGACATGTGAGTCATTCTATAAGATAATACTTCAATATAACAGTATTTGTTGACATCAGTCAGATTAAAATTGATAGAGCTTGATCAAATAGTGTGCTACACAAAAATTGAAGAAGTAACTTCCGGTTTTAGGTAAAGATTTTTTTTTACTAATATTGATTTATCGTAAGGTTATAAATGAATGGGTTGAAAATAACATACCCAAATTTACTCCTTCTCGATTATCACGCATCTGCTGGAAAATATTCCCATTATGAAACGCCCTATTGCTGATAATCATTTACTAAAAACAAATATTAAAATAAATACACGTTTATAATTTCAGTAAACCTTGTATTATGAAATTATGAACAAAACCATTCCCTGAATCATAGGTTCTAGGCTAAATGGTCGGTGCGAATTCTCCCACAGTTCTGCTTCTGCATGTAAAAGATGGCTTGGTTTGAATTAGAAGCTATTACACACATTAAACAACACCTCATGAGCATATGTCCGTGGGACAAGCCGTATCATGCACACAGAAGAAGATACCTCAAACTCAACTCGTGTGAACACTACCTTATGTGCCACATTCAACTGGTGGAACTTCACTTAGTCATTCATATTTCATCTTGGAAGCACTTGAAGGGTACAGGGGAAGAACGACCCAAGTGCAGTTTTGGAGAAAATGAGATGGATGTGTCATCTAGCTTTCAAAATATTACCTCAGTTTAAAGAACATATTGATTGATATCATCTAATAAATATTCGTTTCATGTGCGGTTTATATTTTAATGATATCACATGGACTTTTAACGTTCTCCCCTCCCCCCCATAAAAAAGAAAATAGAATCGATGAGGTTATCTAAAATGTAAAACGGTGATCCAGTAATTTAAATTATGTATTTCAGAATTTAATCCATTAAAAAAAAAATATATATTAAAACTGAAACTCAAATGACAGATTTATTCATTTCATGACTATATGATATTTTCCATACAATTCATGGAATTTCGACGGAACAGGTTGGGAGAGTGATAACGCTCTGAACTTGTATTCCGGAGGCCCGGGTTCGATTCCCGCGGCCGTCCTTCCTGTCTGGGGTTTTTTCGTGCTATTCTCTCAGTCGACAGCAAATGCTGGGAAGGTACCCTACTAATAGGCCACGACCTCCTCCTTCCCACCTTCCATCCTTACCTACTCTTCACCATCATCTCCCAATCATCATCATCATAATCATTCATCCGTCGCCATTAGCCTCGCCTGTAGAACAGTGCGACGTTGAGCCCCAGACAAATAAAAAATCATGGAATTACATTTGTGAAACTATTAATTATTTTGTGATTTCAGTATCATATTCGGGTTCAAAGCAACCCAATTCGTATCTCTCAAGTGATTTTTTATTATTAAATTGCAGGAAACGTTATGAATCTTAAAAGCATCTTGATTTACCTGTGTTTATTACTTTTGAGCCCCTTCGCGGGTTTTCCTCTGCCCATTTATACTACCAAAACTAACTCTGATTATTTGATTAGAACTTCAAACAAGGTTTGATTATTTATAATCTGATTTAAGCTTGTAGATAATGTAACGAATACAGACAAAAGTATACTTGTTTAAATTATGTTTAAATTATCCTTAATTGGTTTGAAAAGATAAACAATAGAAAACGTTGATTCAGTGGTAATTTTTATATCCAGTATGGAATTAAAAAATATTAAAATGTTATCAATTCATTTACTCTAATTATAAGATATGGAATCAGCAAAGAAAATTGCAAAATAATGTAAATACTACTTATATTTCTAATTGCTTATTTAAAATCCGGCAATTCAATATGAATACAATATTATTTCAATGAAAATGTTTATTTTAACAATAAAAACTGAGATAAAGATCTTTAGGACAAGGAGTTCAACGCTGTTCATTGGCTTGGGGTTTTAAGGGTTTGAGGTATATTTGACGACGATTTTACCATTTGACCATCCCACTGAGTAACTCGTCTAACCGATTACGGAGAGTATAGAAACTTATACCGTTTTCAACCATTTAAATTTTCATCAAAGTCTTCTTCTCTTCTTCTCTTCACTTCTTCTTTCAGCTAAGAGATTCCTCAAGTTGCTCGTAGCTCTTCTTTATTTCCTCTAGGATTTAGATTGGCAGCTATCTGTCCATCTCTTGAGCGGTCGTCCTGGTATTTAGCTCCTCTACCAGGTACTCTGAGTCGATCAAAATCTGAGTCGATCAAAATCTGAGTCGAGAAATAGTGATTTTATTATATTTTTTTGAAACATATCTTACTTTTTAGACATATGCGTTGCTGAGTCACTTTAAATGTATACAGTTCAGTTCAATATTCTTTATTAATAACAAAATAAAATTACAATTTTCTACAAACTAAGCCCCGTAGCCATAACGGCTAGTCTGGGGCAACATTTTAACATAAAACATAATTTTTCTTATGGAATACAAACATACATATTAAATTATACTACTGGAAAAAATAATCGTTCATTGCAATTGAAATAACACATTGAAATTGACATACAAACATTGAAATAATACATTCAAATTGACATTGAAATAATTATACTATCAATAATGAAAAATTGATCAACTACATTGAAAGAAATGCAAGAACAAATAGGGAAAAAAACAATGAAACTCTTTTATGACCAATAGTATCAACCATATTTCCTACGCATATCGATGTAATAACCACTGCTTAATTTCATATTTTATCTTTTTGTAGGTCTCTAAATTCTTGAAATTTGCCGGAATTTCATTAAATATAGTAGGTACACTGTATTGAAGTTGTCTTTTCCCATGCTTATTTTTCACTTTAGGTATTTTTAATCTTCCTTCAATCTTCGCCCTTGTTTCAACTCCATGGTCATATTGTAACTTAAATGCATCATCATAATAATAAGTTAGTATTAGCCTAAACTGGAACAAATAAAAAATATCTAGAAATTTCAAATACCTAAAATATTCATCTACATCAAAATTTAGAGTATTTTGCATATGCTTCGGTAATATTATTTTTATAATTCTCCTCTGCAACATAAATAATTTTTGTAAATACCATCTTCAATAATTTCAAATTCAAAACATCACTTAAATTATACAAATTATACGCACAAACTCTAAGTTTATTACCATCTTCAATAATTTCAAATTCAAAACATCACTTAAATTATACAAATTATACGCACAAACTCTAAGTGAATATACCATCTTCAATAATTTCAAATTCAAAACATCACTTAAATTATACAAATTATACGCACAAACTCTAAGTTTATTACAGAATGAATTAATGTGAGGTCGCCAAGTAAAATGCCTGTCAACAACTAATCCTAAATAAACATGAGAATCAACAACTCCAATTAGCGTTCCACACCCAATACAATTTCCCTGATCCAAAGTATGAACACAATCATACGAATGATACACAACATTGACAGGATTACCTTTATAACTATTGAATGGTGAACATATGTGTAATATCTTCGTCTTGTCAGCATTTATCACTAACTCGTTATCATGCGTCCAACAGAGTAATGTATTGAAATTTAATTGTAGTTCGTTTTCTGCTTGCTTTAAATCCTTACTTGTTGACAAAAGTACAGTGTCATCTGCATACATAAATATCTTGCCAAAATGTTCTAATAATTTAAACATATAATATACATATATAATATACATAAATAGTACTTTCATACTGAGGTGAAACAAGCAACACTACTCTACAAAATACAACACATAGGTTACCTCCTTGCTTTTCTTGTTTAAACATTTTATTGTAATAATATAATAAATAAGAATTACATTAAAAAGTGTTAAAAAGGTGTAGAGGTTATTAAAATACAAAATTCTGCTTAAAACTATTATATAGCACCATACCTTCAAATAAGCTTTGCATTAAATTAACTTAATGTGGCATGACTTCCTACAATTACACTCCCTCTCTTCCATCGCCAAAGTCATGAAGCTGGACGGTATCTAGCAGCAAGCATACTTCTGCCTCGAGAGGATATGCACAATTTCATTAACACAGTCCATAAAGCAAAGATTCCACATAAAATAACTTATAGTAAATTGCATCACGCGAACTTATGAAGAAGCCATATCTTTTGAACCCAATGTCCAACTATCTTTATTACAATCCAGATAGAGAACAAATGATTGCAAAAGTTTACGATACAGAAGTTCTTAAAGAAAAATTAAGTTAATAATATTAAAGCCAATGTTAATTCGACACGAACTTGGGATATCGGCGTAGGCGTTGAGATTAGAGTTTCTAATTTCACTTTACGAAATTGTAGTACCAGAGTTGTACCATCGTGCATAGTACTACGCAAAAGTGAGTAGTGAAAAAAACATTTTCGCATAATCTGATTATTCTTAAATGTATGTTTTAGTTTGCAAATATTCTTGGTTTCGTTGCTTTTAGAAAGGATGCTCTGAGGGCTAACGGTGTTGACCTTTGAACGATGCAAGGCGTCGTTGATGGCGTCGTTCTAGGAGTAGTTATTGGGGTGTTCGTTGCCTAGACGAAGCCGAGCGTTCATTCGGCGTCAATCTTGGACATAGAGAGTAAGGCGTCGTTGATACCGTCGTTCTTAAAATGCAGTATAGTTATTTGAGTGTTTGTTGCCTAGACGAAGTCGAGCGTCCTTTTCGGCTGAAGGCGTCGATCTCGGACGTCGAGAGTAACTGTAAGACGTCGTTGACGGCGTCGTTCTTATAAGTAGTCTCAAGAGTTATTCGAATGTTTGTTGCCTAGACGACGCATGGCGTCTACGTCGGCTGAAGGCGTCGATCTCGGACGTCGAGAGTAACTGTAAGACGTCGTTGACGGCGTCGTTCTTATTAGTAATCTCAATAGTTATTCGAATGTTTGTTGCCTAGACGACGCATGGCGTCTACGTTGGCTGAAGGCGTCGATCTCGGACGTCGAGAGTAACTGTAAGACGTCGTTGACGGCGTCGTTCTTATTAGTAATCTCAATAGTTACTCGAATGTTTGTTGCCTAGACGACGCATGGCGTCTACGTCGGCTGAAGGCGTCGATCTTGGACGTCGAGAGTCACTGTAAGGCGTCGTTGATGGCGTCGCTCTTATAAGTAGTCGCAATAGTTATTGGAGAGTTTCGATGTCTTCGAAGACGCCGGCGTCGGTCCTGTCTACGGGCGTCGCCGCCTGAGTTGGCAAAGAGCCCCGGTAGACTGCGCCAACATCTAATTAGTGAATTCCTGACAAGCCAACAGCGATCACACGGAGCAAAAAACAGAAGAGGAGAAGCAGAGAACGGTTGAGAAAAAACGAAAATAAAAAATATGTATACTTGAGGCAAATGTTATTTGACAAAATGTCATGTTTTAATTTATTCATTTTAAGAGGGTGTAATAATTTACCTGTGAGTAACATACATGAATGAAGAGATCGCATTGGTTGGACAGATCAAGACAGTGAAGAATCTACTCAAGCAATTGTAGCTCGACAAGTTCGTCGTGGAGGTGCCATTCTCAAACCCGGCACCTCGACCAAAAACAATGGAATGCATTTAAATTTCCAATCTCAGACGCATCTGGAATAATTCTCATTAGTGCTCTAGACAGCAAACACACTTGAAAAATCAGACAAATATTTTATATTTTCGCTTTTAATTTTTGCACAAAACATTGGATTATTTCAGCCAAATATGCACCGAAATTCAAAATTGAAAACAAGTTTCATACCTGTCTTCGATAAGACATCCATATTTTACGTCAAAAGTATCAAAATCAAATGTTCCTAAAATATCTTATAGAAATCATTAAATTGTACATTTTCAAAATGGAGGTCACCCTTATACAAACACCATTCAATAAATTTATTTAAATTTTCATGTTTCATTTTAATAACATTCAAACTGTATAAAAGAAAACAAGTGTAAATTTCCTACAAAGAAAAATATACTCTCGCAGGCAAAACATCTGTATTTCCCTACACATGTGGAATATTTTACCTGGGTAAAATAGAATCACGAAAGGGAAAATACAGTGAGTAATCCAAAACAAAATACAAAAATACGTGCAAAATACAATTATCAGGAGTGAGAGGGATCCATCTTACCCCCAATATTGAATTTTATAATTTTTTTGGTCAAATATTTATAAGTAAAAGAAATTGCAAATTTTTCACAGAGATAAATTATTATGAAACAAAATATTGTCTTAGTTACTGTTCAAAGTTACCTTACCGTAAACCGTAAGTAACACTTACCGTAAGTGTTTGATAACCAAACCGTCAAGTTTTCAAAGGAAGTGTATTTTAAATTCTTAACATTACTCAACATTTGTACGTTATTATAGTTATTCAATTATTAGGAACGAAGGTAACAATTATTGCGTGATTGTTTCGCACGTCTCTAATTGCCATGAAGAATGGCAGATTGAACAAGTATCATTAGAATGTGCAGCTTATTTGTATAGTGGCGGCACATGGCGTGCATCAATGGAATTAAACGGGAACAAATAGAGACAGGTCGCAAATTACTGTGCATGCTGACTGTTGGCAATTTGCAACAAGTAGTAACAAAACGAGAAACAAATGTTTTATGTTATTGCGAAGTTATACCTTATTGTTGTTAATATTGCTCTGTTTAACGTCAATAAATCGTTGTTAAGTTTTTTAATGATTGTTGAGCATGTTCAACAAAGTGTTTTAATTAAATGATATTATTTCCTAAATATTTTAATGTGTATTTAGATTACCCTACATTGTTAATTTGCAGTAGGTTCATTTAAACCTGCAAGTGAAGAATGTAAAAAACTCAAAACAAGTTTAAGTAAAATCATAATCTTTTAAAAAATTATCTACTTCCTGAAAATACCTGTTTTGTCACATGTTTATGCCCCCATATTATTTTGGTAATAAAAAAATATTTTTTTCTGTCGTTTTATAGTTCAGTGTGACTTTTATACGACCGAACCGGTGTTCAAACCAGGGACTTCTCACTTGTGAGGAACTATATAGCAACTGAGCCTTCATTTCCACATCGCGTCATATCATTTCATATCATCCACTGTTTATGAGGTCAGCTGATTTGCATTTTCTGATTAGAAATAAATGAAAATAGCAATCCTTAGTTGAAATCAACTGGTTTTTGAAAACATTCAAAAACCATTAATTACATTTGCAGCATTACGAATTCGGAACTGTGCCTTTTCAGTTTAGTAAAGTATACAAACATCTTAGCATCTTAGCTCTATGTTAAAGCAGACTTAAACTCTTTCTAAAAGTATTTATAAACAACGAGATTAATGTTCGCCATAGCCCACAAATTAGTCGGGGCGGAAACCCCGTGTCGGCGTAATTATTCACAGTTTGTGAGCGGCGATGCATCGGCCGTCTCATAGAGAGAGCATGAGATTCGCTGGTCCATTGCCAGGAGGCAGCATCCGAGGCTCGAAGTCAGGACCTGCAACAACCAGATCACTCGAGCACGATTTCAACCGAATCAGGAGAAGAGCTGGGTGATAGGTAGTGAAAATCTCAGTGAAGTGGCATGTTGTTATCGGATAGGTTGTAGTATAAATCTGTAGCTCACAGGTAGAAGGCTCGAAGTCCATTTGAAGGATTCTTGAGGTGAGCTTAAAAACAGTAGTTCTGCTTTCATCCAAGAATATTTATAATGGTGACATGAGCCATTGTGTAAGAGAATACTTCAATATAACTGTACTTACTTGTCGAATTCAGTCAAATTACTATTGATAGAGCTATGGTTACATAATTCCAAAAGTTTGCAATGAAACATCGGTAAAACATTTTATCAAAAACAGATATTAAAATGTATAACTACTTGCCAATATGCTTTTCTGATTTTATTTTACTTTTGTCAGCAATCGCAATACATATTTGATATTCTCCTATCCTGTCACCTAACTGAAACGGATTTGAAAATTTCAAGACATTTCGTTATTATTTTATAAGAAATAATTATGCAGAATGTCTAAAACTGGTTATAAACGGTAAAGTAACTTGTTGCATGCTTAAATTGATTATTTTATAGCCATTGACTTCTCAAAAAACAATGCATGGTTCAAAAGTTGATAACTTACGGCTGATACCTTTTATATTCAATTTAACCTAAAAATATGCTAATTATCTACATAAATTATTGACTTTTTGCAAATGTGCAATGCAGGTGAGTGAAACAGTTTTTAAAATTAATAAGTGCTGCACATTACGTGCTCATGTAAGGACATGTTAACAACATAAAATTAAAATCAATTTTGAATAAATTTAAAAGTAGTCTATTATACAATCGTATTGTTAAAATATAAAATACGATACCCATGTTATCTTTAAGATCTACTCAGCTGTCAAACAAAGTTATTTATTACAACAAAGTGAGACCGACGTTAGTGCCAACACATGGCAGCGTCACGACGCTCTCCGCGACGCCTGGTGGCAACGAAGTGAACCCTCATTAGACGCCATAGAGTTGAACGCGATCGTTGATCAAGAAAACAGAGCTCGCTTTATAAAACTGTCACTTCGAGATCTCTGGCAGCTTGCGATCCAACTACAGGACGTTTGAAGAAAATAAAGCAAAAGAAGTAGTAAAGTACGCAAGACGACAGGGAGGCGGACACTGTTGATGACAAATGGTATCACATCTTGTCACAATACGCGTCTGTGTTGGTTAAAAGAAAAGCTGTTGATGACAAGAGAAGGGAAACTAGAGCGTGTGCCTCATTAGACGAAGTTCAAGGGACAAGAGATGATCTGTGGCTAAATCTGTTGCTAGGCGACGCTGATTGTCCACCTGGCTCGTACAGCTTCCGTGTCTGTGTCCACAGATAAGAGGATAGGGTTAGAAGATAATACCCAGGACGCTTATCAATAAGCACTCTGTACGTGTTCCTAACTGTAGCTTTTGGATCTGGCTGCCATTCTGGGCCGATATTACTAAAATTAAATTGTGCTTTTGGATTCAACTGTTTAAAACATTTTGAAGTATCTGATTGGCTGTGCTGCCAATTCAATCACATGTTTAGTTATAATCCGTCATAATATCTTAGCTTTGGTAAGTCCTAACAAGTTCAGATGAAAGCAGAGTGAAGAATGCTCATTGGCTTGCATCTGTCACATGACCATACTTGCCTCTCCGCTATTCGGTCATGATCGAAAAGCAGAGAGTACACTTGATAGTGTGTCCCGTGGGTAATAGTGTTTTTCAACTTCATTTCAAGACTAAACCTTTGAGGATGCAATGTTCTTGAAACTTGCTATGTTCCATTTCACTTCAACACTTGTTCACACCTTCTGAGGTGGAATATTTAGACTGTAAACACATAATTTCCCAAATCCGATTAAACTCGTATGTTAATGGACATTCGTAATTTAAATGCTTGCATGTGTTCTGTATACAACATGTATACCTCACCTTTTGCTACCTCACACAAATTCATACAATTATTTGCTTTTATATTTCCGGCGAAAAACAGTTACAACAGAATTTGAATTTTAGATTGACAACAACCTGTTTACTTATAAAGCCATACATCTACTACAAACAACAACGTTTTTAACTTGATATTCTTTGTCTTGCCTATCCCCAGCCGTTTCTTCAATCAACGCCCCAGCCCAGAAACGTGAAAACAATCAATGTGCCTTCCCTACTTGACGTAAAATGATGTTTAAATAATAAATATAAACAAATTCTGAACACTTTTTGAATTTTTTTAAAATTTATTGAAACTAATGCAAATATGTTTTTGAATTGTACAAATTTCTTTCAAAATGAGATTTAATGTGAGTTGTTCAACAAAATTAAATAATTACTATGAACCCTTTAAATCTCTTTTGAGACATTCAAAATTTCAAAATTTCAAAATTTTGTGTATAACTGTAAATATCTGAAATCATCACTGTTGATATTACGTATAATTGGTGTTAAAAATGAAAGATAATCAGCTCCCAGAAGAAAGAACACAAATAGCTGAATCAAAAGACGAACGAGACTAATCGGTGGATTGCGCGTGTCAAATCCTCTCCGCGGGGTTTCCTTGTCGAATTAGTAGCGGATTTCGTTCCACATTTCCACACTAAGACCACCTCTCAGCAGTGGCGGCGAGCCCCAAACATTACATGAAACATCAACGGAAGGATGTAATTTGTACGTACATCTTGTACACAGTATAAAGATATCAGGTTTGGATTGCAAGGTTGTGGATCATTCAGAAGATATATGATATGCTATCATTATCAACGTATTACAACCTATTAAGAGTCTACGATACTTGATGAAATCCATGTTTTATGATGCACAAAAAGGCGGCCCCTACTTTTTTCTAAACGGCTTTACCGATTGTCTTCAAATTTTCACAGATTATAGATAAATAATAAATCTGTGCCTCTAGTGAGCCAAAAGTGTAATTTTTTGTTTTGAATTTTCAGGGCAGTGGTGCCAAAAAGACTAATATATTGCCCATGTTAGCACTTCCTCAAAACGAGAAAAAACATTTTTTATAATTTGTTTGGATCACTAGAGGCACAGATTTACTCTTTATCTCTAAGCTGTTAAATTTTGAAAACAATCGGTCAAGCCGTTAAGAAAAAAGTAGGGGCCGCCTTTTTATGGTTTTTTGTGGTTTTCAATATTTGAATTAAAATAACTTACTTCACAGCAGTATATGCAACATGCAACACACGATTAAATGTCACAAATGTCACGTACAACCCAGAGCTAATGCATTTTCATGCATTTCTAAGATTTTTTTCACATCGGAATCGAAATTTTCTGCGAGTACTGTCGACTCTTAAAGCTGTTATGTTCGTTACGTGTGAAAAGTTATTGTAGTCTGAGTGTTGGTATTTTACAGCTTCTTTGGCTTAAATAAATATAAATAAACAACTGATTTTGCTACAGATCAATTTTTAATTGGTTTTTTGTTTGTTTTTTGTTTGTTTGTTTGTTTGTTTGTTTGTTTGTTTGTTGGTTGGTTTGTATGTTTGTGTTATCGCCTGCACTTCCCAGGTCACACCGATCAACCAATCAAGCTGAAATTTTGCACACACACTAATGTCATATGAGCGGTCATGTGTAGCCTGTAAGTACTTCAGTATTTTTAAACAGATTCTCTGATTGGTCAAACATTTTAAATGATTGATCACATTCACATTTTGCATGGGTATTGTCCCAATGTCATTGGGACCAACATTATAGGAGTTTTTGACACTTTTCGGAAATGGCAAAGAACTTCAAGAGTTATTCTTTGTGAAATATATGTCACATTTTGTGTCTTCGAGCCAAAGATACTCGAGCTAAAGAAATTTTCACTGCTTCATTGATGCGTTTCATTATGTGTTTTTCCAGCTTTTTCCAAGGTCGTGAGTAGTACTAGATCTACAAGAATATTTCGCATGCAATGCGAAGGCTCGCTTATCAACGCGTTTCACAGAGCGTTTTCCCAGTACCAAAGTCAATAAAATGAAGTACTATTTCTACTACTTGGTAAAAGTATAGCCACCTCAACATGTCGTGATGAAACTTGCCCCTTACAGAGACTACCAGTCGTACGCAGACGTGATATTAGTTGCCTACCTTTAGGTAACTTGATTGATATTTATCACAACAGATATAGAACAGGGACTGTGTTACCAAGTTCAGTTTCTGTTGATTCTTTTTTGTGTGAATTCACAATTCGACCAGACAAACAGATACATCTCATCTTAGTATGGATTTTTTTTCGTATTTCATGAATTTCAAACTAATTTTCTGTGCAAATAATTATCCACATCTGGAGTGTTACGATTTCATTAAAATAGGTTTGTGGCTCAAATTTCTAAGTGTGTGAACGACTTGGCTGTATGGTACGACCGCACCACTAACTGTACTTCAGAGGTAAAATGCCCGATCGACATTTCAATCATTCGAGGTGAGCTCAAAAACCTGTTAGTATTCGGCCGTCATCCAAGCACACTAGTCATTTTGTAAGAGAATACCACACAATAATTAGGTATTTGTATATTTCAGTCAAATTGTAATTTACAGAGCTGATTTCAAAAGTGGGCATAGCAAAATCAAGAAAATGGACTTCGGGCCTTCTAGGAACAGTTAAGTTCTCAGATATCCAATGACTGAAAACGTTGATTCTAATGTGTTTCATGAAATTATCTTCTGTAGGTATGTTCGCCCGTGCGAATATATATGACATATAACATGATCCTAACTCTATGATGGTACTTTATCTTGAGGCAGCCGAAACAATCGCTAACTATTCTGGATCAGCAGTTGAGATTATGAACTTATAGGAATTATGGTTCCTTAAGTTATTGTTGCACGCCATGGCCCTTCTTCGCGTGACCACAGCTACTCAAATTTATTTCACCAATTTATATATAAAAAAAACATATAATGAAATATTATATTATATTATTTAATCTCTATAATCTGTATTTATCTCATGCATTGTTGACGATTTACATCAAGACTAAAGTCGGTTGGTTCCGGCCACTCATTTTATCTTTCACTCAATAATTTCCAGGTCGGTGGCTCAGCTGTTCCGTGAGTTTCCAGTGAGTGAAATGTGACAGGTTAATCACAGGTCTGAACTCGGGACAATGTCTTGGCTTCCTGCTTCTATAAGGCCTAGTGTAATTGCGATATGCACGGGCATTAACACCTCATCTGATCAGAACATCCAGACAAACACACAAACTCTCTTTAGTAATGATTTCAGACATTTTCACAAGAGGGGCCAACCAAATCTTAGGGTGGGCACAACAAATTATGCAAAACTGTAATATATAAGCGACTCGCTGAAAATGAAAAACAATACAAATATTTCCACACTCACAAAATACACATAAAACCAAGAAGGGACGGGGGGGGGGGGGGGGTCTACTAGCCATATGCGGGTCCGGGGCGCGAGCATGGCTCCGAGGAAAAATTTGAGTTGAATGATTGGATTAACAGGGTTTTAAGCTTTTCTGACGTTCTCTTTTCTCAGCAGATCGTTTTAATTTGTTGGAAAATATAACATGATCAGTGGAAAACACCGCATTTTGCGATTTTTTCCTAAAATGTCGATGGAAGGGACAGTATGTATGCATTAAAACACTCTGTTTAATGAATATTAACACAATTTCTATGAGTTTTATAATTTAACTTAGTTTTGAAATGGGGGGGGGGGGGGGGGGGGTTCTTCTTCCTCTTCTTTCTTCTCTACTTTTTGTAGATTATATCTCACATCTGATAACATTTGAAATGAACAAAAATTGGCATTGGAATGCAAACTGTCATTTTCTAGATTACAACCTCCAAGATATGTTATCTTTGGGGTTCTGCATCTAGAGGTCTAGACTTACCTTTTAATCTGTTGTCTCAAACATTTAAATCATCCACGAAATAAACAAAACAAACACGCTTTATGAAGGTTTATTAAAAAAAATAACATTACCAAACTTTAACTGTTGATTAAATAAGTTCAATTATTTGCAAGGCTTCCATTAATTTGAGTTCCAACACATAAATGCTTCTTGTTGTGTGATAAATAATGAGATTTTAGTGCATGAGAAAACGTGACTAAATATTATAATTATATAAAAACAATCCACCCTTTCATACTTCGTTTTAAACCAAGTTTAGGCAAACAGAAGGGAATCTTCAATCTTCATCTAGAATACATCACATGTTAACCGAAACTCATTCGCAGCAATTATTAATTAAACACGAACCATGGGATATTGTTGTCATATTAATTATAGGTCTTGCGATATTTATTACCCAAACTCTTCATAAATTGTTATTAGTTTGGCTAGGTTTGTAATTAGCTTAATTTAGTTATTAGATTCTCTCATTTTCTTCATATGAAGTTCTCATTCTTCAAAAAACTATGAATATGATTATTTATCTTCTCTTTATTCAGACGTGTACGAGTTCATTTTTTATCAAAATATATTACTGAAAAACGAAAACGTTCGTCTACGAATACGATTATAATTATCTTTAACTCCTAAAGTAATTTGCTCCGGTATTATGGGTCAATGCATCTTTTGTTCAAATTTCTGATTGCATTTTCATTCAAATTAGCTAAAACACTACACCTTAGCACTATGGATGTGTATGTAACATTGGTGCTACCAAAATGTGAATCACAATAATACCATAATTCTGGGTCCGGGTCAATTTATAGTCACGTCAATATTTTGATCGACAAGTCATTATTATAGTTTTTGTTTCTTTCATCCTTAATTAAATTAATTTACCTGGACTTGGCATGAGAAACTCTTTGGACTTGACACCATATTCGATTCCCACGGCCAACCTTCCTGACTGAGGTGTTTCGAGGTTTTCCTCAGTCGAGAGCCAAATGCTGGGAAGGTTCCCTACTAATTGGCCATGACTGCGTTCTTCCCACCTTCCATCCTTCGTGTCTTCATCATGATCTCATTCATCAATGTCATTAGCCTGTTGTAACAACAAAAGACTTGGCAGATAAGTACTGTATGTTATGGTACTTATAATAAGGTACCGTCTTCCTGGCTATGAAGTTGTGAATTACTCCCACAGAACAGAAAGCGAACTGAGTCAGTCTTCTGAGGATTCCATAAATTATTAGTACATTACAAAAATATGGATCAATTAAGGGATTATTGACGCAAGGATTTTCTTCAACTCAAATACTAATAACCCCAATAGTTTTAGGGTTAAACCCAAATATTTTGTTGTCCTCGTTTCTGATACTCCTCCACGACCACAATAATGAAAGACAGAATAATTGATAAATACCAATATTGTGTCGTAAAACGATTAAAATAGGTAGGGGTAAACATGTTGCATAAAATAAAAGATTTACAAGAAATGTAAAAAAAAAATGTGTTCATTCTGATTGTATTATTGGTAACATTTCAATTCAACATGAATAAAAAATTTGAATGTATAAGAAAATAATACTGTCATTTCCGTAACGATTTCATTAGTATTCTAAAAGTTCAGTTATTGGCATTACTGCTTATGATATAGAAAGTTTCTAATAAAACAGTCGAAAAAATCTTTTATACCAACAGATCTCTTGCGAACTCGGTTTTCGAAAAGATACGTGGGCACCTAAAGTCAGGTCTTTTTGTTTTCGTTTGTATCAACAACTCTAAAAAAAAAACGTAGCACAGTTTAAATACAGCTTGATCGTTAATATGCGATGCCATCTCAAACCAACATCCTATGACATTTACTACACACCACTCAATTTATCTTCTACGAAAACGAGTTGTAGCTGTATGGACGAGACCTATATAGAGAGATATCCACGCCGACGACAACCACCATCAAGATCTCTCTGAGAAGGTTGAGGACCATGAGAACTTCTTCGACGTCTCTCGAGGGGCGTGATCGAACGTTCCCACAGGCAACGGAGACAGGGGATAGATAGATAGAGACGTACTACATGTGAGAAAAGGACGGTAGAACGGTAGCTGAAACTGCAGTTACCTTCTTGCCACCGTGGTCAATTCTCACAAACTGTGATAGAGCAAGTAACACTCACTGACGTGTAAAAAATGTCACTTGATCAAAATCAATTGTTTGCTTTTCTTTACGTAGAAAGATAACTTCTTGTTACTTCTTGGTTTAAGTCATCCGTGTGCAGTTTTCAAGAAAAATACTGCAATGTTTCTGCTCTTTTTCGAGTATGTTTTTGGAGAGCAGGTGTCTATAATATTGCAAGTTATTATAGTTAACCTGTCGTCTCCTCGAGATAAAGTAAGAGACACAAGAACCCACTCCCATAGATTTTATTATAGAATGATCAGTTAAAACAAAGACGTTGGGTTGGTGGGTTAGTGCGGTGTTGCGTGGCAGAGGTATGGATGAATGGAAGCGACTGATTGGGTGAGAACATAGGCGTCGTGGCGCTAAGCCAGAAGCAGAACAACTTATTAATCAACTTCGTAATCGGAATACATTAATAAAATTATAATTCAATTGCCAATGTATACTAAAATATTTACTACTAATGCGTTAAAAGGAACAGTGATAATTTCTCTAAAGGAAAATTGTTTTTGAATAAATTTGACAAATTTGAATAAAATCATAAAATTTCAATGAAATGCAAATAAATCTTGAAGCTCTTGACCGTTATGACTGAAAATGTTCAGAAATACCAAAAATGTTGGTCCCGATGACCATGTAAAATTTGAAGCTGAATGGTGAAACTGTTCCACTGCGATTTTTTTTTAATTATTCGGAATCGATAGTAAAAAGTAAATACCTAACACTATTGACTTGGATATAAGATTTAGAAAATCATCTTATTCATTAAATTTATAATTTTAAGTCAAATACATTATAAAGTTACAATGTACCTTTTCTCCACGACAAATTTATATCCAAGATGCTCTACACGAAATTCGTATACCTATAAAGCCATTCAATGAACCATTAACCAAAGGGGGTCAGTATAAAGTGTTATTTTGTAACCAACCATGCGATATCTTTGAGATGGAAGTTTGTCTGATAGCTAAACATGGTACGGGAACCTCGACAAATCTCTGCCTCTGTCATCTCCCCCACCCCTCTGGAGCACCCATGGAGGCTGAGGTGTCGCTCTCCCATCCCATCGGCGAGTCTATAAAAGTCTAAGTAGCGAACGAAGAATCGTCGTTGATAGTATTTCATCTTGATATCTCCAACAGCGGATCATCAACCTTTACAAAGACGTATTCGTGTCTCCGAATTCGATGTTACGTTTCGAAGCTTAAGTTCTATGCGTTGCTCAGATAAAGTATGTGTATATTTTGTATTTTATGTTCTCTCGATTTTCGTTTACATGTAGATGTTGTAAAGAAAACTTCAGGGCTGTAATTCGATGTAAAAAAAAGTTTAAAATGCAGATATCTAGTACATGGTTTCATTTAGACAAATGCTCGGTGGTTTCGAAATGTGCTGAGATATACGTTTCGAAAAAATAATTAAAATATATTGTTTTAAAGTTAGTTGAAATCAACTCGTATTTTGAACCGCCGAGTGAATTTCAAATAGCAAATTGATTTATTAAATGGCAAACCCATTGTTTAATAACTAGAATATATCTAACATGGGTCTAGGAGAAAGGCCTTCTAGCTCAAAAAATTTAGAATTTTCCAAATATTTCAAAATTTTAAGTATTTTCGGCATTACATTTGAACTCTAAATTTTGTTCAGAAACGTTCATTAAAAGTTCAAACATACTGCTCTCTAAAGTTTTCATCACATTTCGAAAGTCATTCATCCGATTGAAAGCTCTTTGTATTAGTATTTACAAACTTAATATTAAATTAATATTTACACATTTTTCACAAATTGTATCATTTTACTATTCCTTTGTGAGAATCAAACATTGATTAATTGACTCTTGGCTCGGGGAGAACCATTATCATAAAAATGGTTCAACAGCATTTTTGCAGCATTATTTTATTTGTCATATCTTGACCTATTTGTTCGTTGACTCATTCGATTTTTACGCACTCTGCTGGCTCGAAAGTTCAGTGTGAGCTTTCATTTGGAGTTGGTCCTAGAGTCAAGAATCAACCCTGATTCACTAAAATCTCCTTTAGGCGAATGGCTTTCATTCAGAATGGTTTTTCATTGATGATAATGAGCTTTCTTACTATTAAACATTTTAGTCCAAACTGCGTAGATGTATTTCACTAGAGAAATGTAGTTTTGTACCGAGATAAACTATTACATTTACATTTTATTGCAATATGACCTGCATTTTGTATTCATTCATAGGTATATAGTCTTGGTTCACAATAATTATAACTTGTTCATGTCAAACATGTATCCTTTTTGTAACTTTAATAACTTAGGTAAAATAACATGGCAAACGAAACAAGAATAGAATATTGTTTTATTACTTCCGATATTTT
The DNA here is from genome assembly GCA_934045905.1 of Leuctra nigra. Classification (NCBI taxonomy): domain Eukaryota; kingdom Metazoa; phylum Arthropoda; class Insecta; order Plecoptera; family Leuctridae; genus Leuctra; species Leuctra nigra. The sequence goes on along the minus strand of OW203764.1, from coordinate 10,029,305 downwards.
ACTCTGTAATAAGACATGAGCAATAATAATTGTATTTTTATTATACAAAATTATTTTTGAAGGTATATAAATACAAGATAAGAGGCTTGAATAAAAACAACTTTTCAGTGATTTTTGTAGAAAATATATAAAGTGTATAATGAGATGTTGATGTTATCACTTATTGACGTCATACCTCACTTTATACCTCTCTATTAGAAGTATAGAATGGCATAAATTGCCTCTAACAGTTCAAAATTTTTAAAGTTGATGTAATTAAGTAATTCTTTGAAGCGGTGTTAAAACTGTGCGTGATCGGATTCTAGATCCTAATTTAAGTTTTCATATTTTGATGTGCGTTTTTTCCGAAAGATATGCGTATTCTTAGCGTGATAGCATCGACGGAATGGGATATGTATGTTATGATATGAATTTTTAAACTTAAACTCTTCACGAAATAAACAATAACAACCTAGAATATTTTTCTACAACTAAGTAAAACACAAGGACCAATGTGAATACATTTAAAGATAACGGAAAATTCTCACAGAACTTTCAAGGGAGCGTGTCAAACAAAACATTAAGCTGGTATTCTCCTTCTTAGCAAATTTATTTCGTTGTAAGAATAGCACTTAAGATGGTGGGAAAGAAATCCATACCAGTCGATCTAGCCGCCATCAGTTCAAATAGATTGAGTTGTAACTTTTATGTTTTTGCTCGAACGGAAACCGTAAAAAAGAGAACAAGATACCTTGGTCGTTTGTGTATTTCACTTCTCGATGTTCTTATCACACAAATCAAGGAACTAAAGGACAGAAGTCGACGCATCAGGCAGAAACCTGCAGTGGCGTTCGTTCAAGATGTAGTGGAGACTTCATTTCTATGTGGAGGAGAAATAACATAGATCTATCGAAATGATGGACGTACTCTTGGCGATATTTTGTGGTTTTAAATAAATCTTTAATATCACAATCACAATCTTCACAATCACAATCTTTAATATTCAATCACAAGTTTAATTATCTAAAACTGAAAATAACTAACGAAATACACTAAAAATAAAATAAAAAAAATATTTATAAAAATTAGATAACTTATTAAGTAACGCACCTTTATTGTATTTATTTCGAGATACTAAAAGCATCGGGTATATAAATTACATTTTTCATCGAAAATCGACAGTTCTACTTTCTCAACTCTGTTTCCTCAAGGTACATAGGCATAGGCATCTTGATAGCACCATTCAGAATAGCTGTGATTCTGTGCTTTTTGGCGATATTTTGTGGTTTTAATGGTTCCGGATAATTCTTTAATATAAGGAGGAATCACTAACATTACAGCGCATTCTATCAATTCTACTTTCTCAATATCCATTATTTTTTATAAACGAAAAGTAAATTCGTAAATTGAAATATCGTTCTATTTCGACTCATGGTTCGTGTTAGCTATACAGGCTTGAGCACAAGTTAGTTCTACCCTGAGCATCCACCACTGTGGTAACACGATAGGTATCCATTTAGCTGGACCTGCCTTTGACAAGGTGACAACACTTCATCGAAATGTCTCTATTTCATTGGCGCTACATCGGTATCTCTTGCCGTGTCCTCGAGATCTATTGATACTGAGAGATCATGACAAGAGAGCGGCACTCAAAATCATTTTATATCCTCTTAAATATAACGCACCTTTGGTATGAAACTACCATAAGTTTATGTGACTTATAAAAAAGGTTTCTGGCCAGTGTTATTCAAAAATGTTTTCTTTACAAATTAATCCAACGTTGTGATTGTTGAAAATATACCATTGACATTTGACAACAATGGAACATCGATTTTCCACAAAGAAATGAAAAAGTGAGAGCAATAAGACCATGTGAACGATGATCGATATGTGGCCAAAAGTTTATTTATTATGTACTTTCTTCCCATAAAATATGCTATTTTACACATAGGTACTTCAAGAGTCCTGGGGACCGGTATGGAAACTGACGAACGGTTGCGTCATATTTTTCCCAAAATACAAAAGTCTCCCCAAGAATCATTATTTACTCCACTGTTATGCAACTTCGAAAGGGTCTTTTGATACCCATTTTCTCGCGATACTATTGACAAATTTAAAGAAATACTTGAAACAAAAAAGTGTTTTTTTCATATTTTTTCATGAAATTTGTGTTTTTTTTTTCTTTAAATATTTCTTAAATTTTTTCAATAGTATTGTGAGAAAATGGGTATCAAAACTACCTCCCAAAGTTGCATAACAGTGGAGTAAATAATGAGCCTTGGGGAGACTTTGGTATTGAGTTCACATTACCAGTTGAGTACGTCGAATTGGTTGAAAGTACCTATTATTTTAGTCTACACAGACTACACTAAAAATTTACCCTAAATGAAAATGTAGCTGTACATCTACTGGTGAGGCCCACTACATTAATTGTAAAAATATCAGTTTTATGTTTATAACAATATAAATTAAACGAGTAGATACTGTACTCCGACCTAAACCGTCACGTTTGTGGTTGTGGGCTGCTCACAAGGGTTGCGCAGTGGTCATGCTACTAATTTAGAGTATTCATAGTATTATTCAATATTCATAGTACATTAAACTCTCTACTTAAATATTGTTCAGTCATAATTACGTTCTTAAAAGAGAGGTATGGCTTTTTAAAAGTTCCTCTGACAGATTACATTGACATGCAAAACGCGTTTGACAATATTCCTATGAAAAGATTCTCTGCTTCTTTGCACAACTGAATTAATTGTCCTGCATCAAACATAATTTTTACTAGTTTAGGCCACTCTTATTTTTATCTTCAAATATATACCTTTTATACTAATTTTCGAAACTAAATATCCACTTAATTAGCATAGAGAGTAAAATAAGTTACAAAAATGATAGTTTTATAACACATTATTACAACGAATAAGTATTTTGATCCATACATGCAGATACACTGCCATCTTTCCACACATGCATTTAAATCATCTTTATTAATTGTAGTTATAAACATTCTTAAATTAAACTTTCATAATTATAGGAAGTCGTAAAGTTTAGTCCGAAGTAACAATAGCAAATATACAGTTTTGAATGAAATTTTAATTTTCAATTAGTCTTGATGCGATGGTTCTCTTGTGGAATAGAATCTGGTTTCAATGGTTTGCGTGACCGTTGCCGTGTTTTACGCGTCTGCAGTCTCTAAGTTATGCTGTCACATTAATTATAGAGTAGAGTTGCTATTTAGTGAGCAATAAAACGGATGATCATACATAGATAATAATATTTCAACCATTTTTACCAAATTTTAAACGCTAACTCAGGTGAATTTTTATTAATAAATTATTAAAATATTCGTGTTTATTACTCCTAATTGAACGACTTCGTGAGAGCAGGTCTAAAAATATAATAATGTGAAATATTAATAAAGTTGGTATAATTTAATTTTTTTCTAATTGAACAAAATATCTGTATTTTCCACTAGAAGGACGTGGGTAGTTAGGTACCTACACCTAGAAGCATGTACCATGAGGATTTGGCATGCCATGAGGAAGCGATTCTTAGATCAATACACTGATCAAGTTCATCAATATCATGTTTTAGTGTTGAAATACATAATGAAGTTATCTTCCGTTGAGATTAGCCCGGCATTGTTATACCACAGATGATCAGGAAGATTCCATTTTATTCTGTACGGTAACCATCATCAAAAGATCCAGAAAAGTTTAGGATGAATGCTGGAGTGGTATCATGTAAATGACAGCTTTGTTCTCGAGTGACAATCCTCTCATCACAATGTTATTCAAGGCCATCTCGGGTGAGATGAGAAACTTGTCACTCGAGAGCGAAAATGTTTTATGATCGATCATACCCTTGAAATAGTGCCCCTTCCCATTGATCCATCAGTTCTACATTGTCTTGTTCTTTGGTATTCTGTGTTTTTTGCAATTTGTATGTGCTGTATACAAACAGATAATAAAATGATGATTTAAATTTTATAGAGTACATACTAAAATTGAACATAGTCAATAGTATATGAACTGCAAATTTAAGATTGACCCCCGTTGGGATACGAGCCCACGACCTTTAGATTGCCGGTCTACTCTCTAATGCTTTGCATTATCAGAAAATTTCGTCATTCGATAATCAATAGTAGTATGAAACAAATACTTAAATCATTTGATGATTCGCTAATAATTGTTTTGAAATTAAAAAAAAATTAACTGTCGTATTTGCCGTGTCACGTTTTTATTTCTCAACTTTCCATTCATTGCATTTTTTTATTTTTTAGTAAGCGAGGCATATGACTGTTGTTTGCACAGAGAGTTTTTATGTGGATTCTGTTTACTGAATTGTATAGAATAAAACCCGCATTTATTTTTTATATAATGGAAATAAAGTAATACCTAAGAATTTTATTAGAATATTTGTATATTAATATTTTTCTTTAATAATCACTTAATAGGTACACATTTTTATCTCTATCATTTTGAGAACCAAAAAATTAACCATGTATATAGTTATGTCAACAATGTATCCAATATCTCAATCAATGTATTATTAAAGTGTCAAATATTTTGTACCAACTTTTCTGCGTGACTCTAGCGCTCTAGATGTACCTGTGCCATTAGCTGATAATCAAGAAGGGAACGTCACGTACCTCTGCAGAAAGTTTTCTCACCAGCTATACACGTCTTGCGCTATCAGACATCAAGAGGTGGCATATAAATATTAATACAGTTAAATCGCATCATTACAGTGTGACTTACAAACCTTCACCACCTGTGAGTGAATATTATACACATTGTAAGACGAGAGTTGTAGTTAGTAATTGTAAATAATTCGCCAGAATCAACTGTGTGAAAGAGAAACAGGAACTGATAGGTGTTATTATAATTGTTATGCACAGAAGAATTATGAGTTAAAGAGTATAATCATTTGAACCAGAACACAAGGGGTGTGTAATTTTATATTGTTTTACATCAATTTGTTCTATTCCCACTACAAGCAAACGCTGGATAGTTGGTGTTTTGAAAATAAAATAGTACATAAAATGATGATAAATAATTGTTTCTGGATTTAGCGGTGCGGTTGTAGATGTTATTACCAACATTATTATTGTGACTTATAATTACTAGAAAACACTCAGTGAACGCGTTGAAAAGCAAGCCTTCGATCGATATGCATGGAATTTGATATACATGACAAAACACCTCTGGAAATTACCTACGTGTAAGTAACGAAGATACTTTGATCGTTCAATACACATTTCACAGAAGGTTTTAACCATGCAGTATATTAAAATTTTCGTCAAATTTCACATTATTTTTTTCCGGTGAATCCGAGGGTCCGATCTTACTAGAAATCAAACAACATTTGATCAACATTTGGATATTCGTATTGCAAATTTTGTGAACAAAATGTCCTTATCCGTTACTTATCGTTTGACTTTAGTAAATGAGCAACAAAACAAAATAAATAACATAACAAATAACAACAAAATAAGCAGAGATTCGAGACAAAATTTTGACTAAACCAATTTATAATTATCAAAGAAAATCAATCTACATAATGTTAGCTGATGTTAGTGATGTACGACCAGCGATGGTACGACCTAGAAGGTTATCATGCCTCCATCAATTCCAGAAAACGTTTAAAGGGGCAGGTAAGCAGTTTAGCAAGCAGGTGCTTCAAGATTTTGTCGATAGAAATATTACAAATATGTAAAACTAGAATATAATAAAATTTCATAGAAAATAACTTGTACATACTTTATATTTGATTGGTTATACACTGCTTTAGCCATAAGGCATTCACATTTTCACTTTGATATGAAGGTATTTGCGAAGTGAAAAATATTCGGTCAAACTGTGGCACGAACCCGGGACCTTTACCAAAACTTATGATCACATGCTTATGATTATGCAAATGCTAATGCTTATGTTATGTTATGCTTGTGATTATGCTATCCATAGGGCGTGCCCAGAATGACATTTGCCGGACATTTGTAATATTTTGAAAAATTACAATAAAAAACAGAGGGGTTCAAGGTCATTCGATTTGGTGCAATTTTGAATCGCAGAGTAGCTATTTTTGGGAAATATAATGTACGAATGTCTACATTTTGGTAAGAGTTTTAACAAATATATATCCAGGGCGCATATCCCCGCAGGATTTTTTAAATATTTTAACTCAATTTCTATCATTTTGGTATGTTTTGACATGATCTGCCTCTTTTTAATTTTTTGTTAGCCCTATTTGAAATGTGCTGATTTCTAAAATGATGCTCTGATTTCGGTTGGTGGGTGGAAGGGGGGGGGGGGGGGGGCGCTTCCCCCTGCGTACCTCCTTCACGCCAACTCTTACGCTATGCGTTATAAGCTATCGTCGGCAATTCTATTTGATCACAATACGTTCGTAGATTGATCAGTTATTACAAGAACGTGGATCCTAATCAGCAGGAAGCAGACAGACTCCTTACAATCCATCAAGTGTTATGATTGCCGTCGTATCGCAAAGCAAGGTGAACGTACTGAGTAATTGTCCCGCAGACGACAGGTGATTGTCGGTGACCAAGATGGTCCAACACCACGCAATTCGTGTCTTGTTCAACCTCCTTTATTACGTCCAGCCGAGGAAGAATGACATTTCACATTCCACGCGCTTTCTCATCGTCGCTTCGTGTTTGGTCTGAAGTTAAATTATAGAGTTGCGTTGGTTTCCTCGTCAAACCAATAGCTGTGCAACAGGCTGCGAATTATCACTGCGTCATTTGGCTACCTGTGGAACTCACTTTGTGAATGTCGAAAACTATACCTTTTGACAGTGACTTTACCGTAATAGATAAAGAATTGTGTGTACCATGTTTCGTGGCTAAGAGCAAGGAATTTAATACTAAAATGCCAGACATTTTCATTTTCCAAACGTAGTCATTTTCATATACGCAATATAGTTAAATTCCTTGTTATAATTAATTAATTAATTATAAGTGAATCACAAACTTTACTACAGTTTATAACAAAGTTCCAAACTGAACGTTCTAGTTTACGTATTCTAGCAGTCATAGGACAATCTAAATCAGTTTTCCAAAATAGCTTCAGCTTACAATTTCACATTTAAATTCATTTTATTACATACCATTCACAAAAAATAAAACGTATTAACAGCAAAATGAGGGGGAACACAAAAATAAATTATATTTTCTTTTCAATTTGAGACATTTTCCAATAACGTGAGAGCACCGCCACAAAGTAATGAATGAAACTGACTTGGCTGACTTAACTGAATTTTTTTATTTTTCAAAACTTCATGGATTCATTTTATCTTCAAACTCTACAAATAGGTAATACATGAAATAGGTAAGACTACAAAATAAGTGTTAGCTTCTGGCGTTCATTTTGAAACCATAGCCATGCTAATCTATGGGCCAGAACTGATTTCAGAAGCTTAATTAAAATGTGTTCGCTTAATTGTTTGATGTCTTATCCACCACAAAATCGAGCTTGGACATTAAACATAATACAATATTAATATCGTATTAATTTAAAGGTAATTATAAAAATACTTTATGTACCATGGAATCCATCATCATTAATTATCCTTTGTTTTAGTAATATCATAAAAATATAATTAGGGATAATGTTACTGTGACTGTGATATGTAATGAAAATACTGGCAATTTCAAGCGAAATGTTATTATTACTCGCATTATTTCGATTTTATCATAAGGGTTCATTTAGAATTGAACGGTATCCGGTAGAAGGTAATAATGTAGACCAGTTTTGGGTGAAATATTATATTGAGCATTACACTTTGAACATTTTATCATCTCCTATAGTCCACGAAGACATGCGATTTGCTTTATATTGCAGAGTTTTATTGCCAAACCAAACATTTGCTAATTAACAAGGATAAAAGAAATAATATCAATGCATTTATCTGCAACTTGAATCCCTAAACCAATTAAATTATTTTAATTTCAGAAAAGTTATTTGAATAAGTAATAAAAGTTTGGAATGAAGGGATGCTGGAATGGACGAAGTACAGGGTTCATAAAACCCAGACTAGAAATAAAAACCACTGACTAAATAATTAAGACAGTGATTAAATATTTTAGAACAAGTCAATTCGCAACCACGCGAGTAAGCGTATACTACAAAGTATCGAAGTATCCGTTCCGTTCCAGATTTGTCAGTCACATTTTGCTTTTAGACACTACTAATGGGGGATCTCCAGCCATAGTATGATTTCAGTGCTTTGAAGAGGAAAATAGCACCACTTTTTGCGAAAAAATGGGAGTCTGTGAATTCTCATGATGGAAGACGTTCTTTCCTACAACTCTGCGACTGACGAAAACCAGGAAAAAGCAAATGTGTGATCAACCTCTTTTCTGTCAAATGACACTTTATTTTTTAGAATTCTATTTCTGCGAATAACTACTTGGACTTATTAATTATCACATTTTTGATGATGCGATGAAAATCTACCCTTGAACTTGGTGTCTTGTGCTTTATTTCCCGCGGTTTTTAGTCAGCGAGAGTCACGCATGCAGTAGCAAATTGTCTGCTAGTTATTACTGAAGATTTTAGAGTTCGGGACCTCGGAGTGACTTTCAGTTTTTCAGTATTATTCTTTTGTAAAGAACCAAGCCGCGCTCTCATCGAGAGACAAAAGATAAGATCTCACTTGGAGGGGGGAGTCATTCTCTTTTTTTTCAAATATCAAATAAATAATAATATATAATAATTCGATTGTACACAAGACACAACCTACATCAATGTCGTCAGAAATAGACTTATAGATTAACATGAATATACAACATTTAATTTCAAACATGTTGTAAAAAATAGAGTAAACATTGTGTAAAATAAAAGTGGTCCTTTTACGATTTTTAACTACGAAAGCATGTATTGTATATTGTGGCCATGTTTAATGGAGTAGAATTAGTAATTTTTTTGCATTATTGTGAAATGGTATATTTTTTAGCGTGTACTATTCTAGTCTATAATATATAGTCTTATGTTATCTTGCAGGTACTTAGCAAAAATATTCGTATCTACAGCACTGTCCGATTATCTTCAAAATTTTACTACCAGTAAAATTAACCAGTTTTAGATAAGAATTAGTGTCTCCAGTGACGATTTTTTATTCGTTATTTTGTGCGGTGGGGTCAAAATGCCAAGTAGTAGCTTCTTATACTTCTCAGCTACAAGCAAAACAATGTTTATTAATTGTTTTGAGCATTGGAGGCACATAACCCTTTATCTATAATTTGTGAAAATTTGAAGGGTCTTTAAAAATTCAATATTTTAAGTAAAATTACTATTTCGGAGTACAGCCCAGGGGGGCTATTCTAAATTTCCGTGTCGTCTCGTTTCACGTGATACGGGCTCACTGCACACTGGAGTGCTATCTATTTAACATGGCAGTGACGCCGTATCAATTGATACGAGACGACAAGGAAATTTAGAATCACCCTCCATGGCTATCCATTTGCTTGCATTTTAGGAAAATTTGTACTTCCGAAACGCACAATTCTGCGAGTATTATCGACCAAAATAATCTTCTATGTCACATAAATAAAATAAGTTATAGAGTAAACGGAAGCCATAATTCTAAATTATCGCAAAGAATTTCTCTAATCATTTGCCAACAACAAGATGATGTTTTTGACAATAATTCAGATCTTTGTGTCAACTTTCCCGATAACATTTTGTCGCTTAGATAAAACCAGTATCCATCTTGTGACAAGAAAGATAGCAAGTACGTGACAGAAGAAAGATAGAAGGCCATAACTTTGCAGGAATTCACAGACATACAGAAGTTATCAAAGATATTATGAACACTCTGTTGTTTTGTTTCATAATATCTTTGGTTAGGTTATACGTACCACGAAATATAGAGAAGTCGAAATAAAATTCAATCATACCAATCATGAATTTCAAGAGATTGTTCAGATATCTATAGGAGGATATTATACTTAGGTAGTATGTCATTAAGATAATTAAATATAGGCTTATGTCAATTACTTATTGGATAGTAATTTATTTTGTGAAACTCTATTGAATAATAACATGTGTAAAAGGATGAATTAATCGCAACAAGTATGACTGTAAGAACTGAGAGCATGTGATTGGCGCCTGGAAAGACTATGATTGCATCCTGTCTCGGACGCAGATTGAGGTACACAATGCCTAATGACAATTATTAGGAAATTATACACATGGGATGAAAGTAATCACTGTGATTATGTGGGTTAGAAAGAGATCAAATTGTGATAACGTACCGAACAAATCATTGTCGTGAGGCAAATATGGCTTCATAGAGTTCACTGCAATTCAGCTAAATTCAATCCAAGAGTAGTAATTATAAGAAGTATTTTTTTATATCGACAATACCTGCTACCAAGAAGTGTATTTTTATTTATTTGTTTGTTTGCTTTATGGTTGTTTTTGGTTGCAAGAGAAGTAGCAGCAGATATGTTTCTCATGCAATTTTGTGTGAGGTAGTTGTGCATCGTTTGACGCCATATTATTTGTCAAATTCCAGGAACAAATTTAGTAGAATCATACTCAGAACAACTGTCCCTAATTTTAGATGATTTTAAGTTTAACCCGTGCCAGTTTTGGAGATACTTTTCGATGTCTGCAAAACTATCTGATAACTATCTGATAGATAAGGATCAATCTCATGCCATGTATTCCTAACTATTTATCTTTTATTGCTACTCAATTTGCCAATTTTTGGCACTCTGCGAATAAATATCTTACATATTTTAAAATAGAAATTATCTGAAGTTGAATTGGAACCGTATTATATATGATAAATAGAAAAAAGTAATAGGTTAAGTAAACATTTGTATTATTGTTATATTAAATTTTGAGACACATCAGCCAAGAAAATTAATATAATAGTTAAGGGGTAAATTCTTGAGACTTTAAAAAATCTATAAAAACTAAATAAAGCGGAAATGAGACATTCAACATAATAAATACAAAATTGGCTCAAAATCGACTCTGAGGTAAAATATCAAGATATTTCACCTTTAAGCCGAGTAATTTAGGCACGAATATTGTAATTAATAATTGTAAGTTAGTGTATAGTCAGTACTGTCAGTACTATTTCTTAGGTCGACTCACTGCTATGTTTCATAATTTTTACATTTTAATAATTTTGGTAGCTCATAAGATATGAAGATATTTAGAAATTATATCCCAATAATTACCTGGCCTCCCAAGTCCTAAGCTTGTTATCAATTAATTTTAATTCCCAAATTTTTTGTTTTTCTTATAATAGGTATTATATTAAAATCTACAGAAGTACACATCTGAGGCACGGCGAGAGCGATATAATTTTGTGTTTGTTATTTTTTCAAACAGTCAATGAAATTCAAATCAATGATCATCAGCTGTTGAATATTTGAGGGCTATGATTTGAGTTGCAGCAAAGATTGGGTTGCAGTCGCCAGTAAGTTTTGTAGCGTTTACAAGGCAGCTCACGCTCTCTAGCACCATCTGCTCGAACCGTCACACATACAGCTGCCACCTATCGACCAACTCAGCAACTACATAACCACGCTGGTTCATCAAACCACCGCATCAGCACCAGGGCGTTGCAACTTTAGCGCTAATATTTAAAATATAATATGAACACGTTTTCTTGACAATAATTGCTTTTTCCTGCATCGCCCAAGGCACAGCGATCAACCAATCGATCTGAAATTTTGCACACCTAATGCCATACTAACGGCCACACATATAGTTTCTGAATATTCTTGTTCTGAACTAAATCCTCTAATTGGTTGCAAAGTAAAACAGACCGTGTGTCATATCAAATTTTGTATGGTCATTGAGAAAATCTTTTTATTAAAAATTTACTGATTTTTAGCCAGATCGATTAAAATTTAAGAGTTATTGATACTTTAAGCTTATTTTGTAACCTTTGTCAAACTTGTTTTATCGATAAAATTACTTTTTAAGGCAATAAACAGAGTGTTTTACTAGCAACAAAATAATAATTAAACAAGCATTCAAACAAAATAAGCATTCAAGGTGGGAGAAATGAATTAAATGCCACTTTCGGAAGTGTAACAGACTTTTAACGTACAAGAAGTGATTTTCTCATAAAATGTATCAGTGAATAAAATTTCACCATCTAAAATCTGGATATAAAAAAATGCTAATTGTAAACCAGTTAATTCAAACAAATTTTATAAGCAAAGAAAAGTGGATGAAGTTTTAATGAAATTTACGTTCGAGAGAAGTGTATCACTTCCGTTCTCCTTTTCAGAGATGCATATAGGTTATTTGGATTGCGTTGTAATTTTGACAGTTGTCTTGTGTATGAATGAACACATATGAATGTGATCTGATTACGAAATAATGATGTACATTATACCAATCTGATTATAAAATATAAAGAAGAGCTACTTTCACGATAGACAAATGTGCGGCAACTCAACTATTGTTCATTGTTTTTACATTCGCCGCCAAGCTTTCTTATGTCAACTGAGTATGTTTTTAAATTGTAAATCGCTCAATTGTTACGTGATTGTACAATTAATGATGTTTGTGGTTGACAAACCCCCGTGAACAAGCTTCAAACTGTAGCTCTATCTAAATCCTATTTTAAAATGCCCATCCCATCTTTGAGCAGAAATATATGTGAAGAGAACTACGAAGAAAATCGTATTTAGGTACCATAGATTATAGCTCACACCTGACATTAAAACATTGGATAAAATTAAAATCAATTTACCTATGTCTTTTTTAAAATTTGAACTAGAACCGTTTGACCGATCAACATCAAACTTTGCATGGTTATTGGGACCAATATTTTAGGTATTTGCCAATTTGCAGAGTAATCAGCTGTCGTTAAATTCAAAAGTTATTGTCATTTTAAGGACATTTTATTCTAAAATCTTTTAATATTATTAGCAAATTTATGCCAATAATTTCAATTATTTTATCAGTGCTATCTTGATGCTCCAGTTCCAAGGTCTGTAGAGCTGCTGATACTTTCAAACGCATATCAAATCGCATGCAACGCGAAGGCTCGCTTATCAACGCGGTACACAGAGCGTTTTCCTAGTATTTGTTATGGAATAAGGGCCATAGTCCTTCCCAATGATTTAACAAGTTCAATACCTTGTCCAACTAATACCAGTCCTGCTCAACATTTAATTATTAACATTTTTATGTCATCTTTTTGACATCACTTTCTCGTCACGGGCCACCACGTTCGATGCTCCTCTTGTTCTTCTTTTCTCGAAAACTCATCCACATTCGCAATAACAATGCACAATGACCCCTCAACTTTCATCTAATTGTGCTCTGAACAATGTGCATGGCGTGACATCTCGTGCCGCTGGACTCGTCTAGTGTGACAGAAGTTTATAAACCGATGTGGAAAGAGTTGATCTCTCACATCTCGCGCAACATGTGGATGAACGCGCTGCTTGTGGTTTGTCTCGTGGCTCTGGTTGCAGCCGAAGTGCAGATCAGGGAGGATGCGACTGGACCGCAAGGACAGAGGCCTCTTATGATCAGGAGGAGGAAGCAGGTGAGTCTTACTGTAGAGGCATCTTAGTTTGTACATTCGGAAGTAATTTCAAAGATAGACGATAATTTTCCGCCGTACGCGTGATGAATCAAGAAGTGGCCGAAGTGGCATAACATAATCATTTATTCATTTACCTGTACCATTTACCTGTACATTAACTAACTCCACAGAATTTCTACATTTCTACAGTTGAAATGTGAGGTCACCTACAAGAGTGAGACAAGGAGATCGCTTGGACTCACTTCTGATGGTGCGATCTAACATTCAGTTATTCAGATTTATTGAATGATCAATTTTAGTTGTGCCAAGTATAGTACCTAAGTGTATTGTTTTTTTTTATTATTCTGAACCAAGTTCTTATTACACTTTGTCGAAATATTTTTGCAGTGTATACCGTAATTTTAATTTGGCCACTAACCGATTAAAGTGCATTGAAAGCTTTATTATATACGATACATACAGCTTCCCTTATTTAAAAATACACATCAGCGGCGTCATGTAAAGGATAATACTTTATTTAACTTCTACATAAAAGTTATATGTAACTCTGCCAAATGACTGACGAAAAATGTCAATATAAAAATAACTAGCTAATAACTCGTATATTTTGTATATGAAATATTCAGACATCAGCAGAAACTGCTACCATGTATTAACCTACTGTGGGCTACGGATTTCTAAATGTATGTGCATGTTCGTGCAGGGATTTGGCGATGGAGTTGTGAGCGTCGCGATGGGCAAGGGAGTGCGCAGACGACGTCCCAACCCGACGCCGGTGGTTCAGCCGACGTCGCCCAACAACGCAACAATGGACAGAGACGGCAGATGTAAGTCACGTGACGTGGGATAAGTCACGTTAAATTAGACAAATTGACATTACAATTTGAAATGAAATTATACGAGCAAACGTGTTATTTTAAAAACATATTTCTTAAATATAAGACAATTATTTTCATTTGAAATGTAGGTACAGATAATTTATACTCACAATTTCCATCAGAGATCACTCATTGTTGACACCATCTTGATGGCACCAATCAGAACATAATTCTATATTTTTTGGCGTTATTTGATAGGCATGGGCAATTTAGGTTCCGGAGAAATATTTAATATGAGAGTCACTATTTTATAAAGAAACCACATCGTTTTACCTCCATTTATAAGTTAAATCTGACTCGTCAACGTGTCAACATAATGTCCGCTCTGAGAGGAAAGTTCATTTTTCACATTCTGATATAAAACAAAAAGATTTTCGTGCAACTATCCGTCAATTTTGTCCAACTTTGTGAGTTTTTGACTGGAAAATTGATTTTAATGTTTAAAAAACATCTCGATCTGTGTCTCTCATCTCCTTGTGAACAGAGAAATCATTGTGTTCTGTTTCCGCAGTTCTGTCGCTGTTCACTGTGGTGCAGTTCCAGAACCAGGGATGTGCGGCTGCGTCCGGTGACAACGGAACATGTCTCACAGCGATAGAGTGCATGAACAGAGGTGGCACTGCTAGCGGACCCTGCGCTAATGCTTACGGCGTCTGCTGCGTCTGTAAGTGGACTCTTTTTCAGAGGCGATATGTATGACACTTTGTAAAACTGGCGTAAAGAAGGGGTAGATTATTTATATTTTTTTAAATTTTATTGTGTAAAGGTTCCTTTATGAGAAGTTTAATCAAACTTATTAGTCTCAATTAAAAGGATCTGGTAGAACTATCTGTTAGAACTATCAAGAACTTTGGAAATAAGTAGAAAACCCGACCCTAAAGGTGGATTTCCATGCTCCGTCACTGTCCGTCACCGTCCGACAGAATGCGATCACGTGACCCGTCTCGACCAATCCGTCGCCGTCCGAGATTTTTGGGGATAGCTCTGATTGGTCGAGACGGGTCACGTGATCGCATTCTGTCGTTTTCGTCGGACGGTGACGGAGCATGGAAAGGCACCTTCAGACACATAAAATGTTCTATTTCATTCCTAAATTGAATATATTTTTATTGGATTATGAAATAATTCTAAAATGCAAAGTATACAAATAATAATTATCTTCGACGAGGATGATTTTACATACTCTTGTTATGTTCCAGTTATAGCAACATGCGGTCAAACTATCCGAGAAAACTGCACATATTTCGTGAACAACGGATTTCCAAGTCACTTTGACGGCACTGGTTCTTGTCAGCTGACAATAAACAAAGCTCATCCAAACGTTTGTCAATACAGGTATATTACAAGAAAGTTGTACAAAGTTCATTGAGTAAGTCTTTGTTCGGAAATGAATTGACTGACCACCTTGATTCCAGACTTGATTTCGATCAATTCAACATCGGTGGACCCGAACAGATCAACAATGTGTGCAACAATGACCAGTTTATTGTATCTGGAGGCAGCCAAGTTCCAGCGATTTGTGGCATTAACACGGGAAATCATAGTAAGTCCAACTCCTGCCATAGAACTTACATGAAGAGAGGAATCTATTTCCTTTTTAGAGTACTTCATTCTATAAGAGGAAATTGAAAGCACTCTGCAGAAAATTGGATTTGAACGAACCGTGAGCCTAACAACAGCAGAAAAGCACAATGATTTCCATTTTCCAAGCGAAGTGATTTTTTATTTATAGTGTGATGGGGCCAATTTGTTTGCGGGTAAATTTATAAGACTTGCTCACCCAATTGTACACAGTTGCTAGAACTCATTACCAAAAATTATTGTAGTTATTGTATTGTGATTGCTTTATTGAATTGCTATTTTTTTAGTCAAATCGAATACATTTGTCCCCAAACACGACTCGTACAGGGGATTTTTGTGACGTTTAGGGGATACAGGGGAAATTGGATTTTTTTCGTCGATTCAACAACAGCAGAAAAGCAGAAAAGCACAATGATTATCAAGCGAAGAAAATCATATTTTTATAGATAATTTAAATGAGGCTACGAAGATATTTAGGAAATATTGTCTGAAATGTTTACCTTCAAAAGCACCCTCTTCATTTGTTAACTTTTTATGATAAAAATGTGATTTCTTTTCTTTTCTTTTTAGAAAATGGTAAGGGATGGGGGGGAGGGGGTGTCTATAAAATTTGATGATTATAATCGATTTTCTATACGACAACGTTTTTCCGGATCAAAATATACGAGTTTGTTGATGACGATGACGATGACGATGACGATGACGATGACGATGACGATGACGATGATGATATCAGGGAGTTGATGATGTTTCTTTTGCTTCAGTGTACATCGACGCTGGAATTGGCATCACGAGTCCAGTAATATTGACATTTGTGACAAGCGGCCCGCAATTCAATCGTAATTGGAAGGTGAAAGTGTGTCAAATACCCTGCGAGAGCGTCGACAAAGGTACAGCCATGTTGTCACGACATACGAGAACTCTTTCATCAGACCGAGTGCTCTCCCATTGATTGAGTGGAGGATTCCACAAAGCTTTGATCTCAAATTCACTTTCACATCGATTCATAACCAGGATAATATCACTGATGTTGAGTAGCTATATTTTTTTCGCTTTATCGAGTGAAATTGTCGTTTTGTGAAATGTTCAACTCATGTCACTTATTTCTACGGTTGATTGTTGGACATTTCCCCATATAATTTAATTGGGTAATCATTTTTTTGTTCAGTTCATCGAACTCTTTAATGAAAAAAACAATCAATCTGTCATGCGATCAAAACGGTTTTAGCAATCAGATTTCCGATAAAATATTGAATGATATGAATTTACACACACAAACCAACCACATTTATTTTCCACTCTGTCATACTTCTGAATTGTGTGTTTTAAGGCCGAGATAAACCAATTCCAGTTAACTTTTATTATCATTAAATTAAAGGCCGTTATTTTCAAACCCCTGTTAAATTAAAATTAAAACCCCTGTTAAATTAAAATTAAAACGTGTAATGGGACTAGGTATATTGCCATTGCAAAAATCGATGGCATTCTTAAGGGCCAGGTTTTCAGTGCACTGCTAAGTTTTAAACAGTTGATTAGGAATTGTCATGGCAACAACCATTAACCAATGACATTTCTTGAATAACCACTTAAACTTAACTAATAGCATTGAAACATCGGCCTTAAGTAACTGTTTAATTTAGCAATTGATTTCACAGAGATTGAAAAACCAGCCGAAATGCACATAATTTTAATGAATCCTATTGTTGGCTGTGGTTAAATAGCGATTGTTAAATTTATCTTGAGTTAGTCCTACCTTGCCTTTAACATAATGATACACCAGCTAACGCAATGGATGCTGAATTTGATGAAAAGATTATGAATGTGTGATTCTAGCTGAAGAAGGCTGTCTGCAGTACTTTAAAGGCGTCTCTGGACAAATAAAATCCTTCAACTATGATCCAGTGGCAGGATTGCAGCTGTCAAACCAAGATTACAGCATCTGCATCCGAACTGAGAGAAACTTCTGCGGGATTCAGTACACCTCTTGTAACAACGCCGGTAATGATGGTAAAAGTACAAACATGGTAACATGGTGGTACGACTTAACACTATATACGGTCCATATCTCAAGAAGCTGGTAGTCAAAATGCAAACAGAATAACAATGCTTTAGTAAAGTTCTTGAGAGATGGACTGTATCTCTTTGTATACACGGGGTTTCTATACTATATCTAGATCATGAAGGAAGTCAGTTAGAGTGGACCTAGAAGCGTCCCTAATAATTTTCTTACAAAAGTCATTGCACTATTTTGAAGACAAGATCACAGTTTTATGCCTTGATCACCGCTTGGAATAACAGAGATAGAGTCAAAACTCAAAATACACTTATATCCTGTAGGGAAAATGCAGATTTGATATTAGAAATAGAATATAATGCACTTCTAAGCTACTGGCAACAAACAGTATCTCCTCAATACTTTCTTTGTAAAAAATCATTTTGGGAATGGACGACAACTTCCAAAACTTTCTTGCATTCTCTGCTTTCTTACAACAAATTTGTAAATAATCGAATTGTATATATTTTAAACACTTATATTTAAAAAAAAACTATACTTCAATCTCCCACACTGTGAATAATAAGTACAATCTCTATCTGCAAAACATCATGAAAAATGACATATTTCTCGGTGTTATTCAATAAAATGACTAATTCTGTGAACAATGTGTCAGCCAACAACCGCAGCACCTTCACGATGACCGGCAGCACTCAGGGCCTGGGATTGATCAACTCGCAAGTGGGAACTGGCGGTGCCAATCCCTGCAACACTGACTGGCTCATGATCCCGTGTGCATCCAATGTGGGACGAGTCAGCACTGGGACCAATCAGTGCATCGACAGGATCTGCGGAGGAACATTCAGCAGCGAGGTGTCCACAGTGCCGTCCGCAGTGTTCAGTGAGTAGCTTCTGTCCATCCACCCTACACATCGCTTGAGACCCTAAAACACCGATAGCATTCTCAACAGTGCCGTCCGCAGTGTTCAGTGAGTAGCTTCTGTCCATCCACCCTACACATCGCTTGAGACCCTAAAACACCGATAGCATTCTCAACAGTGCCGTCCGCAGTGTTCAGTGAGTAGCTTCTGTCCATCCACCCTACACATCGCTTGAGACCCTAAAACACCGATAGCATTCTCAACAGTGCCGTCCGCAGTGTTCAGTGAGTAGCTTCTGTCCATCCACCCTACACATCGCTTGAGACCCTAAAACACCGATAGCATTCTCAACAGTGCCGTCCGCAGTGTTCAGTGAGTAGCTTCTGTCCATCCACCCTACACATCGCTTGAGACCCTAAAACACCGATAGCATTCTCATCCGACGTAAACAGTAAATAAATAATAATCAATCATTATTTTTATTGTTTCCTTATTTTATTTGATACAATTTCGGTCTTTCTTTATCTTTCTTTCACAACTGTATTCAAAAAACGATAAAATTATCAAAAATTGCGTGTCCACAACCAAAATAAACAAGACAGAGGTATTTTTCCTTTGCAAATATCAGGTTTTTGTCCATCCCTCTCTCTCGGACAAGGGGTATTCAAAATATCGTACCGGACAGCTAAATGTGAAACGCAATGTAGCCCAGGGTGATGCAAAGTGTCGAATTGTAAAGTTTTCAACTCTCTTTATAAATCTAAAATATAACAGTGATATTCTCTTCAACATGACATTTCATTTTATCAAAATCTCATTTTCAATTACTATTCTCGGATCATAGCCGGATGCTCGGATCAGATGCTCAGATGTATCGCATTAAGCATATTTTATGAATTAATTCGACTAACTTCTGATTAAATTTCTCACTTTGAGCGAAATACTATATTTCGAGTGTGCAAACTTTGCTAACTTTCCACAGAGTTAACCTGAAGAGCAATTTAATATTGTTGTAAAATCCGCAGCACCATTTCATAAGTTCTAATAGGATTATTGAATGACAGTCATTTCGTTTGTAAGCTAAGTAGGCAAATGGAAGCCGATTTGCATTTTTATATTTCAAATGAACATTGATTTCCCATGACAAAGAACATTTGAACTGCTATTAAATATTTTACATTTTAACGCATACTACCAAACTTCAGTACAAAATCAATAAATGTAAACCGCAATACTATTATTCTAGAAAGGACAAAAGTAAAAAAAATTGAAATTAATGTATAGCTAAGTTCGCATCTTGGTAGAAAAACACACATATTCTGAAATATAGGTCTAACATACCACAGTGAGAATTCAATATTTTGATGTAAAACAAAATACAATTACGAACGAAGCTTTGTTCTTTGATGTGCTTTGCCCAACCTCCCTACTTATCATCGTAAAATGAAATGGTGGAACTTGAAAACAGTACAAATTACACGATACCTACTCAAAGGCTCTTATTTAAAAATAAATTATCCACGCTGATCTTTTCCCCCAAAGCTCCTTTAATTTCCAATGTTATTCCGCAAATCTCCAACCCTCTTCCCACTCACTCTTCCTTCTACTTGAATAATCCTCTCGCACGCTTCATTATCTTTTAATTTAAATCCTACTTCAATAAACGTGCGTATTTTCAGGTACTGTGCGGCCCTTTCGACTCGTCTACCACACTAACAACGTGGAGCAACCCAACGGAGATTTCGGCAATCGTGGTTTCTGCCTCGACTACGTACAACAACCTTGTACAAACTTCATGAACTAACGTGCTCAAAACTTTCACATTTGGGAGATGTTTTCGACAGAGTGCCGTATGTAGCAAGATAGTTGGAATATGAATTCATAATTTCGAGCTTAATCTTGTCGGCAGTGTTATGTTAGCGCTATTATGTTTCGAGCAGGAGTTAGTATTGCGTGTAATCACGCTGTGAGGTGGGACCGCGATGAACTTTGTATTGAGTTTGCTTCTAATGAAGTTGGCTTATACCTTGACTGCGTTCAAGGAACTCTGTGTTGGAAACTTGTGTTACCACTTCAAGGAAAATTCAATTTATTTGCCAGGCTGATCTGTCAGTTACCTCATTCGGTGGCAAATTTGTTAAAGTTGTTTTTGTTACGTAAATAGTATTTTTAATATTTTTGAAACTTATTTAATTTATTTAAAAATAAAGCATATTATAATTGAACAATGTTAATTTAAATCGTAAATGCTCCTGACCAATCCAAAAACTAAAAGAATAGGTATTCGAGGCACTAAAAAAAGATTGTAATATTGTACCTGTAGGTGATTTAAAAGTTTTATTTCTGTGAAATATTTGAACACACTCTTAAAACAGTAATCACACCAAGGTGAAGAGACATGACATGATTTCATCGAATTAGAACACAACACTTATGACCTGTGCAGTGCAAATGGAATGAATTCACACTTGTAATTTAACATATCTGGCAAAATCACAACATGGATTCGACACGAATAAGTATAATTCGGATATATAACAAACAAGGTTGCATAATGCAATCTTGAAGGAACAAATTACAAATTGATTGTGCTTAACACATTTCTCGTGAATAAAGTTTCTTTTTCAAGAAGTTTCTGTAAAGTAGGTGTTTCTGTAATGCGGTACGCTCCAAAAGACGAATTATCTGTTAGCAAGTCGTTCACCCCACTTAATTATATGCCCCTTATTTACTTATCAAATTGATGATGCTGAGCGATTCAAACGTATTCTAGATTTCTTATAAAAATATTAGATACCTTGGATAAACCCGTATCAAGACGAAATTTAGCGTTGCTTCATTCTTAAGTCGATATCCCCCCACCCCTCCCCCGCCACTAATTAATAGAAGATCAACCATGGCTATCAAGTTTATAACTATTGCGCGTATAGTATCTGTAGTATTATCCAACTTATAATCTATAGTGTGTCAGCATCTGACATTCTCTAAACATATAGTACTTTCCAGTAATTAACACTTACTCTTTCTCATATAGAATCAAGCATCATTAATATTTAACACAATTATGAATTAATATTATCTGCAAAGCGCCACCTTGTAAAATATACATGCATTTGGTTTTAGCATTATATTAATGCTATTCCTGTATCTAGTTAGTGTTCTGCACAACATTACACACTTCTATCGAGCAATCAAGTAATAAAAACAGAGCTGTGATTCTTAGCGCCAGTCCAATGAACATGAAGTGCAGTAAAGTATACTTTACAACAAGGAAAGTCACAAACAATGTCAATTTACACACTTAACGGAAAACGAACTTCCCAAATGATGTCATGAATGTAAAGTTGTTTTTCTCTCATGTGCTGTCAGTATTCAATAATATCCCCCAATATTGATGACAACAATGTAAACCTACTTCATTGTTCAACGTTGATTGCAGATAAATCTCTTGTTGTTTATTGTTTAGGTCCATGGGACTTCATGAAGTACGTAAGCAAGTCAATGGGCAGAGGGAAAATGATCGTTGAATTCTTTTCAGCAGAAATGGTGTTGAGTGTCTGTTGAGAGAAACGACAAAAGTTGTCACATGGATAGTTCAGACAATCTTATTTGAAATTAAAAGTGAATTATACTATCTCGAGTTAGGTTAGATCCAGAAAATCACAATGATAATCATGGATAATAGATTTTAAAGAAACTACTTCTATGCAACGATGTGATGAAGTAATGTCATCTACAATATAAAATATAGAGATCAATTCAAATAGGAACTGACGTAACATTAATATTATTTGGAAAAAAAACAATTTGGATCTCGCCGAGTTCAACATTAAAGACCTGGCGTGTCCGCTAAGTTTTACCTGCAAATAGCGGAGCTGAAGAGCGGCAGGGGAGTCACCAATGACGTCAGACGCTTCCCGCAGAGCCCGCGAAGCCTTGTGTTCACCCTCGGCAGCAATCACCTGTGAGAGCCCACCTTTAAGTTACCTTCCCCATCCAATAGTCACACTTTCTGTTGTCAAGCAAACTAAAGGTCCGAAAATATGTGTTGAACTAGGTTAGTGAGGGTGGAACTGCATTTCAAGATTAATGTTTGCCAAGAATTGGCAAAGTCTTTCGAGATTTTCACGAATATTATAATTTGTATCCCCGAAAAAGTGTAGTGTTTCTGAAACAAAATGTCAACTTTCTTTTACGAATCGTCCATCAATATCGTCATTGATATTTAGCAGGCAGTGGCTAAGGCGAGGGCTAAGGGCTGTTTCAATCATCTATATTTCACGAGCCACCTTTGAAAGCGCTACTGATCTCGAACAAATAACATTTTCTTTGATGAAGCTTTCGTTAGACTTCATGAACAATGCTTACCAGATTCTCTTTGACATTTTGAGGGGAACGAATTTCTGTAAGGTTTTACTCAAGGTTAGTTTGAGCGTCGTTAACATTTGAGTAAGAGTCGCCGTGGGAACTCAAAACTACAGTTCTCAATATAACCCTACGTATATACAGACCAAAACAAAGAAACAAAAACATTAATATTGACCATGTTCAGAAATGATTCAAAGGCATCAAAATGTGATGTCAATGCACTGGCAATTTTATAAGATTACGGGTAGTACCTACCTTAAGGTATTGGTTATTTAATATTCGTATGACGTTTTGTCACTAGTTATAATGTTATAAACATTTCTAACAAAAAATGTGGTTGAACTATAGAGGCGAATTTTAGGGCAAATGTTTGAACAAACATTTGCTAAACATTGTTAAAAAATTACGACTCGTATATGAAATCTATCAATTTCTATTTTCTATCAAAAAGTAATTGCAGAAAGAAAGGACATTGAAATACATCTTGATGGACTATTTTATAGAAATCATCACAACTGAGCAATGATCTGGGAATTACCTTGGCGCGTGCCTCTCGTGCAGCCTCAGCCTCAGCAGCCATTGCACGTTGCAGTTGCACTGGCAGGCGGCAATCCTTACTGAGGAGTTCAAACAAGGCTTTTAGTATCATATCATTAACATAGTCGTAGTCATTGTCAATGTCACAATCTTAACATTCATTTGTAACTTTTTATCTCAAACGGTAAGTCTATATTGTCGTTACAAGAATCGTTATAAAATTATCTAATGAAAGTTTTCATATTTATTTTCACCATCACCATCACCATCGTCATCGTCATCGTCATCGTCATCGTCATCGTCATCGTCATATTCATCAGCATCAGCATCTACATTTTGAAAATTGTCATTTTCATAATCTCATCGTCACCTCATTTTATTGTCAAATTACCGAATTTTAATAATATTCGTACATATCACGAATTTAAATCTGATTTTGTACCGTCATTCTAAAAGCTACTTTCCAGAGAGACTTGACAGTTCACAAGACATTTTGCTTCTAAAGAAAACAATCTGGTGATGCGGAAGATCGTTGGAAAGCCGCAACATCTACGTCGCCTCATGACGTAGATGACTTTGATTTCAAGAGAGTTGACGTGGAATATCGACTTACATCTCCACTCGCTCGACTTTGATTCCCCAAGCCTCGGTGGCCTCATCCAAGACAGACTAGAAGGAAGAAAACTGAGTCAGTAGAGAGTAGTGGAAGTGTCTCCTTTCGGCTCGTCATTGTTGTAGTCATGTTATGACCCAAGTTTTTATGTTTATATTATATTTACATTTGAAAATTATAAATCCTACATCTGTCACCATTTGTAAAATTTACAAAAGTTAATTACTGTGAAGCAAAGGAAAAGTGGAAAAAGTGCATAGTTTTTAACCGTTTTTGACGTAGGTTGAGAAGTTATTATTAATCGTTTGTTCAATCAATTTTAAATTTAGAATGTTCATTTGAACCAACATTTTATTTTAGTGGTAAAAACAACTTCAAGTGTTAGACATATTGGCGAAGTAACACAAATTTAACGTCTTTAGTTGTTGCCAGACTTATTGAACGTCCTTTATTCAACAGTCCCGTTCCGTCCTGTAGACCTTTATTTTATTTTTATTTTTATTTGTTGAGACCATTAATTTGAAACACAATATGTCCACGTTGTTTCATTGATAAAGTGTTATGCAATGCACCTTGATCACCTGTAAACAATTTTGTTTGTCTTTAATGTTGTTCTTCAAGGTATACAGAACAGCAATTCTCACGAAGCATTTTAATTAGCCTGAAACACAATGGTGTACTTGATAGCTTTACATACTTAGTGAGTAAAATATATCTGTGTGTCAGACATAAAATAAGTTCAAGTTAATAATATCATGGAGTTATAAATAGAACCATTAACCCCATAATGTGATGAAAATGATTGTTTACGACGTTCATAAAACTTCTTCAGACAATATCTGAAGTGGTACGACAAAACAAATATTGAACGCTGTTCTTTATTCATGTCACTTGGAATTTTGACTTGATATATGGATGTGACCTGCACTAAAATTTGATTAGAAGATTTGAGGGGGTTGAGTTTCGTAACTAATGCTTTTAAATATATTAAACTTTCATCTACGATGAAAGACAAGGCTTTGAACACGTTCAGCAAAATGTTGACGAATGCAGCTAATCGATGCATCGACTGTCAATACATTATTTATAGGACATGCAATTGAGACATGCAATGTAATGGAGACATTGCATTGCACAAATAAATAATGTGCGGCGCCACGATAAGGAAGAGTATGCACGACGTCGACGTCGACGTCGTTGTCGAGTGTTGGTTGACGTCGCGACGCCCGTCTTGGGGGAGGCGATGAACGAACCCAATATCTCGATGTAATCGCAAAAAACAGATGTGCCTCATTGATTTGACAAAATGATAACCGTGTAGTCCCCCGACGGAAGAAATTCAGTCGCTACTTTTAAAAGGGTGAGAAAGAGCTTTCAAAAGACATACCCGCAAAAGTTATCAAATATTTTTGAAAGCACAGTTCTTATCGTATAGAATTCCAAAGAAGATATTGAATGAAGCGAATTTTCACGCTGAAGCTCGAATTAGCTCAAAGAAATTGTTTGACTTTGGTAAATTCATTAAAACTTTTATATTAATACGATATATCAGTTGTTGGGAAACAAACACACTATTTTTGTTGTCAATTCCCGGATTTTGCCCTACAGAAGTAATTATATCAGATTAATTTGAAAATTAAGGGGGGATGCCCAAGTAGAGGTCTCCGATAGATATCTGAATTAATATGCTTATTTAATAGATAAATGTCCTTGTGCACCATATAAAAACCAGAAAAAGTGGGGTAGCCGAACTAATTTCCAAAATATATCACCTTATAAATTTGAGTTAGCCCTATCTTTAACATGGCAAGTCGAAAAAACACAGTAATTTTCCTAGTCAATATTAGATTTAAACTATTTTCTGCCGATAGATTTTTCCAAAAAACTAATATTATGTGTATTGGACATAAAGGTATTTATTAAGATTTTTAAATATACACCTAGCCGTACGTTTTTAAAAGTTAGACGCCAAATTCTAAATAATTTTCCTATACCTCCTGTGTTAAAATTTTCTCAGATTCTGAAAACATCATATTGAAAACTCAATATAAGTCGAGAGTTGCAAGTTACAAGACATTTTGATGAAACTTTTACATAACAATATAGTTGAAATGTTGAAAAAATTAATAAAAATTGTAGATTTCAACAAACAATATTTACGGAAAATCTACTTGGGCATCCCTCCTTAAGATAAAATTTTAAAAATTATGGAGAAGTGTAAACTAAACTATTTTTTAATTGTGGATCGAGTTGATGGTACAATTAATTTACGCGTAAGGAAATATCTAACAAAATAACACATTTAACTGCAAATAGTTTGACAGTTTTAACGATGCATTATGCAAGCAGACTGCATAATTATCGTCATAACAATACTTAGTTTAGTATTGTTATTGTTGTTATTAGTTACATATGAAAAAAAATATCGAGTTAATATGTCAATGTATTTATATCAAAATATAAATTTTAAGTTTTGCATACCTACATTGAAATTTACAATTTTGGAAAGTTGTATCCTAGTTGCCATAATTTTTTTTCATTGGAAAGCGGTCTTGTGGATGTATAAAAATTAAAGAATTTCCCTCCTCAAATCTTATTAAATAAATAAAAATTCCAGAATTTCATCTCTATTTAATCACACCCATACTACCACAGTTGCATGTAAACTGCAGATTATTACCTGCATGGTCGAGGAGATGGTGTCCCGATCGCTCAGAATCTCATGCAGCGGCCGCGTTCCGAGCGTATTGCGCAGCGTAGTCTGCGCCAACAGACGCGTAGAGTGGTGAGCGTTCTCCACGTTGGCAACGCTGATGGTGGCGTTCGACACGCGGTAGTAGACGACAGCGTCGACAGACACCGTCACACTGTCCTTCGTCAGTACCTACACGTCACAACATCAAGCACATGTCACACTGTCCTTCGTCAGTACCTACACGTCACAACATCAAGCACATGTCACACTGTCCTTCGTCAGTACCTTCACGTCACAACATCAAGCACATGTCACACTGTCCTTCGTCAGTACCTACACGTCACAACATCAAGCACATGTCACACTGTCCTTCGTCAGTACCTACACGTCACAGCATCAAGCACATGTCACACTGTCCTTCGTCAGTACCTACACGTCACAACATCAAGCACATGTCACACTGTCCTTCGTCAGTACCTACACATCACAACATCAAGCACATGTCACACTGTCCTTCGTCAGTACCTACACGTCACAACATCAAGCACATGTCACACTGTCCTTCGTCAGTACCTACACGTCACAACATCAAGCACATGTCACACTGTCCTTCGTCAGTACCTACACGTCACAACATCAAGCACATGTCACACTGTCCTTCGTCAGTACCTACACGTCACAACATCAAGCACATGTCACACTGTCCTTCGTCAGTACCTACACGTCACAACATCAAGCACATGTCACACTGTCCTTCGTCAGTACCTACACGTCACAACATCAAGCACATGTCACACTGTCCTTCGTCAGTACCTACACGTCACAACATCAAGCACATGTCACACTGTCCTTCGTCAGTACCTACACGTCACAACATCAAGCACATGTCACACTGTCCTTCGTCAGTACCTACACGTCACAACATCAAGCACATGTCACACTGTCCTTCGTCAGTACCTACACGTCACAACATCAAACACATGTCACACTGTCCTTCGTCAGTACCTACACGTCACAACATCAAGCACATGTCACACTGTCCTTCGTCAGTACCTACACGTCACAACATCAAGCACATGTCACACTGTCCTTCGTCAGTACCTACACGTCACAACATCAAGCACATGTCACACTGTCCTTCGTCAGTACCTACACGTCACAACATCAAGCACATGTCACACTGTCCTTCATGTATCTACACGTCACAACATCAAGCACATGTCACACTGTCCTTCGTCAGTACCTACACGTCACAACATCAAGCACATGTCACACTGTCCTTCGTCAGTACCTACACGTCACAACATCAAGCACATGTCACACTGTCCTTCATGTATCTACACGTCACAACATCAAGCACATGTCACACTGTCCTTCGTCAGTACCTACACGTCACAACATCAAGCACATGTCACACTGTCCTTCGTCAGTACCTACACGTCACAACATCAAGCACATGTCACACTGTCCTTCGTCAGTACCTACACGTCACAACATCAAGCACATGTCACACTGTCCTTCGTCAGTACCTACACGTCACAACATCAAGCACATGTCACACTGTCCTTCGTCAGTACCTACACGTCACAACATCAAGCACATGTCACACTGTCCTTCGTCAGTACCTACACGTCACAACATCAAGCACATGTCACACTATCCTTCGTCAGTACCTACACGTCACAACATCAAACATGATAGGCTGCAAACACACGGGGCGTTTTTTTCATGCCCAGACGTGGCATGCAAAAAACCGCAACGTTTTTCTTGGTCGAACACAATGGGCATGAAAAAACATGCGACGTTTTTCTTGGTCGAACACACGGGGCATGCAAGACGCGACAGCAAGCAGCTGTCAAGGTCATGCTATGTCAGCTGTACAAAAACGTCGCGTGAAATAACCGGCCGTGTGTTTGCTCTCTTTTGAATCAATGTGTTTCAAATAAACGCGCATGGTAAAAAAAAAACGCGTGAAAAAACCGCCTCGTGTGTTTGCTCCCATTGAGTAGGTAGACTCAATTCATAGCTTGCACGAACTTCTTTTGTTTTATATCAGCAATGCTAATGAATTGTCCACCCATTACGTTGGCACGTTGACGGGTCAAATTTATAACTTTATTGAGGTAAATCGATGTATTTTTGTAATGTGAGTGATTTCTCTTCGTACTAAAGTAATCTCCGGAGCCTATACAATTTCCCAGGTACTCATTAACTATAAAATATCGTCAAAAAAGCAGAGAATCACAGCTATTCTGCGTGCCATTAAGATGGCGACGGCAACAATGAGATGACATCACATGCAACCTATGAATTCTACCACGGCCTCCTTTATAAGTTCCGTTTCCCTTCACGTTTCCCGGCCTGTCCACCAACTGAAAATCAGAGGTTCCACGTTTCGCTAGTTCACACCCTACGCCTACCTTATGAAAATAGTACATGACCAACTGAAGACAACATAGTGTGCAGTGGTTGCTTTTGTCTTTGAAAGAGCTGTCAGTTTAAGAAAATGCAATTAGTAAGCCAATATTGTTCATGAATTCAACATTAAATATGATTTTAATGCTTTATAAGTAATATTTTAAGCAATTATTAATATATTAGTTCTTGAAATATAACCTCAGCACCAGTTTCGTCAACATATTGAATGTGACATATACGAAATTTATTGTGAGGTTAAAAAATGTACGTAAAATCACCTAACTTACATAAAACGCTACATAAAACGCTAGGAATGCGATCTTTTGCAGTATTCCTACACCGATAGGTGCAAAATTAAAATCAAAACGTTGAAAAAACGGTTGTAAGAAGTTCAAAAAGCAAAGTATTTTTTTTTAAATAATAAAATAAACAATAAAAATACAAGAAATTCTTGTTAAAAATTAAATTAAATTTAAACCTTAGATACTAAATAGACTCCATCTGTATCTCAAGTAGCCAATTGCGCTTTCGTCATACCTCATCCGTAAACCAAATTAATTTTATCTCAAGATATACCTACAGTGTGGGTGATCACAATTCAGGATGAATTTTCGGGTGTGACGGGAGACATAATTATTTTAAAATCGCTTTGCTAAAGAGAGGGAGTTCGGAGACGCAGCCCCATAAGTGAATTTGGTTCAAATATTATTCATTTTGCAAATCGAAGTGTATTCACCTTTTTTGTGAAATAAACATTTAATTTATCAATATACATCCGCAAAGTAACACGGTCACACAGAGTAAGTTGTGTAACAGTACCTCGTGCTGATATATTATGGCGATTTGGTAAGCAACTTCTGAATGTGACTATCCACTTCTAATAGTTGTCATAGAAATTGATAGGTCTTTCTTTATGGGGGGACAATTATTTAAATTTAAAAAAATTAAGTATTTTACATATTAGAAGTAGGTAATATGAGATAAGTTTTTGCATAAATAAGGTTTCAGGTAATTTATATTTTCTTCTCTTTGAACTTTTAAAGTTAAATGATCGTTCCATTAAAATAAAATAATTTTGATTGTGTTTACATTATAATTACCTGAGCTACTTTCTAGATGAAGCTCTGAATTTGGGGGGTGGGGGGGGGGGGGGGGGGGGAAACTCCCACCCCTCATAAATACGCATTTGCGTGTGACTTTGAAATATGGAAACTAAACAGTTCTCCGACATATTTCCCCATTTCGCAAATTACAAAAGCTACTTGATCTAAAAAGCACAAGCTAAGTTCGTATATTAAAAACGTGAAAATGTAAGCACAAAGGGTATTTTGATGTCACCAGCACTGCTGGCAGAGAGTAGGACTGGAGCATGTAACAAAGAAAATCACTCACTCACAGTATACTAGTACCACGAGAGAAGCTGAAAGAAATCTACACAAAAGTCTTTATTTCTTAGGAATGTATAAGTTTTAACAAGTAAAAAGTCACCTAGCTACAGATATCTCAAACAAATTTGGTTTCACTTACTTTAGAATAGCATGAGAACTTGATAATTTAAAATCGGTTCTTAAGAAATAGAGCTTTTGTATGTATACACAATACATATTTGTACTTCAGAGGTAAAAGGCCGGAAGTCCATTTCAATGATTCTTGAGGTGAGCTCAAAAACCAGTAATTCTGGCTTCATACAATCATATTTGTAATGGTGACATGAGTCATTTTGTAAGAGAATACTTCAATGTAACAAAAGCAACTCAAAATCGTGAAAAAGGACTTCCGGCCTCCTACCTCTTATGTACAGATATTCTCTCGTGGTGTAGATATGAACGGAAATGTAGTTCATTGATGAAGTAACTACTACGTGCGTGCGTGCGTGTGTTCGTGCGTCATCTTGGTCGCTGTGCGTGCTTGAGTGAAGCGACCCAGCGTGCAAAGCAAATGCAAACCTTCACTTCAGAAGACATGTTGCATGAAGAAGACACGTGCAAATCGGCAATCGCACGCAACTCCGCCACAAATGTGCAGTGGACATGCTTATTCATTTGTCTAGAACATGAAACATGCAAAACTAAACACATTTATTTCTACTTCTATCCCGTCAAAACGTATGCTCTCTCTTCCATGAAACCTTAATTGCGTTTGCTCATACTGTCTGTACGTCGACGAGAGAAGGGGAATAGAATGCACATAAATAGGCTCCACTTCTTGGGTAATTGTGATTTTTAAAGATTGTAAGTTGATAGATTTTGTAAAAAGGGCTTCTACGTTCTAAGAGATGTTGCAAACAGAAGATAAAATGTATAAATCCTAGATTCCCTTCTTTCGTGGAACAAAATAGACAAAAGTAGGACAAAAGTAGGAGCTAATTTTACTAAAATGTGTGATTATTTTTAAACATTTTAATATAGGAATTTAAAGACTTCAATAAAAACCAAAATTTGAGAAATTGCACCCTATTTGTTGCAAAAATGTAGGCCTATTGTTTAGCAAAAAAAAATCAAAAAAATCCAGCATTTCAATAAGATTATTTTCTTTTTCCTCCAAATAGCAAGGTTTAGTTGACATGATTTCTTCCCCTTGTGTCCATGAATGATCGTTCTGCTTTGTATTCAGTGCGTGCGGTCTGAGGTGTGATTTTAACTCTCGCTTACCTCCTGAGGGGGCACGTCGTATGTGCGTGTGCGCAGGTCAATTCGCGCATAGTTGTCGATGCACGGCAAGATAAAGAATATACCTGGAGAACAAAATGAAAGATTCAGAAAATTAGGAAGACACTAATTGATTGAATGTTTCATTATTGGTCTTCACAATTTTCAAGAGGCGAGCGAGCCTCCTACCTTCTCCTACTCAACGTATTTTTTTTGCAAACCTGTTTTCATTACGATAAAATAATCCGCCGTAAATTGCAAATAAGAGTTTATACATTTTTCCAATGCTCATTAAACAATATTTTTGACAGAATAGAATATTACAACAGTGTTCGTTCTTTAAACAAAAAAATATATTATTTCATATCATGTACCAATTACCAATAAAAATGATCCTCGATTGCTACCAAGCGAAGGTACAGCCTTGCAAAAGAATAGGGCTATTTATCATACAGAGATGCATCTACATGGAAAATATATGAGAAATGCAGTTTTGTAAGTTTTAAGCAACGACATTTTGTGACAAAAAATTAACATTCACCGAATCATTTCTCAAGACAAGAAAAAAAAAATCAACATAGAGTAATTTTCATGACAAGTTTGGTCCGAGGTAAAATCATCATCCCCTACGTGAAGTTTGACATGTAGTTTGCAGGTGTAAACGCGAGCATAGGGGGTAAATCATGGATCAAACTCGCCATGGAAATGACTGTAGTTGGTGCGACTCGACTTGCCTCTTGAGGGGGGATATCAAAGACACATGAGCGTGTGTCAATCTTCTCAAATGTGTCAATGAAAGGAAGAACGAAGACTAAGCCTAGTGGAAACCAGAAGAATTAGACATATTATCGCTTTACTCATCTGACGTAACAGCTGACCAACATCTAACGGGGGGGGGGGGGGGGGGGGGGGGGGGACAGATACTTTCAGTATTTACATTTCTTTATTTTATTTCCTTATTTTATTTGCAGTCGAATGCTCAGCTTAGGTGTCCGGGTCATAGTAAATGGTGGCCTCGCCACCCCCCGACCCAACTCTTGGAACCGGGAGAAAGATTATTATTATTATTTTATTTGATACCATTTCTGTCTCTCTTCTTAATATCTTTCATTCTCAACTGTATTTAAAATACTATTAATTGCAACTGACTATTAATTTGTCCCCCAGCAAAATAAACAAGATTGAGCTCTGTTACCATAACAACTCATTGAAACTTATTGGGTAATAAACAAATCTGACAGCAGCTAGTTTGTCAAAATATGCAATATTTCTACATACATTAACCAGTAAAATATTCATCTGAGAAAAGTGTGTATCTATATTATTTTTAACCTGGAAACATTTGACTTCATATATGATTGTGACATTTTAATTTGATATGAGAGTGAGAAGATGGGCAGGAGAATGAGGAAAATCCAAATCAGATTGAGTATAGACAACCAAGAAATGCTTGGGTGGAGAGATTCATAGGCAATGGAGAAAACCTACTTGGAAAATTATATTGGAAGGCAGTGGAGTTTGAGCAAGATATTGCAGTCACGATTTATTATAAAAATGATATTAAAAATGCCATATCCTTGATAAAAGAAATGCTTTTTACATATTGTGTTTTTCGTCTCGAAAGGGGAGCGCAGAATAAGAAGAAAATAATTTATATTTTTACTTATCCACTTGAGATCTAGGTTGAAGAAATATTATTACTCGACATTACATAAGCTTTAAGCAAATAGTGGCTTACAAAAGTAAGATAATAACAGAAAGACGCCTCTCTTGTGGCATGTATTATTTTCCCCCCAAACTCTGGTGCCTTATACAAGTGAGACAAAGTTCAAACCTTGAAGAAACATCTCGAACAAACTTTCTACGCCTGACGAGACGTATTCTGACTATTCGCTTAGAACAATGCCATGAGCTTTTATGAGCTTTTACCCATGTGGAATGCTAGGCAGTATATTGAACATAAAATGTCTCCACAGGGATTCGATTACGTCTAACAATAAGCACACAAACTCACGAAAACAAAGTTAGTCAAACTCGGGATGAGCTTCGTTCGGCTTAGGACATGCAAACTTCGTTCAAAAGAGTACAACTATTTTGAAACTCGTCATTATTTACATATCGTAAGCAAACTTTCAGTAATGACTGGTCTATCGCGCTATATGTAAAAGATATTAGGTAATAACTTCTTGTGAGAATTGATAATTTTGTTAAAAGCAATACCTTCACCAAAGGTTAAAAACTTGAGTCTATAGCTGTCTCCCCATGATATTTGATGGTGGCCAAATAATGTTGCTCCCTTTTAGACTATAAAAGAAATCTCATTCTGATCTAAATTTGTACAAAATGATTGTTTTATTGCGCATGCTACTTTATGGGGGAGGGGGGAATTGAAACCAAGACCAAAGTGTTACAAAATGTTATATATTTAATGATTGATTATCCTGAAACCCATGTGTTAAATTCTGTACCTCAGAGGTATGCCCAGTGCCCACCCTCTCTACATTTTGGCATATTATAATCAAGCTCTATCAATTACAATTTGATTGAAGTTGACAACTACAGCTATATTGCTATAGCTGTATTTCTATAGTGGATCTATAGCTTTAGTATTCTTTTTCAAAATGACTGGGTGTCGTGTTGAATTTTGGTTGAAGGCATAATTACTGGTTCTTGAAATGTGGACACCAGGCATTCTACCTCTCAGGTATACAGAATAATTCAATACTCAAAAGACATAATATATTTTGAAAATTTTGCAATTCCAGTTGTATGACAAGACCCGGATTTTTATATTAAAATATAATTAGATAATATATTTTATTTTTTTTAAATTTCAATTTTCGAAAAATTATTTTTGTAGGTTTTTGTTCGTACTTGGTAAGTTGAACTTGTGATTCAGCAGCGACTGACGAGGAATAATTCAAACATTAATGAGACTCGAGGAAGATAATTGGTTAAGTGACTTGAATTGTCATTCGGATTCCCCATAAGACAAGTCCCATTGATTGTCATTTGCAGCTTAATTCCTCTTGCCGTGGATGGGGGAGGTGGGGGGGGGGGGGGAGGGGGTGGTTGAAAGAGGTCGGGAGGGATTAGCTTCACCACTTGGCTCGAGGTAAAACTGACTTAAAGCTGAGTCCACATAGACCGCTTTGCATTTTGGGTTATTTATCTTATAACCTTGATTTTCTTATAATTTCTTAGACTTGTGATTGGTTAGATAAACGCATAAAGCATAACGCAAAAACGGTCTATGTAAACAGCCCTTCACTCTCAAAATAATTAATAGATCTAGCTCTTGCTTACATGCATATATACCTATCTAAGACGTTGTTTGTGATTTCTTAAAGTTTACAGTATCAAGGCGCACAAAACTGTCATACAAAATATCATGAAGTCAAAATATCATTGTGAAGGTATGAAATCAATATAAGCTAACAAAATTATTTGGCTGATATTGACTGGCATTTTAATTCCAACCCAAGTTAGGGAAGACAATGTATTAATTAATATTAGACTTGAATCCTATTCTTGTTTGGAATGAGTTTTCGAAACCGACGTCACGCATCACATGTTGCCATGGCAACTGACAGAAGCTGTTGGCCATTTGAATAATCATCGTGACCTTTATCGCGGCTAATGGCAGGTCTACGCACATTCAACACAGATGCGCAATTCATCGATGCAATATCAGAGTAGAGCTTTAGACGATCTGTGCAAGTTTAGAAATATGATCAAGTTAAACGACCTCTGTAAGTTTGAAAAGTTTCTCCGTAAGTTTGTTTTGCTTCTTTTATTGTGACGCTGATGCACTATTTCTTTAAGCTTAGTGATGGTTTGAGTGAGAATATTCACTGTCGCATATCTCCAGAAAATATGAATATTATATGTACACAAAAAAACTCTAGGAAACTTTCCTATTTTTTGGCAAACTACTTTTGAAGCAAAAGTCTTT
Source organism: Leuctra nigra (assembly GCA_934045905.1). Classification (NCBI taxonomy): domain Eukaryota; kingdom Metazoa; phylum Arthropoda; class Insecta; order Plecoptera; family Leuctridae; genus Leuctra; species Leuctra nigra. Next base: position 9,993,208 of record OW203764.1, on the reverse strand, counting down.
GAACTAAAAATAAATAGACCTCTTGGGTTGGTATAGAGTGATATTCAGTGTTATGATGAAAGATTTTATAGTAAAGAAGAGATGTTGACGATTGAATTAATATATGTTTGAATTGAATATATTACCTGGACCCTTGGCTCCGCCCGATAGCAAGCGGCCGAGCCGGAATATTACTGCCCGTTCATATTCCTGGACAACCTGAAAAGATAACACGATTAAATAAAACATCAGTTGGTACAAACCAACGTCTATACAATACTCTGGTACAAACATGCAAAAGAAAGTTATTTCTGTGTATCAAAAGTAAGAATTGAAAGTGGAGATTACAGAATTTCCCATGACCTGGCTCCTCAACCCAATATAAATTTCTTTCCTCATTTCTACAAGTTTTTTAGATTAGATTAGATTAGTTTGGTTTAACGGCGCGTCAACGACGAGGTTATATTGCGCACATTAATTTTATATTTAACTTTGTTGAACATAATTGGAGGACATGGGGAGGGGTCGACCTAATTGGCCCGATCCGGGGGAGTCCAGCAATGGTGGGAAGGCCAGGTCGGAATGGGGACGGACCGGGGGGGAGGGGGAAGCTTCGGGCCGGTGGGACTCGATTTCAGGGGGATCACCATCTCGAGGGGGGAGGCCGGCCCGAGGGGACCGCAAATTCAAGGGAGAGCATGGGACTAGGTCGACCCTGGACTGCACTTGGTTGGGACCAACTCACTATGACGAGTTTTTTATTTTTCGAAGAAGAACTACGGATGAAGTCAAAATTGTCGGGCAAGCATAATGCCAAGTTGTCTTAATTTGTTTGGGTTTTGGAAAAGTGGAGATTGCAGAATTTCCTATGACCTGGCTCCTCCACTAAACATAAATTTATTTCCTAATTTCTACAACAGGTTTTTATTTTTCGACCAAGAACTAGGTACGGATGAACTTGTCTAAATTGCCGGGAAAGCATAATGCCAGTTTGTTGTCTTAATTTGTTGGGGCTTTGGAGGGAATGAACTGCGCATTTCGTGTGGCAGGCATTAAAGGATTTGTCATATTAAAGGTAAAATCTTTGAGCTCAGCTTCACCCTCATCCAATCGAACTAGCTTTACGAGCTTCGCAAGTGGAGGGGATGATGACGTTCATCGATTCTAGGTCAAATAAACGAAGAAAAACGAGTTCCTTTTTAATTAAATTGACCGCTTTGGGATATGAAATCCACAAACCTAGAGCATGGCTTTTGATATAATTTGTCAACAGAATTCGACGAACATGGAATTTTTGTTTGTGAAAAAATGTCCAAGCAACTTTCATAACGGCACTACAACAATATAAAAAGTTTTGTCTAACCCCCTCAGACAATTCGTGATCACATCCGTTTTATAGAGAAGTCAGAGGGTTGTTATAACCACTTGCAAAATGGGTAGCGACTTTTCCATTTACTAATGTATCATAAAATAAATAATTATTGTAAAAATGCCGTTTATATCTGTCTTTTCTCATGATTCAGTTACGGTGTAACAACATAGCACTTGAAACCAACAAGTTTCAATTTCATGGACGCCTGTGACTTTTATGAAAGCTCTCAACTTCCGTAGAAAAGACAGGACGTATCCTTTATGTGTAATTTATTACACTGTTCTTGCACTTAAGTCCATTAGATTCCAGCTGTGAAGTTGAACTAACTTGTTGAGTTGTTTTTTACGTGGTTTCCGTCTTCAAGCGTGGCCCTTGTTCTAATAGTCTCCTAAAACTCCGCAAAGACTGAGAACCGCAAGGCCCTCTTCGAGAAATCGAGTTGCTTTGACTTTGTCCCCGCGTTATACGCTCATTTTAGGTCAGACGTAGTCGAGAAGGTTTACGAAACTTGAAATGCATACATTCGAAATGAAGAACTAATTTATCATGGTTTGCACGTGATGTCATCTCATTGTTGCCTGTCATCTTGATGGCACTCAGAATAGCTGCGATTCTCTGCTCTTTTGACGATATTTTATAGTTAATGGGTACCTGGGAAATTATATAGGCTCCGGAGATATCTTTAGTGCGAAGAGGAATCACTCACATTACAAAAATACATCGATTTGCCTCAATATAGTTATAATTCTGACCCGTCAACGTGCCAACAAAATGTCCGTTCTCAGGTGGAAAATTCAATAATTTTGCATTGCTGATATAAACAAAAGAAGATCGTGCAAGCTATGAATGGTTTTATGGTTTATGGTTTGTCAGTCATGTAAATTTATAACTTTACTTTACATTAAATTATAACCGGGAAGTTTATAAAATTTTACAATAAATAATTTAATGTCCATACAACTACTAAATAGAGTCAATGATGTATAAGTAACCATCATTCTACCATGACTACAGTCCAAACTGCAAAATTGAAAATAATAACATTTCGTGGTGTATGCAGACTTTGTAGTCATATCTTCTACCCTTTTCTATTGTGGGATTTCTACCATCGGATAAACCATGGTGCGTGCAAAGGTGCTTGCAAACTTATTATTTTTTCTTTTTCTTTTTCTTTCTTTTTCTTTCTTTTTCTTTTGTATTTTTATTTTTTTTTATTATTATTTATTTCTTTTTATATTTCTTGGTCTTGCCCCTACGTAGGTATAAGCATCCATACCTACATATTGTAGGGCACCTTCTCAGCATTTGCCTATCGACTGAGGGAATACCACGAAAAAAAGCAGGTGGGAATGACGGCCACGGAAATCGAACCCCAGACCTCCAGAATACAAGTTTAGAGCCAAATGCTCCTTTAAATGATGATTATCGCTCCTAACATGTGGTAATCACGGTAGACCACGATCAGGAATGCCAACTACTGGGAACGAACTTACCTTGAAACAGACGCAGAGGGAGAACGGCATGGTTAAGATGACCGCCATCCAGGCCAGAACCGTCAGAATCTGACCACATATGTCGCTGTCGCTTTGACCTTCATCAGCTGAAAGAAAAATACACTATTAACAAATTGTACAAATGAAAGATATGAACAAGTTTTGTACCTCGTGGGTAGGAAGCGGTCATGGCCTATATACTGCAGGGTAACTTCCCAAGCCTATCGACTGAGGAAAACCCACGGTAATAACAGTCAGGAAGAACGGCGCAAAGACAAATCATTTTCAGTGTCATCACGAAAAATAATTAAATTCGTCCAAATTCTGGAACAGTTTGAAGGGGACATCTCCACCTTTTCTAATAGGCAGTAATTACTAATTTCACTCCATCTATTTCAATAAACCTGTTTGATTAACTGTATTTACAATTAATGTGATTTTTGTTGGTGTTGCTGTTGCTGTTGCTGTTGCTGTTGCTGTTGCTGTTGGTGTTGGTGTTGGTGTTGGTGTTGGTGTTGTTGTTGTTGTTGTTGTTGTTGTTGTTGTTGTTGTTGTTGTCGTTGTTGTTGTTGTTGTTTATATTGATTTGTAATTCTATTCGTGTTTCTATGTTATTCTAGGGCGGCAGCACAATGGGGAAAATATCAAATAAACTGTAAATATTTCTTTAGTAAAGAACACCAACAACAAGCAGTTTTATCCCCGAGCTGGAGGTTGGAGGTATTTATCTATTTTAACCGTATGATGGTTTCATATTTTATCAACGCGTTGTATAATACACATGAAATCTCACATTGAAAGTGGATGAGGAATAATTAAATTAAATCTCAATATTTCTGCTATATTCCAGATGTCAGTATCAATCACGACTTGTTGGAAACGCAAACGCAAAAGAATAAAGAAAGTATGAACTCATGTACTTAAGCAATTTAGTCAGTATAGGCAAGTCTCGGAAAACGCTGCAAATAAGATTATAATAGGGCATCTGTCTTACTTCTGGAATTCATCTGGAATTGATGCAAGTCTATTTATTTAAAACTATCAGATCAAGGATTATTGCGGTTTTCCAGAATGTGTGCGTCAATATACGATATCACTTGTAACTTGATTTCGTCATTTTATGGAATCAAGCCCGTTCTTGACGTGTCGATCTGTAGACAGTTGGTATTGAATAGTGCACAATTTTGTTGAAATTACTTTTCTTGAGTCATTGGCAGTGATCCTCAGCTAAGATCCTCATCAACAAACACATTGATAATCAGCTCTTGAATCTTCACTAGAGTTCCATCAACAGATTATCATTGTAAAACTGTTGAAAACGACACCGTAATCTCACATTCTGGCGCTATCATTAGCGGAATTGAAGTCGCAAGTCACGTAACGACTGTTTTTCATCAAGCTGTGATATTAGCTGAAGTGAGCACCAAATGAGACACCTTTCATTAATATTCCCGGCAGCTAATTAGACTCGGCTTGGATAAGCAAGAGATCATTAGGACAATGGACCTAGAGTTTTTAGCACAAAATGGTGGCCATTAGAAAGAGAAATGAAAAGATTTTGATAACATTTTGCCGTGTTCTAAATTTAGAACAGCAAAAGAATATCGTATTGCGGAGATAAAAGGTAACGTTAAGGAGTCGCTATATTTAGCCTCATTATCGTAAAATACGATCCTGACTTCTTCATTTTCTGCTTCGAATGATGATGAATAAATCTCATTTTTCTGCTTCGAAAGATGGAGAATACATTGGAATATCCTTTAAAATAAATGTACTATTCAAATTAATATTTTCATTAATAATGTAATCTAAAGTCAGATACAAGTATGTAAATATTTGAATAATTTAAGAACATGGCTAAATATTATTCGTTTCACCACAACATTCGGCTTGAATCTTTATGAAATATTCTCAAACAAAACTTTCTTGTTGGAAAGCTGAATTATTAAAAAGCTGCAAAAGTTGCAAAAATGTGGGCAATCTATCAAAGTCTCGCCGTAAAAAGTGAACGTATCACTAAGGTATGTGAAATCTATTTTGTTACTGTGTTTCAAATGTTGATCTTGACATTGATCAACATTAGTGGATGATCATCTTCGTCAAGATTAAACTCTAGTTCGTCAAAATTATGTTCATCTTCGTAAATCAATTCGTAATGGTTGTCCGGCTTTTACCCTAATGAGACCAAAAAGCCCAACAATATGACTCCGGCTTATGTTATGCATTATGCTGGTGACATTATAGTAAACCTATGGTGCATGTGCAACTGCAACTGCAACTGCAACTGAATGCCGTGTTGTGCTGCGAACTTTCATTGATTTATGCACTACCCTTGTGACATTCTTGATTTATATCGCCGATAATTACACTGTGCTATAAACTTGGGGCACATCCACTTACTAATATTACAAAAGCCGACTGCATGTATAGAACCTGAATCTTATCCTAGGATTCAAAATATTTACCAATATAATTCAAAGAACTATGATTGTTCCATAACGTGCAATTTAATTCTTCTTAGCCGCATTCTGTCTTGGTTTGATTTGATTGTATAGGAAAGTCATTGTATCTTTGACATTTGTATAATATAATTGACATTTTACTTACGTAAGGTTAGAGGAGAAATGCAATATTTCGATAAGCCGGAACCATATTATATATCGAGACATTTTCTAAACATTAATAATGACATCAAGTCACGACAGCATATTTTTATCAGATAAAAATATTCATTATCTATCGGACGATCTCATTGAAGGAATGAATGCACGCTGAAGATTTATCAAACATGATAAAATAAAAATCGATCTAAAACAAAAGCTATCCATTTCACATTCATTATAATTATCATTTCATTTGAACAGAAATCTAGACATTATACATTCTGCTGGAAAGCTATCATTGAAAAGTTCGTCATCAACGTTATCTCATTATCTAACGCCACCTATTGTAATAAGAATTGAGTTGTACTTCAATCCGATAGAGAATATATTGAAATTCATTCAAATCAAATTGTACTTATGTAATATCTGAAAATAGAAGTATAATTTATGATTTAAAACGATCCATAGCTCAATGTATATAGTTGCAACAAGTTAAATTCACAGTTGACAAAGTGACAAGAACATTTTGGCGTCGTGCCAAACTAGCAATAAGTACATGTAAAGTACATAAAAATACGATTATCAAATTCATTGAAGGTAAAATATATTAATTATAGACCACAGAATTTTAAGAGGATGTGCAAGGATATCATCGTAAATGTGAACTTCGTGAGATACAGTAAAATTGCAATAAATCAATTTAGTTTTGTTATCAGTCCGTTTTTAAGAGAGCGTCTCTCTGTTCATAAGTTCATAGCTCCCTTTTATATCGGTATGTGTTTATTTTCGCATTAGACAGATCAAATGAAGTAAGAGGCCAATTCTTGAGATTCACATATCTATTGAAACAGTTTTACGTTTGCGTTGTATAAAAATTGAAAAAGTTGACGGCCTTGTCAAGATATTTAAGTTTTAAGCAATGAAAACTGAAAATCTGATCCAACTCATATTTTCAACTCAGTCAAGAACACAGTGCACTTATTGGCAGTTCAAATAACTGTCAGAAATGAAGTATCGAAATAAATGTTTTCCACTGCACAATTGAATCTGGTATACCAAAGAGTATAGGTTGCTATTCTTAATTTTCAATAGAAAACGTATACTTTTATGTTGATTGAGTGAATCAATGGATGTACGTATATGTTTCTGTGCGTTTGGTACGGAATTCCTGTTGGACATATTTGACACGCATATAAATCGCATGAAGTACGAATGCTCGCTTATCAACACGTTCACTTGGCGTTTTCCTAATAATTGGTGCTTTTAGTTGGCTTATGTCATAGTATAAAGATCAGCCCGTTCACTCCTCTTATGTGTTGTGTGTGTTAGAGAATTGCGGTTCGAGGTGATGCAACTGCCGGTGCTCGCTCAACAACGCGTTACACAGGTCGCTTTCCCAGAATAATGTACATAACATACTTTGTTTGGCACTTAGCATTTAGCACTCAATATTTATATCATTACAAAGGAAACATCCATATTTCACCAATTAATTAAATTTCAAGAAGAATATTTTTCCCATATTATTTTCTCTCTGCTACCTGCCCTGTAGAGCTTTTTTGTAATAATATCGCTCCACTTGTGTTTTCATAAACTTTTTGTTGTATAGAACAAGGTTGTTACCCGCAAAGCGATTTCAAGCTATGAAACATGAACATGAACACTTTCATGGCAACGAAAATGATTCAACACAAACATATTAAAAAATAAAATAATAGCAACACCATAATTCGCCTCCGAAAATCATCACCAAAATATAGTGAAACAAAAAATCATCACCAATATTCAAAAATTAATTCAATTAAACAAACTTTTCGCATCGTTATTAAAACCACTGTACCAAACTGATACAAGTTCAAAGAAAATAGTATTTTTGAAGTTCCCACCACGGAGTTGTAATTTGGATCTGAAACGGACGAGATATTCTTCGAGTTCGTGATCAAATGAAATAAACAGAGCGCTCCTTGACATTAGCAACTTGTTGATTGAGGGTGGTGTGAACATCTCAAGGGGTTGCTGATGATTGCTCAACATCACTGCACAGTGGGGCGGTGGACACGCATGAAATGGGATGATTGCGAGCGACAGAAATCACATTTGTCAAGAGAATTCTGTCGAATTGAATTTAAACTTGAATTTAAGTAAACATTATTTTCCGGTTTGAAATTATATTGCTTTATGAATTCTTTTAAACTATCAAATACAAGGATCATTAATAAAATTATCTTTAAGTAAAAACAAATAAATTTTAGAGTTTTTGTGAACTGAAGTGAACAATAAACTTATTTTAAAACAAGTTGACCAAACCTGTTGAAATTACGGATACATTTTCTCCAACAACCAAATATCTGTTATTCGCTTTAAAATACAAAGTATACAAGAAGCGTTTTTTTATAAAAAGTAAAATATCTCAATTCCAAAGATTTCCTCTGACATTTTTACAAACAACTTAAAAAAAATCCTATTTCAGAAGAAAAAAGTCCACTTTGACTCTTACCCTCTCTTTTCATCCTGTCCGTCTAACCTCGTCACCGACGCGTCAACGATGTGAGTACCGACGCAGGCACGACGTCCTGCTCCGACGCTTCTGCGAGGAAGTCTGGAATCAGGACTGGGAGTGACGCAGCATCCTGGACCAACCAGGAGCAGAGGGGAGAGAGGGGAAGAGGTTAGCTACGCGCACGTCAGGCGTTACATTAGGGCTAATTAATAATACCAACGTTGTACCTTAGGGTATATAAATACATTTCGTTAATTTATTGAGTGATTAATTGAAATTCAGATGAAATAACCGTTTTATAGACAGATTTTGGTTTGTGCGCACCACGTTTTGTCAGTATGATTGTAGATCAATTTAACCCTCATGTTTTTTTTACTCTCTCGTACGCGCTGCTTCGTAACTCTATCTCTGTCCTCGGGAACATTTCCCTTCCTTGTTGTGATAGCGTCGTTATTCGCGCTCTCTCTCGCACATCTACGTCACAACAAAATCGTCGACGTCACGGCCACTCCTCGCCCTCACAACTCGCGTACAAACATGCGTGAGGAAATTACAGCTACTTGTTTACGCGCATCCTTAACTAATTAGCAGTGATGAAAAGTAAGTAATCGGAATAATTAATTATAATATTATTTATTTAAAAGTTTACTAAAAAAATAGTGCTCCGTGGGTAAAAAGTTCAATTGTAATGTTTTATTTGAAATATGGAATCAAATTTCGGTAATTATTAATTAACAGTGATATGAATCGGTCTCATATTAAAATATACACTTTCTGGGAATAGTGATTGCGAACAAGGAACATTGGAAAGTTTATTACCAATAGTTTAAAGTTTATACATTCTCTCTACTGACATTTTGTAATTGTAGTAATTTTTGTTCACCTTGCTCCAATTGGAACTTGTTGGAATTATATATGTTGCATTTTCTCTAGTTGTTTTGTATTTTGTGTGATTAATATAGAAAACATCAATCTATTACTTGAGATCAATTATGGACGAAATGCGTGTTTGAACAAAAATTGAAAAATTGCAATATCTATGTGTGCAAACAATATGGCAATGCAACAAGTCGAGTCGCGATTAATAACTTGTTAGAAATTTGTGTCGAGATTTAGTTGAGCTGTGCGGCTCTGCATTGTTTGCAGCTCTGCATTGTATTGCAGCTCTGCATTGTATTGCAGCTCTGCTCTGCATTGTATTGCAGCTCTGCATTGTATTGCAGCTCTGCTCTGCATTGTATTGCAGCTCTGCTCTGCATTGTATTGCAGCTCTGCATTGTATTGCGCTCTGCATTGTATTGCAGCTCTGCTCTGCATTGTATTGCAGCTCTGCATTGTATTGCAGCTCTGCTCTGCATTGTATTGCAACTTTGCATTGTATTGCAACTCTGCATTGTATTGCAGCTCTGCTCTGCATTGTATTGCAACTCTGCATTGTATTGCAGCTCTGCTCTGCATTGTATTGCAACTTTCCATTGTATTGCAACTCTGCATTGTATTGCAGCTCTGCATTGTATTGCAGCTCTGCATTGTATTGCAGCTCTGCAACCGATCAAGGGAATCTAACCGGAGCAGTCATCTACAGAATGATCGCGTGAGGAACGATGACAATCAATCACGAACGTGAGTGACACAGTCGTACAGAGGTCACGAACGTGAGTAACACAGTCGTGCAGAGGTCACGTACGTGAGTGACACAGTCGTACAGAGGTCACGAACGTGAGTGACACAGTCGTGCAGAGGTCTCTAACATTAGTGACACGGTCGTGCAGAGGTCACGAACGTGAGTGGTCGTACAGAGGTCAAGAACGTGAGTGACACAGTCGTGCAGAGGTCTCTAACATGAGTGACACGGTCGTGCAGAGGTCACGAACGTGAGTGGTCGTACAAAGGTCAAGAACGTGAGTGACACAGTCGTGCAGAGGTCTCTAACATGAGTGACACGGTCGTGCAGAGGTCACGAACGTGAGTGGTCGTACAAAGGTCAAGAACGTGAGTGACACAGTCGTGCAGAGGTCTCGAACGTGAGTGACACAGTCGTGCAGAGGTCACTAACATGAGTGACACAGACGTACAGAGGTCACGAACGTGAGTGACACAGACGTACAGAGGTCACGAACGTGAGTGACACAGACGTACAGAGGTCACGAACATGAGTGACACAGTCGTCCAGAGGTCACGAACGTGAGTGACGCAGAAGTGCAGAGGTCACGAACGGTGTGGCTAAGTCAATGATGTGACGCGATTGTCATGTGACAAGTTTTCACGACACGCTTTTGGCAAATTAAAACATATCGCAAGAAATTAAGTATTATTCAATATATTTTGTCAATGGTTTATATAAAACATTATGTTTTATAAACATCTCTACCTTTCAACAACTTTCAACCAGAAATAAATAATCAGAAAATAATAAAAGGAATTAAGGAAATTAATAATTGTGAAAGTGTAAGCGAACGTAACTCTATTATTATTATATATTAATATAAGTCTCTACTGTCTACTGAAAAAATCTAAGTGAACATTTAAAATCTAATGGCATCAATAACAAGCCTATTCGACTTAGAAAATAGGTTTGTAAAATTGTATAAAAAACGATATCGTGCCACGCGCACCAATAAACATACCAATTACTTCTATCTTGTCTATGTCATACAAATCTCTAAAATCTATATTTGTGTCGTATGGATACTGAGAAAAATAATGGTGTTGATTTGATATACGAAATTTTGGACAAGAAAACATGCCTATAAATACTAGTTCTGAATTATTGCATGCTTGAATTAACACTATTATGGAAGGAGAATATAGAAATTCAATGTAATAATTTTAAAAGGATTGATATGGAAATAAGATTCAAATTATTTTTTTTGTCTGGGGCTTAACGTCGCACTGTTCTGAAGCGAGGCTAATGGCGACGGATTCAAATAAATATATTTAGGTAAACCGAAATTTTGTGCAATCATTATTTCCACAATTTCATCTTCAAAAAGATGTCAAGAAGATGCAGGACACTTACAATTCAATTGCTCAACTCTTACTGCATAATGCAACTAAGATAAGTTATAAGATGAGGTTTTTATTTGGATTATTCATGATTTAATTTAATAAATGTAAAATATTTGAGAAGGATAAAACCAGGGAGCGATAGAAATGAGTATGTCTGATTTCCAAAGTCACTCATTCATGTTAACTATACTAGGAAAACGCTCAGTGTAACGCGTTGATGAGCGAGCACAGAACATGCAATATCCCCAGTCTCGATACACGACACGTCACAAGACTATTTTCTCTGCAACTTTCCAAACTCCACATAAATACTCTGGATGGATATCAGATCCATTTTGTCGTGACTTTCCTTCATACTTTTTCCAGCTTTTGACAACCCATACTAAACTCGTAAAATTACAATTAATACTTGACTGATTGGGCTTCCAATGTGTAAAATTTTAGATTATGTTGGTCTTGATCACCATGAAAATTATACCAATTGGAGGATTTGGCCTTCGTACTGCATCCAATTTGATATGCGCTAGTTTTATGTCCCTAAAATTACACAAACTTTTGAAAATAACTACAGATTAGACTGAAAATTGGCAAAAATACCTTAAATGTTGGTACCAATGACCATGCGAAGTTTTTAGTTAATCGGTCAATCGGTTCTAGTTTAAATTTCAAAAATCATAGGAAAAATGGTTTCAAATTTGAACCAATGGGAGGATTTGACTGAAACTTTTTTTGATTGGGTACAATGTTTATCGTAATGACTTGTCATAATTTCAAAATGATCGGAACAACCAATCAAAAGATATTTATTTTTAAATTTGAACCAATAACAGGATCCCGTTTAAAAACGATCCCAGGGACCGCATGGATTACGTTAGTATGTGTGCAAAATTTCAGATCGATTGGTTGAGCGGTTTGACCTGGGCAGTGCAGGCAAAAAAAAAATACAAACATACATACAAAAAAAAACACACAGAGAAAGAGCCATAAGAGTACCGTGGTGACGCTCGCTACGCTCGCTCAAATATTACTTTTTTTATTATCTATTTAGTATTATTTTCAAACGCTCAACTTCGGCCAGTATTTGCTGGCCGCGGGAAAAGTCAGGCTAACTGCATTATAATCAAGCAAGCTTCACTGAGTTTGTTACGTTCGCATCACCAGTCCACTAGCACTCATTTCATTATCTAAAGTTTAACCGTGTCGGTGTAATTTCAGGGCGTTACTATTTCTCTCGCTTGCCTGTCAGATGTCAATGATCATCTCATTAACAGGAGAGCAGTGGCAGGGCAGAGGCTGTTAGTGGTTGGCCTTATTTGTAGCCGTAAGGGATACATCAGACCAGACTTAGTATAGTAAAACCCTTGCAATACCCATCCGGTATAATTTTCCTTTCGACCCTTACATGATGTTAAAACATATTTTAAATATTTATATAAATAGGTAATAAATCGATACAATATAAGAAACATAATTAAAAAATTTCTAGAAATTTAAATTTGACCAATTTGAACTATATTTATAATCAAATTATAAAGGTACCTTTGTCCATCTTAATAATCGTGTGATATTTAAATTTTGTGAATTACATGATTATGCTACAGGGTTAGCGAAAACTGTGCAGAAATTACAGTTTGAACACGTTCTTCGCTATTGATCACTTATTCTATATCAATTTCTCTTTGTTTACAATCACAGTACGTTACCACTGTTCACTGGAAAATACTTGTAAATTAATAAAGAACTTTGGTTCCGAAATGTACATCAATAGTCAAGGCGACAATTTGTTTAAATGGATATTATTGATAACTCCTACGACCAGTTTACACTGTGCAGTCAGGATCCTAGGATGTAACTTGTAACTGAAGAGCGTGACTCTACGTGTTAGTGTAATCACACCTGGCAACGTGTCTGAGGTCAACACTAACTGAATGTCACTCGATCTACATCTATCGATCCCGCTTCGTCTGTAAGTAAGCATTACGAAATGTCCGAGTATTTAAATATTTATGATAACGACCACAGGTACGTTTCTGTAAGACAACATATTATATAAAAAAAATCGTTAATTTTTATATATATTTTTATTAATTATAATTTAATATTTGAGTTAATTAATTAAAATAAGTTTGTTAAAATGTTACGCAATATGACTTTTTTTAAATATTAAAAAAAAACGTTAACTTAACTTGTATATCTTATTTTATTAATTATTATTTAATATTTGAGTTAATTAATTAAAAAAAAGTGTGTTAAAGTGTTACGCAATATGACTATCTTTAAAGATATTTAATTTTTTGCGTATTGTATGAGCCACGTGCGTAATTTCTTCAAAAATAATTTTTAATTTTTTAATATAATATGAACTGTTTATGTCTAAGTATTTTTTATTAGCTACTATTTTTCAGCTATTTTTAATACAGAAGCATTAAAAAAATGCAACTCTATAAAAAAAAAACACTGTCAGTGACTATCACTCACCATCCGTGTACATAGAGTTGGCATCAGTGGGTGGGGGGTGGGGAGGCGCCAGGCGCTCCATCTTAATAGAAACGTCTCTACCAATCTGTGGCATTAGTTCACTCAACACACAACACCGATTAAACACCTGTCCACAGCGGCAATGTTAACAGACAACACCGACAACAAGAGTGAGGGGAAAACAAGTGAAGATAGAATACCTGCATGCGCAGATGGTCACCGGTTCGGTCCCCGGCTGCGCGGCTCAATGTAAAATGGTCTTGGTTCGATAGGAGAGTGGCGGGAAAACTATGGTGAATTTCAACGGCGAGGCAGCTACTAAAATATTGACTAATGCTTTTGTTGGATGAAGTGACAAAGAAATGTGATTGATATAGAAATAATAAACGAATGTTTTCTTTATGTCGATTCTATTGGTACATCATTAATGGATAAGGAGGTAAAATGCAGAGTTAGTGAATATAAGGAAATAAGTGGTTCGGTACCTATTGTTTGAAGGAAATGTATTTATTGAGCGAGCGAAGCGTACGTCTCCTTTCAACTCTTTTGACATCAACGCATGTTTTCTTTTGTTTTGTTTTCATGTAGTTAGTGATCACACATTATCTCCGATCAAGCGGAAATTAAACATACATTTAAAGACTTGTGTCATTGCAGTGTACAAAGACCAACAATTTATTGTATTGTACAAATGTCAGCGAAACCATGTGATTAGTTCAACTCATTGGTTGAACAATGTAAATGTTCCGATCACGTTGAATATTAGCAAGGTTATCAAAGATCATCATAATATCAGTATCAACAGTTTTCATATTTTACAAAATGCAGGTAAATCTTCTGATTTGTTATAAATAAAACAATCTCATCAGAAGATATATAATCTATGTATGCAGCTGCATAACTTAAAAGATTTTACCACTGGTATTATGGTGCAAAAAAACACCAACCTTTTTCCACTTTTTCACAAATTAAGAAAAATGTAATTGTATCTACAATTGGTGGCAGATGTAGGATATTTCATAATTGGTTACCAGAAGAAACTAAAAAATACCTCACGATTGTTATGCCACTAGAACTATTTAAAAAATTAAAAAATTAGGTTTGTAATATTTTAATCTCGATTTTAATATCAAGAAAACTACGATATTTAAAAGTTGTATGTATACATAGAAGAAATAATTTATTTTCAAAAGATGACAATTAAAACAAAAAATACACGATGCAATATTTCAAAGCGTATTCCTAATAGGAACTATAAATATGTTATTTGCTTGAATAAACATCAATAGGATCGGTACAAAGGGCAGTGGGAAATGATTGATGTGATAGATACCAGGTTTTAACACGCTACATTTCACAAACAAGAGCAATACCAACGCTTAAACGGAAAATAAAAGGTTAAATATTTCCAACAATTAAGGGACGGATTCCTAGAAACTGTATAAATGCGACTGGGTTCCTCACATTACGATCTAACTTAGATATGGTCTCGGTAAAAAGGAATAAAATCATTTAGAAAGAATGTTGAAAATCTTAAGCGCGAAATCGTGTCGCAACTCCATCATTAAACGCGAATTAGTGACGCAATTTTGTTCGCTTAGCCAATGAGATTCTGAATCACGGCCACATGGCGTCGTGAAATAGTTTTGCCTTGCGAATTCGCGACGACTCTCGTTCGTGGAAGAACCGCTTTACCGGCATAACATATTGAATATTTGTAAATCTAGTGGAGCGGTCGCTCCACGCCAGCCAAGTCGTACGGCGCGCGCACACTCTCATATAAAGGCTGGAGCAAACCCACTTTTACTGTAGGCATCAAAGTGGCATTTTCGGCCTACTGGATCTTAAAATTGGGGAATCTCACATTGTTGGAAAATATCTCAATTTCGAGCTATGGCCCACCCTACAACATATACCAAATTTGGGAACAATAGGTTACGCCCTTTTCGAGCTAGAGGGCTGAGAAAACCGTGTTTTAGAGCGGTTTTCATAATAATAATAATAATCTCAGTAGTAGTATAGTCTCCTGGAATTCAAATCCGGTAAACAGGCCACAGCCTAAACGGCTGAACCGATTGATCTCACATTTTTACCACGTGTGCACTTTTGGCGTCTGATTTAACCTTCACCCCATGAATTTTTTGTGCCGCCATTTTGAAACCGGAAGTGACGTCATATCTCGTCAACGGCTAGACCGATCGGAACGAAATTTGCGCCAAACGATTCAGACGGTCAACTATATGGATTATCAGTAGCAAAAGACTATACATTATGTTAATGAAACCGGAAATGACGTCATGAAATTTGAAATACATCGATTGGCATTTCGGCAACAAAGATTGATCCGATTATTTTGATATTTTTGTAACGTATGTACTTTTGATATCTCATTTGACTTATTATAAAACCAACCGGAAGCCGCCATTTTAAAACCGGAAGTGACATCATATCTCAATAACGGCTCAATAAATATGAACGAAACCAGCGCTAAACAATTGAGACGGTCAACTTTATGTATTATCATTAATAGTATTTGCAGTTTCCCATACCGAAACCGGAAATGACGTCACACATTTTAAAAATCTCACAAATTTACATTTTGATACAATAAATATACTATTTGAGACAGCTTATAATAAAATGTAATCATGTTTAAATTATAATTCAAGGGGTCAGTGATTTCAGCAGCCATTTTGAAACCGAAAGTAACGTCATATCTTGAAAATTGGTTGACTGATCGGTATGAAACTACCGCCAAACGATTCGGAAGGTCATCTCTATGGAATAGGAACAGTCAAACTAGAATTTTCCTATTTATGAGACCGGAAATGACGTCATTCAAATTTAAAAAATTATTATAATCCCCTCCTATATAATAAATACATATTCAGAAAGCTTAAAATGATACACATAATTTATAGATATACATTCTATGTGGCAGTGCAGTAAGTTCAGCAGCAATTTTGAAAACCGAAGTGTTGCCATAATATCTCGGAACTCGGTTGACTGATAGGAATGAAACCTTTGCTATTCTTCATGAAAGATCATTTAAAGCAAATATATAGTACCATACGCAGAATTTCATTAGTTAACCAAATTGTCAATGGCGACTTTTTTTAAAGGATTTAGTAATTGTTCAATCGATACGACGTCACAAGTTCTATGGATAAACTAAAAAAAGGAGTGATATCCCCATAAAAAACACTCCGTGTAAAAAAACAGCCAAGTCTCTTCAACTAAAAAAAATTATGAATACTAAAAAATTCTGCACTGAAAAGTAGTGATATCAAAAAATGGGCCAAGTCAAAACTTTATTTGAAAATCAAAAAATACTTGGCGCATCGTTTTTTTTAGGGCATTATAGGTATACTATATGTATTATGTATATTTGATGTATATTTTCTATCTGGTGTATACTTCTAAACTATGTATAAACGATGCGCCAAGTATTTTTTGATTTTCAAATAAAGTTTTGACTTGGCCCATTTTTTGATATCACTACTTTTCAGTGCAGAATTTTTTAGTATTCATAATTTTTTTTAGTTGAAGAGACTTGGCTGCTTTTTTACACGGAGTGTTTTTTATGGGGTAATTAATACTATAAGTAATAGCTTTGAAATACTCAAAATCACAGTAAGTTAAATTTTACCTAAGATGCAATTATTAAGAGGCCTGGGTAAGAGAACAGGAATCGTACAGTTTGTCAGAGGATTTTTTTTGAAATTTGTCTTTACACTAACATAATGTTAAAAAATGAGATAGTAGCGAACTAAACGACTAAATAATACCACACACTGGAGTACTCTATGACCCCTGGTACGACCTCAAAGTGTTAAATACGATAATCTAAAAACAATAGTATTTAACGGTTTGAGGTCGTACCAGAGGTCATAGAGTACTCTATAGTTTGTGGCATTATTTAGTCTATTACGCTGAAATGGGTCGCTTCTTTCTGATTTTTTAAAATTCTGTAGTGGGAAGACAAAATGTAAACAAAACACTTAAAGAAACAGTGCGTTTCCAGTTCGCTTACCCAGGCCTCTTAATAAATTCATGTAATCAATTCCCCAATGAAATGAATATATTTCATCGTATCTAGCCGAGATGTTTTGTGCTTTCAGTATGTCTTCATCTACATGCTTCTCTAATCTGTCTGAAAGTTGCTGAATGCTCTTGGGAAACGGGAGAGCATTGATATTTCATTCCGGACATGGATAAGCGTCGCGACGCCGATCCAGACGCATTAAATTGTTCCAGTTTTATGGACGCCATGGAGGAGACGTCGAATTATTAAGGACAAAAAGCAATAAAAATGATAATAAAAGAGAGTTGGATTTTCGATTTTCAATAAAAATGCAGGCAATTTTATCCGAATGGTTCTGAGAAACTGTTTAAAACAACAGTAGATTTTATTTTCATGGCAATGAAAATATTCTGGAATGGATAATCCACCTTGAAGGAATAAAATAAAAACGGAATAATGGGTTATTAGCTGGGATATAGGGATATATCCCAAACGGGGTAGCTCGACACCCGAGGCTGAAGTTGCTTAGTTTTGCTCTGTCAAGAGACAAATCCAGGGAAGATTACTTACCATTAGGCAACAACCATCTCTTCCCAAACATTCTCCCTATCTGTTTTATTATCTGTCTTCTTACCTGCAATCGAGTCCTTCCGGTCGCTGACTACAATAAAGAAGAACACGTCTACGTATTAAAACAGTTGACTATGGACACGTAGAAAAGACAGATAGCATACACAGAGACCGAAGAGACGCATCCTTCAAAGAAGAAACTTTGTCCTCAGAAGCCGACATAACACATTTGTGGTTAAAAAGGAAAGAAGAGAGTGAAGAAAGAACAATGCACGGATACAGGAGAACCTTCTTGGCTCAAAGACTAATGTTTTAGCTCATGGATTATGACACACTCAACTGAACGTATCCAGTTATTAATCTTTAAAGAGGCACGGTAAGGTAACGGGACGAGAGAGGTTCTTCAAAATGTTATTTTCAGTTTACTCTCCACTCGAACAGAATTTTCAAAAATCAATGAGTACCTATGCGTAGGTACTGACATGCGTGACATTTACGCTCAACTAAATGATGCAACATACTTGATCAAGCTACGACTTCTGGTACAACCTTTCAAGAGTTAAATACGATTATTTTCGTAAATCAAAGAGAATGCTTTCATTTTTAATCTAATTGCCACCCACTGGAGTATATTACGGTCTGTGATAAGACTTTAAAGTGTAAAATACTACCTACATCTTTCGTAAAATAATCGCAATGATCATTTTAGTTCGTACCAGAAGTTGCAATGTAGTACTCCAGTGTGTGGTTTTATTTCATGAAATAAGTTTAAAAGTGGGCCAACTCTTTGGTTTTCGAAAATTCTGTTTGTGTGAAGAAAAATCTCGAATAAACACTTAGAAGAACCTTGCGCGTCCCGTGACCTTCTCGTAAATATGAAAACTTGAAGTTTAATAAATAAAATATGAAGGTTCGTATCAGTTATTCAATTTGTTTAAATCAAGGTGCATTCATGACCTCAAACATTCGGCAATATGTACAAATGAGTAATCATCTTTGAATTCCTATCCTGATAAAAACTCTTGATAAAAACTTAGCTGCGGACTCGACAAAGACACATGGTCAATCAATAGACCTCAATCAACGAGTAAACATTTCCGATATTTACTGACTCAATGCGGAAGTCTACCGAATAGCTCATAAAACATTCGCAAGCCAAACTTCACAAACTCAAATCTACCAAGTTCAGTCTTCCTGGTTATATCACAGGTCACTTAATATGTTGAACAAATCTTTGATATCGATTCCAGGTAACAAGTTCATGCTCAGTTGTCCAGTTATGTGATGAACGCATAAAATAATGACGAGCCAAATAATGATGAGCACACATCGATTTTGAAGTGTTGATTAGTATTTTAATCACGCCACCGAATTAAACTCACATATTCCAGGAGCGGTGATTAATTTGCTTTTTATGTGAAAGCTGATAATTAATAATACCTTCTATGGAAGTCATTGTTCAACAAGCAAGCCGGAGCTTTAGAGTGCGACGAATACAGATCTGTGGTCGGGGAGTAACGAACTTGCATCGAGCTTCGTGAGGTCAAAAGGTTCGCGTAATGGAAGGGCTGTTAGGGGCGTGGGAGTCGCTAGTGCACATACAAGTAGTTACATTGTAATGCCATAGAGTTGGGGTCCCACTGATACTATCAGTTCAATATCATATCAGTTTTCATGCATGACCTTTTGCATAACTTGATTAAAACTGTACTTTGAAAGAAAAAAACATAGAAACCTTAGATTCTTAAGTATGTAGTTCAGATTCAGATTTCACTCGTCTTCGCCTGCAAGCAATCATCGTACTAATATACGCCATGGAACTCACCATCTCCTGGACCAATGGCAGCCTTCCTGTAATCATCTGCTGGCGCCACCGCTTGGAGCATTCTGATGGTCTCCACTTCCTGTTGTGTGTACACTCCGTTGAACGCCGCCACCTGGCGTCAGAACAATATATTATATGCCTTGCACATCTACGAGGTCTATGTAATCTATGTAATTCTATTTGTCTGTGTCACCACACTGTTCATACATTCCAATTTAGCAAGTGTTTTAGACAAATACAAATCGACAGGTGTGTTTATACACCCACCAACGCCGCTAGTGAGAATAGGTTTAACAACGCTAGGTGGTTACACAGTAGTTAGTAATACAGAGTGTGGTTTGATGTTCATTTTTACGTGGGATATTATTGTTTCAGTACAACAATAATGATGTTAATTGTAATTTAAATAATAATAACTCGAATGATATACGGCATTGCTCAAAATAATTGCGTCCGAAGTTGATATTTGTCGTCCTCACCACAAGAAGAATAAGAACAAGATTCATCTGATGGAGAATGAAGAGGTGTAATTTCACGATTTTCATGGCTCTCTAGCTTGTAAACGGCTTGTAAACGGCTGGAATATGCGGTGGGACCTGTTTTGTAGTTTAGTTATTTCGAAACAATGTGGGATTTTAAATTTGTAAGATTCAGTAAACACTAAACCGCCTTTCTATGTTACAGTTTGACAGTTTAACGGTACGGTATATTTAGAGTGAATAATGTGCACCGTACAACTTGGCTGGCGTAAGCCTACAGCTACATTACTTTTTTGTATATTTTTTTATCTTCAAATTCCAATCCACAAAGTCAATTCCTTTCCATTTTTCAAGGTGTAATCTTTGCATTATAGGTAATATGAAGGGAGAAAACTTATCACTTTGCTGGGATGATATATATAGTATAATGTGATACATCGACCTGACGAACAGCTCCGCATACACTCGTGGTTTCCATGGCAACGCAAGTGAAGCAAATTCTACAGCAATTCAACGGGATATTTACTTCACTTGATATGCATTAAAATCATGCATTCTGTACTGACAAAACAATTTGGAACATATTTTTATAATGGCATTTAACATCACACTGTTCTGCAAGCAGATTAATGCCGACGGATGAAGAATAGGTAAGAGTGTTCGATGGTAAGGAGGCGGCCGTGGCCTATTAGCACCAACAACTCTGGACTGAGAGAAATCATGTAACTAGGAAAACGCTCTGAGTAACGCGTTGATGAGCGAGATGAGCGAGCACTGATACGCGCAATACCTCGAACCGAAATTCTGTTTATCGAAAATGTCCTTAAAAGCCAATAATTCTTGAATTTCGTCACAGACTTGTATGAAAATCTCCAACAATTCCAAAAATATTGGTCCCAATAACCATTGAACCTTTATGATTGAACGATTCCTTGTTAATTTACAAAAATCACAGGATCTCGTTCAAAAAATATTTAAACGGTCATATCAGTTTCATATTAATATACGTTTGAAAGTTTCTGCTCTAACAACCTTGAAGTGAAGATTCGAAGATGCCGTGAAATGTGAAATTCGAGATATATGACAGCCAACACGCAAAATATCCGCAAACTGTCAATAACTGTTGAATTTAAACACAGTTTAGTCTGAAAATTGTCAAAAATACAGATAATGTTGGACCCGATGACCATGCACATTTTTAAATTGATCGGTCAAACGGTTCTGGATTAAATTTCAAAAAGCACATAAAATATTTTTTAAAATTTTAACCAATGGGACGATTTGGCTGAAAATTTGTAAAATAAGAGACAATGTTGGTCTTAATGACCATGCAAAATATAAAGTTGATCACATTTGTCGAAGACCATTTTCATTTTTCAGCCTATCAGGAGATGTTTATTTAAATTTTAACCAACCAATGAATTTCAAAAAAAATTGGGGTCAGCAAACAAAGAAGGTTGTCTCTACATGTGTGCAAAATTTCAGGTCGATCGGTGAAACGGTGCGATTTCTATTGCTCCATTTAGCAGACAAAAAAAAAAAAAAAGGAGGTCCGTGTCAAAAGAGTCAAAAGGAGACGCTCGCTTCGCTCGCTCAATAACCTCGACCTGGACAGCCGTGGGACTTTAACCCGGGCCTTGGGGCCTTGGGGCCTGTCCAGAGCATTACTGTGTGAGCCAACTTGCTCCACAAGTTTAGACATGTGACGACAAAACCCACATAACGGTCACCCTATAACAGTTATGTTATTACTAGGAAAACGCTCTGAGTAACGCGTTGATGAGCGAGCACGGATACGGCGCAATACCTCGAACCGAAATTATGTTTATCGAAAATGTCCTTAAAAGCCAATAATTCTTGAATTTCGTCACAGACTTGTATGAAAATCTCCAACAATTCCTAAAATATTGGTCCCAATAACCACGCAAAGTTTTAAGGTTGTTCGATTGAACCTTTATGATTGAACGATTCCTTGTTAATTAACAAAAATCACAGGATCTCGTTCATAAAATATTTAAACGGTCATATCAGTTTCATAATAATATACGTTTGAAAGTTTCTGCTCTAACAACCTTGAAGTGAAGATTCGAAGATGCCGTGAAATGTGAAATTCGAGAAATATGACAGCCAACACGCAAAATATCCGTAAACTGTCAATAACTGTTGAATTTAGACACAGTTTAGTCTGAAAATTGTCAAAAATACAGATAATGTTGGACCCGATTACCATGCAAATTTTTAAGTTGATCGGTCAAACGGTTCTGGTTTAAATTTTAAAAAGCACATGAAATATTTTTTTAAATTTTAACCAATGAGACGATTTGGCTGAAAATTTGTAAAATAAGAGACAATGTTGGTCTTAATGACCATGCATAATATAAGGTTGATCACATTTGTTGAAGACCATTTTCATTTTTCAGCCTATCAGGAGATGTTTATTTAAATTTTAACCAACCAATGAATTTCAAAAAAAATTGGGGTCAGCAAACAGAGAAGATTGTCTCTACATGTGTGCAAAATTTCAGGTCGATCGGTGAAACGGTGCGATTTCTATTGCTCCATTTAGCAGACAAAAAAAAAAAAAAAAAAAAGGGAGGTCCGTGTCAAAAGAGTCAAAAGGAGACGCTCGCTTCGCTCGCTCAATAACCTCGACCTGGACAGCCGTGGGACTTGAACCCGGGCCTTGGGGCCTTGGGGCCTGTCCAGAGCATTACTGTGTGAGCCAACTTGCTCCACAAGTTTAGACATGTGACGACAAAACCCACATAACGGTCACCCTATAACAGTTATGTTATTATAATGAATGTGAAATCAATAAGAAATTATTTAGAACGATAAATTATTACTGTTATTACACGTAATACACGTAATTGTTAGACACGTACAATAATAACCATGGCACGAATGTGTTAAGTTCGCTGGTGTAGTTGTCGCGATATCAGTAGCTTAAAGGCACATTGACAAATATAAAGGCATAAACAAATTGCTCTGCGGGGCGAACAACGAATGAAATAAGATTTCAAAGAAAGCCATTAATTCTTATTCTCGTCTTGTCTTCACTTATTACCGGAAACTGATAATGTAAATTAGATACTTATGTTTTGTACAAACTAGCTTCGATAAAATAATTTAGCTGCTATCTGACAATGTCGTTTAAACCAGCTTGAACCCTGATTACCTGCATCCCGCAACACATAGCTGTCTTGCGGTTTGCATCAGAGCCCGGCACCCCCACCAGAGAAGTTCTAGGAAGTAGATGAGTCCAAAGTCAAAATGTGCCTACACATTTTCTACATTCTATGTCTATAAACATCATAAGCGTTTTTTTTTGTCACATGAGTTGAATTATATAAGAATACTTTACAAAAATATGAAGTACTAATAGCTAGGTAAAAATTAAAAACTAAATTAACATCTCACATTATGAGGGATCCTGCGAAATAAAAACGCGCTCCCCGACTGGGAATCGAACCCAGATCCTTCGGGTTACCGGTAGCTTAATGGTTAAAGCATATCCCTAAGTGAGAGATTAAGTCCATCAGTATCTCACATTATGTTTTCCTCTTATGGAGAATTAGTCTCAGTCAGTAACGCTCTTATTTCAGAGTGTCATGTCCGCTTTTCCCAGTCAAAAGGCAAAATGTTGGGAAGGTTCACCGCAGCCTATTCATTACCTTATCGCATCATTTTCCAATCATCTTTATTATCATTCATGCGACACCCACAACCAAACTCAATAAAATAAAAATTTAACTGTTCGCCAAATTCCCTGATTTCTAGACGTAAGTGTCGCTAGAGGTCACATTATTGTCGCCCTGCCGATGATGATACATTAATAATTTAATTATAGAAAAATCATTAAAACTTTAGAACTTTGGACGATTAAATCAAAAAAATAAACTTTGAGTTTAGATTAGATTAAATTAGTTTGGTTTAATGGCGCGTCAACGACGAGGTTATATTGCGCACATTAATTGTTATATTTAACTTTGTTGATCATAATTGGAGGGCAAGGGGAGGGGCCCGTTAGGTCGACCCTCTCCCCTTGCTCCCCATTAATTGTTATATTTAACTTTGTTGATCATAATTGGAGGGCAAGGGGAGGGGGTCGACCTAACGGGCCCGATCCGGGGGAGTCCAGCACTGGTGGGGAGGCCAGGCCGGAATGGGGGCGGACCGGGGGGTGTGAGGATTCGGGCCGGCTGAACCCGATTTCAGGGGGATCACCATCTCGAGGGGGGAGGCCGGCCCGAGGGGACCGCAAATTCAAGGGAGTGCATGGTTAGGCCGACCCTGGCTGCTCTTGGTCTGGGCCTCACCACTGATCTGTCCGGCATGGGTAGCCCTTACACATGAGCAAATGCTCGCCGGCGTAGCTGCAATGGATCATTGGCCAACACAAACCCCACCACCGCGATAAGGTGACAGCCGTCGGGGGGTAAACTTTGAGTCGTACCAAAGACATTTGAATTATGCTCTGTATAGGTACTAAATCAATGTCTATTTTGATTGTGAAAATCCTCATTAATTTTCAACTCATTCTCTTCGTGAAGAGGATTATAACCATGAACTGACGTAGTTGTGATACGAATAATACATCTGAAAGATAATAAATAATTCGTAGAAGGGAATGTTCGGAGGTTTGCTCAATGAGAATGATGTAACGCTTTGGTAGAACTTAGAACTGCGGGTTCACTTATTCACCAAAATATCCTTATGCTCGAAACTAAAACACAGCAATTTAAGATAAAATTAACCAAGTTTCAGCAGAATCTATGATAGTTACATACCAATACCTCTAAATCAAGTACCTACATGGAGAAATGTCGCATATTTTCTTAGATAAATGATACAAAATGAGACAATTCATATAGATGCAAATGCAACATGCAACATGATGCAACATCAACGTTGTAAATGCAATATATTCTCTTTTCCTGAACCAAATAAAACTACCACTCTTGAAATGTATTCTTTAAAGAGAACTAAGTACTTGGATGTAGTTTAATATCGAAAAAATTCCAACGCAGACTAATTTAAGTATGGGAAATGAATCAAGGATTACAGTTTCAAATTGTTTCTAGAATAATATATGCAATCATTCTGAGGGTGGCATAAAAATTTATTCCGTTCAACTTAGTGCCATGTTCTCATACTCTGGTTTCAGTTAAATTATGTACATTTTGTAGATGGAACTTTGACTTCAAGGAGAGGGATGGACCCTCCCCTCTGAACACGTCACAATTTTCAAGAGAAAAAAACAACTTTAAAACAGTTATATTCTGAAAAGTTGACATTTCTTTCCCCCAACGCCCATTAGGTACATCATGATAATGAATTTCATCATATTGTATTTGTCCTTTGAAAGGCCGTGAACTAATGTATTCACAACTCGTGAAGTCAGGCACATTGTCCGCTTCTGACAGGAAAATTGAGTCAAAGCACTATGACTTCTGAAGACTTCCCACTGAGTGCTGGTTTATTCATGCGAAACTGTGACGCAGCAGTAGCTCAGATATGTCCCAGTGCACGCACACCCGCCACCTTCCGCATCAATTATGCACTACTTGCGATGCTCTTGCGACCCGAAACTTGTGAATACAGGACGAAACTTTGGCACTAATTTCAGTGGTAGGTTTTACATTTCGGTCAGAGATTTCTTGTATGTTTAAAAAATTGTGAAAAATTGATCATTTTGTGAAAAATTGGATTTGTCAAAATTGGATTTAATTTCAGTATAATTTTCGTCATACAAGTTTCACACGTATTGTACGTAATTTTAAGTAACTAATATTGTACCTAGCAATTGAACTTTAAATACTTCGCAAATGAAAACAGTCTAAAATCAAAGTTTGTTTTCAAAATGTGTCGTAGAATTGCGCTACCTTGGCTCAACAGGTATCACATAATACGCATGTTCCAGTTGCATAAAGTCATAATTACAAATTAATAACAACACATAATAGGATTTTTTTAAACTTACGTTGAAATTATTAAATTCACGGACGTTCGTTCTATGCGTTGACCTCGTTCGATTGGACGACCAAACAATCCAATCACCACTTGTCTATTAGGTACATTTCGTTTCGTTCGATATCTTTTCAAATATTCCGTACATTGAATAATGCATGGCGATGAGACTTGTATCTTCTAGTCGCTCCTGCTATCTAGCGTCGAGCGATGTAACCAGTAGAGCCGGTATTACAGACATCTACTACAGCGGTGGAATAATGTCTGTACCCCCCCCCCCCCCCCCTCCCAAAGACTATATTTATCGACACGATAATTCGGTTCGTTGTCATGGTATCAACGAAATGTTGGTTGTATCCTAACAATTTGTAAATTATCTTGGACTATTACACCCTCCTATCTTATGATCCCTCATACTCTGGTACTAATCAATACAACTCTATTTTAGATTCTTGTAAGATGTGAACTTATAAGTTTAGGGCAGGGCAGCCCTGTAGGAAAAACCACTAGAATTTTTACTTACATTAGTAAGAATAAGAAATCTACTGTTTTTCCTCCAGGGAGTGTGGTATTTGAAGGTATTAGACACACAGAAATGGCGTCTTCCTATAGTTGATATCTAAAAACGAATTTGCTTCAATGAATATCAAGATATCTACGGATTGAAAATGTCTTATTTCAATTTCATAAGTCATAACTTTATTTCGTACATTTTGTAGTACTTTTTACGTACCTAGAGGATCAGCATTATCAGCAATGTCAGCACAACAAATAGCTCCAGAGTTAACTTCCTTTAGCGCAACCATTAAATTGTAACTCCAATTAATTTACCTTCAGCTTCACCACATCATTTCATTCTTAATTAATTACATTTTATTTGTGTACAAACTGTAATCAATAAAAGTAGATTAAAATCGGCTCACCCTCTCGTCAGTGGCGGACTGGGATAAAGATGCCTGCGCCCAGAAGGGAAAATACATGGTGAGGTTTTTTTTGTGGAGCCACTAAAAATTTATGATATGGGATAAAGCGTTTTTAGGAATAATCCTATTCTGTAGAGACAATGAAGGGAAAAGGAGAACCTATTTTTTGAAGGAAAAATATGCCGAAAACTATAGGATCTCTGAATGTGTATACCAGAACCAAAATGTGAAGTGTACGAGACGATCACTCGAAGCGAGTCAAGTCAACATTTTCAAAGTCAACGCCGTAATAACTTTCTGGAATTCCAACAAATAATAACTAATGCTTATTAACTAAGACTAGTTAACTAAAGACAAATGTAATGTCTCCATTGATTCAAAGTGATTTTAGAAATGATTCAGATCGTGAAAATCTTTTACAATGTACAATCACCTTGCCTCGCGTTCTGCCCAGGAAGTGATACGGTCAATGATACCGAAACATCCATCGATTACAAGAATCTTCAAACGATTCTTCTTCGACAGTTCATCACAAAAGAACAAGACTTTGAAATATCGTACGTCTTTTCACTGTTGACTAGCCATCAAATTAGTTAGGCATTAGCATTGATTTAACATGCCTATGTGGGCAACGATCTAACATCTACATAATCAGTTCTAACTGCTGAATCAGTTGATTGATGAGATAACATTAGATTAAACATGCGTACAAAGAAAATAATCTTTTCATACAGATTATTCGATTCCATGATGTGTCTTTACTTATACTCTAATACGTTTTGGAAAGGAGATATTATGATCCCAGACTTTGTTGACCGTCTTTAAGAGACCCTGAAAGCTAAAAGCTTGGAGAGTAATTGAGACTATGAAACCCTAGAACTGTCAACAAATAATTGTTGGCAGTTCGACCCGGAGAATTCGCCAATTGCTTTTCTTGAAAGAAACCATGCAAGTTTAATAAAAAACAAATCACAAAGAACTTGATTTGTACGCAGTATTTTGAAGGTAAACGTCAAGTAAAAAGATAAATTTAACTTTCAAGAGACACATTTAACAATAACATTGATTTTGATTTTATTCTGAAATCAATAAAAAAAATATAAATGCAACTACCAAACGTAGTATAAAATATAGCGCGATTTTTTAAAATAGAAAACGACTGATTTTTCTGGTCCGTTCGGTAGATATTGGGAATAATACTACAATAATGGATATGGTAAAGGAATGGTTTTTGATGAAGGAGAAATAAAAATAACAACATTTTGATGGATAAATTTGCGAAGTTTTACTTTGAGAAGATGGCAATAACGCACAACTTAATATTAATTTTTGTTATGAAGGAGGTACATAATTTAATAATACATTGCAGTATTTTACATTAGCTAGTACATCTTTGGGGACACATGAAAATATAATATGTCAGCACACATTTTGTTTGTGTACCAAAATAGACAGCTCACAACATAAGTAATGTTATAATACCTTTATAAACTATTTAAAATAAATAAAAAATAAATGCAACGTTTATTAAAGTAGCCTACAATCTTGTTTATATGTAGTATTATACCTCGTATTAAACTAGGTGACATTCGACACAAAAATATATCATAACTGATCAGTGACCATTAAGTAAAAATTCCTAACACAATCAGTAAGAAACATTTGGCAACTTTGAACTTTATGACGGCCATTAGTACTAAAGACACGACGAATGTAATGTTTAGTGGATCGATTCGACACTAGTGTTTATGAGGAAATATTATCATTTTGGACCCTTCAAAAATGCGATTCATTCACAGAGAATTATTGGCTACTTATCGAAGAAAATATGCGGTCATTTCATGTTTTGTTGACAATTAATAGACGAAGAATCCTTTATTCCCTTGTGGTTATAATTAGAGTTATTTCTAGAAGTATTTGAAAACATCTAGTTACTATGATTTTTAAGTCGGGTAAGTGGTAATTGAATACATGTTAGGTAAGTATAGGCCTATAATCTTTAGAGGAGCTGATTTTGACAATCACTTTCGAGGTCTCTTTGCAATAACCATAACTCTGTAATGTTGGTAATGCACTGCCTAGAATTATGTAGGAATGGAAGTAAACTATGAATTTCGTAGACATACTTTTAAGTTTCAATAAATAGTAACTAAGAGTTTATAGAATTTCAAACGACCAGAGAATGAGGTCTAGCATACCGAATTGAACCGCGACTTCGGTGGTTATTTCAGGAACACTTTTGAGTTTTGATATATAACGAGCAATTGCCAACATCATACGTTTATTGCCCTTTTTCTACACATTTTGGCATCATTCAACATTTTTATTTTGAGATTCTTAAAAAAAATCTCGGTAAAACGCCCGCCCCACCTATATCACGTCTTTATGAGTCTTATTTCAAACTCTACTACACTCTTCTAGACCATTGCTTATTCCTCCACACTGACCAGTAGAAAAATCTCGCTACAATTTATTATAATCTATCTTTCAAATTTTGTTGATCTAAATAAATATCATTTAAGTACATTCTAAGTGTACATCACTAGCCTTCTTTCTTCGTCCTTACCTCTCGTGAGAGAATAGATGTACAAGAAAATATCAACTTTTATCAGTGACTTTTTATACGCACAGTCTCTAGTAATCAATAGAAAGAAGGTATGAAGGCACTTGAGCCGACCTAATGTCTCATCCAAAGCCAGCTTCTCTTGACTTATCAGACTATTGACAAAGTATTGATCGAGAGTGCAATGGATATATATGAATGAACCTATCCAGGTGATATCACAATGTATAAGTACGTAACACACGTCGTCACCTCGTAGTAAATATTTTGGCAACAATAAGTACAATCGAGCAAGGCCCATGTATCTAACAAACTATCTAACTAACAGTACTCATTTTTTCCTAGATTACTTTCTAAGAGTAGGGGT
The DNA here is from genome assembly GCA_934045905.1 of Leuctra nigra. NCBI lineage: Eukaryota > Metazoa > Arthropoda > Insecta > Plecoptera > Leuctridae > Leuctra > Leuctra nigra. The sequence goes on along the minus strand of OW203764.1, from coordinate 9,963,053 downwards.
CTACTCTAGATGATTGGAAAGACAAAGAGCAATGTAATGAGAGCGGAACGAAGTTTGTTCATGATATGAGCACATGATGAGGATGTCACGATGGAGTCGTGTGCGCTTGGTACGGATGTTTCTTTCCCTGGACCACACGCCACAGTTTGTGTATAGAGATCTGTTTCATGTTGGGAGAACCGAACAAGAACACGCCTATCGTGGAGATGACATCTGCCGTGGTGTTGACGTTGATGAGGTCCGCCACTTGCTTCTTGTTGAGCACCAGAGGACCGAGAGCCGTCTGCGTCAAGTTGGCCCTCGCTGCCAGCGTGCCTGTGATGTGGACGTCGTCGATCCAGAAGTACGCGGACCGTTGCACCTCGCGGTACAGCGTGAACACGACGTCGGGGGAGTAGAGCACGGCCCAGCCGGCGCAGTAGGTCGGGTAGTATTTCCCCGGATACTCTCTCGGCGACACTCGCCACTTGGAGCGGTACGATCGCTTGACGACGGCGACGGGGAAGGGCGCGCAGAGGATCAGCCGTCGGGCGCCCCACGGCGACAACTCCTGCGCGATGAATCCGAGCAGAACGGGGAGGTTTACAAACACGTCGTCGTCAGTCTTCAGCAAGTAGCGTGCGTTGGGACAGAAGTACGTAGTCCACTTCAACGCCATGGCGTGTTTGTACGTCATATTGCGATACGAGTCCCGGAAGCTGCCCTGGACGATGTCGCGGTACACGAGGTTCTCGAGCTCGATGAGACTCTGCTCCGAAGGGGAGTCGACCTCGCCGAGCATGAAGAGCAGCTTGTGTGTGTCATGAAGACGGCGTCCCCACGTGCGGCGGATCGTGTCCCTCTTCTCGACGTTGAGCGGCGCCGAGTGCACGAGGACGAGCAGCAACAGCGCCTCCGTGTCATTGCAGGGGAAGTTGTTGATGCGGTACTCGAACGCATGGATGTCGATGAGGGAGGTCCGGTCTGCGTAGGACAGCTTGTGCATGGGATACGGCGGCGGCTCCAGGGAGGCGTTGCCGGCTTGGAGTAGGACATAGCTGGTGGCGTCGACTCGCAACAGTTCGACGGGCGGAGGGTAGCTTGAGAAGCCCCACAGAGAGAGGTAGAGTGTCGACGTCAGGAGGATCGCCAGGAGCGGGGTCCGGAACCGGCCGTTCTCCAGCATCACACGGGCGGAGGCGGCATCTGGTGGCTGCAACAATAAACTCTCATTAACATACATCCACCAAAGTTCAAAGGAGGCATGGGTTTTTAAATTCCGTTCCATGTAAGGATACTCGACCTTGAAACCCGGTGGCAAGCCATAATTATATAGCTTAATTTTAAATACAATTTTAATAAAAAATAGTAAGTAAAATATTAGTAAGTAAAATATCTGTAATAATATAGGTAATGTTAATATTTTTTTTAGTAGATTGCTGGATGCCAATCTAATAAAATGTACTGACAGATTTCAAGATCAGTATTATTTCCTACGTGAAATGGATTTTACTTGGTACTGTTCTCAGTAGCCAAGATTCGATACTGGGATGGTTCCCAAATAATAGCCACATTGGCTCCTTCCCAACAGTTCCAGACCTTGAAGACAAGTTTCCTGTCTCATCTCAATAATCCCCATCAATGCACAGAGCAATCATGACTTATAATCTGCTCTTGATCGCACTGTGGACTAATACACTCCCGATCATATCACACATTAATCCACTCCCGTCACACATTAATCCACTCCTGATTGCATTATGGATTAATCCACTCCCGATCATATCATACATTAATCCACTCCCGATCATACATTAATCCACTCCTGATCGCATTATGGATTAATCCACTCCCGATCATATCATGGACATGGACGGATCACTCCTGATCGCATTATGAAAATCCGTGGTGGGAATAAAGGTTACTGATGATTCTGAGTGACAGAGTAACTACTGTTGGTTGTTAACAAAGGGTTAAAAGTCAAACGGTTGATTCAGTCAGTGTCAGTACTAAGACAAACAAGACTCGTGTGTAAGAAAGGAGTTTTCAAACATGTGCCAGTGCCTTTGCTCCCTTTCTTTTTGCTCGCTTCCCGATGAGCTAAATCAGACGAAAAAGTTGAATAAAAAGTTTATGGGCTTTTCTACAATATGCAGAATAAATAAAATGTACATTAAAAAATAAAATCTATTTTGTGAACAATTCGGAATTCGGATTCACATGTCAATTATTTATTGCGGTTTTTAATATGTAATATGTACAAGTTCTTAATGACGTAATTGTGACATACTATTGACAATGATTGCCGATGCAAATGCTATTTGTGATATGTATTGAGTTAACTATGTTTCAAATAAACAACTCTTCAATGAGTCATGAATAATTAATAATTATCGTTTTAAAAAAGTGACTTGCTGAATTTTAAAAGAACATTACTTCATTTCCTATCACAATAACATTCCTCGTTACAGCCCAGAATGACTCATGCATGCAAAACAACCTGTAAAAAATAAAACTGATATCAAATTCCGAATCACAAATAGTTCGGCATAATATCATCGTTCACATGCAGCAGTCGTCGAGAAACGGGCGACACTGTCGGCATGGTTGAATCCATGCTGAATGGAGTTGGTTGACCCTGGCACGGTTGTGCACGAACTGCTCAACTTGCTTGGCAATGCAGGGACAAAAACATCTCCAACCATTACGCGACAAACGTCAAAAGTCTTAGGTAAAATTTTAACTGAGAACACATGTTGTCTAGAGTCTGGCGGTATTGGCTAAGTTTAGAATTTAAAACGAGAGTAAATAGTTTTCTTTAAATAGTTAGCGAAGTTGGTTTAGGGGAGTTCGTGCGTATGAGAGGTGTGTCCTATACGACACGATTCATGTAATTAATTAAAAATTAAATATACAGGGAAAGAACGCTAGGAGTCACATTCGGATGAAACTGAGATAAACTGATCTTGCACAAGATTACACACTCATTTTTTTCAAAAAATTTGCTAGTAGCGTTCTTTCCCTGTACCCTTCAAATGTAATAATTAGGTAGTGAAATGGAGAAGGTTGATATCCATCATAGCGGTGCTGTCCTAATATAAATAATAAATATTACGCGGTTAAAATACTGATGTAGGTAAATAATAAGTTATTGTCGTCGTATTGTCGTTCATCAAGTACCTGTATATACCAGGTAGGTAAACTAGCAATTACGACATAATGGCAAGTATGCAATCCACCTTGTGTCATACGTGTCTCGTCACTTGATATATTTGATTGTAGGTACTACATATATTGCTCAAGTGCGTGTTTGTACATTGTAATTTATAACGAAACAACTTGTAAATTAATTCAATAGACACATTTATTCAGAGAGATAAAGCAGCCAGAAAATTTCTTTACAAGAATTAATCGCGTAGTTGGAAATGAAGATTCCAAAGTCTTTGGGCGGGACACCAAATCGTCTGTATTGTGGGTCCGTTGGCAGACTCGCACTCCGGAGACCTGGGATCGATTCTGTCTTCTCGACTTTTCTCGTGGTAAACCATTGACATTTGTTGATAGAGAATAATATGCTTATTTTAACCAGATAGTATGTAGTTTCCGTCAGTCGTAAAGCAAATATCGGGTAGATTATTTCCTTGTTCACTAATAGGCTGCAACGGAATCCAATTCTCACCTTCCAACATCGTCATCATCATCGGTATTGAGGATTCTCCAAATCATCATCAGAACGATCCAGTGATGCGAATCGACCTAGCTGTTCAGTCGTCGAGATGATCAACAGAAAAAACTCTCTTGGCAAGTTGGCACTCGGCCTGGGAGATATCTGCATATTTATCTTGGATCCTGCTAAATTTTCGAGCCTGCTTTCAAACACTTCTATGCCAATAAAATGCGTAACTGCCGTGATGGCGGGCTAATGAGCTGACACAGATGCCAATGCAATGACGATGGAAGGAGAAACTTGGCAGCCATATTGCGAGAGTAAATTCCTAGCCTAACAAGGAAGAATGCACGTGTAATATGGCATTCATTGCACGACCAACTGAAATATGAAGCCTAATAAGATTATTGAATTGCCTATGAAACTGCGGTTTTTCATTCCAATGGACCGAAGAAACGCGAAAAACACTGTGGGTTCTAGGTCTAAGGTTCTACAAGGTTCTACCAAGGAAGTTTTACCTAAACATTATCATACGAACGAAAAGCAACTGTGGAACAGTGTCCTTGGTAAAAACAGTAAACTACAGTGCGTATAGTGCGTACGTATATCAAATGCTCAAAACAAACATTGTACCTAGGCTAAAACACAACTTTTTGTTATTACATACTTACTTATGTCATAATCATTTTCATTTTATTTTATTGAAAATAAAATAATTCATTTACTTTTAATTTCTTCAAAGCAAATCTCACCAAAACCTACAGATGTTGGAAATAATGTCGGGGGGACACTTCAAAAGCTCGATGTACAAAAAGGGGTTTATGGGTTTAAAATTTCCCATACAGGGAATAGCCGCTCGAAATATGTATTTTATGTTACGTTTCAAAGCAATTTGGTCATGAATTATAATCAGATAAATGCTTTTTCCATATTTTTTAATATTGAGGATTTCCGGGTTAGATTCCTCCCTGCTTGCCCCCTGTGGACGCCCATTGGTAAGGAATGTAACAGTTGGCCGTTCAAATTGGCCAATTTCATGACAATGATTTCAGTGTATCATCATTCAATCTGCAAGTTTATTGGTAATCTAGGAATTGAAATTGTTCCATTTGAATTACCTACCCAATTGGTGACATAGATACATGGATGTACAAATATATTGATGTAATAATCTAGATGTCAACCGGAACGTGAATGTCGAATATCAAAATGGAACGATCATTGAAGCAAAGAACCAACCATCCGACAAGCGCTCTCAGACGATCAGTCGACTAATATATTCTTATAATGATTTATGTATAGAAGCTCAACGTTGCAAAATTTGAATGACGTCTTTTTTGCGCATCCGTGATTGTTTGAATAGCTGTTTGCAGCAAAAGATTCACACTTCTATGTAAACAAAATCAAGCACGTTCCCTGGACACATTGCAATCATGTAAATTGAGCGTGTGCCACTCATTGTCCTGTAAGCACGAACACCGTTCAAGATAACACCGCCACTCTCTGCTCGGATTACTGGGCATTTCCAATGAGTGCAATGACGAGAATGCGCAAGTGCAGCATGACTGGTGGTTGAGATGTGTAAATGATGGCAGCAGCTCAAATATGCCGTCGCAATATATGCCGTTATTGCTGTCACGACGATGTTAGTTTCGTCATTACACAATGATTACACTAATTGCAAGCGGGGCATAACCCGGCATACCTTCAACATCTGATTGATGATCAAGAGTTTTTCTGAGGATTCGATTTTTTTCATATGATTAATTTTTTTTTCGTGCTTTACTGTTAGTTTATTCTTTATTACGTGTTTTGCATGATATTTTGTGATTTTCTGTTTCATAGGAAACACTCCTCGTCGTACTTCCCTCCTTCTGGTTTATTCAGATAAGTTTTGCTCATCCCGAAATAGACCGGCATGGATGACAGCACAAACAGTGGCGTCCAGACTTACTTCTTAGCAGGCAGGAGCGCTCACCCCATCGCCCTGGATCCGCCACTGTCCCAAGGTCATCCCAAGGCGCTGCCGCGGTTGATACACAATCTTTGTTGATATCTTGAGAACGACAGCAGCGCTGCCTAACGGGAACTTACATCGATCTCGAATCCCAAGAGTAGCAGTTTGCAATCTGCTAGGCACGAACGCCATGAGAAACTGTACAACAATGGATCGAAATATCCGACATAGCCGCAAGGCTAGCGAGATGACAATTACCCCCCTCCCCCCAGTCCCACACTACACGGTTCAATGTCAGCTCTGGCACATTACACAACGCGGGCATAACACCAATGGCAGGGCAACTGACTTAGTAACCACCCACCAAATTATTTAAAGTCCTTCAAATCACAGTAAGTAGTTGATAAATAATAATTTGTCGTCATTTGTCGGCGTCATGCCCGAAACACATGAAAAATAATATTAAAATTGAATCCTATCAAAAACATGTATTGCAATATTACGTTATTAAAACTCTCGTTGTATTTTTGGTTGTATTACTCATTTTGTACTACTTGCAGTGTTTACTAAGATAGACAGCCCGACGTTGCTAGATTTAAAAAGTGAGACAATCCGGATACATTTTATATAAATCAGCATTACTACATTATGCAATTTCATAACGCAATAATATTTATAAACAAGAACTTGATATCCTCATTACGTTTCTCAGTAAACGATCTCGACACTCGATTCAAAAGGCCGCGAGTTCGTGCCCGTCTCCTGACCCACCACCCGAACTCATTCTCTCTTACCGGTAGCTCGGTGATTCCACCTACAAGAGGTGATAATCTATCGGTTCCATATCTTTCTGTAGCACGCCAGACGAGCTACATATAGTGACGACATCGGCGGCGTCGGGAGCGTCGCGACGTCGACATCGGCGGCGTCGGGAGCGTCGAGACGTCGACATCGGTCAATGACGTCATTAGATCGTACTTCCTATTAAAACGTATAACATGTGACACAACTAAAAACAGTATTTGTGGGAAACTGATTGGCTGCTTGTCAGGTTCCTTGACAATCAATCCTTCTTACTATCAATGAAATCGAAGCTCATCTACTAGAGTTAGATGACGTGTTAGCATACTGCATCGGATGATGCCATCAAATCTCTTTCAGTCAATCCGTTTCTTTCAAATAGTTTTTAGTTTGGCCGAGTGAACATGACTACGTTTGTGACGCTACATATCATCGCTTTGATGACTCTATTAGGTATTAAGTTAGCGCGTAGGTATTTGATTCCATTTGTAGGAGTGCTAATTATTAATCAATACATTCTTGGACTCCAGTTTTGGCAGAGTCGCTTCTTACGCGCATAATGAAGCTCCAATATATTAACAAAGCAACTGGAATAATTTAGCATCAAGTGCGGCTTATGTGCACTGAGCGCTTTGTTTCAGTTTCAGTTTCCCCGTGGTTTTCCGTTTCCCTGTAGATGATAACTACCAACATACAAGAAGATACCAGGATTATTATTATCATCGACATCCTGAGCGCAGTCGCAATCTGCCACACTTTTCGGATAATCACAGACACAGGGTACTCAGTACTTGCAAAGGAAACTACATGCGATCCTCAAATAAGATGTGGAAAGCGGCCAAGGGCGTAGTCAGGGAGGGGGGGGGGGGGGGGGGGGGGGCGGGTAAAATCAGAGATGTATTCATCTAAAAAGTAAGCACATTTAAAATAATAGTATGTGAACAACAACAATAAAAAAAGACAGTTCATGACAAAAGCGTACCAAAAAGCTTGGCATTGAGTAACAATTTTACAAGTTTCCCGAACATTGAATTTTTACATTTTGCCAACCCCTGATAAAAAGCCTGCGGTCTATAGTACTAATAACATCGACAGAACTACAGTAAATTTAATTAATGTATGTGGTAAGGGGTAACATTTCGGTAAAAATCCTCTGTATATTTCCTCAAAACAGAGCCTCAGAGTCCAAATTGCACCAATAAGAAAATTTTCGATGGGGCTGTGCCCCCGAACCCCCTACTGTCAACTGTCATTTTTCAAAATAATTATAGTGCCCCAACCCAAAAATTTCATCCTAGATACGCCCTTAGCACAACCACACAACCCATAACTAAGGGCTGGCCCAAAAAAGACTTATCAAGATCGAGTAATGTCTAGGTCTGTATGAAAAACGAGCTGCCAGTATAGCCCAGTACAATTTGGCAAAATATAAAAATACCTTTAGCAAATATATTTGGTTTAAAAACAGTTCGGTAGCATTAAATTATACGATAGCACTTCGATAATTTCAAACTTTTCACAATACATTGACGGCCAAACGTATTAGCGGCACTATCTCCAAAAGTAGGATAATTGTAAAGCTTACGTCACTCATCGCCTGAGTTAATGGCTGTGCCAATTGCCAGTCAACTTATCATGTGAATGCTAATTGCTTACCTTAAACTCTTCATCCACACAAAAACAACATATTTGTTCAATTATCAGCCGCATTACATCGCAAGGCTTTATAAACTAACAACTACTCACGTAAACGGAGCTTTTACCGACATTACATAAGGGATATCGACGGAGGTATTACCGGCGGAGTTTTTACCGTCAATGAAAATTTATGGCGCATAAAAATAGCGACAATTTATGAACACTCCTGGGGAAATGGCGAAATTGCCTGTATAATGATGACTGAATAAATGACTGACAATGAAATGATCTTGAAAAGGGGATGCAGATTTGCAAAAAGATTTCGAAAAGATTTCACTTTCTCCAGATCCCTACCTACTTAATTTATTTTAAATGTAATGCCGGTGAAGATGTTCGGTAAAAGAATATTGACAAGTAACGATCAGATAATTCGTGAATTTGCCTTGATGCGAATAACTACTTCCATTATCCGTTCCGTTTTTTCGATCTTGTAACGTCTCATCATTGGCTATGGATGGGATTTGACTGGTCAAATACTATTATCTTTGGTTCCATTTGAGCAAAATATATATATTTTTTAGGAGGTTAGGTACATATTTATAAAGTCGTGCATCCCAGGTCCAAAAGAATTACGCATTTCACCATTCAATCTCATCTCATGGAATGCGCGAATATCGTGTCCGTGGGTGTAGGAAGTACACAGAGACGGGTAGGGTAATTCGCATAATTTTCTTAAAGCCACTCAAGGAAGAGTTCTTCTACTGCTACCTTAGCATAAACTAATTACAACTTACCATTTAGACCGTGAAATTAGTCTCTAGGTCAATTGACCAAGAGTCAATGATACAATGAGAATCACCCAAGGGAATATGTCTTGAATCTTCTCACTCACAACCCTAATTTTTTTATCTATAGTTCATAAGGATCAGAAGTCACTCATTGGATTTGCGATAAAAAAATCGCTATTTTCAATGATTTAAGTATCTATAGATTCCATTCAAGAGACCAATTCAAGCAGAGATCCGATCGATAATTTTAATGATATCTTTTTAGTGAGATGTTGTATGTTTTTCATAACATTTTGACTGATCGATTTGTCTCTGATCTCTGATCTTTCTATTATTATTATTATTATTATCTTTATTAAAACAGATTTGCATACAGTGTACACGGTGTCTGAGTAAGCTATTTCTAAGAAGTTACGAATTATTGTTTCTTTAAGGTCTAAGATTAAAGTAATGTTACAATTACAATCTACAGGACTTACATACTAATAGCATGCCTAAATTCTCTTACGCTAGTTGGCATTTCATCAGAAAGTACTCCCGTCAACCTATTCCACTCCACAATTCCTCGTCCAATTGTTGAATTGCTTCCATATTTAGATTTAAAACCCTCTCGAAATATTTTCCACCTATGGTCATTCCTCCCTCTATATACATCGGGTCGTATCCTATCTTCTAGCTCCTTCCATGGCTTTAACCCAGTGACTGCTCGGTAAATTTTTGTTAGTCTAGATATTCTTCTTCTTTCTTTGAGTGGTTCCCAATTTAGGCTCTTTACCAAGTTTGTTACACTCGTATAGTTATACTGTGTTACCTCAATCTCTCCGTCCACTAATCCTCTTCCCTCTAAAACATTTAGTAAACAATTTTTCATACTCTCTTTGTTTCCCACTGGTTTAACGTTCAACCTTTCTAGTGCTGCTCTCAGCTCTACAACCTTTAGATCTTTCACATTCTTTTTTAGCACTTTCTTTCTTACAATTCTCTCCCCAGTTACAAACTTTGCTGCCCTTCTCTGTATCTGTTCTACCTTTAGTACGTCTCCTACCTTCGACGGATCCCATATATCTGCCGCATATTCTAATAAGGGCCGCACTAATGTGGTATATGCCTTAGTCTTGGCTCTCTTACTACTCTTTTTTAATATTCTCATAACAAAGTGTAACCTTCTAAATCCATTGTTAACTACCTTGTTTATTTGCTCGTTCCAGCTTAATTTTGAATCTATTATTAGCCCTAAATATTTAACATTACTCTCTATATTTATAACTGAAGCACCTATTTTATAATGATAATTTTCTTCTGATGTACTTCCTCTCCTTATTGATAATAATTGACTTTTATCTTTATTTACATTGAATCCAAGTACTGTGAGCTTATCGTACAGTTTATTAATGTCTCGTTGGAGCTGTATCCTGCTTTCTTCGTCCACAATAGATCTATATATCACACAATCATCTGCAAAAAGCCTTATTTTACTAGATATACCATCCGGTATTCTATTAATGTACAAAATAAATAACAATGGGCCCAGAACACTCCCCTGTGGGACCCCCGACGTTACTGAGATTTCCTCGGAGAGGGCCTCCTCCACTTTAACTTTCTGTTTTCTGTCCCTCAAAAATTCCTCTACCCATACCAGAACCCTCAAATCCAGCGGTAATCTCTGTAATTCCCTTATAATTCCTCTGTGTCCGATTGAATCAAATGCTTTACTAAGATCTATAAAAATTGCGTCTGTTATAATATTTCTTTCCATATTGTCTGAGAGATCCTGTACTAATGAGGTTAGTTGGGATTCACAGGAATACCCCTCTCTAAATCCGTGTTGGCTATCACTAAATATACCTGCTCCTTCACAAAATGTCCTGATATATTTACTTAGCAGCTTCTCAAAAATTTTGCAAATAACTGCGGTGAGGCTGACTGGTCTATAATTTTTAACTTCTGCTTTGCTTCCGGCTTTATGAATAGGTATTACCAGAGCTCTCTTCCAGTCAAGAGGAAGCTTGCCATTGTTAATTGATATGTTGAACATGACTCGGAGATACGGAACTATTGATTGCGGTTGTAATTTAAGGTAATCTATTGTAATTCCGTCCTCTCCTGCAGCTTTATGAGCTTTAGTTCCTCTGATGGCCTTGAAAATGTCTTTGTCGGTCATTGTAAATGGGACTCTTTCTAAAAACTCCTCTCTTATTGCCCCATCTGTAATGTTTTCCTCTGTTGTAAAAACACTCGCATAATATTCATTCAAAGTTTCCGCCTTTTCTTTGCTAGTTACACTTGATTCTCTCGTTATTTGTGATACAAGTTCGGGTATTTCTTTTCCTTTCCCACTCCTCTTTCTTAAATAACTGTAGAATTTGTTGCTAGCCTGCTGTATATTTTCATGTTTTTCATCAATATCTAATAACTTTTCAATGAATTTATCTTGAGCGATCTTTTTCTCATCTTTCAGTTCTTTAGCTACCTTTTTAAATAATTCTTTTGAATTCATATTCTTATTCCTATTCTTGTATAGCTTCCTACATCTGATCTTTAGTTTTTTCAAGTCTTTAGTGAAATATTCTGGGTCGGGGCTCTTGGGTAACTTTTTAAATGGAATGAAAGCCTTACTTTCTTCAACAATTTCCTTGAAGTTTGTCCATATCTCTTCTACGCTTTCTCCTTTTGAAGCCCAACCCTCGAATTTATCTCTAAGAAATTTACCCATCCCCTCTTTGTCTGCTTTCGCGTACTGCCACGACACTTTTCCCCTGCAGTCTTCTTTCGTCCTATTTATATTTACTTCCATCACTACCCCTCTGTGGTCACTGATTCCTCCCACTACTTCTACCTCTCTTATCTCAAGTGACCTTATAAGGAACACATCCAGCACTTTTGCTCCCCTTGTCCCTTCCCTGACAACCTGCTCCAACCCCCCTTCCCTCATCAAAGTTGAGACCATTTCCTGAGCAATTCCTCCCTTGTCTGCAACTATCTCCCACTCTACGTCTGGTAAGTTAAGGTCCCCTCCAATAATCATGTTTCTAAATTTCATGTTGTCTCTTGTAACAAAATCCGTGATGCTTTGTACGGCCGAATAATCATTATTCGGGGTTCTATAGGCTCCGATTACAATCACTGGAATCTTCTTTTTTCCCAATCCGACTCTTATTGCTAACACTTCCTCTCCTTGCCCTCTCCAGACTTCTAGAGCTTCATAATGTTTCTTAACACCGATGGCAACCCCACCACCCCATGTATTAGTGTTTCTATCTTTCCTAAAAACATTGTACTCTGTGGGGAATACTTCATTATCCTCGAATTCTTTATTTATCCATGTTTCGGTCGCTATGAAAATGTCCGGATCATATATGTCTATCATATCTGAAAACTGCCTGACCTTCTCTTGGGTTCTCAGGCTACGGCAATTCATTTGGAGGAATCTAATTTTATTAATATTATTATTATTTAAAGTACATATATTTTTAATGCAATATTCTATATTTCCCCCTCCTACGGTAAGTTTTCCTGGCTTTCTGCATCATCTACTGCCATTGACGTAAGTTCCTTGTCAATTGAGTCTAGGATCGCCTGTCCTAGGAATAACCCCCCCCTAGGATTTAAGTGCACCCCGTCCTCGGCGGCTTCATCCCCCGAAATGACTGAGTTCGGGTCAAAATAAGTCACACCCTTCTGTTTACACAGCCACACTAAACTGTCATTCAACTTGTCCACAGTGCTTGCCCACACATCGTCTCTATACACTATTCCATTGATCACCCACTTCGCATGTTCATATTTCACTCGTCCCGCCTCAAGCAATTCTTCCATTTCACTCATAAGATGCCTTCTGTTCTTATTTTTAATATTGTTTGTGCCTACGTGCACTACCACTACTTTAGGAGCTGGCAGTTCTTCATCCCGGTCCACGAGCTTCTTCTTCAACTCTTCAACACGGATCCCTGGATACACCTTAACTTCGCATCCCTTTTCTCTACACACTGCTCCTGCTCTTCTTATCATTGAGTCACCAATAACGAGGACATTCTCTTCTCGATATAGCGTCGGGAAGATAGGGGGTTCTCGTTGCTTCTTGCCTCCTTCTAATATTCTGCGGTAATATTCTTCATTTTCTTCCGCTGTCCTCGGACTTGTTTTGAATGGGACCGCGCCTCTTTGTGTCGTTGTTTCCGCCCCTGTCTTTGTCTCCGCTCCTGCCATCTGGCTGTAGAGACGGTGGGTGGATTTGTCTTCGTCTTCGCCTTCGCCTCCTGCCTGCCACCTGTCGGCCGTGCCCTCAACTGCTTGCCTTACCACCACCTCTGTGATTTTACATTTCTTCATTTTTCCCTCATAATCATTTACTTTTTCCTTCAAGAGTATGTTTATTTCTTCCAGTGCCTTTAATCTTTTGTCTTTTTCTTCTAATAACCTTCTCAACAAGGAGTTTTCTACACTAAGCTCGCTTCTTTCATCTAGGTCCCTGCGGCTACCCGTATCCATACCAATACAGTGGTCAATGTTTATTTCACTCTCTTCTTTATTATTCTCAAGCTCCAACTCCAACAACTTAGTTATAAGTGCGGGTTTGTTCCCACTTACTTTATTTGCGCCTCTCTTCCTTAGCTCTTCTTGTAATTCACACTTTTTTAACTGATTTAACTCCACTGAAAAACTACTCAGGTGCACCCCGTCGGCCATGTTGGTTGTTTCTACCCGAGATTCTATCGGACTTCGGTTACTTTCTTCAACGCGAGAGCAGGGGGACAGAAATCAGAATCCACACAATAAGGCTCCATTCCTCGTGATATTTATGCGCTTGTACACGCCTTGGAAATAAAAAATAAAAACACATACCTACCTACTTCGGTAAAATGGTACATCAAATTGTTGTCTATTCTTTCTAATTGCATGCATCTGTTTGTGATTATCGATACGTCGACGGAGCAGGTCGTGGTGAAAGGTGAATGTAAGCGAAAGAGACCGAAATGTCAAGCATGACATCACCAGCTATTTTGCCAACTGATAAAAAATTGGTAGTATTTGAGAAGGGCTGGGGGAGCAAAGGATCAATGGCATAAGTCAAATACTACCCGTTGATAAATTCCATTTGACATTTGGTCAAATAATAGTCGTATAAATGCAAGCAATCATGAATAATTACCTAATTTAAACAATGTCATGTGATACAATCATCCTCCGAAGGAAGGGAGGGCGGAGAAGGGAGTTCAATGTCATAGAACGGACAGGAAGTTCAGACGAACGTGAAGCAGACATAGCAGATGCGCGACGGTACATGACTCACTGCCGTTCGATGACCAGCACAGTTCACCGCAGCGGTCAGCCGAGTGAGAGTGACGTGACGTCTACATGGCAGAGATTTGCACCGACTTTGTCATTTGCAGAGTCCCGTCAGTGTTGCATGCTCCAATTCATCTCATCAGCTACGCCAGATCATTCAGAGAGAACGGAAAAATAAATGTACCGCTTTTACAACTTTATAGGCTATTTTTTTGGCGCCGCTAGGAACTTTGTGGGGGTTGGAGGGAGAAAGGCATTCACAAAAATTGTGAGCATTGCTGACAAGAATAATATTGTATGAAGAGAGAATGTGTTGGCCCAGAAAATATGTGATCCAGGCTGAAGGGCGATTCTTTTTTATTCATTTGTGGTTAGAATACATGTGAAGGAAAAAAGTGAAATAATTGTCAAGCGAAACGTGTTACCAATAATTTTAAATGTAATTTCATTCTAAAGCTAGGTTCCCATACTTCGCATCGAATTCGCGTCCGGTTCGCTTCGCTTTCGCAAAATGGCTACCTTTTAATTCGTTTCGGTTTCGTCAAAGTAAAAATTGGCTCAACTTTAACGAAACCGAAACACGCGAACATGCGAATGTAAACATGGACGATTTCCTTTGTTAAAAGGTAGCCATTTTGCGAAAGCGAAGCGAACCGGAAGCGAATTCGATGCGAAGTATGGGAACCGAGCTTTATTATACCTTGGACTTGAAAACTAGCATACAAATTAAATTTGTCTCAATTACTTTTTAAAATTCTGGATGCCAATGTCTCTTTGGGAAATTCATAAGCGAATCGAGTAAACTTGTGTTCTCTGACGTTTCCTCGGAGAAATCTTACTGTACTGTCTAGGAGAATTGTCACATGTCAAATCTCAGCTATGTTTATTGCTTCTTTCTGACATAAAATATTATTAGCATTCACATTGGAGCAACATTGGAGTCAGTGTTGCCAACTTCAAGGAAATTTCCCTAGATTCAAGGAAATTTGGGTGCTGTCAGGGAAAGAGGGAAATTGTTGTAAATCTAGGGAAATTTTAAAAGTTTCAAAGAATGTCCAGGAAATTCAAATTTTGCTTGATTTATGCTCAATTTGTTGCATAAAATATACGTGACGATGACAGCATGACAGACCAAAAGAAGATTGGGAGAATCTTATAGAAGAAATTAACTTGAGAATAAATCAAAACCAAGCAAAATAATGTATTTAAATACGGGGAAAATCGTGATAAATATTTATAAATAATATTTTTTACTGCAGAAAGGTGAATTTTAAACGTATTGGAATTGAATTTACAATAATAATGAGTAGACGGCAATGAAGTTTTACAGGAAAATTGTTGATTATCTCGGAAAAATTGATATTTTTGGGATTCAGGGAAATTTTTGAAAATCTAGGGAAATTTTTGTGTCTTGACAGGGAAATTTGCTGTTACATGGTTGGCAACACTGATTGGAGTGAAGAATAAGCTGAGAGAGGAAAACCGAGAGGAAAACGTGTTGTTAAATTATTCTTGCATGCACTTTACTTACATGTCAACGCTTTCGCACGATCGTGTACTGTTTTTGTCCAATAAGTTTAGGACACGCAGGCTAAGGGTAGTTTTCAAGGCGTGGTGTCTCTTGTCTAAGACATGATAGGTCACACAATGACCCCATGGAACTAACACCTCAATGGCAAATAATTATTCAGCCGTTGTTTTCCAGTGGAGGCACGAAGGATCAGAATTGGAATGGAACTAGATCCATGGAGGACTGAGAAAAGCACCAATATGCTCTTGCAATTTATCTTTGCTTTGCAATCATGTGAAGTCTGAATTATTTAGAATCATTGGCATTCTGAAGTGAAATGGAAAACATAAATAGATTCACAATCAGCAGGTGGTTGGGGGCCACAGAAAATGTAAAAATTCAATGCCAAGTATTAAAAATAAAAAGCGTTCACATTTCAAAGCACTAAAACATCTGATTGGCGGGTTGCAGGTGAGATCACGTAACTTACTTTTGAGATAAAATTTCTATAGATTTTACGAAATTTAATAAAATGTCAACCTTTCAGCACTATTTCGGTCGTATTCGGGTTCCTCTTCGATTGAAACAATTGAACGCTTCACCTCCTTTTCTAAAGTTATAAATGACGTAATATCGATTAACCTTTTGTTTAAACTTTAACTCTTGGGTGTACACTGAGCGCATATTATAATGTGTCATTATGCTTTTGCTTTCATCACAATAATGAACAAGCTGAATACAAAAACTTCGTTTCGTTTCCAGATCGGCCATGACTGCGACCGCCAGGACTATTTTCGAGATATTGAATACAATTTCGCTCCAATACGGAAGCAAAGTACTTCCAGGAGAAGAATATCATGATATCATTGAACCATGGTACACTCGACAATTTATAAAACGGTATTTGACCGAAACAGATTGACTGCTGGTCAGGTTCCTTGACAATCAATCCGTGTTATTATCAATGAAATCAGAGCTCACATACTAGAGGTAGATGACGAGTAAGTATAGACTTCATCAGATGATGCCATCACATATTTTTCAGACAATCCGTTTCTTTCAAATACCGTTTTATGAATTGTCGAGTGTACCTACTTGCGAACGTTCGTTCTAGAGACAGGTGATCGTTATTCTCCCGTTATTCTCCTTTTTCCTGGATGCATGAGCAAACAACGAATGTAATACGATATCACTCCCTGTGGACAGTCAATACCACTTGGCTATTATTACACCGGAGACTGAGCTTGTGGACAGGAGTTTTCTAGTCAGAATGACCGGAATAATATGCAATGTTCTATGAAACGTTGTGATAATACCGGATCGGCATTTCCGAAGACAGGACAGGTGCAGAAGAAGCATTAGTTCTCGAACGTATTACAAAGATATGAAAACTCCTGTTTCATAATATCTTTGGTATTACATTAACTCAATACTTCCCTGCTGAAAAATCTTAGCAAGATCTTGCTAAGATCTTGCCAAGATCTTAGCAAGATATTGTAAACAAGATCTTGCAAGATCTTGCCAAGATCTTAGCAAGATCTTGCAATATCTTGGCAAGATCTTAGCAAGATCTTGTACATTTTGCTGCCAAAAAACGTTAAAATTTCATAAAAAAATAAAATTTTCTATATTTATGAATACTCATTTGCATTCGGGAAACCTCTTCTGAAGTATTGGACAAGGTTTGATTACACATTTCAATTATAAAATCCCGTGGAACCGCCGTGTTTTGAACCTGCGATCTCGTGGTCCGTAGTCGAGCGTCTTACCGAGTAGGCCACCGGTGCAGACAAGACTTAGCTGCGCTAATAGTGATCATATTGAGTTTTCATATTTAAGTGAACATATTTATATTATTTAGTGGATCATTATATTGTTATTAACATGATAAAATAGGAGAAACGATAAATATTAAGATTTATTTATAAAGTAAATTGATCTGTGATATTTCCCCATAAAATATATCAGCTCACGCTCTGTAGTATAATTACTATAGTTTATTTTACTAGGTGATGTGGTGCAAATTTTCTAAGTCAATGAAGTAAAAATTCTGTAGTTTATATACCTTACTACTACAAATACTGTAGTAAAAAGTCAATGTAAGATACTTCAGAATTTACTAAACTACAATATAAATCGGCTATAGTAAACATACTGTAGATTACACTTTTCTTTACTACAGATGAGATACTATAGATTTTCAATGAAGTATATATACTACCTATAGAACTAACTATAGCAAACTTATTCTGTCTGTAGTCAAAGTACTCTAGCTACATACTTCGAATTACTACAGTGAAGTACGTTCCCTATAACTTTACTATAGAAAACTGCAGTATATATCGCAAGTAGTAAAAACACTATAGTACATACTTAGAATTATTATTATTATTTATTTATCAACAATTACTACAGTAGGTCAAGTATATTTACTCCAGAGTAAAAAACAGTCTATTTCAGCGGTAGTAAAAATACTGTAGTTTATACTTTAGTTTACCACCGATACTGTAGAATTTACTTCAGTAATCTATGGTATTATGGAGTAAGTTTTTGCATGTACTTCAAGTACTATAGCACATACTATAGTTTACTACACGTTATTACATAATACTTTGGAATACCTACTTCAAAATATACTATAGGAAATTTTCCTAAGGGCCTTAGCAAGATCTTGAAAAAATCTTGGTAAGATCTTGGCAAGATCTTGGCAAGATCTTGGCAAGATCTTGATTAGGTCTTGTCAAGATCTTGATAAAATCTTATTAAGATATTACCAAGATCTTACCAAGATCTTGGTAAGATCTTGGCAAGATCTTGATTAGGTCTTGTCAAGATCTTGATAAGATCTTATCAAGATATTACCAAGATCTTGGTAAGATCTTGGCAAGATCTTGGTAAGATCTTGGCAAGATCTTGATTAGGTCTTGTCAAGATCTTGATAAGATCTTATCAAGATATTACCAAGATCTTGGTAAGATCTTAGCAAGATCTTGTTTAATACAAGATCTTGCAAAGACCTTACCAAGATCTTGTCAAGATCTTGGTAAATCCAAGATCTTGATAAGATCTTAGCAAGATCTTGGCAAGATCTTGGTTAATACAAGATCTTAGCAAGATCTTGCAAGATCTTGCAAGATCTTGGCAAGAATTTTCAGCAGGGTTGAACGTTTGGATGGATGGAGTGCAGTGAGTGCCCTAGACCAACAAAACAAAACATTTATACGAGTGATAAAGACTGTGATAAGTAGTCTTTGCTGTGATGCGGATTTCAATTGACGTTAATTGACCAACCATCCGTACGTCATGCAGCATCAAAATTGTCACCATAATCTCAGAATAATATTGTTGTTGAAAGACAGACAGACTATTATCCCATAGGAACTCTGATTAGGTAGGTACCGATTACACATTATTAGAGAATCAGATGGTACAATATTTTGTGTACTATGGAGAGCTCTAAGGTAAATTTAATATTATAAATATTTCGTTTAATTCACGGGATACGTTTCTAATATTGCCATTGAAATTGTGTACTGTACACAAGCGTGATGTGCTGTGCTAATGATAACATTAACTTGATTATCAATTGACGTAAAAGGGGCGTTCATTCAGCTATCAGACTTCGCAAAATCGTTTTTACCGATCAAACAACAATAATACGGTCTGAACACATTTATAGACTTGATTTTGTATGATTTAAATCAAATACCTAGGTTGATAAATACGTAAGCTACTACATACTAAATGTAAACAAATACAAATCGTTATCTACGTGTGTCAAAACTGGTATGTAGATAAGCAGTAATTCATGAATGACATAAATGTATGTACCATGTTGATATACCACATGTGAATTAAAACATGCAGGTGTAGTGCATCGATGCTATTAGGCATTACTAAATACCCACTTTCTATCAGCTGTTTGAAAAACATTACCTACTTATTATTAATGAAAATAAAATTACTTGTAGCATTGACACCATTGTTAAAAGTATGTTGTAGGAACAGTTGCATTGCAGTTTCTCATTGTGTGTTCTCACTGGTTGATGTTACTGGGAATGCCTTCTACGTTTAGAAGGTGTTAAACAGGGTCATGTTCATTTTAGAGAGACAAACCAAGAAGTGACAGTGACAGCTGTTCAAAATTTGGTTTGAATCCAAATTAGTTATGCCCACAACTGTGTTTAGGCAGCTAGCCCGACTTTAAATTTTACATAGGTAGACTACCTAGGCATACCTAACTCAAGTTCACAATAATTGTAAACACTCTATTTATTTATACACGAGAAGTGATAAGAACACGCTACCTAATGAGAAGAAGACAACTGAAAATAATGCTTAACGTTTTCGGTGTTATTTGGTATTGTTTCGGAGTATAATATAGCTAGTAGTTTTAATAATCACCAAGCATGAATAAGTATTTTTAAGTGTTTACACAGATGGGAAAAGCAATCTCGGCGCCACTTATTTATTATTGCTCCACTAAAAAATACTATGTACCTATACATACTTTCAAGTATTCTCTGTTATGATCACATTATCCAGAAACAACCTTCCTTCTCGAAGAAATGTTTGAATTAGAGAAAAAGTGTTCTCGAATTTAAATAAACATTCGTTTAAAATTAGGTTTTCTTCAAACTAGAGCTTCGAACTAGAATGTTTAGTTTCTGTTTAGAATGTTTAGAAGATCATTTCATGTCTTCATGTGTTTTCTTATATAGTAACATCATTCATCAATCAAGATTCAAGAATAATTATATCTTATGGTATACGGGGTAAATATTCTTTTTGCTAGTTGAAGTAGTATAATAATTTCATGGTTAATCTTTGGTATGAATTACAACAAATTCTCATTAGTAACCGTTCATTCAAGATAAAAAGAAAAGTGTCCCCGTAAAATCCACGAAAATAGTTCTAAACTAAATCAGTAATCTACGTATAGTTTCCTTCCCTGATTGGTACATGACCCCAACAGTGACGGACTTCTGCCCAGGAGGCGGTAAATAACTAATGCCAGAAAGAACAGAGTGCGATTCTCAAATATTTAGCGACCACGATGATTTTGAAATTAAATGCTGGTACCTACGTAGGTAGGTCTATAATTATTTATAGATTATGTAACACTTCAGGATGCTGACAACCCCGCTGTTTAGCCCCAATTATTTCCCTAAAAGCATGGTCGCACTCACAGTAGGGATGACCAGAGTTGGTAACATTTAGAACCAAGTATTTTTCTTCCAGAAATGCGATCACGAAAGAAAACAATGGAGGGTTTGGACGTGACATTGAGCTACAATGCGGGTCCGGGGTGCGTACACCCACCTCCAAGTGTTCCTACTATGTTTCCCATAAGAGCACAATGTATAAAACGGTAGGAACACTTGGAGGTGGGTGTACACAGCGCAGAGAAATATTGAAGCTATGAATTTAAATAATAATCTCTAGGTACAATCTCGGGTTCAATTATCAAAGTAGCGTTACAGCTGTTATTATTTATACCTCTTATTTTTAAATAGTTTGTGAATAGGGGGGGGGGGGGGGGGAAGATCGACCCAACCAAAGACCTCGGGTAGCCCCAACGCCTCCCCCTGGATTGTGTTCCGTAATATTTCTGAAACTGGACTTTTACAAGACTGCAAGAGCAGTCAGTCAGTATTGAGTCCGTGTATCTACTTACATACTGATAACGAATAATTAAGCTGACTTATTAATAATAATTATTGTGATATGATGGAATGGCCGAGGCCATCGTTGTACTCACTACTTAGTTCTGCAATAACCACACTTGTCTACTCTAGTTATCGGCTAGAAAAAGGTTGGCAGATCAATTTCAATGGACCAATGGCACCATCCGTGATTTATCAGTTCACTTGCCTAGTTCATTAGTTTGTTATTATAGCCTTGAATATTAAATAAGGCTGTGGAATCATTAACCAGACCCAAGTAATGAGTCATACTCTAAGTACAATCATTGAAACAATCAATGATGGTTACTTCTGACGACGGGAGTAACCAGCTACGTACCTAAGTAAATTTTACAAGTAGATCAACAGTATAAGCAAAGATATTATTAAAACTCAGTATTCATAACATCTTTGATATAAAGTCCGTAAACCTATTCCTTGGTCGAAGTGTAACTATTCTATAAGCATAGACTAGTATATTATGACCAAGGATAATATTACATTGTGTGGTACTGGGTACCACCCACATCGGTAGTTTAATAATATCAAATTATCAGCAGATTTATGAGGCTAAGGTTAGAATTAAATTATTTTAATTCAGTCACTTCTTTGCAATGACCACATCACTACACCCAGGCCTTCCAGAAAATACAATAGAGCCCCAGGCTAGCGGATCATTTTCATATTACTGGCTACGTCAAGCAACGTTACAAAATTATACTTTAAACCTTACACAATGAGCCGGAAACTTAATTCCTCAAACAAACTCAATCAACACAACTACCTACGTGAATAATGTAAGCGTCTCACCTTTTCTGTTCTCTTGAAGTGAGCGAAGAAAAGTAGTGTTGGTGTGTAATAATGCCGGTCACAGCAGACACGAGGGTAGTCGCCTCGCCCTCTCTAGGCTTCATACACGATCCTGGCTAGCAAGCAGGCAGGGGATGCTGGAGGGGTTGTCAATGCGCTTGCTCCGAGCCAAGCCGTCTTGAAACCGCCCCACTCACTAACCGCCAAAAACTCGCACACACACACGCACAATCACTAGCCAGCCACGATATTGATTGCCGGTTTTCAGACTTGTCGCTAACTTGATAGAGTAGTTTACTTTAAAAAAAATACTAAACGAGGTATATACATTGTTGCGATGTCCGTGTACGGAACCGAACCGCACGGAACGCAGTCTAACAAACTACTGAGAGAGAACTATGCTGTGCTGTTCGCTTCACTCAGTCACGCCGAACACAATGATGCCGGTTCGTCGCTGTAAGCAAAGATTCCCTGGTCTGCCAGCGTGTGGCAGCAAGCAAACCACTCGTGGGACAGGATTACCTTCACCTCTCTCTCTCAACCGTGTACATCATAGTTAATTCTGTCTCATCTCTCAATAGGTAACAATATGATCGACGTTGCCAAGTAGATGAATCAACATTGTCTATTAGACGGTGAGGTTTTGATGATACATGAACTGAGTTCGGTCCGGTGATAAATTGTTGAATCATCGACTTCTTTCAGTTATAGACAAGGATGGAGACGATAGTTGATGATAAAGCAATTTATAGGCACGCGCTGGGTGGCTCTAGGCGAATTCAACTGCAATAAACTAATAGAAATTAAAAGACCGCTTTTATTGATTGATTTATTGATGCTAAAAAAATCTATATTTATGAGATTTTTTATTTCTTAGTCTGTAGGTATACTGGTAAGTTTACTTCTTATTTCAAAACTATGTAATAAAGTACACCACAAATAAATGAAATTAATTATAATCAGGTTTGTGTGTGGTCTCTACCTATTGACATCGTCACGCAAGATTGCAGCTATATTTTGGTATATTGGACTTTCCTCAATGTAAGGAAATGAATCAACGCTCAAATAAATTCAGTTTCTCAAAGAGTCATCTCAAAAGGATCAAATTCAAATGTTGATCACAAATCTTGAAGGAAGTATTTAGTCAAAGGAAGTGGCCTGTTTCTATGGTGTCGATAAAGTAGTATAATGCCTGGTGATAGCAAGGGTGATAGGATACTGCTTCCGCTGCGGCCCGCAGTAAAATTCGACGTCTGTAAAAATACAACCAAAACAACATGTAAATAATTGCAAATTGATGAATTTAACTGCACTCATGGGAGAGGGAGTGGCTAAGGATGAAGTCTGTAATATCCCGTTGAAATTGCTCTTGTAGAAGGGCCAAGATTCAGGTTACGCCCTGTTGGCCAGGAACAGAGCCAGGATTCTCTGGATAATATAGGGAGGGTTAGACAGGAGTAGCTGAACCTCCAGAACCATAATTTAGTCGTCGTGACGTCGCCAGGTCGTTCCGTGGAACTCTGGTTGCGTCGGATTGAGCGTCTCGACGGCGCCGACGCCTGAGGAATACGATAGACAGAGCCATTCTCAATCCAACAGGAAGTGGAATGAACAGCTGACAGTTGGCTCGGTGGGCAACACAATAGGTCGCTCATTCGCAGTTTATTCCTCCGGGACTTTGGAGTTTTAGATGAAATTCACATGTCAAATATTGGATCATGGACTGATGTCATCACGCCTCAAGATCACTATCAATACTAATTATTCTCATCCAATTCCTGGAAATTTATTCATTATTCAATATTCATAAAAGCCTTCAAAGAAAAATTATTTTGAGTCGCAAAATAAATTAAAAAAGATTTTGTGTATTCAAAGTTTGAAACAAAATACTTCCAATTGTGGATACCTACTAATGTAGAATGATCCAAATTACAGCCTGCAAATTTCAACATCATTTCAAGTGAAGTAACTAGTAAGTGAGTACTGTACTGAGTGTCTATAGACGTTTTTGCTCTTTGTGTAACTACTTTTTCAACCTCAACCACGCTAGAGCATCATGCATAATAATGTCCTTGAATGTGTCATTTGATCATACACTGATCTGCCATGATCCATGATCCCGTTTCACAGCTGGCTAGATATCAAGTGGAGTGAACCAACAAAAAATAATTTTGGCCACATTTTGATGTTATAAGAAAATTACAGAGCTATAGTTTTCCCCCAGAGTATAGATTATTTCTCCTTTTCGGTGTAAGATTAGTTGCCTAGCCAGCACGGCGCCAGGAAATTCACACACGCACGTACGCAGTCACGACGGGTATAAATAACAGGGCTATCAGGAAACTCAGTAGCAATTAAAACGCATAGCTTACTTTATTTGCCGCATATTGTATGATTTTTAGATTGAATTCAATTAATTTTTAATTTTTAACAGAAAACAAGAAAAATATGTATGTACGGTATGTACAGCCTTTCATAATAAATACCATAGTATACATGGACCAAGTTGGCTCAAGAGTCAAGCAGTAATGATCTGGATTTGGGTTCCTGATTCCGGTTTCGATTCCAAAAATCCGACCTTCCCGACTGAGGTATATCAGTCTAGAAGAAAATTTTGTAATGGTTCCCTGCTCTGCCAATAGTTCTTTCGTCATTGACGTCTTTTTTTTTAGCTAGTAGCACAACAGTGCGTACGTATTTACATCACGCGTTTTTTTTTTAAATCCTGTCGCGAATTCTGTTCCCAATCCCATTGCGTTTCATCCAAAAGATGAAACCGGCTAACGAGCAGCGAGGCGCGTTCTATCTCGTTACCGACCTCGTGCAGTCTACTGTTCGACCGCTGTCAGTGAGTCGAGGGGAGCGGCAAGCGCGCGCGGGCCGATCCACGACGACCTCTATCGATCGGACACTGCATCTCGTCTCGCGACCTCGACAAGTCAAGAACCAACACTGGTTTTGCCGAGTGTTCTGTGTTGTAAATTGTTTGTCTTGTGCGATGATTGTCATAGATGGACAGTGATATTATCTCCGTGTTACCAGTAGGACGTAATCATTGTTGCTGAGAAGCCTACCATCAATTCAGGTAACTGTGAAGTCTGGTAGGGAAAATCATGCTCATGGTTGCTCACATTTTATTCTGACGTTCAGAGGGAGGGCTAATTTTAGATGTAGGTACCTACGGACTTCTTTGCCAAATCTATTTAATTTTATGTTTTAAGATGCAATTCCTGTTCTAAGAATACACCATTTGGTTTATAAGAAACCACCAACGTCCACCACGTTGGTAGGTAAATCAATGATCAGTTATTTTGGTCTGGGTGGCTGGCACTTTCCACTGCCAAGTAATAAGGGGTGGTTTAGTGAGTGGGTGGGAAGAATGTTGTAGTAGTAAAACCGTTTAGGATTCAAACATATTTATAATAGAAACAACGCATTTTAATATGAGTATGACAAGAATGATGTTATATAACATAACATGTTATGTAATGTTTTGTTTATATAATAGGTACCTACCTATATATTATGATTGTGTCAAGTTACAACAATGTAAAGTTACAGGTGGTTATAGACATTAACAATAATTGCCATTTGGGTCAAATTGGTGTTCGATTTGACAAAATCATAGAAACGACCTTCACATTCTCGACCTTACATAACATTGTCATAAATAAAGTTATCAATATGTGACGCGGTCCCATTGCTTATCAAAATGACAGCATATGAATGAATTACAGATAAAATAATTGCGGTTCATGGCATTCCGACACCTTAGCGCGGTGGTGGGGTTTGTATTGACACTGGGTAAGGCCGGCGAGCATAAATGCTCTCACTCAATCAATAGATACTACCCAAGATTGGTCAGTTGTGAGGTCACAGATAAAGAGTAGCCAGGGACAGGGTCCAGCAGTCTATGGTCCAGCCCATGATGCAACAATATCATGGGTCTGGACGACCCATCTCTCCCGTACGGAAGACCGAGGCCTTCGTTATGTAATACGTACAAGTGAGTATAACGAGGGCCTCGGGAAGACCCACCGAATCGGGCCCAACCCTCCTTCCACCGGTCCGTCCCCAATCCGGACTGGCATTCATTGCGGAGTGCCGGACTCCCCAGACCGGTGTCCCCTTTGATCGACCTCTCCCGATGACCTATACGTATATTATGATCATCAAAATTTAAACTTAAAACTTTATGCGCAAAATGAACTAGTTGTCCACGTCAAGTGTTGTGGTGCACATGGTGGGATTCTATTTTCCTTTGGCTTATTAAAGGGGCAGTAAACCCAAAACCCTAAATTTTACTTTCATTCATGTTCAAGTGTTACAGCACATTCGCGTAATGTTGAAAGATCCAGTGTAGCACTATGGTAATTGAAATAATACGTAAAAGAAATGACCTTGCGACTCTTGGCGAATCATACATTATAGGTATAGTAATCTTTTGGTACTCAGAGTGAGCAAACTGATTACAGCAATGATTTTAAGCTCTGGAATAAAATAACTAGCAGACCTTCCTCTTCCTATCCGTATTTTATTCACATTTTTAGCACTACCATTTAATCCCCATTTAATATTCCATTAAGGGGAAGGACCGGCTGACTGCTCCTAGAGAATCAGCCCTAATTGCTATTGTAGGCGGGGTTTTTAAAGGTAAATAAGGCGGGATCAGATTTGGCGACGAATTTGTTGTCATTACTGTGATTGGTCTAGCTGGGAACAATGTTTGATATGAATGTTTTCTTCCGACTTTAGTTCCCATGCAAAAAATGTAAACAGAAGTGAGATCGGATGCCCCGAGTATTGTTGTTATGATCGCTGGGTCCAGACTGGTTACCAACTCAAATGACATCATTGGCATCAATTTCACAACACGAACAAAATCATCGAGGATCAAGAATAATCACACGCAATAAAGTGTTCAACACTTATCTAATAGATTCAAAGATTGCAAATCCTTTTATTGATTTTTAACCATTATAACGGCGAAGCTAGTATTCTCGTGACGTCAAAATACCCCTCAGCCGGCTCGGCGGCCATGATGGATATGCAGGTGATCGTTTCATGGCAGCTACCCGTGCAATACGACGTTATTGAGTTCAAGTTTATATGCAGTTATATCCGAGTTTACTTACACAAACCAACATAATGCATTCCCCAAATACATTTTAATTGTACCTAGGGCATGACACGGGAGTATACTTAGAATAAAGATGCTTAAACTGCATAAAAAGGAGGCTACCTTTTCTTGCCAGTGGGTAGGTTTAACACTCTTTAATGATCAAGTTTGAGTGGTATTAATTACTTACAAAATGTTCACTTGTGCGATAATTGGACGTAGTGTAGTAGGAAACGTAACAGAGATAAAACAATCACGATCTATCAATATCCAAACAATATCCCAATAAATTCAATACACCAGACGGCAGGGCGGGGGCGTGACTGTCAAGAATAAGTCGAGTTTAGCAACGAATTATGACGAGAAAAATACATAAGGATCAATAACAATACACTTTCATTCTCTTTAATCATATTGCAGAAAGTCACTTCATACTAATTCACTTTTGTAGCCTGGCAAAAGGCTGTATGGATTCCAAGGTATCAGCCTATTTGCATCAAAATAAACACGCGGAAAAGATGTTCAAAATACTCACTATGATACCAAAACAATATAATCTCTGACAAAAAAACACTGAGCAACAGTTATTTACGCCTATTATAGCAAAATATTACATTAAACCACTATTATCAGCCTAAAATTCGCAAAAAAAACACCAGATAAACCATACAGCCGTGTGCTCAAGTAACCACCCCTTATATCAAACATGGCCCGCCCGTTACTTTCACAGGACGATAACAACTGTGAGAATTGTCGTAAATACTCCCTATATGACACTGATCTTATTTCACCACCTGAGAGTATAATGCCATTGGAAAAATTTGTTTACGAATAGGTATAGGTAGTCTCATTTCTCTCTGGGTTCTTTACTAAGAGAATAATATTATCGCAATCAGAGCAAGAAAATCATTTTAGTTTTTGTGCATGTGGTTCTTGTAGTAGAATGTAGACACTGTCTACTGTCTACTTCTTGTAAGTAGAGAGTAGAAAATACGAAAAATAATGAAATAAAGTAATAAAAATACCACAAAAATACATATGAATATTTCCAGCCTTTTCTCCGGACTATATAAGTGTTATGTTGTGAAATTTATAAATCAATGAATTAGGAAATTTTGAAATAATATCATACATTATTTCATTGCTCAAAACTAGTAGAAAAAATCAACAAAAAGTCACACACTTTATATGTTATATTTTGAAACCTTTGACACCTACATCGATTTTTTTTTTAAATGGAATGGTTGGAGTATAATGATAACGGTCAATACAACAATTAAATAATTATTCGCCGTTTGTCTGACAAATCATTGCTATCGGTGACCTAAACCTGTGTTCGGGATTAACGTGTGAAATAACACGTGCAATGTATAATTATCATTCAGTTGCTATGACCCCATAAAAAACACTTCGTGTAAAAATACCAGCCAAGTCTCTTCTACTAAAAAAAAATATATGAAATCTAAAAATTCTGCACTGAAAAGTAATGATATCAAAAAATTTGCCAAGTCAAAACTTTATTTGAAAATCAAAAAATACTTGGCGCATCGTGTATATTAATAGCTTAGAAGTATAGGCCAGATATAAAATATACATAAAATATACAAACATATAGTAGACCTAAAATGCCCTAAAAAATCGATGCGCCAAGTATTTTTTGATTTTCAAATAAAGTTTTGACTTGGCAAATTTTTTGATATCATTACTTTTCAGTGCAGAATTTTTAGATTTCATATATTTTTTTTTAGTAGAAGAGACTTGGCTGGTATTTTTACACGAAGTGTTTTTTATGGGGATATCACTCCTTTTTTTAGTTTATTCTATAACAACTTGTGACACATATAAAATGAACAATTACTAAATTCTTTTAAAAAATCATCACCCTTTACAATTTCGTTACCACTAATGAATAGCAGCGTATGGTCCTAAATAATTGCTTTAAATGATCTTTCACGAAGAATAGCAAAGGTTTCATTCCAATCAGTCAACCCAGTTCCGAGATATGGAAACACTTCGGTTTTCAAAATGGCTGCTGAACTTTCTGCAATGCCACATAGAATTTATTTCTATAAATGATGTGTATCATTTTAAGCTTTCTGAATATGTATTTATTGTATAGGAGGGAATTATAATAATTTATACATTTGAATGACGTCATTTCCGGTCTCATAAATAGGAAAATTCTATTTGTACTGTTCATATTCCATAGAGATGGCCTTCCGAATCGTTTGGCGCTAGTTTCATACCGATTTGTCTACCAGTTTTTGAGATATAACGTTACTTCCGGTTTAAAAATGGCGGCTGAAATCTCTGACCCCTTGAAGTATATTTGAAACATGATTACAATTTTATAAGCTGTCTCAAATAGTATATTTATTGCATCAAAATAAAAATTTGTGAGATTATTAAAATGTGTGACGTCATTTCCGGTTTAGGTATAAGAAACTGCAAATATTATTGATGATAATACATAAAGTTGACCGTCTCAATTGTTTTGCGCTGGTTTCGTTGAAATCTATTTAGCCGTTATTGAGATATGATGTCACTTCCGGTTTTAAAATGGCGGCTTCCGGTTGGTTTTATAACAAGTCACATGAGACGTCAAAAGTACATACGTTACATAAATATCAAAATAATCGGATCAACCTTTGTTGCCAAAAAGCCAATCGATGATTTTCAAATTTCATTACGTCATTTCCGGTTTCTTTAACATAATGTTTAGTCTTTTGCTACTTATCATGCATATAGATGACCGTCTGGATCGTTTGGCGCAATTTTCGTTCCAATCGGTCCAGCCGTTGACGAGATATGACGTCACTTCCGGTTTCAAAATGGCGGCACAAAAAATTTATGGGGTGAAGGTTAAATCAGACGCCAAAAGTGCACACGTGGTAAAAATGTGGGATCAATCGGTTCAGCCGTTTAGGCTGTGGCCTGTTTACCGGATTTAAATTCCAGGAGACTACAACTACTACTACTACTACTGAGATTATTATTATTATGAAAACCGCCCTAAAACACTGTTTTCACGGCCCTCTAGCGCGCAAAGGGCGTAACCTATTGTTCCCAAATTTGGTTTATGTTGTAGGGTGGGCCATAGCTCGAAATTAAGATATATCGCAACAATGTGAGATTTTCCAATTTTAAGATCCAGTAGGCCGAAAATGCCACTTTGATGCTTACAGTAAAAGTGGGTTTGCTCCAGCCTTTTTAAATGAGTGTGTGCGCGCGCCGTACGACTTGGCTGGCGTGGAGCGACCGCTCCACTAGATACACATTGCAACCAAAAATATTTCTTTACCTTTATAACATACAGTTTTCAGTTATAAATAATAAAATAGTGCATACAGTAGAGACACACATTGATGTGCTCTTAGCGAGCGTCGAAATTCATCTGTTATTCTGCACTAGTAATTGTAGACGGGAAAACTGTTCGACATTGTTGTCACAATGAGAATAAATACACATCGTGACATAACCTTGCCGAGATTGACTCAAGAATAATAGATAGCCCGAGATGCTACTATTTACAGTGAATTATTATGGATGCTTAGAGAAGTGTTGCCGATTTCAACAGTTATTCGATTAGCAAAAATATATTTATATCTTCAAAAAAACAATAATATTCAAATTAAATTTAAAAAAAAAGCATAAAAAATAATATTAAGTGAAGTCTTTATTAATACAACAGCGAATTTTCTTATGATAAATTAAATTGTTGGGAAGATTTGTACATGGCTGTTTTGAATATCAACATTCTATGTTTCTGAAAATTTTCACTTACATTTTATCAACTTACAATGAAAATTTAATTTTAGGCCATTCCCAACATTTTAGACGGTATACACTTTATGATAGATAGATTTTTATAAATTAGGTAAGATGATTTAGACAACTCTGAGGTCCGTCTGTCTCCAGTCGTCGTTGATTGTGTAAATGCCGGGGAAACTGATGATTATTGT
Organism: Leuctra nigra; assembly: GCA_934045905.1. Lineage (NCBI taxonomy): Eukaryota > Metazoa > Arthropoda > Insecta > Plecoptera > Leuctridae > Leuctra > Leuctra nigra. Next base: position 9,931,852 of record OW203764.1, on the reverse strand, counting down.
TGACATACAAACTCTCGCTATCAGTGCACTATTTATATTTCCATGCTGTCTCTTAGGACCCTCCCATCATCCCCTTCCACACAGTTACTGAAACTCCCAGAATGTTTACTTGCAACTTCAGTCGGTTTCAGTGCCCCTGGTTTTATGCAAAACTCATACCATTGATGGTGTGAGAAAGCAAATTGTGCCTCTACCGATCAAGTTAGAAAAAAAGTTTCAAGAGCAAAGTTGCTTGAAATTAAATCTAGTTTAAGCGTCGTTGAACCAATTTTTAAAATTATTAGTTTTATTTACTCAATAATTACGCAACATATAACTACTTATAACTTTAAGGTGATTAAAAATTTCAAATAAGTGGTCAACGCTGCATAATCTGCAATTCATTCTCCACAACTTTGTCGCTTTAACATCTAGTCTATCTTCAACGAGACGGGACGATAACTGCTTTCCAGCCGAGGTCCTCATTCAGAGGCTCTTCCTTCCCCTTAATCAATCGCATCTCCGAATTTGCTGCATTTTTTATGAGTGATAACCACTACTGCACGTGCGGGTCTTATGTGGCAAAACCCCCAAAAACCTGAGCACCTAACTAATGATAGTTCTGTTTGAGGCATTAGTGCGAAATACCATGTCTGTGGCTAATCCAGATTGTGTGTTTACCCAAATAAGGAGCCCACCTCGTCATAACACTCACAAACTGACCCATAAAACTAAATTTACAGTCGACGCTACAACATCTGACCTCTCAACCCAAGTGCAATACTGTGCCTATAGGAAAGATACAAAAATAAAATAACTTTTACTTTTAAAAAAAATTACCGACTTTATACATTATTTAATTTTGTCTTTCTACTTATCACAAATCAAATAGGTAGTAGTACGTACCTAATGGTGAACAAGAGGTTACTTGAAAGATAAGGTGTCAGGTATGAGCAGAAAACAATGGCGGCTGGGATGGGTTAATTGTTTGTAGCTACTCGTATATATTTGTTGCTAAACAAAACTACATAACAAAAGTATACATAACAAAGTAACAAAGTATAACAAAGTATACAAACAATGTATAACAAAAAATGTACAAAAAATGTAAAAATTTTACAAAATTGTACAAAAAAATTGTACAAAAAATGTAAAAATGTAACAAAAAATGTATAACAAAGTATACATAACAAAAGTACATAACAATTGGTAATACATAGGAGACCCGGGAGACCCGGGTTCGATCCCCGCGGCCGTCCTTCCTGACTGTTTTTTTTCGTGGTATTCCCTCAGTCGACAGGCAAATACTGGGAAGGTACCCTACTAATAGGTCACGACCGCCTCCTTCCCACCTTCCATCCTTATCTATGCTTCACCATCATCTCCCAATCATCATCATAATCATTCATCCGTCGCCCTTAGCCCCGCTGCAGAACAGTGCGACGTTAAGCCCCAGACAAAAAAAGTACACGTCAATTTAGCCTTAACACCGCTAAACACCACCAAACTGCCTAAATCGCGAAATATATCACGAAATACCACCAAATTGAATATATTTCCTGTAAATTTGTAAATTTCGTAGTTGTTTTTCTAATTTTTCTCAAAATCACCAAGGTAAAACCCAATATTTAACCTATTATATTTCTAAATACATTCAGTGACCCTCCCCTATTCACGTAAATGACAGAAGAGCTCTGACCTTGTAGAAAACTACTTGGGGTTGCTTAGTGGGAGGGACAGTGACCTCGCATAATCACGTGAAAATAAAGTTGACATATGTCTTTTACAGTCGCAATATACATAAACAAACAGCATGAACCAGCTTATAATAATTTTATTTTTGATTTAGCATTGTAAAAACCAAGGTGGACAGTCACATGCTGCACATGGCTTACCTAAGTTGAAGTGATTTTTGAGTTCGAATTCTTTTCATTTAGATAGACCCTCTTCATTTAGATCGCAAGAAAATTTACATACCTAACAACATTGCCCTGGTAGGTATATGAATAGAAGAGTAAATGGTGATAATATTATGAAAGTCCCAGCACTTGTTGGTACACTATTTAATTTTTATTATTCTTCAATGGAAATTCTAATTTCATAATCTGAAATTTATCTATATTTTTTAAAAACATAAAACGCGAAATTGACAATTCTTAAAACCCCAAAACGCGAAATTTCCAATTCCAAAAACGAAATTGTGAAGTTTTTAAAACCATATAATCGGATCTCTACCTATTACTGATTTAACCAACAAAAGCTGAATGCAGCTAATAAAGACAATACAATACAATACAATACTTATCAGACAATAGTTATCATTATTAAATTACAACAATAGTCAATATTCTAACATTAATTAACAACATCCAAATTAAAAATATACTAAATTGAGGGATTATAAAAATTATTGTAAATTATTAGGTATCAAGTAGGTATACACTCCCCCAAATAATAAACGGTACTTGGTACAAAACGTATTGGCTGCTGGGCCGGTTCCTTGACAATTAATCCTTGTTATTATCAATGAAATCGGAGCTCACCATAAAGAGTTAGATAATGCGTTTGCGTTAGCACTGACTTCATGGGATGATGCCATCAAACCTTAATCAGTCAATTCATTTTCTTTTGAGTACCGTTTATTATTTGGGGGAGTGAACCTACCTACAGAAAAAATCAATGAAAAAATGATATTCTCTCTGAATTCTAAAGATTTTTAATAAATCCATGAATTAATTTAGACGTAATATTTTTAATATATATTTTAAGTGAAAAATAAATTATTTCGATGGGTTGTATTTAATAAATATGTAAATATTAATAGAAAATAAGTGGGTATAGGTACCATCATTACAATTTCAAATTTGTGCGTTAGATTATATTTATGTAAACTTACTTACCCCAAATATGTATCTACCTGTATGGTATCTAGTTGAGTTCAAATTGGTAGGTACACACTACACAACCAAAGGGCCCAACGCAACAATGACACCTCAAACATTAGAAAACTAGGAAAACATTAACACGTTGATAAGCGAGCCTTCGTATTTCATGCGAATTAATATATATGTGAAGGTTGCTGCTTTATCATTAACTCTAATTGTTAAGTGGTGGTTATAATAATTAAGTGCCTGTTGCAGATTTTGCAGAGTTGTCAAAAGCAATGGCAGTGGCAATATTGGACGAAGATCATCTGGCGATATGTGCCATTGTCACGGTCGTTATGCAAGTGATTTTCTTCATCATCGCAGCTTCATTTCAATTTGACAAGCTCACTGATTTTGCTGGGGGAACCAATTTTGTGATATTGGCTCTTTTGACATTCTTCTTGGGACAGGTAAGTGAATAGATTGAAAATTAATTTAAAGTACTTTTAAAAGATTGTGGGCCTTTTAAAATCACATTCCTGGAATAGATTTTTTTTTCGTAATGTCAATTATTCTTCTTAATGAGTCTAGTACCTACCAACAATTTGGTAATCTATAATCATAATAACTATGTCATTTCGGCCCTGTAGGATTGTTTGTACATCCTAGGAATGATTGAAAAAAGTAGTGCAATATTTTTGAGGAGGGTTTTTGAAAAAGAATGTCATTTCCACAGGGATCGAACGTCAAGCGACAAGTCGGACAGAAGCATCAGGTCTAAACATTATTTTTTGCAAGATTTAATACAATTTAATCAGTTTGGTTTTTAGTTTGAAACATGTGGAATGTCGATACTTGGGAGTTTGGTGAACTTCATTGAAGACCGACGGAAGATTGTTGAAAGAGGAAACATGTTTCATCAAATTATCGTATCATTTGCATCCATATATTTTTTTTAACTTCGGTATTAAAACAAAGTTTGGAAGCTTTGTTTTCGATGTGAATTTAATACCAAATCTGCAAGTAAAAAAGAGGAATCATCTGAAAGTAGGTTTCAATAGTAAAAGAATATTTTAATACAAATTTTAAGAATGATAAAAATAGAAATTAGTAAAGATGTAAATTTAGATGTAGTAATGAAATGTGTAGTTTAGTACTTATAAGCAAAAGACTAACCAAAATTAGGTTTGTCTTTACTTATTAAATTGATCTACCTTTTGCACTCTATACTATTTGCTTCTTATTTTTATTAGAACATAACATTCTCATCCATTAATTTTTCATACGTTACTGGAGCATCTAAACTTGAAGCATTCTGATTGCTAGTTTTTAAAAGTAACATTATTACCTTAGTGACAATTTGCAGAGTATTCTAATACTTAGCCGTAACCTAATCAAAATAATCATTTAACAATGCCATTTTCATTTTAGAATGAATGGCAACACCCTAGATCAAAAACCCAAAAATCGTAATTTCTCATATCACACCATAATCATCCATACTCAATGAATACTAGTGTCAATGAATGTATCATTCATTAGTGGATATCGTGTTTCTTCTTCTTCTTCTCCACCCCTACCCCATGTGCTTGCTTCCACAGTCGACAACAATGGTTTATGATTCCAGACATATGATAGCCGGCAGTTGATGGTTACCATCTTTGTATGTTTATGGGGAGCAAGACTCTCTGGATACTTGCTCTATCGAATACTGGTCATCGGGAGAGATGCCCGCTTTGACGATAAGAGAAGTAACGTCATAAGATTTGCAGTTTTCTGGACATTTCAAGTGAGTCATATTCTTAATTGAGCATACTGTGTTATATTATATGGGCAGGTGGTTGGAACCTATACGATACTGTGAAGGCTACACACATTTAACTGACGGTTAGCAAACTACTTTGCTACATAAACTTAATTTTTTTCTCCTATCGTCACATTTTGTTGTGCATTGAACAGTTACTTTTTATGTGATTTTATTTTAGATCAGTAGAATAGCTTAACGCAACCCCATTTTTCTTCTATAGATAATACAGATATAGATGTTTTGTTTCTAGAAGGTTGATCACAGTTTGATTTATGTACTACGAGTATCCAAGGCCTAGATGAGATATGGAATGACAACTGGAAAAAAGTTTTCTGCTGGAACAATTTCATCTTATACACTTTGCTACCTGCAGGCTGTCTGGGTGTATGTGGTGAGCTTGCCAGTGATTCTCATCAACTCCCCGAGGAATTCCATCGCCAACGGAGCCCCTCGCACGATGACCACCATTGACTCGGCAGGGACAGGTGTTTTCATTGTTGGACTCATTGCCGAGACTTATGCTGATCTCCAGAAGTTTGCTTTCCGACAAGATCCGGCCAATAAGGGGAAATGGTGCAACGATGGTAATTATATTTTCTGAAATATAAATACCTATGAAAATTTTTTTGGCACAATTTCGTCAAAATAATTGACAGGTCAAACAGTTCAAATAATATTCAAATAATATTCAAATAATAACAGGTCAACAGGTAGTTGACATAAAAATGCTGTGAAAGTGGGTTCATGATAACAAAAATTGAGTTTCAATACATAAGCCGCATTCACATGAAGCACAGAAGCGTTTTTCTTTTTTTCTTTAAACCAATCGCAATCGCAAGTCTAGTCTACTAACTCTTGCAACAGACTTTTGATTGGTAGTAGGTAATAGAAAAAAAAACGCAAAACACTATCCCCTTTACGCACTTTTTTATTATTGATCAAAATTAAATTGTTAGACTACTTCAATTTATTTAGAAACTCAAGTTCGTCCCATATTTATTAGTATAATTGACTTTTGATTGAGTTATTGCATCTTGCTCTACAGGTTTATGGCGCATGTCCCGGCATCCAAACTACTTCGGCGAGATTGTGCTCTGGTGGGGAATCTTCATCATCTCTTTGAATGTGATCCAAGGCTACGAGTGGATCGCAATCCTGTCTCCACTCTTCACAACATTCATCATTCTCTTCCTGTCTGGAATACCGCTGTTGGAGAAATCGTCCGATGAGAAGTACAGAGAGTAAGTCGTACAACCAGATCACTTAAAATTAAGTAGCTGCCTCCAATCCATCCCTAGTGCCATCACATGGGTAACATTTAGGGTGTGTTGACCTCATCACTAGCTGTAGACTTTAAAAAACTGGCTGGCATATCTTCTTTGTCTTCTTACTCCAATACCTCCATTTGCTTAATTAAATGAATTCTCCACTGTGTTCTCTCCTTCAACTCTCTCTTCCACTCTCACTCAGCCTCCATCTAACTCCTCTTTCTGCCTCTCCAATTCCTCCGTCGTCAATCTTGCTCTTGCTTCTCCCTTGACAAACTTCTTTTTGTACCCACTATATGCAGCCTCAAATACGTAGATAATATAATAGACACTACATTTTATTATGGTGGAGTGGAGATATAACTTAGGAGAAGACGGAGGATTTTATTAAACGAGCATCGCCATTCCACATCTCATTACATTACATTATGGCTCAAATCTCTGTTTTTATTGTCCTGTATTCTTTTGTTCTCGAATTACATGTCACAGCGTACAAATTGTCAGTTTTGCAGAGGGGTGGGGGGGAAGGGGAGGAGAAGATAGGAAAATAATGGGTATGACCGTATGATCATAATATATCGCACATATATCGCCCTCTTTCCCCCTCTTCTAATATTTTATTTGCATAAGTGGTCTTCAAATAATTCTTTTCAATTATTTTAATATTTCCTTTGTACATTCCATTTCCAGTTCTAAGGTAGTTGATAAGTGACTGATAACACATTGTCACAATTTAATGTAGTACCTAATTGCATTTTCAAATGAACAAATAAAAAAAAAAAACTCTGGTTACTTGAAATTTTTCTCCAGCAGGGACTGCTAGAGAAAAAATTTCATTGTAAAAATATCAATTTCTAGAAACTAATGACTACCTACAATATTTAGATGAATCAACTACGACAGAGGGCAGAATGTGTGAAGATTTGACTCGTGAGTGACTATTCTTGATCTCTCCATCAGCCTCTCCGAGTACCGCTACTATAAACAGTCGACGTCTCCGTTGATTCCCATTCCGCCCGCCGTTTACGTTGAAGTTCCGTGGTTCCTCAAGTTTGCACTTTGCTGTGAGTACCCTTTGTACGACTCTTTGGATGTCCCCGCTCAAGCCATGACCGAATCTACCAGCATCACTCCGGCTCAATCGCACACATAACTAAAGCCGTCGGCTAGCCGCATTGACTATGGCAGTGTGGCTAGCTCGAATAACACACAATCTTGTGTTATTACTGCATTGTGATTCCATAGTAGAAATGAAACTTATGATTGCATTTCAAGAACAGTAGTACAAATTTTATTGTGAGGTTTTAAAATGCATGTTTTTAACAGGTTTCAATAAAAACAAACAGCACAAAACTTTAAATGCACAGTTTGCAACATTTCTGCTAATTATTGTGGAAGTCGCAATTGCAATAGGCCGAGACCCTTACCTAATATCGTGTTTTTCACTCTAAGACAAGATAAGAAGGTCCATGGTAGTCCCTGCCTAGTCCAAAGTTAGGTAATATTAATTTTAAGATACTAGATACCACTAGAGGGAAAAAATCGTGTTTTTGAACTTACACCCATTTATAATGCTGCTATTGGTTCTCTTAAACAAAACGAGAGATAAAACTAACAAAAAATTAAAATTTTTTAATTAATTAAATTTTAATTAATTAAATTTTAATTAATTTTTAATTACAAATATAATGGTATGCTCTTAACATGGATTGCTACGGTTGTGGTCAAGCTAGACTAATTTTGTAAACTATATTGTAATCAGTACACATATGCAAATGTTCTGTGAGACCTAATTTGTTAAAATTGGTACCAGACAATTTAAAAAAAAAATCTAAAATTTGGCGAATCAATTTACATTTTTTTTGTTATACAAAAACATACAATTGATTTTTTATTAATTTATCAGAAAAAGAAACACAATTTTTGGGCTCTACAGAACATGATCATTTGTCCACTCTGAAGAACAAAAAAAAAATGATGATTCTAACTTGAAATTTGGTATAGTTTTCTCATGTTAGAAGTTGATAGTAATGTACTAAAATACAGTTTTGAGTAAATAACAGTTAAACTACACACTACAGTGTTCTAGCCATCAAATTGACTAGTTTCATACGTAGTGCCTTCTACAGCGGTGTTCTTGTCGAAAAGCATTGTACAAAACGCGTAGATATATGCACCAATTCCATTTTAGAAATTCTAAATTTTTCCGGGCCTACAAGGCCCGGACTCACTTTTTCCTAGGGGGTTCACCCCCCCAGTCCCCCCATATTATTCGCTAACAAATGAACAATTTTTCGGCAGAGGATGTAATACTAAATAATTAATTGTAAAATAACCACAAGTCCAATCTGCTCCTGGGTTGTTTTAAAACAAAGATGACAAAACAATTAATAATATAGTGTATAAATATGAAAATGTAATATTTTGGGAAGTTCTTGAATTTCTAGGGGTATCTAGTACCTTAAGAGACCGTGACTGGTGCTACGACGGTCTTACCGGCGGGCTAGACCTTTAGCATGCTTTGGCGGACCGCGCTAAGACTTTTTTATATTAATTCGGGACTATGGAATTCTCTTATCTCGGTCTTACACTAAGACGGTCTTAATGTAAGACTCTCATAGAGAAAAGATTTTATTAGGTAAGGATCCTGATTCTTCAGGTTTGATAGAAAATTGTTCAGTTTGATTGGTACTTATTTAAGATGTAAAGAAAGCCACTTGGTAGATGATTGACAATTGGAATGGTTATCATTATCGAGTTGGTTACAGGTTTTTTGTCAGTGGATACTCAGTAACTAACTAGCTACCATTTAAATATTCTTGGTTTTAAATGTGATGGAATGCACTCACTTGATGGTGTAAGAATATTAAGGATTTGTTGTTTGATTAAGAAATCTATGAATTATGTAAATTGATTAGGTGTATAATATTGGAGATAGAAATGATGCATTTAGTGGGTAGGTATGTATAATAATTTGTTGCACTTTGTCAACCTAAGGAATTTCGATTGTTATGGGATTGATTTGTGGTATAGCACATATTCAAACTGCGTAGGTACTTTTAAACTTTTTTTAAAAACTTTTCACTTTTAAAGTACCTAGGTAAAAAGTTTTGATGTGAGAGAGCAATCGAAAACTTTTTAAAAGTTCATAACTACATTCAAAATAACCAAGTTGCCAACGATGTAGGTACTTGGTATGCATTCGTGCATGGTTTCTAATCGTGTTTATAGTCCGTTCATGGTACCATTTTGATATTATCTGCACAAATTTCAACTAAATTTGAGTAGGTAGTATTAGTCACATGAAGGTTTCAAAATAGAACTTAGAAGCAATAACACACAACACATATCTAGCGTGCAAAATCATTAGCAGCCATCATAGTGATTTTAACCTGTTACATAATAAGTAACTGTGCTAAGTAATTTGCACCTTACAAATAATTTAGATAGAATTTTAATATTAATGAAGATATTTGGGGTAAACTTTAATAAAACATTACATTCAAAGTCAAGGTTAAGTAGGTACCTACAATGTAAGATGTACACCATCATCTTCATTTTGTTCAATTGTACTCCCTACTAAACAATGCAACTTGAAATTAAGTAGTAATTTGAATACGAGTATTATGACTTTTATGAGACTGTAGCTTATTACCAACTTAGTAACCTACCTAAAATTTGTTTGAAATCTTTGTCGAGCTAGTGTCAAGGAAATAGGTTTAGTCTGGTTCTACTATCCCCTTTAATTTGAGGAGAGTAACTTTAAATAAATTTGTAATTATGTCAAATTAATCCTGTCGCTAAGTATTTAAATACGAGAGATATCAAACTCAATTGCCACTTGGCTAAACAAAATATGACTGCATGGTTCCTAGCATTAAACAATATTGTAATCTGTCATCACTGTTTAAAAAAAATTACTTATTAATCCAATTTCTTCAAGTTAATCATAACTGAATTGACGACGCTGAATCTCAAGCGCAATTTCATTTAGTTCTTAATTCAACATTTTCTTCTACCGTTTAAATTTTAAGCAACTCAATTAAGACTTCTAGCAGTTCACTATAGGTTGTATTTAAAGCAACAACAGCATTTTAACATTTTCGAAAGATTTTTCCATTCCTACATATACCTACTTTTGATTGAGTAATACCAGAGACTATGCTAGGAAACTAGGATTAAATATTTAACCTAGTGTCCATGTAGTTCAATAAAGTCGATCAATGTAAGTAGAACAGATTGGGTATTATTCCAAAATCCAGAAATTTATTAAATGGTAAATTACAATAGTGTCTCCAAATAATTTGTGCCAAGATACTGTAGTCATTAATTGAACATTTTGATGTATTATAGAAACAACATAGCTGCTCAATACGAGAAGAATAAAGTCTGTTAAACTATATTTCTTGTTGTCTTGATTCATTAACTCCATGGAATGGCTGTTTCTTTAAGTGATAGTTTCTTCGATCAGCAAGGCTTGCAAATGAGCTGAGAGATAAACTCTATGAGAGTTCTTGTGGGTCGACCTGACATACCCGTCCTCAAGTACGGTTTCTCGCGGCCGCTGGCACCCATCACGCCGTAGGTATCGAGGTGAATCCACTCCCCGCATGGCACAAATTCACGAAGGAATGCAGCAGCTTTGCAAGCACCTCCGCCTCTGCCTTCCCCGACATTCAGGATATCAGCGCTGCTGGTAGCGAGAACCTAAAAAGAAAGGTTAACAGATAATTAAGATGTGTTTGAAAAGAATGTAGATTACTTTTGTGTTACCTATCCGACAACTATTTGTTATGTAGGTAGATATTATTCACCTGTCTGGAGTAATATTCCCAGAGTGGGTACCGCCACATCCTGTCCCCAGTATGCACGCCAGCCATGTGGATTTTATCCCAGAGATTGTCAGAGTTGGTGAACACTGCTGTCGCTGCAGTTCCCATACTGCGGTGTACGTCCATGGTGAGAGTTCCAACGTCAACAACAAACCGCGGCCAGAAATTCTGTGAGTACCACAGAGCATCGGCCAAGAGAAGCCGTCCCTCACAGTCTGTATTCTCGATGAAGATATTCTTGCCGCTCATTGCCGTCACAGTGTCTCCAGGCTTGAATGCTGAGCATCCGGGCATGTTCTCGCATAGTGGAATCAGCGATCGGATGTTGATTGGCAGTTGGAGTGCTGCCAATGCTCTTGTGGCAGCCACACAACAAGCTGCTCCCGACAGGTCACCACGCATGTACTGCATTCCATGCGGTCTCTTCAAACACACGCCACCACTGTCGAAGGTGACACCACTACCGACCAGAACAATAGGACGCTCATCATAAGGTGCACCATAGTAGCTCAGCTCTAGGAAGATGGGAGGTTCACAGGAGCCTTTAGCAACAGCCAGAAATGCACCCATCTTTTGGGTTTCTGCCCAGCCTTGAACTTTTACTTCGACATTGACCCCTGATTTACAAAGGACTTCGACAGCATTTTGCGCGAACATTGTTGGAGTCATGAGGTTTGCTGGAGTGTCGGCAAGCTGACGTGCTAGGTTTTGAGCAGCTGCTTTCTGTAGACCGATCTGCCAGCCGGTCCAATCGCAGTCATCGTAAAGATCAAGTTGAGGCACAACTATTTGTTTAGCTTTGTTTCGTAGTTCTTGGTAGATCCATACTCCCATTGCTGCTCCTTCCGCTGATGACTCGGAATGGCCAAATCCTTCGACAAATATCTTAAGTAGTTCTAATTCTTGAAGTTTACTGCATCCAGCAGCTGCTGCCTTTCTAATTGCCTCCTTTCCTTCATCGCGTTCTTCCATATCATCATAACCCAGACATTCTTTGCCCAACCCAACAACGGCTACTGCTGCAAATTCTGGCTCAAGGTCGTAGAATATTCTTACATCCCCTATTTTAGGCGTTGGTCCAGACTTCTTAAGAAGCTCAAGAAGTCGATTGCATGTGAGGTCATTATATTTTTCGGATGAAGTAGTGAAACGGGGACCATCATCGTGGGCATCCCCTTCTCGGTAAACACCAAGAACAAGACCTTTGGATGCTTTTGCTTCACCCCCACATGTAGCCACATTAGAAGTAAACCTTACCAGATTATTTGGACATGGAAACTTGAAAAATTTTGACACATGGCGGCACAAAGGTAACATTTTGATAGACTATTGAAGAATCTACCTTTTCATACTGCAATTTAGTATTACTTTTACCATAAACTTGAAATTTTGATTGATAAATTCTTCGCCACGCCGAAACTGTAATCGAAAAGATGAATGTCAATATTCGTTTATTGTTGTCATAGAAATACTTTCAATTTTTGCGCCATGATGTCAACAGGCCGTGACGAGTCACGTGACAAAACGTAAAGAAGCCAGAAGGCCGGGAGTTTTGACTTTTGAGGAGAAAGAAAGATGGCTACTATGTTACCTCGGAGTGGAGTTATATTGCAACGCAATCATATTACAAGCATTTTGTGCTATTTAAAAGTTAGTTGTGTGTCATTCATATTAAATAACAGATTATTTATGAATATACAATCTGTGGAACAATCTAGGTGTGACGTTCTCACTTGGTCTACCTACGACAAGGGAGGGCCTATAACCTCAAAAAATGTACTCGAAAATCTTCTGTATTCTAGGTATTAGTATGCTTCTTTTGTTGCAGGGTGACAGCTCACTTGCTTTGTGTGTACGTCGACATCATGTTGCATTAAATAATAATTTGAGCCTTTGCGTTAAACGATCAGATTGTAAGAGAAATCTCTTGGGTCGTGTCAGAAATCGGGATCCCGCACCGCTTTTAGCTTTAAATATTCGACTAGCTAGTACAAGTAGTATAGACAGTATTAATGATGGAAGTCAACTCTCGATTGGGACATTGCCTACATTGGATGCAATTCCGGAACCGCCCACACCACTGGCCAATGATGTAATCGAGATCCTTCAAACGGCCGGGGAAGCTAGTTTTGTAAGTCAAGGACTTGGAGGGTGGTCACCTGTTGGTTTAGTTCAACATTGTATGGAATATCTTCATATTGGTTGTGATTTGCCGTGGTGGACATCAATTATGATTGGTAATTTAACAACTTATTATATATGGTACGTACGTAATTTGAACTCATTTCATTGTAATTGGCAATGCTTGCTCTATCTTTATAGGTACAATCGTTGTAAGAACAATAATATTTCCTCTCGTTATTGTATCTCAAAGAAATGCTGCAAAGATGAATAATCATCTACCTCAATTGCAACTACTTCAGATGAAAATGACTGAAGCCCGACAGGCTGGAAACCAACTAGAAGGTAATGAATGAATATTGTACATGATATCATTTGAAAGAATATCATCCCATGTGATTATGTGAATGATATCAAGCAGTATTCACATGGACCCTTCCATAGAGCCGGCGCTAGGGTGGATGCTCCTCCCAAAAATAATTGATTTTTTGATGAAGCCTAATAGTGGGTATAAATTTACAGCTTAACTCAATTTTTCATGTTATTCGTAATTCCAAACTTTTTAACCCCAAAAGTGGTAAGGTAATAAAAAACCATAAAAAATTAGGTCACTGCCGCCCGAGGCAAGGCAGGGTTTGTAGGCAGATTATTAAGTGCAGAAAGTGCGCCATATGAATTATTATAGGAGGACCTAGAGTAGGTAACTGTGATATCGGATGTAAAAATCTTACAAAGAGTAGGTAGGTAAGAATTATAATTATTATGCTAATTAATTGCCAAATTCAAAACTCAAAACTCTTTAATTTCCAAAATTAAAAACCAAATCATCAAGAAACTATAAAATTAAATTAAGTACCTACCTACCAGGTATTCACTTTTCTCACCTCTAGACTCTAACTTGTGTGTATATGCTTACAGCGGCTCGGTATGGACAAGAAGTGGTACTGTTCATGAGAGAAAAGCAATTGAATCCACTGAAGAACATGGTGGTCCCACTTGCACAGGTATGTAGCCTAATTGTACAGTTTGTTTTTCCTTTGTTTGAACTCTCAACAGACAGAGCCACCGTCAGTTGTTCTGTAAGGCCGAGAAAGACAACATTGCAAGTAGAGGTCGGATTCGGGTAATGTTTTGTACCCGGGTACCCGCTTTAATTACCCAGATAATTACCCGGGTAATAAATAACTAAAAAAAAAAATTAAAAAAAAAAAATTTTATGGCAAATATTTTGAAATTTGTTGCATTAAGCCCGCCGCCCTATCCGTGTCCTTGGGGAGAGATACACAACGTCCATACAATGGAAGGTTGAACACATTGTTTATCTTGCCTGCATCCCCTCCATCAATAATCCATCATCAACTCACCAGCATTCTCATGAAATTACTAACAATGAATTTACAAACCAATTATTGGTTGGGATTGTTGAGATTTGGGAAATATGAATAAATATTAAATTCAGTTTATATAACTATAAACAATGCAGCTGGTGATTAAGTGGCAGCTGTCGCAAATAATGCAAACAAACCTAAGTAATAACTAATAACTAAAGAAAAAAAGTTTTTTTTTTTTTTTTGATACCCGAGTACCTGCCATTGTACCTGGGTAATGGCGTACCCGGGTACCCTAACTGACCTCTAATTGCAAGGTGAGCGCGCAATGAAGTCTTTCTCGGCCTAGCTGAACAACTGACTGTGGCTCCATCTGGTGAGAGTTTAAACATAGGAAAAACGAACTGTACCACCACAGAGCTAAGGTTTGTTGAAACACGAAACAACGTAATTGTCATGCAATTTAGTTTACATAGGTACATCCTTGTTTATAGGCACCACTGTTCATTTCGTTCTTCTTGGGACTGCGGGGCATGTCCAATGTTCCTGTTGAAAGTATGAGACACGGGGGTTTGTTCTGGTTCGAAGATCTCACAATGCCAGACCAGTTTTTCCTCCTGCCAATCATCACCAGCGCCACCATGTGGCTTACAATAGAAATCGGCACAGACTCAGCGCGACTCTCGGCGGCCAACATGCAAGTGATGAAATACGTTCTTCGAGCTCTACCACTTTGCATTCTTCCCTTCACTATTAACTTTCCTGGAGTAAGTTAAGATTGATTGCATAAATATGATGATTTTTTTGCGGTAGATAAATAAATGCATGGGAATAAGTACATGTCATATGATATTAAGTCGTTTCATTATTTTTTAAAACTTAAAAATTGAATCAGACAAAACATTAGACTCTTTTTCAATTCAAAAAATTCATGTTATGGGATTCCACAAGTATGCCTTCAATGGAAATGCTTAAACTCAGAATGGGGTATCTCAGAGACAACCCCAAGGGAAATTCTAAATTCACGACTTAATTCCCAAATGATAATTAAATCAATTTATGGGGTCTCTGGTTGAGTGGGGGGCTCAAGTTAGTTGCACTGGTACATCTACTTCAAAGTTCCATGTTTTCAGGCCATCTTGTGTTATTGGGTGTCAACCAATTTCATCTCTCTGCTGCAAGTGGGCTTTTTGAGAATACCATCTGTGCGTGAATACTTCAAGATAGAGAAACTCGTGACGCATAGCGCAGATTCACTGCCGGTCAAAAACAAGGGTTTTGTTAAAGGAATGAAAGAATGTAAGTTTAGTTTTAATGAGTTTAAAAACAATTGTTTCTAAAAACAAAATATTGTCATAACGTAACAATAACAAACTATTTTTAATTTTCATCCCCAAAACTCAAAAGTATAATTTTCATTCAATAATATGAAATTAAAATTCAAAATAATTTTCATTCAATAATATGAAATTAAAATTCAATGAAAATTTTGCCAGGAAAACAGTCGATCCATTCTTGGAATGTGATTTCATATTTTATTGTAGCCATGGCAACATCATTGTTGGTAGAAAAAATGATATCACATCGACCAATTCCCATTATCCAAGACCTTACCGATTTCCCGTAAAAAGACAGTGGAACCTCTTTAGTACGTTTTTCAAGGGACTGAAGAAAAAAAACGTAATAAAGTGAAAAACGTACTAATGAAACAATTTAACATGTTTTCTTATGGGGAATGGACCTTTTAAAAAAACGTATTAAGGAGAAAAACGTATTATTGAGAAACGTACTAAAGAGGTTCCACTGTATACAATGTCAAATTGATATTTTGTAATATCAACTGAAAAAATTTTTGAATGGTTATCCATTCAAATATTGAATATTTTTTGTTAATTTGAAATGTACCAAAGTTGTAAAAAACAGCATGAAACTTCCCTAATAATCAAATAACCTGCCTACAAGGAATTTGGAAGAGATTGAAGTTCTAAAAAATGTACTCTATATTTTGAACTTTTAGCCTGGACTAATATGAAGATATCAAAGGAGATCGAAGAACGGCAGCGGTTTGATGAGATGGCTTTTCAACGAGCAGGAAGAGGAGCTGTCCAGAAGACCTTCAAGTATAACCCAACTCAACCAAGACAACCAGCAAGTGGCAGTGGCTCAGCTATTGATGCCAAGAAGAAATGAAGTAATACATTTACCTATTAAACGTGAATCATCAATATACCTAAAGATAAAATAGTCACAAAAACTACTATTCACTAGGATTCAGATGTTTTATAATAAAAATCATTTATGTTGAATTAAGAGAAAATCATTTTATTAATGCTTATTAACATAACAACACGAATCATTTTAGAATGATCAAATTAATATCCAGCAATTTATCCATAATTTTACTCCACTCCTGAAGATAAAATGTAGTGAAACGACAGAAAATGTTCAACAAAACAAGTTTGTACATTTGGATAATCAAGTTTTGATTTTAGTTACATTCCCTATAATTAAACTGGGGTTCTTCAGAGTGTGATTTAACCCGTCAAACTAACTCTTTAAAAAAAATTGCCCAATCACAATAGTTGATATTATCGACCTGCTACACATTGATTGATGACTTCAATAAGATGATTGTTTTCAAGCGCAGCTGCAACTCTCTCCTTATCAGCAAGTTGCTTATTAACAGCATCTTCCGATTTGTGAGTTCCAGGTGATATTTTCACACTGACTTTGAACCTGGCAGGCAAAGCCCTCAACAGTTGTACTCGTATTGATAAACCAATCAATGTTGCCATGCTGCAGTGTGGGATTGTTGGTGTGAACATAACGTCCACTCGATTAGATTCATTATCAACCTAAAATATACAATGCAATTATTAGCCGACAATGACTTGACAGTTTGCGAAAAAATTCAATCCTATGTGGGTAGGTATTCAAAGTAAAATATAGGACGAACTTGCACTTACCGTGACATGATTGAGCTCGACGACATTCAATTCTTCTAAAGTGAGTGGATGTTCGGGATCGTTAATTCCTCGAATCATATCTAACTTGTGTCAAGGTAATAATACGTTGAAGAAACGCAATTTGCCACAACAAATCAATTTGATTTAAAGATGGTGAGGGGTGAACTAACTAAAAAAGATAAGTGAACCTGCACAGTACACTTTAAAATCGAAGTGGTTGTAGGTAATACTACACTAAAATCGTGAGTTGTTAACCCCACGAATGGGGGAAGTGGTGTTCAATAGGAAACCATTGAATGTTTGACAGCGGCTTTACAATTTTTCACATCATTATTCATGATATTTTTGTGGTGGTGTTAAGTTAACAGGCAGCTTGCTGCAACAATCGAGTACTTGGGTACAAAACAAATAATTTCATGGATTCATTATCAATTTGATTTTAAATACCTACATATGAAGATGTTTCGTTCAGTTACAGGCCACTGTCGTAAAGGACAGTCAAGTTCAATTTGTTAACTTTCTACGTACCTATGTACGAACAACGCCCATTGTGCATTATGCCTTTAGATGAATTAATAGCTCTGTAATTAGTTTGTCTCAGTATTATCTAATTTATATTTGAGTTAGGCATTTACACGGTATGTTGTGAGTGATTGTACGACTGTAGGACTCTCTAGATAAAAGAAGGTGGTTAATGTTATGCAATTTAGAAATCGTAATTTAAACTGTGGGACAGAATTTGAGGTACCTATATGTGGGAATTAAATAAAATGTGCTGAACGTGTTCAACCTCTACTTAATCTTGTAGGGTCCCTGTCCCAGTATTAAGACAAAATGATCACAACTTTGTGTAAAAAGGATACCAAATATTTCCCGAGAATCAAATTCGTCGATAACATCATCGTCTTCTTCAGTTGATGTAATCTCGCGATTTTCACATTTGCGGTAGAGTTTAGGATTAATATTTTCTATGTTTTCGCCTATATTACCGCCTTTCATATCTATTAAAACTATTTATAGCAAATTTAATTTATTTACCTAACCTAACTGTCAGCGAGAAGTGTGAAGGAAGTCGGCCAATGTGCGCAGCAGCGCAAGCAAGACAGCTCAAGGTCAACCACGGTCCTCTTAAATCGGTAGATCGGGTCGTGCCAATGCAAACCAAATGACGTTCATTGGTCAATTTCTTCCCGCGCTTAAATCACGTTATTTCAAATACAGATAAGTTAGCACAAGGCCATCAATTTTTTAGATTAGCTTTGACAAACTAGGAAAACGCTCGGTGTAACGCGTTGATAAGCGAGCATAGGTATATGCAGCACATCTAACGTATATATGTCCATGATCTAACCAAAAGTCCGTAAATAATCCCTGAGGATCAAACTTGAAGGATCACAGAAGAGTTCACATTTTCTTTAGAAACATGAAAGATTGCCACAAAGACGAAATGTCAATGTTTAAAATAAATGTCACTGTCTCTAGGAATACTACAGAAATTTTCAAGGTCCACTCGATCTCCGCCAGATGGCTGACAGCCGGTTCCACCGCCTAAATTGGCCGCTTGTCCGCTAGGCGGAGATCGAGTGGACCTTGGAAATTTTCAGTGATCATGGTCTATTTTATAAACTTTCGTAAAACATTTCGTTTCCATGGTTATGATATCTAAACAACAAACATCCAATTTCCAATGAAACCAATGGACCTATGTAGCTGAAAATCATTATGACCACAACCAGAATAGTAATTGTAAGTTTTGTGAAAAAATTGGCCTGATCCGTTACTGCGTTTGGCAGGAGATGACAAAAGGCACGACGACAGACAGACAGACAGACAGACAGACAGACAGACAGACAGACAGACAGACAGACAGACAGACAGACAAAAAAAACAGAGTTTCGAGCCATAAGTTTCAAGATAACTATTGTTCTCTGACTACTCGCATTCTTTTTCAATTTCTCTTAAAAATGCAAAATTTCCTAAAAAGTTAATCCCAATGCCTGGATGCTAAATTTGAATTTGATTGACCAAACAGTTAATTCCATTTTTGACCACGCTTTTCTTTCAGCATATCCTAGGTAAAGCGATATATTAACAATACATCAATTTTCTTGTAACCTTTCAACCATTCAGGGGACCTCGCTCAAAAACTATACAAGAGATCACTCTGTTACATCTGTTACTGTTAAAATTCCAGCAGATCGAATGGTTGATCGGTAAGACCTGCACAGTGCAGGCAAAAACACAAACAGACAAATAAAACAAAGCAGAGAAAGTTCCGTAAGAGACACATCAGTAGTTGTTATACTGTATTTTAAAATGTAATATTTATTGAATATTAAGTGCTATACACTAGATACTTGTCCTCGGGTGCAGACATTGGAAATTGAACCACTACCAAAGATCATCAAATATCGCAAATGATTGGCAAATGTCTTCATTCTGTAAGAAAATAATGATTATTGTATAGCAAACAAGGTCATACTTCTTATACTATCTTTAAAAAATGGATGAAGTAGTAATACATTTCTTACTGTTGAGCAGTATCTCGTGAATTCTTCGACAGTAACTAAACCATCCTGGTTCTCATCAAGTTTCTGAAGAAGAAAAAACGCAAGTAAGTAAGTAAGTAAGTAAGTAAGTATCTTTATTTTTCGTTACAGAGTTATGTGTACATTTTTACCTGGTTTAGCCCTGAGAAGGTGAGACACCTTGAGTTAGGGCAGAACATGTGAAGATACATTGGGAAATATAAAAGTAAAATATGTCTAATCTAGTATTAGTATGACAATATGACACAATGGAGATTTACATTAAGTGACTGAAATTATGGTATCGTCAAAGTTGGCACATAGATGTAAACATACAACCCATAAAAAACACTCCGTGTAAAAAAACAGCCAAGTCTCTTCAACTAAAAAAAAAAAATTATGAAATCTAAAAATTCTGCACTGAAACGTAGTGATATCAAAAAATGAGCCAAGTCAAAACTTTATTTGAAAATTAAAAAATACTTGGCGCATCGTGTATATAAATAGCTTAGAAGTATAGGCTAGATATAAATACATATACTTATAGTACCTATACCTACAATGCCCTAAAAAAACGATGCGCCAAGTATTTTTTAATTTTCAAATAAAGTTTTGACTTGGCTCATTTTTTGATATCACTACGTTTCAGTGCAGAATTTTTAGATTTCATAATTTTTTTTTTTTAGTTGAAGAGACTTGGCTGTTTTTTTTCACGGAGTGTTTTTTATGGGGATATCACTTATTTTTTTAGTTTATTTACACAACTTCTAAAACTTATTAGGGCAACAATGGCTAATTCCTTTAAAAAAATACGCCATTTCCGAATTAGTTACTAAAAAAATATTGTTTGGAGCTAAATTTAAACTTAAAGTGATATGCCATGAAGAATTGCGAAAGCATCGTTCCAATAGGTCCAGCCGTTTTCGAGATATGGCATCACTTCCGGTTTTCAAAATGGCGGCTGAAAGCTCTCAGGGGGCTCTACCCCACGTGACTTCCTACGTCATAGTTCAAAATGCAATGGCAATCACCAAAATCCAAGAAGAGCGCCATTTTGGTTTGAAGGGTCACTGTTCACTCGAATATCTTTCTCCTGTGACTAGATACAATAATGCGGGTAGTACTGAAGTGTTCATAAAAGATCGCTCTCAATGTTTCATATGACACTTTAGTAATGAAAAATGCTTCCCTGAACATGTCTGAACCCGAAAAGAAGGGGCGAAATGCGGCAAAAACCTCGACCATATGGCGCCTGTCAGACAACATTAACTGGACAATACGAAAATAAATAAACACATACCTGCAATTCTACCTGACGTGTATTCCTTATTTTCACTGCGTTTCTTCCTAGTATCAATTACACATCACGAAACATCGCCAACTCGCCTGTGCCGTCACTCTATTTATTACGATTGAACACCATATTTAAATTTCACTGAATGATTTTGATCTGAGCCTTGCGTCATGGCGTATGAATACAGTATGTCAGGTTGGCGGTACTATTCAAATTTTGAAGAAGCATAAATTCAATATACAGGTGGCCGTGACTTCATCAATTGTTTTTTTTTCAACTCAGATAATATCTGTACACGTAAGAATAATATACATTTGATAATAGTATTTCACAACCTATATTACAATTAGAAGAGTAGCTTTTCCTCAAATCTATTTTTTACTTGCGCATGCAGACAATATTGATATCGTGAACAATTTAGTGGAATCAAAATTTAAATATGGTGTTCAATCGTAATAAATAGAGTGACGGCACAGACGAGTTGGCGATGTTTCGTGATGTGTAATTGATACTAGGAAGAAACGTGGTAAAAATAAGGAATACTCGTAAGCTAGAATTGCAGGTATGTGTTTATTTATTTCGTTTTGTCCAGTTTAATGTTGTCTGACAGGCGCCATGTGGTCGATGTTTTGCCGTATTTCGCCCCCCACTATTTGGGTTCAGGGATGCATTTTCATTACAGTCATTATAAAGTGTCATATGAAACATTGAGGAGCGATCTTTTATGAACACTTCAGTTCAACCCGCATTATTGTATCTAGTCACAGGAGAAAGATATTCGAGTGAACAGTGACCCTTCAAACCAAAATGGCGCTCTCCTTGGGTTTTGGTGGTTGCCATTGCATTGTGAACTATGACGTAGGGTAGAGTCGCCTTAATATGTATATAAATACTAATATTTCATTATAAGCCTTCTGAATATATAGTTGGTTTTTATATAAAGGGAAGTGAATTTAAGCAGATTTCGCTAAACTATGACGTCATTTCCGGTTTCAGTAATTAGAAAACTTTAATTTAACTATTGTTATTTCATAAAGAGGACCGTCTGAATCGATTGGCGCAAATTTCGTTCCGATCGGTTAAGCCGTTTTTGAGATATGACGTCACTTCCGGTTTCAAAATGGCGACTACCGGTTTGATTTATAAAAAGGCACCTCAGACGCCAAAAGTGTACATGTGGTAAAAATTTCAGATCGATCGGCTAAGCCGTTTAGGCTGTGGCGGTGATAGCGGTGTTTCCTGATATCATTATCATCATCATCAGATAGGTTTTAAAAGGGGTGTAATTTCACTGTTTTCACGGCCCTCTAGCACGCAAATGGCATAACCTATTGTTCCCAAATTTAGTATATGGAGTGGGGTGGGCCATAGCTCGAAATTAAGATATTTCACAACAATGTGAGATTTTCCAATTTTATGATCCAGTAGGCCGAAAATGCCATGTTGTTGCTTACAGTAAAAGTGGTTGGTCTGCTCCTCAGTTATTAGGCATTTACGGTATGTTGAGTGCGTGTGAGTGTACGGTACGACTTGGCTGGGTGGAGCGACCGCTCCACTAGATAGGGAAGTCTCTTTTAAATTAGATTTCAGAATAAAAGTTATTTTATGAAAGTTGAGATGTTGTTGAACACAGATGTATTTTTTGTTTGTTTTAGGATGATACATTTTCAAGGAATTGGTTTAAGCATTTATCACGTACACTTGGCACATTTAAAATTGATCGTTCAATAAATCTGATTGGCTGAAAAATGTTAGATCGCAAAATCAGAAGTAAGTCCAAGCGATCTCCTTGTCTCACTCTAGTAGGTGACCTCACATTTTAATGATAATAACAAGCTTTGATTGGTTATGGGACATGACCAGCAGTCATTCAAATTTGCTCACCGATCAATTTTAAATGTGCCAAGTGTACCTAACACATTGCTGGGAACTTAGAAATTACACCATCAGTTCTGATTCTAGTCACATGCCGATTTTCCCGCCAATATGTCCCATGATATTTGAATTTGATTTTTATTATTGAAAAAGGTTATATTTCTCGGGTGATAAATGTGTTTATCATTATTATTTATTATGATTTCCAAATGCGCTGGACTAAAATGGTACAAGTTTCTGTTACCTGGAATATGGTGTCGACGTGCATCTCAGGCGTGTGGTTGGTTTTGTCGCCACTGTCCCCCAGTAAGTTGTAGATGGCGATGATCACTCCCAGCATCTCTTTCCTCGTGATGAAGCCGTCGTGGTTGATGTCGTAGAGTCTGCAACACGCACAGCTTCAGTCGCGGTCACAGAGATGGTGTCAGTGCACATCTCTGTAGGCTACTTAGCCGCGTGCACAGAGTTTGTTTTCCAACAATCAGGGTTGGATTCACAAGAAGTATTATCTGTACATCTATCTCAAAGGTAGAAAACCCGAAGTCGAATTCAATCATTTTTGAGGTGAGCTCAAAAACGAGACATTCTGATGGTAATAAATAATGGCGCCATTGAAAGATAATACCTTCTTGATAGAGGCATAGAGTCTCCACACTAATATAATATCTCTAAGGTCTAAGACTCTAGATTCAAAGATAGAGGTTGAATCAGAAAGTGGACAAAGCAAAATCAAGAAATTGGACCTCGAGCCTTATACCTCTGATGTACTGTACGTATATTTATCTCTCATGAAATAATACAAAAGGTAACTGAACCTGCACCTTTCAATCTTGGAGACACGGGACAGTTTCACAAAATGTATTAGCATACGAGCTCGTATATTATCAACGTTTGGAAACCTATAAATTGTATATTATTTTAATGTTCCAGTGTTTTTAATATTTGAATAATTAAGTATTTTGGACTTACTTGAAAGCCCACTGGAGGCGGTCATGCAATGTGCCTTTCATCACGATGGACAAACCATACATGAATTCCCCGAACGAGATTGTTCCATTCTGATCATCATCCAGTGTGGCAAACACATAGTGGGCGTACTGACTGGCATCTGTAATGACACGCTTCAGAGAAAACTTCAAGAAAACACAAACATAAATCAAAGTGTCAGAGTTTATATGGAAAAAAAAATGTCATGAAATGGAATAGATATGAGGTTTAGCAACAAATGGTTGTCAATGATCAAATCATCAAATAGAGCGAATGAGCATGTCCACGAAAACGAGAGCATTCTGTTGATACAACCAGTGTCGCCGGGAGAGGGGGGGGGGGGGGGGGGGGGCGAGATGGAAGATATTTTTTCAGGGAAAAATAAAAGTTTTGTGGTGTATTTAGCCCAATTTACACGGTGCAATTTCTTGTACACCTTCTGTACCACACTTCTGTGTCACACTTCTTGAATGGAAATTAGAACATGTTTTAAGTTCTGTGACAGAAAGTTGTGTCGTGTAAATACAAAATTGTATGAAAAATAGGAATGTGACACATAAGTTATTCAAGAAATTGCACCGTGTAAATGGGGCTTTATACATTAGTTGCATTTTGAAAACTAAAAAAAAAAAAAAAGTTTGAAAGTGTCAAAAAAACTAAAAATGCCCGGCGGGCAAGGAGTGGTCATCACACCCTAAAATGTAAATTTGTTTAAAAAGAAGAATTTTAAATTCATTTCCCTTCACCCGAGAAAAGCATTTTCCTTGCCTTGTCCCCCCCCCCCCCCCCCCCCCCCCCCCCCCCGACAGAAATCCTGCCGGTGATCATGGATAATGGATATAACCATAATATAACTTTTACTGTTTGTGGGCACAACTTTTTCCAAGCATTTTCTATCATAAATGGCCTATACGTCCGACAGTACCTCCCAATGGAAAGAACTTGGCGTAGATGTTCTTGAATGTGTGCTCGGTGATGGCACCAGTCGGACAATCTTGTTTGAATGCTCTGTAAATGCATCGAATCTCTTCCTTGGAGAACTTCGTCGACCTCGTGATGGTCTCCAGACTGTCCGGCTTGTATCTCACCACTGGAGGCCCCTCGTCGTCTTCATCAAAATCTGGAGAATCAATTCATAGATCAAAGCTAAAATTTCTAAAATAGTTTGTTTAATGGTTGATTCCCAGAATTCTTGAAAAGTCGGGCAATTGAAATTGAATTGAAAGCATTGCAGGCTGAAGGCAAATAAATCGATATCTACTTCTAGGACGGATCTTTGCTAATCGAAGAGGTATTTGACAAAGATACAAAAAGTAAAAACATAAACATTTTCATGGTGATAACTAGGACCTAGTGCTGGGAAATTGTAGTTAGTTGGCAAATACACATGATTTGAATAACACGATTTTACTACAATTTCACTGATTTTATCATAAATAAATCACTTTTTATAATATTTTTAATTAATGATCGTTTTAGTGCAAATACGAATAATTTAGTGCAAATTCAATCACATTTTGACAGTTCGTTATTTATTTACATCGGCCATCTTGAACATCGGCCTGCTGTGTCTGTGTCTGTCGGCTGAACATGCAGTCAGCGACTTGCCATATAGGAGGCAGTGGAATCGGGACGCTGAGCGTCAATGAATAGGTGTGACGATCGGTATACCAAGAAACACCAGGACGAAGGGTCTTATGAAGAATTTACCATTGACGATCGGATATGGAACTACTACCCTTCACGAAAACATCTATTTTCGAGCGGCAATTTTGAAATATGGAACGAAATTTGAAACGAACTTTGCCTATTTGAAAACAACACTTAGTATTCTGTTACCTGCACTTTTGCCTATACTTACTAGAAATAGGCACTTTTATCATAGAGTTGTATTGGTTAAATATAACTTTATGCACATTTCTAATTCCTAAAACAAAGGGTGTTTACTTTGAGTGAAAATCGCGTGAAATTAAGATCGTATTTGTAAGTTTTCCCGACAATTTTGCTGAAGCTTATTTAAAAAAAGTCTCACAAACACATGAACTTACGTGAATTACGTGGTACTGTTGGTTTGGTACACGTGTTGGTTAGTGTTGGTTTCAGACATTTTCATTCGGAGGACAAACTGTACAATTAGTGCAAGTGCGCTCAACACAATTATACAAAACAGTATGAATATTGAAGATACCCCTCCGTAAAACAATGAAACAATGGGGAATATTTTGAGTCATATATCCCATTGGGTCCAGATGAGTACAGGAATATTTATAATGTCCTGTTAATGTGGATGGGTTCTAAAGTATTTTCAACAAGAGAGTGAGTATATATTTTCTCATTGCTTCTTCAATTTCTTCAAATAAATCCTTATATCTTAATTTTCCTAAAATTTCGAATACTTATATTCCATCAAAAATCTTCTATAAAATGTGATCTTATTCTTCTCAGTATCAAGAGAGGGATGGTCCAGAAGCTTAGCCAGGGTCAGCAAGACAGGGGGATCTGATTGATTGATTGATTATTAGGCTATTATGGCGATAGATTATGGCTCCGGGCCTGGGGATAAGCCATGATTATACAGCTGATGTAGGTACTATACACAAATATGTTTTGATAAAATAAACAATAACATTCCAAACCAATTTTTTTAATGTCTCGGGAAAAAAGAAAAAAAGATTGAAAATCCCGAAGTTCACCACGATTTTAATTATTATTATTTCGTATGGTTTATTACAATTACAATAAAGTTACAAAAATTGGTAATATAAAACACAAATCAAAGGACATAATTATCATAATAAGAAATCAATGTAAAACATAAAAAATATTTCTGTTCTGGCAGAAGCTTCTACAGCCGCACATCTAGATCTTCAAGCCACCTGAGGGCCTCCGGAGTGAGATCACAGATGTCTCGAAGAGATCCCGTGAATCTGCGTAGTGGACACTCAGTGGCGATGTGGAACGCAGATTGCACAGGGTGTCCACAATCACACTCCGGAGACTCTCTCAGACCCCACTTGTGCATCATCTGCCCGCATCGTCCGTGCCCAGTCCTCAGCCTATTCAATGTGGCCCATTCCCTCCGAGGAAGCTCAAATCCAGGCTGCTCGATGATGGGATCTTGAACCAATGCGTGGACGTCAGGATTATCTGAAGACCACTCTTCTGTCCACGCAGCGTCAACGTCAAATCCCCTCTCTGACAGAGCATTGGCCAATGCTCTGTCGAGGATGCCTCGATTTGAGTCTTAACAGGAAGTTCTGGATTTATCAGGCACTTCTCCCATTGTTTAACCAAGGCCCCTTGTCGTCGCAGATGAGGTGGCGGAATATTGCTGAGAACTGGGAGCCATTGAAGGGGAGTCGATCTCGTAGTGCCTGATATTATGCGCATGGGTATGTTCAGTTTTGAGTCCAGAGTTTTCAGACTTTAAAGACTTTTAAAGACTTTCAGACTTTAAAGTTAAAACATAATACCAAATTATATCAGCACATATTACTTTCGTGCAATTTGAAGCGAAAATGTTGAAACATCAACACTTACTGGGAACAAATTTTAATGCTCTGCGATTTCCTACCCATGTGGCTCGCGCAGATTTTGGCATCGACTTGTGAAAATGTAAATATTTATTCCTTATTGCTTAATCCAGGAAAAAGCAAACAGATTTCAATCAATATGGGGGCCGCGCTGTGAAATGATCGTTAACAACCTTAACAACAGCAAGGCGAACTATAAATATCAAAAGCTATAAAATATGGAAACACATTCCAGTCAACCGAAAAGCAATCAATCACTTCGCGCTCATTTAAACAAACATCTCGGAGTTCGCGAAATATACGAAAGTGCTTCTTCTAAAGATTTCTTTATTATGATTATTTTCGTTTGTTTGGAAAAATGAAAAGCTCCTTTTAATCCAAATAGATTTTTTTTGCTAATCGATAGGCTATACATCCGGAATACGAGCTTGTGTTTATCAGCTTTTTGCTTATAATAATTATACAGCCTTAGAATACTCAAGACCACATGATCTTATATTTTGAAAAATAGTCAATCAAAGTGTTCCAAGTGTACAAAGTGTCCCTCCATCCCCCCCCCCCTCTCTTTCTCTCTCTCTCTCTCTCTCTCTCTCTCTCTCCCTCTCCTTCTCAAAAAAATCTGAAGCAATCTACAAAACACAATCATAATGAAGTAAAGTTTAACATTTTGAGGTGTATTTTACTTACCATGTTTATTACGAAATTTTCTTTTGACTTTGTTGAATTTCTTCGCAACTTCTTGTGTAAACGAAGTCGTGGAGTTGGAACGTCGTGATGAAGATGGCTCCTCGCTGTCGTAGTTCATTCTTGTCGGCATCTTGAACTTGATCGTCCCCGGGATGTTCAACGTCTGGAACCACGTGGTTGCGGAGTTCTGCTCGACTTCAAGGATCAAGAACTGACCAGCAGTGACTGCGAGTGTCGATTTGGAATTAGTATCCAACTATTACTCAGTGATCTGATTACTGATCACTCCCGAAAAAAAAGTTAACGAAGATGATGTGGCAGTAACGGACGATAAGTTATGAATTGCGAGCAACTTTAAAGTAACAACGTTTTGAGATAAGACTTATAAAACCACGAAGTATCAATGACTACTGACCAACTATGAAGTGTCAAGACTACTGATGAACTGACGAAGTATCAATGACTATACTGACCAACTATGAAGTGTCAAGACTACTGATGAACTGACGAAGTATCAATGACTACTGATGAATGAACTGATGAAGTACTACTGATCAACTACGAAGTGTCAATGACTACTGATGAACTGATGAAGTACCAATGACTACTGATGAACTGTTGAAATACCAATGACTGCTGATCCACTACGAAGTGTCAATTACTACTGATGAACTGATGAAGTACCAATGACTACTGATCAACTACGAAGTGTCAATGACTACTGAGGAGTCTACCGCACTTAGTGTCGAACTGTTCGACCACTGCTGCACGGAATTGATCGATTATGGTTGCAAGAGTGAATAATTGATCAAGCCTGACTCTCTGAGTCGGATGCTGGAACGAGACTGCGGCAACCCGCGATCAGACGCTTCAGCTAAACAATGTATTATTGATGATCGATGTGTTACAGAGAAAGTGCGGGAGAATAAAATTAGATGCATGGCGTCTCCGCAGCCTCCCAGTCCACGGCGCAATGCCCCGGTGATGTTGACGTCGTGGACCTAATGCAGAAACTCACCAACTCACATTTGGTAAAAGAGTTATCAACGTCATGAAATCCGCAATTAATCGATTCCATAGTCTGGCTAATGAAGGGAAGTATCGTGTTTAAATTACAGTCTGTTTTTTTACTGTATGAACTCTCACCAGATGGAGCCACAGTCAGTTGTTCTGCTAGGCCGAGAAACACTTCATTGCGCGCTCACCTTGCAATGTTGTCTTTCTCGGCCTAACAGAACAACTGACGGTGTCTCGGTCTGTAGATAGTTCAAGCATAGGAAAAACGAACTGTAGATTTCATAATAATAGTTAATTTATTGAAGTTGAGACATTGCAGAACACATTTTTGATTTGGGATGGGATGAATAGTTAACGAGAAATTCAGTTATAAAGTTTGATAAATTTCTTCTAATTTTAAAACAGAAAAAATGACATTGACATCATAATCTTTCAATTGCTATGGCAACAAAGTACAGCATCATGGTAACACATGGAAATGACATCACTATCACGATTACCGCCAAAATATCCCGTGCCATTTCAAATTGACTTTTATGAATGAAAATTTTACATTTCTCGAGGTTTGTGTGTATTCATCATTATTACTCATGTTGATATTTACAAATTTACTGCAATAAAATTTTACTAGACTTCCCTAATGCTCCACAAACTAAAAAATAGTAGGTATCTACCGAAGATTAGTTACTTTACTTCACACAATTTTTGTGATTATTTTAATTTTTTAAAGATACCTCAGCAAGATGATGGCCTTCGGGCACGTCTGGTAGAACTATTAAGGTTTCGTTCGCATTTGGACTACTCCTGATCCTGAATATATATTTATATTTACCAAAATAATTATTATATTACTTTTTGATACATTTTTTTCTGGGGCTTAACGTCGCACTGTTCTGCAGCGAGGCTAATGGCGACGGATGCATGGTTATGATGATGATTGCGAGATGATGGTGAAGAGTAGGTAAGGATGGAAGGTGGGAAGGAGGCGGTCGTGGCCTATTATTAGGGTACCTTCCCAGCAATTGCCTGTCGACTGAGGGAATACCACGAAAAAAAGTCAGGAAAGACGGCCGCCGGAATCGAACCCGGGCCTCCGGAATACAAGTTCAGAGCGTTAACACTCAGCCATACCTGTTCCGTAAAACGTTTTGATAATCTTTTTTTAAATTGCATAACGATTTTTGCAAACAAGACATTAACTAAAACTTTCATTTTATTTTAAACTCAATAAGGTACCTACAATAATAATCTATCTCTAGACTCTACCTAAAATATAGGTAATTCGGACGAGAGGTGAATGATGGGATGGTTCCCTCCCCTACTAAAGTGAACTAAAGGGGCGTGGTTATACTCGCTTGTAAAAATCTAGTGACAATTAAAATATAATCCGTAGGAGAGCAGCACTATCTTCACTTCCATGCCGTGCTAATGAATGATGACGTCCAGTTGTGTTGAACATGCTGTATCCATTTCCCACTGGCAGTGTATTATGCAACCAATGAATGTGTCATTATTCTTGCTCTTCTTGTTTTGCTCTTGTTTCAACAGGTTTCTAGCGGCAAAGCAAGTGTCAATCAATATCGTCACTTCTTCCTCAACTTCCGTTGGGGAGAGTCACAAAATACAGCTCCATTAAATAGCAGAAGTACGTGTGCTAATAGTTATCACCACCACAATTAAATAGATAAAACATAACTAAGCTGGCCAATAAGACTAAATATGTCAAAGTGCCAATAAAAACGCCGAGTAAAAAAAAAAGTGAACTTTAAATATAATAAGCTGGCAGATATGACTCTAGTCATTGCCATTCAACCCCGACACGTGGTGATAACTGATATCCTCAGTAATTCTGAACTTTAAATATATATTAAGTATTTCACAATAACTGAAGATGGCTTATGCCAAAACATAACGTGTGTGAAAAATAAAACATTACAATAATAATTACATATAACAAAAATACATTATCGAAACCAAATTGAGCTGGAAGATATGACTTATTGTCAAGGCCATTAAACCCCGAAGAGAAGAAGAAGAATCAATATCGTTCATAGATTATCACGTTATAAATATAGTTGAACAATATGGCACGCAATGGAAGGGTAAGAAAATATAACCATATGAAATCTTAGCTATAAAATAACTCAAATGTTGATCACTGACATTTCTTTATCTGCCTCGACAACAGTTTCACATTATTTTTAAGGTTAGGATGTTATGATTCCAACATAGTTTCTAAAATGTTTAGCCAATGCTTTTGCACTAACACATACCTTTTATGCCATTATTGGTCCTTTGACACAGAGATGGTCCTCCTACCTATCTGTTCTACTGCTAGGTTACTCTCATCTTGCGATAGATAGACATAAAACACAAAGCGAGTAAAGCATTTTTGGTTCTTCTCTAAACCAGTCACAAGTCCAGAGATCGCTTGCGGCAGACTTGTGATTGGTTAATAGAAGAAATCGCAAAACACTTTTGGCGCTTTATGTGAATGCGGCTTTATACCTACCTACCTTCTGCACATCACATACTTGGCTTGAAGGACGTCCACAACGGCTAGTGAATTGCGTTGTGTCTGTTTAAAAAGAATCGATACTAGCAGTTTACAGAATGTTTGTCCCTTAGTAATAATTATGTACGGAATTTACCCTAGAAACGTCCTATTTGGCCAGTAGATACATTGGACACAGGGTTCCTGCTCGATAACTAAATACTGACTTAATTATCTATAGCCTGTTTTTTATCTGGTTTTCAGGAAATCATTGCAATTGTATTGGACATCGGCCAATCCGTATCCAAACAAAAATGCGAGAATGGAAAATCTTACCTCGATAATGCTCGCACATGCATCTCCATGATTCTCCAGAGGAAGGCACGAAACTCATATCTTTAAATGCCAATAAAATTTCATTGCATGAAGTCAGGATTAGTAGTACCTACTTTGATTAATCGTCCCTCCCAACTCACTGCACTTAACAGATCATAAACCTCGACTGGTTGACAGGCCTCATAGATAAACTCAAGCTTCAATGCCCATAAACATATTTTGCTGCTCTAGCTTTTTAGTTTTTTATGAAGTTTTTAGCGTAGACGTGAATATCTGGTCGTAGTCTGTAAATACTTATTCTATTACCTTTTCAGTTATTTGGGAACAGGAAAGATTTACTGGGACTATTTTTACTGAGTTCCAATGAGTCGATCAACTCGCTTGACTACGAAGGAATTGAACTAAAGTTTCCAATGTCAATCGCCTCTTGGAACATGCTACGATTCGTCGAGAAGGAAGTCAAATCAACAGAAAAGAATAGCGATTGGATGAGTGCTATTATTGTGGGAATGCAATACATTAAGGATGAGATCGAGTATGCTCATTACATTCCTAGAGTGACGTTAGACTAGAATTCTCAACCATAGATTTGAAATCTATTCTTTTCTTTTTCAGTGGCACAAGTTTCCCAATAACTGCCAAGAAACTAATCCTCTTCACCAACTTTGCTTCTCCTATATCTGACGATGATGAAGAAGTGGATCAAATTATAAATGGTTTGAAAAGTCTCGGAATTGAACTAATCATAATGTATGTTTATTGACCGTCTGGTAAAATCCACTACGTATATTCAAGATGAGAAACAAACACAATCTTAATTGTGTGTTTATTTCACTGTTTCAGCGGTGTGAATGTGATTCCTTCTTCCTCATATGACGAGGGAAATGGAGTAAAATTAGAGGATGGTACAACGATGTTGAAAACGGAAATGCAAGAGTCTGGAGAGGCATTGATATCAAAGATTACTACTGACGTGAGTGAAGAAGTCCGAACATTTATCCAATCAATACCTACTCTATTTGAAAAATTAAGTGTGCGATTAATGATACTATTTATTTTGAATTTTTGAAAACTAAATTTAGAGGATGTGTCTAATTACAATATCTTTTATTCTCCTACTTTCTCTCTTATCTTAAAGATTGTTCCTCATTTGCATTGCGTTCCTCCACATTTTCCTTGGTCTCACACATTTGTACTTAAAAATGTCTCGTCTTTTGCTCTCTTCACAATTCTGTTTTCACCCATTCTCTCAACACGCTTCATTTCCTCAATGCTTCATTCCATTTCCTTGCAAGTCAAAAGTAACATAAAATTTCAAATAAAAAAATAGTTAGCCACCAAACTTCTATAGAATGGAGGATAGCCAATGAAGGAACACAACATTTGTATGTAATATTTTTGAAAATTACGAGAAAAACACAGTGATAAATAATATTGGTCTAGTTCTAGGCTCTCTAGGGCTAGTTGGTACGGTCCCTTCTCCGTGTTCAATATTTAATGGTTTGCAGGGTTTCCTAGCAAAGTATTAATAAGTATAGGTATTCTTAATTTTTATAAGTTTCACTTACAATTTTTCGATCCATGTAAATAATATTTGTAAATGGCTTTACATTCCAGGTTGGTGGCGTGATTTGCAGCTTCGACGATGCCGTGCCGCAGTTGCAGTACTTCGAGACGAAGAAAGTCAAACCTACCCCTTGGAATGTTGTGATGGACATTGGGGAGGACATCAAGATACCTGTGTCTGGTTTCAAGAAGGTACGTATTCGAAACTGAAAGTACCTAGAGAATGCGCTAATATCAGTAAGATGGCCACTCACGGGAGTATGCACCCAATGCGCTTGCACTGAGTCACATACATGTCAATCCTAGCGAGTTCAGTAAATGTTATAATACCATCGCGAAATAACAGAAATTGATGCTTACCTCAGTGTCAACAACCAAATATAATCTGCATATTTCTTTACAGAAAACATTTATTCAAATTCTTGTGAAAACAAGATTCTAGGTATTCACCAAAAGCAGCATTTGACAGATTGCAATTGTTTTGATTGAGGTGTCAAGAAAAATGTGTCAGACTGGTCATTCAGAAGGCCGTGATAAAAGCATTTGCAATCTGTCAAACTCAAATATAGTGCTTTTGGTGTATAGACTTCGTTCTCGCAAGAATTTGAATGTATGTGTGCTGTGAAATATGCCGATTGTATGTGATCGTTGACTCTAAGGAAGTCATCAATTTCTTTTATTTCGCAATGTTATTAGTAGGTACCTATAACTTTTACTGAACTCGTTATGTGATTGACATGAAAGTGGCTTGCACGCATGCGTACTGTGCATACTGAAGGTTCACTCGGTGGGGATGTTAATGTTTTACGCTAGGTGGCATATTGCAACTTTTAGTGTCGAATAATGCTCACTTCACATTAGATCATTACAGTCCAGGTCGATTCACACTTGAAAGTTTTGGCTTTCGCTTGGTGACAATAATGTGACTGAACTTGTGCACAACAAAGTTGCTTAACCCAAAGTTTATAGTGTGGATTGAATCATATTGATTGACCGATACAAACCGTTTGAAGATTATTAAAATTATACCTGCCTGTGTAACTGTTCATTAGAATTTCAATGCTGTCATTATATTTTATGCTGTCAAATTGTGTTGATTTTGTTCCTGTAGGAGCCAAATATTGGGGTTGTCATCTACCTTTTAGATCAAACTTTTAAGAGGGTTTAAACGTTTATTTTATTAACCTACACAGATTTTCCCACTCCTAATGACGACCCATTGTTTTAGATTGCAAATGTGACATTACCCTCGTGGAAAGTGATATCGGTACAGAGCACTGAACAGGTCGACAGGGATCGTTCACAATTCAAGCTAAATGCGGAACAAACTCCTGTCATGAAGGAGGATGTTATTCTTGGTTACACGTTTGGATCCACAATTGTTCCGTTTTCAGGTATGTGTGGTGCATTGAATAATTTGTTTGTACTGTTTAGAATGTATTTTTAATGTCGGTACACTCGACAAAACATAAAATGGATTTTAGTAGGTAATCGAATTGTCTGAAAATGATTTGATCGCTCGATCAGAAGTAGGTAATCAATGTAACTCCACATCTAGCACTAGTAGTAGAGCACTCATTTCATAGATAGGTAATAAAAAGGATCAATTGTCATTTGTCAAATACCATCCCTACCAGTCATTCAATTATATTCACATACCTACCGTGTTATATTATTTTGCTCAGTATACCAAGTCTAAAACTCCGAACAACTTCGTATTATAAATCTAGTCAGTTGTATGAAAATATTGTACCTATGAAAACCCAGATATTACAACACAAAATTAATTTTTTGAAGCTTCCATTATTTATGAACTTTTTTGTATCTTTTTTTAAATAAACATGAAGGCTGGACATTAGGGGTTAATTTTCATAAAATTAAAAACCTATCTTCGTGATATTTGAGCAGGATGGGAAACAAACCCAGTTCATCTGAATGATTGATAATGATAGTCCATTGAACTATATGATCCACCTGTCAACCGTCTTGGTAATTAACCGCAACACAACTAAACGGTCTGTTACAGATGTGGATGCGTCAACCATGCAGTACCAGTCTGGACCGAGATGCTTGAGCGTGATCGGATTCACCAAAGCCTCCTTGATTCCCACGCATCTGTTGGTCGGCGACGGAATTCACTACATTGTACCTCGGGCCGGAGATCCGGTGAGTCAGTTGACAATGATGATGCCAGAGCTACAATCATCACACTTAACAGGGATTGGAAATGGTCAGACTAGCTGTCCATCGCTCTGGCCCACCGCCCCTAATGACAGACTATCTGGCCATCGCTCTGGCCCACCGCCCCTAATGACGGCAATTTCAAACGTCAAACTGTCATCTGTCAAAAACTAAATATAGCAATGAACGGCAGGATATGTTGAAGCTAGAGATAGGTAATAGAGGAGTTACACCTGAATCCAGGGGAAGAATAATTATCATAAATTTAAATTATCAAATACCATTACAACATTGTTCTTGCATGACAATCTTCTCATAGCTATGTTATTGTATGCCTTCTCAGGAGGGCAGTTTTCAAGATTGTTCGATTCATTATTCCATACGAATTCAAGGCCTCCTGACGTCAGACCGTACAGATAATAATATATACCTTCTGATTTGGCAGCTTGAATGATATTTTATTAGTTGTTAATGTTCCTATTCATCTCGAATTGATGTCAATGGTTATTTATTGCCCGGAGTGGGTTGGCACTTACTTTGATGGAATGTTCTCAGAATGCCGGGATTGCTCTCTCGGCACTTATAAATGCACTCCACAAAGACAACATGGTCGCCATCGCTAGGAAGGTCTACAACGCGAACAACTGTCCGACCGTAGGAGCATTGATACCAAAAGTGCGCGACGATTATGAGGTAAACAACAGCAACTAATCATGTAAAAAAATCCTGCTCAGTGAAAATTAAGGACACCGAATGGAGTTTGTTGGATCTGTCACTAAATTTCAGACAATTTTCCGTGCATATTTTTCCGTAAAATTTAGCGTAAAATTAAGCGTTAGGAAAGGTTATTTCTGCAGTTTGTAGAACGTTTACTGAGTGTTTACCATGGCGTCAAAGTGCAGAATCCTGTAGATTTATATTAACTTTTCAATTGAATTAATTAATTAAAATAATTTTCCTCCCAATACTGTTCAAGGGCATGTTTTGATGTTTGGCTATTACTACCATCTTATGTCCTTTAAATTATTAAATAATAAAATGGATGATTCATGTCAAATAATTAGTGTAAAAGTATAAAGTTATCTACCATATCATATGCCAGAATAATTGTAGAGAATGAATATTAAAAAAGCGGAATGTTTTCCGATTTATAATTTTACGGAAAATTAACATCTCTACATGTCTCTAATGATTTTTTGTTTATTTTGCTTCTAATGCAATTTTTTCTCTGTGAAAACTAGTGCTTAGTCCTCGTGGAGCTGCCTTATTCCGAGGACATGCGCCAGTATGTGTTTCCCTCGTTGAGTAAAACTGCGAAGCCAACAGCGACTCAGCTTGACTGTGTTGACAAACTTATCGACTCTATGGACCTAATGGTGGCAAGCAAGTAAGATTCACTATGTTCAGTCTGTACGTAATATATTGATTGAACCATTTTCAATTAGTAATTACAAACCAGAGATTCTCGAATTCGTTATAAACGCCATACAGAAATTACCACTGCACAATAGATTTATCATTGATAAAACAAAAGATTTCACTAGATTTCGTATAGTCGAACATTTTTGCATGCGGTTTCGATTCGAGAATAGGCACCCAAGAAATTTCTATTATCTGTATTTTGGAATTAGTATCTGTAGTTATGAATGTATTTCTCTAAATTCGCCAGCACCCGATCTGTGGATTGGAAAAGGGTAATTTTATTTTGCCATCCCCTACTTTACCTACGTGCGCACCTGCGTCTGCGTGCACCCCCATTGTTATGCCAAGCCTTCTCTTGGGTTGCGCTTGCTAAGGGGTTCGCAAAATACTGGTTTTTCAAGAAAAGTCCAATCCACAGGTCGGTTGCGGGTCACTTTAGGGGAATCTCAGAATGAAAGTACTAATGTTTAGTCCATTTCATCATTCATCGTAACATCACAAACCTACTGAGTACTGTGCATTTGTAAATTATTAATCATATTTTTAAAATAAAAACATGTTGTTTTCCATAGAGATGAAGAGGGTGAACCGTCGGAGGCTTTTCATCCAAAACGCAACTTGAATCCGTATCATCAACACTTCTACCAATCACTGTGTGACCGTGGCTTGAATCCTGGTGAGAAACAACTGCTGTTTGTGCTCTAGAAAAGTGGGTGTTTTGAATGTAGATCTGTTCAAATATTTGCACTTAATTTAAATTTTGAACTTATAATTTTGTAAAGATTTGCTTCTAAACATTTAAATTTGTAACTGAAGGGCTTAATACATCCTATTCATTTTCAGATTCACCACTTCCTCCTGTGAAGCAGACAATCCTAGACCTACTTGTAAGTCCGTTCCAGACGAATTCCTCGGCGAACGAAGCCCTGCGAGGAATCAGAGAGAACTTTCCGTTGGTGGAGATAAAGCAGAAAGAAGTCAGGAAAACTGCAGCTGATTTGTTCAAACGGTACGTAAATTATGCCTCTAGAGAGAGAGAGTATCATATCAATAGCTACGTCTATTGTTTTAATTTTACATGCTTAATTACAACAATACTCGAACCACTGTAACAATACTGTACTGTCTGCAACACTTAATTACAAATGATGACATTCATCTTAATTTCAGTGATAATGATGATGATGATCTGGTAGTAACTAATGGAGCAGCTGCTAATGCAACAACCGCAGTTCAAACAACAATGGCAGAAATTACGTCTAAAACTATTGTGCAGATTGGAACCATAAATCCAGTGAAAGATTTTGACACATTACTTGATGGAGGGCAAAACTTCACATCTGGTTTGTTTCCCGATACAATTTAATTTTAAAAATGTATGATTAGATATACTACAGCATACTGAACTTATTTCTTGTACTTCTAGTGGCCAAGGAGATGGGTGATGTCATCATCAACTTGGTGCTGCGTTCATTTGGTTCCGATGACTTCGACAAGGCGGCGCAGGCGCTGGAAGCGCTACGTCAGAAATGTGTCGCAAAGAACAACCCAGGCATCTACAATGAGTTGTTAGTCGAACTCAAGGACAAAATAATACCAAGGGGAAAGAAGGCATTCTGGGAGCTTATTGTTCAAGGTGATTATCTTACCTACCTAATTTTAAAATGTCAAATTAATGTAAGCGAAGGTTATTTTTGCATGGCAGGCAGTGATCATGATGGTTTGTTCCAATATGCAAAGAGTACCACTTCAGGAGTACCACTTCGCATATCGGAACTGTCAGCTGACAAGTGGTCATAACTAGAGAGCCTGTGGTCATGAACAGATCTCGATGGTTCCTAAAATATCCATGATCTCAAGGGTATTTTGTTCACACTTGTTATATCATTTTTATAAAAACGCTTTTTGTTACATATTGTTGTTGTATGGATGTGCTACTGACATCCTAGATATTTTCACAAAATTATCCGTGTAAAAAATGAGCATTTTAATAATATTTTGTAAGCAGTATTTTGCATGAAAAGTTTTCTTGAACACTAAAGAAATATATTTTTGACGCTACAATCAATATTAAGGTGATACAAGCGCTCGGCCATTTAGAAAATTCAAAAAAAGTGAGGGAAAAATTGTTTCATAAGTGGGTGTAACTTTGAGAGGATGTTCACATGATCAGTCTGATTGTATATTATTAGCACTTTTTCATTTTTACTTGGTGCCTTGTTAATTAGGCGCCGGTTATTCAACAAAACTGCGCGATGAAAAACGATTAAATTTCCGATACGATTGGAGACTTAACCCATTAACCAATTGATCTCAAAATTTAATAATCATGATTAGATGAAAGACAAACTTCGGGTTATCACTTGTCACATTTTTGAAATTTAATTTTATAAGACAAGAAAATAACAAATATTTCACCAAAAATCAACTAATTATTACTAATTAATGAAACAAAAAATTAAAAATTAACCAAGGGATGACCCTAAGTTTGTCTTTTATCTAATCACGATTAAAATTTCAAATCATTTCGTCAACCCATCTGTCTCCAATCGTATCCAAAAAAAGTGTCTACAAAATGCAGCAAAATCGCTTGCGCTTGCAGCACCTTGTAGTGCTTACAATACCTGAAATTGGCCGTCTAATAACAGTGGCTAAATAATTGTGACACTCGAGCAAGTTGAATTTCTGTGATTCTGTGTGCAGGAAACCTTGGACTGATCACAAACAACGAAGATGTCTTGAGCCACTATGATTTCGAAGCCGCTACCAAGTTCTTGATCATTCCTGACGCTGTCTGTGCTGAACCAGATCAAGACCAGAACATGGATGCAGAAGATTTGGTAAGATTACAGGATTGTATACAAGATGAATGTTTCTGTTACCTTTTACTTTACTAATGGGTCTTTGTTTCTTTTAGTTGAACGAAATGTGAGTTACTTCCGCATATATTTCAAGAAAGAAGTCTGAGTCAAGTATTACCTATTACAAGTTGAACATTTGCTAGATCAATTGTAATTCTAGAATAAAGTCATATTATTAGTGTTCTACTTAATATTCTACTTCTAAAAACCAAGCATTTACAACTCATAATTAAGTGTAGTGTGCCTCTTTTTGCAAAAGAGTTTTTATTGTACATTTAATAGACACCTCTCATATAATTTGTTAGATTAATAAATTGTGGTAAAAATTAATCTTGTTTGTGACTTATTTTTTCATAACTTTGCCCACCAAATACCTCTTCCTCGACCCAATTAGTGATAAATATTCCACCTACATTATGAATATTTTTTATCTCTGCATGCCAACAATTTAAATTTCGTCGATTTTACAACTGGTGGCAGATGTGGTATTTTTATTTAATTTTATTTAGTTCTCGATTCATATAATGTAGTATAAGAAAAGCAAATGAGCAATAAACGATTAAAACGATTAATGATTGTAAATCTAATAATATGAAGAATTCAAGGGTCATGCAAATGGTAAGGGGAGCAATAAAAAACAAAATTAATTATTAAAAACCGCTTTGGCGTTTGAAGGTATTAGAGTGGATTACAAATCAACTGGTAGGTACAATATATTTCCATGGCTTCGTGGACCATGGAACTTTGGTAAACATCAAAGTGGTTTTCTAGCTGGATTTGACAGCAGAGAACAAAAAGATCTGGCTATCAATACCACATGCCAGAGGGTATCGCTTTGATATTATTACTTTATTGTTCGTAGCTTCAAACAGTAGCATCCGAATTAATTATTTTAAAGGTAAAGCAATTAATATATTTGCTTTAGTAGGTGTTGCCGCTGATTAAAAATACTGTGTGGGCGTCCTTAGGGGGGGGTCCTCTTAGAATTCCTCAAAGATATATATATTTTTTTTTACTTTCTTTTAGTAAAGTTACTGCTTTACCTATACCTACTTCTGATACTTTTTTGGTAATTTCTGAATTATCGTATTTATATTCACGATTCTAAAAAAAGTTGAAAAACTCCATTCGCACCAAAATGCTCGGAATTGAGTTTAAATGTACTAATCTCTTCCCGTAGATATGTGCCGCCCCCGGACTCGCATGTGATGGGGACCTAGGTACCCAAAAGTAATGCTCCAATAATGCGCCAATACGACACAATAGATTTCATCCATTTTTATTCACTAACCTCACTAATAGGTAGGTACCATACTAATACTGATCATCACAACAGAGACTGTACTCGTTCGTAGGTACTTTGAACGTATTATTTATTACTTCTATCCTCTTATGTTCTTCAATCCTACGTTACTAAAGAAAACCTACGTATATATTTTTTATGTACTTGTTGCATACGTAAGTACGTATACTAATTTGGTGTTATGAATAATAATTTTTGAAAAATTGTTTTCGTGGCTTTTGAACCACATGGTCATAAATTTAACTCAGTAAATTCTCGTGACTTTGTTTTCTTTATTTTACGCCATAATTGTTTTCCGCGCCGTAACTGAAGAAAACATTATTTATGCCCGTTCCTCTGACAAGTGCATTTTCTCCGCGAATGGTGGTACCTTAATAAATTTCTTTAACGTACGTTACGTTTTCTTTTACGTACCTATAGGTAGTTTGCAAATTATATTGCACATTTTATACTTGACTCGTGTAACAATTTGCTAGATGTATCTACTTTTTTTGTTCATATAAAACGTTGGATTAAAGTTGTTTTGCTAGAATGTAATTAATAGGGTTGTATAAGAATAATGCTATGCAAAATATTTAATTTTATTTTTAAACAAAAGCAATTTATGAACTGTGTCGCATAATAAACTGACTGACTACTACAAGTAACTGTAGAAACTCTTGCCAGCACTTCGTTGCAACAGTTTGCACGTCGTGAAATAATATTCTAGTTTGGTGAATATTGAAACGGACAGAAGGTAATTCATGCTCATAATTTGATGTCGCTTTCAACACCTTGTGGTTTAACGTTTTCGAGTGTAGAATCGTGTCCATTATTATTTGCACTGACTTTTCCCTAAGCGAAACAATACAAGTGAAATATATAAATAAATAATATGCGATAATAATGACTTATTAGTTACGTATTTACGTATTACTGTGAAAAGGGGTGCAAGAGTTAGTTTTCTGTAAAGTGCAATAATGCGATTTAAGGTGATACAAGCGCTCGGCCGTTTTAGAAAATTGAGAGAGAGAAATTGTTTCATAAGTGAGTGTAAATTTTACAGGATGTGATCAGTCTGATTGTATATTAGTAGCAGTTTTTCATTTTTGCCTCTTGCATCGTTAATTATGCGCCGGTTATTCAACAAAACCGCGCAAAACTATGAAATTTGCGATACGATTGGAGACCAAACCCGTAAACCAATTGATCTCAAATTTTAATCATGATTAGATGAAATACAAACTTAGGGTTATCCCTTGGCACATGTTTGAAATTTAATTTTATACGGCGCTCAGGGAGACAAGAAAATAACTAATTTTTCTTATTTATCAACATGGGAATACATTTGTGATGAAGCTTTGTTAAATTGGGAGTCATTAGTCACACTTATACCACCGGAACAGTGACAAATAGTAAAACAATTGTAAACGTACCTCTTAATGCAGAGCGTTACTGGTTGTATTCGAGTCAACAATAATCACATCTCTGCAGGTTACAAGGTTAACATTTAATTAATAATTCCCTAAGAGATACTAAGTTCTCTCGACTTAATTGTTTGGCAAGGCGG
The DNA here is from genome assembly GCA_934045905.1 of Leuctra nigra. Classification (NCBI taxonomy): domain Eukaryota; kingdom Metazoa; phylum Arthropoda; class Insecta; order Plecoptera; family Leuctridae; genus Leuctra; species Leuctra nigra. The sequence goes on along the minus strand of OW203764.1, from coordinate 9,889,051 downwards.
GGAGAGTACTTACATGACAAACATTGCCAGGTGCATTCCTAGTCACTTCCATACTGTCACAGCATTACCAAGGTACATTGCACATTCTAACGCACTTGCCAAATTTAACCATATTTCTGGGATGCGATTTATCCACATCCAAATTACATGTTCAGTAATCTGATATGCGATGATATATATATATTCAAATTGGCTAGCCTCATAGACCTGAGGAATGAAAGCATTTGTCTCGTGAAAATATGCAGAGCTGAGAGTGGCTCTTTATACTCGATTTATACTACATACTCGATCATTTTGGCAGTGTTGTCGAATTAGTAAAGTTGGGAAAAGCACAGATTACGTACTAGCTTTAAACTAAACTTTTAAAAGTTAAAAGTAAAAAAATATACTTTTTAAAGTTCAAAGTAAAAACCTGAAATTTTTAAAAGTTCATCATAATAAATGTAACTTTTTAAAAGTTCGATTAAAGGATTTTCGGCCCTCAAGTATACAGAGTTAGTATGTATATTGTGAAGAAATGGGAACCTTATGGAATGAGCGTAGCGAGCGTCACCCCAGTACCATTATGACGTTTTGTGGTTTTACTGTTCAACCAATCGTACTGAAATTTTACACACATACTTAATTGTAATCTAAGTGTCTCGTGTATAGTTTTTGAACTGGATCCAGTGATTTGTTTGTATTTGAACTGGAACCAGTGATTTGTTTGTATTTGAACTGGAGTTTTGTTTGTATATAATGCAAAAATAAAAAAAAATCTATTCTATTCTATTCTATTCTATTTGAACTGGATTCAGTAATTTGTTTGTATTTGAACTTGATCCAGTGATTTGCTTGTATTTGAACTGAACCAGTGATTTGTTTGTTTTTGAACTGCATCCAGTGGTTTGATTGTATTTGAACTGGATCCAGTGATTTGTTTGTATTTGAACTAGATCCAGTGATTTGTTTGTATTTTAACTGGAACCGTTTGACCTCAGTTTCATATTTTGCAAGCTCATCGGGACCACCATCATTGGCGTTTTTCAGACTAATCTGTCATTAAATTCAAAATGTATTGACATTTTATGCTTGTTTGGACATATTTGTCCAATTTCTTGAAGGAAACGTCAGATATTTTATCACTGCTTCTTTGACGCATTAGTTTTGGCTCTTTCCAAGGTCTATAAAGCAGAAACGTGCAAACGCATATCAATTATCATGCAATACGAAGGATCGCTCATCAACGCGTTACACAGAGCGTTTTCCTAGTGACTAAGAATATAAAGCCGCGCTATACTTACATTTTCCACTTCCATTGACGTTGATTTTGTGATTCAGTTACAAACATCTAACATGAAATATCAAGCGCACAGTCAAGCAAGAACACAATTATTGTTAATAACGTGTAGTTAATCAGAAAATGAGTTTACAATTTAATCAGTGCAATTAGTTCTTAATGACTCTATTTAGGTGTGAAGCAAATTCAACATAAACAAGACACACAAAGGCAAGTTAGAGTGTGGGCTTCTTCAATATACGCTAAGAAGCAGCTAAGAGGATTATCAAAATTCCACTTCAATCACGTAATTAACTTTAGCGTCTGGTTTATTTTCTTTTGCGCAAATCAAATGAACGCGAAATTTCGTTTATAAGCTTTTGATAATATTTTTCGAAATGTAATATTATTAAAGGAGCGTTTTGCTCGTGTCGTAACTAAATTGCATTGCAATATCAGTGTCCTCGTTTATCAAAAAACAGTCTGTGCGCTGATGTGAGCATTAAGCTTACCAATCTTGTATCATTTATAAGCCCGTAACGACTTTTTATGTGTGCTTAACTTCACATAAATAAAATGCCCGCGAAGAGAAATAGAGATCGAAAACTTGCGGGTGGAAAAGAGAGAAAGCGTTTGATGAGAACTGGGGTTGGGAGACCCTAATACCTATACGACATCAAAAATAAGATTGGAACATGTTAACAAAATGGCTGCCGCTTATCGTGATTCTTCGCAGGCACAAAATATCAAATGACTACTTTCCTTTTATCTTCTCAGCCATCGTCAAGTTTTTTTACACGTATTTACGAGAGAGTTTTGGAACATCAACCCATTGAGAAAGCATCGGACCGTATCTCTGAGAGAAAACTCAGCGATTTCGTTATTTATATTTCTCTCTTGCAGACGATTGTAAAAATATAGACGACTCATATACAATTGATCCGAATTTATAGATATTGACAGTGTTCTGGAATTTACTGACAGATGAAACATTCAGGCTGCATTATTGGATTGATTAGAACCTGTCTACTGTCTAGACCAATAAACGTAATTACAAAAGCAACGCTGAAAGATTAACTAATATTTAGCTCGATATTAATCTTCACTCATGCTTCTAATCTATACTTATAAGTATATCTACGTGTAAGTTTCAAATCAATGACAGAATTAGGATGAAGGTGGTTACAGTCTACCTATCTTACAAGTTACATCAGGATTTGCTTGCGAGGAAATCCACATGTGTACTCTCAGTAATTGAAAAGCCAGTCGTTGCACCAAGCATAGAAATATGATTTGTCCTCTATATGAGCTCTTTTACACTGACTTAGTTGGTTTATAATTCTCAAGTTGACTTGTCCACCGGAAAATTGGGTGTATATACAGGCACTGCATTTAGATCACTAATCATGCCCAGTATTGTGGAAGGACCTTTTAAAAAGAACATTTCCTTTATATGAACTTTTGAGCGTACGCGCCATCACTTAAGCTGGGTTCCCATACTTCGCTTTTATTTCGCATTCGGTTCGCTTTCGCAAAATGGCTACCTTTTAACACAGAAAATCGTCCATGTTTAATTTCGTCTCCGAAATGCAAAAATGTTGGACCAACTTCAACTTCGACGAAATCATAACGCGCGAAAACCGGAAGTGATGCGATATATCGAATCTCCATTTCCGGTCGACCTCGAGCTTATATTCGATATTCGATTAATGAACATATGTTTTGACGTTTTGACGTTTCAACTTTCAAGTTTTTATTTTTTCCGCATTTTCTTGCCTTTCTTGCTTATTATCTGATTATTATTCGTCATTTTGTTTTTAACTTTTGGCAGAATACTATTTATGTATCGCGTATCCATGGATACGCGAAACGCGCGAAACAGAAATTATGGAAACGACTACAAACTTCGCGACGCGAAAGCGAACCGAATGCGAAATGAAAGCGAAGTATGGGAACCCAGCTTTATGATTGTGACGTTTCAAAGTTCTTTGTATCCAAGAACTTTAATCAAAAAGGTTAATGTTTCAAGGCCGAGGGAAAGTAGTTTTTTAAATCAGCTGATTCACTGAGACTCATTTTCCCACGAAATATTATGAAGATTACTTTTTCTATGGATGAAATAAACTTTAAAATAAAAAGTGTTTTTAAGGAATGTTCTCAACACTGATCCTGCCCAATTATAACAGAAGACTGGAAGCCAAACCCTTCTTACCTCTATGCTTTAGATGTCCCTCTGACCACAAGAAGTACGGATTCCACTTTTATCATCTGTAGAGTTCAATAAATTAATGCTTTTTGTCCAAAATCCGTCGTTATAAACTGTCTGATGTACACTCGACAATTCATAAAACGGTATTTGAACGAAACAGATTGGCTGCTGGTCAGGTTCCTTGACAATCAATCCTTATTATCAATGAAATCAGAGGTCACCTAATAGAAGTAGATGACGAGTAAGTATAGACTTCATCAGATGATGCCATCACATTTTTTTCAGACAATCCATTTCTTTCAAATACCGTTTTATGAATTGTCGAGTGTACCACATTTGTATAACATAATCAGACATTTTCTCTTGCTCTTAAGCCTGGCTCCTCCACTGAACATATGCTACGTGATCGGGACCGGGCGGATGGTGGGGGGGGGGGGGGGGGCGGGGGGAGGGGGGGGGGGCTGACAACACTCTGTCATCGCTTCGGTCATGATCTATAGGCAAGAGCCTGAAACTTCAACAAGCCAATAACCATACTGAGAAATGCCTAGAATTACCAAATTCCCTCAACTTCCCAAATGAAAGTTTCTTTTTCTATTAAAAAAACACACACAAAGCGATTTGTCTAAAGTTCTCAAATTCCGGCTGCCTCTTCGTTTTCCGCGGTGGCGTGGCGACATTTCCCGCTCTGACGTCACTGTTTGAAAAGCCACAGGTATTTAATTATGCAGATTCGCGAGCATTTAGCACAATAGACCGGGCCGGCATGACCAATGTTTGTTCGGGACAGCCTGTGTGCTTTACTACCGCGTTATTTTGCTTTATTTGCATGCATTTTCCCAGGTAAAACTGTTATTGTAGTCTACTGCTGCTGTTCTTGGTGGGATTATGTGTTTCCGCTTTCTTTGTCGGCGTAGCAGCAAGTTTGGAACGAAATAGAGATATTTAAAATTAATTTATAGCGCATCGCTTGTTGCAGTTCAAATTTTTGCCCTTCCTACTATGTAATTCTTAACCTAAATTACATTAACAAAATAGTGCGCGAAATGGCTAAGAAATAAAGAACACAAGGAAATGAACGATATACAATCTTCTTTTTAAAATTATGAATGATTTGCCAATAATTATACTATCCAGCTATATCCATGCTCTCAAAAAAGACTCGTGTAATTTATAATAATTTATTATAAATGTGTTAAAGATGACGTTGTCTTTTATTTTCTACAATTTCCAAAGACGTATGTTTTCGCTTGTTTCCCAATTAAATGAATATTTTCATGTTTGAGTATCGAATGCTGTCAATACTGTGCGAGTGTGATGGTTCGGTTCTCATCACACGCACGTAGTTTATGATGTCATAGGGAACGCTAACGACGTCGTAACAAATTTTACTGGGAATCTTCAATGCTATTTTATCAAACTTCGATTTTTACCCTAGTTTATGACAGAGAGAGCATATAGATTGTATTGATTTTTATGTAATCAGGGATGCCTAATATCTGATTTCAGTAGTTGGTAATCACTCATAAACATCCTAGCCCTAGTAAATCATCACTGGGTCCTGCACATGTGCAATTTCACTTGATCGCAACCAAATGACTTTGCGCACGAGCAGAACCAAGTTGATGATCAAATAGTTTTTAGTCTGAATTGATAGCTGAATCCATTGTGCAGAATGACTTGGCTTATTTTTTGATATCACTACTTTTCAGTGCAGAACTTTTAGATTTCATTTTTTTTTTTTAGTTGAAGAGACTTGGCTGTTATTTTTACACGAAGTGTTTTTTATGGGGATTTCATTTAGCTGAATTCATTGTGCAGAACATTGCAGCAACCTCGAGAATAGGCACAAAGAATTGCCTGCATTTTATAATCCTCACCTCATCTGGTAGCACCTAAACTGAAAAAGTATTAAATCTTTTTGACTTCTGGGTCTACTATAAAAATAATGTCTTGACGAAAACAATATATTAAAAGACGTCACACTGCAGGGGGGGGGGGGGTGCTGGAGCAAGTGGACGTCACGTTTCGATAGAGACACTGTAAAGCATTTTTAAACTTCATTTGATATGTCAGGACCTGAAATTTCGCTAAAAACGATAAATTCTGATAAATTTTGCAGTCAGACAACTTCTATTTAGGGAGGGTAGGATAGTTTTGTGACGTCCTTTTTGGGGGAGGGTCAAATAACTACTTTTTAGCCTGACGTCCTTCATCCCCACCCGCATATTAATTGTCTCGCGCCTGAACATGACTCGAATCATCTTCCTCGCACGCTGAGTGAATGAACTATGAAATGATGATTGGCCACGTGGGTGGAAGTGAGACGCCATCATGAGATTAGCTGTCATGTGGCTCAATGATCGCTACACACGACAACTCTTCATTTCAGACTCATTCTGAAGCTCATAACAGTGGAGGAGTTCTTCTATAGATCACTTTGACAGTTGCGTCGCAAGACGACATCGATTATCCCAGACAATGTTCAAGAAGAACCACGCTCCAGGGGAGCACTTTCAAAGTGCTATTATTATTTTTGAGAAATCTGAAAGTCATTGATTGATATTATGTTTGATTAAGATATTTGATACATTTTATTTTGCCGGCATATTTTGAAACTGGATCTGATATTAAAACGCATTGTCACTATGGTACTATTTTTTGTGGACAATACCCAAAGGCATCTATTATTGTGTTCTGTTTTGACCGCATTTTGCAAGGTCATTGAGACCAACATTTTAGGAGTTTTTGAAAATTTTCAGATAAATCGATCAAGAACTTCAAGTTATTTTATTTACTGATATTTTATGCTTGTTTTGAAATAATGTCACATTTGATGATGTGTTCATAGAAAGTTCAAAGAAATTATCTCTGCTCCTCTGATGCATATAAGGTTGTCTTCCCAGCTTCCAAGGTCTGTAGAGCAGAAACTTTCATACAATACGAAAGCTCGGTACCGAAAGTAATGGAATTGGGCACAACTTTCCTCTTAATTGAAATATATCGTTTTAATTGCAAACGGTGATAGAGTAAAGCTTTCTCTTTACAACTGTTCCATTCAACATGATCCCTATCATACGAGATCCGTTTGCGCGATCGTTAAACCCAACTTTCCAATAATACTTGCGCAAAATCAGGTATACTTTGTTTTCTGGCAACAACACAGGTGTTCGATCGACAGATTACGCCGAGACTTCATTGATGTAGCAAACGCATCGTTTGTGATTGAGCCAATGTTGAGTGTTACCATTGTATAGAGGAAGAGTTCCTCTATCACCATGTGCAATATTGACGATATATTTCAATTCAAAGAAAAGTTATACAAACAATTGCATTATACTTACAGTATGGTTAGTGTGTGATGGTCTTAAAATGTATTCATATCAGAAAGGATAACGTAATTTGCATAGTGAGCCATATTCTTTTTAAATGTCATGTACAAATGCCAGACATATTTCAACCATGAAAAAAGTACATTGATAGACTTATTTTCTTACTGTAATGAAACTTGAAAATGAATTATAAGAACAAACGTGTTTCTTTGTATGCTTGGCATTATGACATATATCATTGAGCACGCATTTTAAACAATTCTGAAAAGTCTTTAATTTATTTGTCGTTGGTTTCATGTTTGTTTTCTAATTTGTAAGAAGAGTAGAGTAAGTTAATTAGTTATTAAGTTGTGAGTACGTTCCTTGCCTGACCGCGATATCTCCTGTCTTCGGTGGAGGCGCCAGGTCGGACAAAATGAATTCTGATGACAGTTGGCAGTTGGCTTCTAAGCCAATCATTAGGCTTGACAGTGGAGTGAATATTAAAATAACACTAATATGTACTGCTTAGGCGATATATTTCAGTCTGTGCAAGTCGTTTCAAACCATTTTTATTCAATCTTCGTTGTAATTTTGCAACGTACATTTGGTCAAACAAAAACGGTAGTTGAAAGAAACGGTTTGGCTGAAAATAATTTGATGGCATCATCCGATGAACTCTATGCTATAACGCATCGTCTAATTCAAGTAGGTAGGTAGTTGATTTCTGAATTCATTGATAATAACATCATGGATTGATTGACAAGTAACCAGACCAGCAGCCATTCCGTTTCATTCAAATACGACGATTTTAGTTGTTCCAAGTGTAAGCACTTATTTGTAAATCCATTTTGAAAAAATTATAATTAGTCAATAATTATAGGATCTTCAGCGTAGAAGTTGAATACACATTAATTAAGTCAAATAATTCTACTCATTTCAGTGCATAAATTAGGATCAACATGATCAAGATTTAATTATCTCTTATTAATCGTAATTGCTGTGAAATGAACATAGGTACTCTAATTTGATTCCCTTCTTTCTTAAATTATTCAAGCTGAGCATTACTCTAGCTATTTAATTACTCACGGAAGGTAGAAAAAACTTTCACGCGATCTCTTGCATTTTTCGATTTTATTCTTGTTATTGCTTGCATGTGCAAAGGTACTTAAGGGATGTTAGACATTAATTTGTGGGGAAGATTGGTGCTACAGTACAGCCAATGTCTTCTTAACTTATTGATGGCAGTAAATTACATTCCGAGTGCATTTCAACTTCCCAACGTAGACTATATGTTTTATTCACTTATAGATAGAGGCTGATCAAAATGTAGATACTTCCTGTTGTTAGGTTAGGGCTGCTTGTTGCAGACTTATTTTTGGGCAACGATTTGTATAAAAATTAATTTTACATATTTTCTAAATAACAACGATGAAAAACAAGTATGTAAAATTTGACATCGCACGGAGCAAAAATGAAAACATACTACTAATATACAATCACACTGATCTGTAACCATTCTACGACACTCAAAATTCTATCTTTCTTCCACATGGAACATTCCCTCTCAATTTGCCCCAAACGGAAACCTTGATTGGGCTGCTATTTTTTATTCAGCTCCCAGAAATTTGCACGAGCGATTCAGAATGTGTTTTCGTCTTTATTAATACTGATGTAAATAAAATGTATGAGTGAGTTGTTATTATTTGAGTAACAACATCTTAAGCCTATGTTGCTTTAATAAGACATTAAGAAGATTTCTTCTCCGCCAATCATCCCAGCTTCGCTGCAAGACAGAAATTAATTACACCCCATAGTCTTAGGTTCCAAATTACTTTTTTCTTTTCGTTTCACAGTTTATTTGTTGAGATAAAGGTTACCACTGTTCCTCTAATTTAAATTATTTTTACATGATTCTTTTCCTGCGTGTTTTATTTGTTGTTGCAGCTGAGGATGGCAAGAGATGGTCTAGAAGGGAAAGATGTTACAAAGTTGAGACTAATTGTAATTATCTTTGCTCTTTCTTTGCTCCTCGTCTCAAGTTGTGTTTAATTAGAATCACGTAGAGAGGAAAACAGAAACAAGATGAGACGGAAAATTAGAAAATATATGAGCGAGTGAAGAGAGTTAGGCTTATCAGCTTATGAACTCGCAACGTTACTAAGTTTCTTGTACGACAGTCAATTTATTTTTCACACATTAATTTTAATTATCCTTTATTTTCTTAAAGTCTCTGAAAGTTTCCTGTATGTCTACAGAAAGTATGTATAATTATGCCAATGATTATGCTAAATAGATTTTCCTAATTTAGAAAGTGAACTTTAACTAGATGATGTAATCAACTTATTTAATAACGTGTATATTGAAAATGCAATCGGGAAAATTGAATAGGGAGTCACATTCTACTACAAACCTCCCCCCCACACACACACACCCCACGCTGGGGGAGGGGAGCGCAGTCGTCTGTACTTCTATTGTAAGTCAATTTCATTGGCAAATCTCGCATCATTGACATATTGGCACCATTCATACTGGAAGAACGGAGAGTGACAACAATGACTCGGATGTAGACAGCAATGTAATAAGCAACCAGAACTGATTAAGCGAGGGGCAGAAAGGTAATCTAATTGCACTTTCTTTTTCTTTGCCCAGGTAACACCGTTGAAATTTTGCCCACACTGTTGTAAAAATAAGTGGTCATGTATAGAGTTTTTGGACAAGAAAATTGGTTGAAAATAGAAAGTGCGGAACCGTTTGACCAATTAACTGAAAATTTGGCACGTTCATGGTCTTAACAAATAAGATCCACATTTTAGGTGTTTTTGACAATTTTCAGTCCAATCATATAAGAGCTTTAAGAGTTATTAACATTTTACTGGCATTTATTTTATGCTTGTTTTGAACTATTTATCAAATTAAAGCTACTACTCATAGCTAGTGCTACTTACTAGTCATAGCTTAGCTAGATAGGAATAGATAGGCATTGGAAATTTGAAAATAATTATCACTGCTTCTTTGACGCATATTCTCTTTCTAGCTTATTATAGAGCATGCATAAACTTTCAGTTGCATATTAATTCACATGCAATACGCTTATCAACGCATTGCACTGAGTGGTTTTCAGTAATACATTGTGTTTATGCGTTTATATACCCTAGTTTGACGTCAGCTGTAACTTGTCTCAGTCTGCTGACTCGTTTTATTCTGACTATTTATCACACAAGCAACTTTTTATTAATCCAGATCATAATCATGAATACTTTCAATATTTTATATTTTAAATTCATTCTACAACTTGAGAAAGAGGGGCAGTGCATCAACACAAAATAGCCAGATGTTTCTTTAACCATAAACCTACTCCGTAATAAGATGTTATTCTGAACTGACAGCATATTTTCCTTCCTCTCTACTTTACACTTGATCATTCCTCTAGCGGCTAGAAAATGCAATTTCCTGTGATTGTCTGGCGGGAAAATTGAATCGTCTGGACAGAGCTGGTCTCTAGAGGCGTATCGGAAAACTCGCGTTGCGGTGGAAAAGTTACCTTTCATTGTGAGATGTTGGTCCTTGGTGGGGCTGCGCGTGAGATCATTGCGCTGATCGGATGTAAAGTCACGTGTCAGTGAGTCTCCATACAACATTCAAATCAATTCGATACAATATAATCTCTACGTCAGAGGTAGAAGGCAGGATATCATTTTCTCGATTTTCCATTACACACTTTTGGAATGATGTAATCAAGCTCTAGCAATTGCCATTTGACTGATGACAACAAATACAGTTATATTGAAAAGCCTTCTCTTACACGATGACTCATGACAAAATTACAAATGTGATTGGATGAAGGCATAATTACTGGTTTTTGCGAGAATCATTGAAATGGACTTTCGGCCTTCTGCCTCTGAGGTACAGATAATGTCCCTCGATACTGTCACAGCCGTATGTAACAAAAACTGTTACCGAATTTGCTAATCAATGTTTAATGTTCGTCAGGCCATGCCTTTTTCTTGGTGGAAGTTCACAAATATACTGAAACACAACAAAGAAAATTACAAGACTTTGACATTTCAGGATAAGATTTTAAAGTAGGATTCTCTATGTTGCTCTGTTTGTACTTGAAGAATGACATACATTTCCCAGTTTTATTAAGTCAGCATCGAACAAATAAGCGATACGTGATGGAGCCACTTCTGGCAGGAAAATGTTTAGATGCACTTTTTTGTTTTGATGTTCGTGTTTCCACAAGGCAGTGGAAAAGGAGAAACAAATGAAATGTAGATTTAGTTTCAAGTTTACTTTTTCAGCCGTAACAAACAACTAAAGCAAATTTTATATAATTTATTTACATAAATAAACCCTTTACAACCGCCATTATCGTAGTACCAAAGAATCCACCAGAGGTCAGTCGTGTTCCTTATTTTCTCGAATACGGGACGCTTGTGTGTTTTTGTCTGTGTTTTTGTCTGTGTTTTTGTCTGTGTTTTTGTCTGTGTTTTTGTCTGTGTTTTTGTCTGTGTTTTTGTCTGTGTTTTTGTCTGTGTTTTTGTCTGTGTTTTTGTCTGTGTTTTTGTCTGTGTTTTTGTCTGTGTTTTTGTCTGTGTTTTTGTCTGTGTTTTTGTCTGTGTTTTTGTCTGTGTTTTTGTCTGTGTTTTTGTGTGTGTTTTTGTCTGTGTTTTTATCTGTACTGCCCAGGTCACACCGTTCAACCAAACGATTGAAATTTTACACACACTCTCATTCACATTAGCGGTCATGTGTATAGTTTTTTGACAAGATTCTGTGATTGGCTGGAAATTAAAACTGAATCGTTTGACAGATCAGCTTCAAATTCTGCATGGTCATTTGCACCAACATTTTAAGAATATTTTATCATTTTCAGGGCAATCTGACGAGAAATTCTAAAGTAATTGACATTTTACAGACATTTTATGCTTGTTTTGAAATATTTGTCAATGTAATCAAATGTCTGTTATGAGCAGCAACTTTCACACGCATATCAATTGGCATGCAATACGAAGGCTCGCTTATCAACGCGTTGCACAGAGCGTTTTCCAAGTCCAGGTTTATGCATACCACGTGTCAGGTAGTCAGTCAAGCCATTTACGTGGCTTGTCTTTTATTGTCCGAGATAATTAATGGTATAAAAATAGATCCTACCATATCAATACATTTTTGGACTTTTTCTGCTGCGCAATCGAAATCGTCAAAAAATAATTTTTCATCTGAAGCTAAACAAAAATTAGTTTTACGTCCCAACTGTTTGAAAAAAAAACTTTTATCAGTTGATCAAAATAGAAAGATTTTTCATTTCTACTCAAGCAAGAATATGAATTCTTTTCCTTATTCGTTTTGAAGCGAAGTGAATTTCAGCAGAAGTTCGTGTAAGTGTGCCGTTTGTCTTCGGGGAGCTTTCCCTCCCCCCTGACACCCCCACCCATTCCCCCACCCCTCACACGACGCATTCTGTGAAGAACTTTCAATTCCTCATGTTAAAGAGCAAATTGAATTACTAAGCGCCATACCGAATGCGTCCTCACAAATCGCTGGCGTGAGAGACTTCTGAATGACGAAAGTTAGCCGCTATTCACGAAAAACGTACACTTAGTAACTAAGTACAACTTCTTCACAAGGAAAATAAAATCAGAAAATATTTGTCACTCAATGAGTCTCTTACCAAAATGTGACTTGTACCTAAACTGTGTTCGAGTTTGCTGGTATAAGTAGGTACCTTTATTCTTCAATTTGGAAACGAAATTGATAAAAACTTTTTTAGTACACCAGAATATAGAATTTGTCTTGAATAAGAAACTTTTCACATAAGAAACAAAATAAATCAAGAAGGTTGCAAAAACGGAATGATTCAATGCGTGCATTTACCTTGCATATAAAATAATGCATTGAGAAAGTAGTAACTCTACCAACTGTATGCAATCTGTAGACCACAATAAGAAGACAACTCGACAGAAAGAAATCAAAGAGCACACAAAATTAGAGATTTGGCTCATAGTAATTATAAAAGCTGAAGAGCTAAATAGTTTTTTTCTGAGTTGAATAGCCTGATCTTGAATTAGAATAAGAAAAACATCTGTGATGACAAATTATAATAAAGTTCAAAGTTCATTTAGAAATTCCAGCCTAAACATCTTGTTATATTGATCAATAAACTCTAGACAGAATTATTAATTGGGTTCTTAATTAGTTGTTCCAAGTAGTTAGTGCAGTTCTTAATTCATAATTGTCCTCGAAACAATTAGATCTCGATCAGTGGTAGTAAAAACATTGCTGAACGTAAAGAAGTTTGAAATGTCAGATAAAGTAAATATGACTTGGTGGCAGTGGCAGGTAGTCTGCAGTGAAGTGATGTTTCGATTTCAAACTTGCATTATGAACACATCTCAATATAAGACAGAGGAATCAGAATAATGTAGTTTAAAATATACTTGATATTTATTTAAGTCTTGATTTCAATGTATCGGATAAACTTGAGTTCGTCCAACAAATTGCAAGTCAAGTGTGTTCCCAATTCGATTCCCGTTAGAGCTATGAAGCGTGACAGTCGTTTCTTACCTACTCAATACTTGGAATTCCTCCTTACCTGTCTTCATAATCATCATCTACCAAACACTCATGAATTGATGGAATATTACCAAACTGCAGAACACTTTATTTTTAAATGAAGATTACGTTAACATCCATGCTCATCCTGTTACATCCTTATAACTCTCAACTCAAAGTAATGCTTACAGTTGGTAAAGGGTTTATTATATCTTACACACGTACGTACTTGTTAGGCTATTATAGATGTTTTGTGCAAAGTCTGATATTCACCAAATGTGGATGGCCCATAACCTTCAGAACTCAACAATTTTATATGAAATGGTTGGCAGTCTTTTTACAATTGTCGGCATACGAGTTCTCTGTGAGATGGATTCAGATATGTCTCGACATGTTGATTAAATGACCGAATTGTCGCTATCAGTATTCGAGAAGAACAAGATGGATGACCTCCATTTGACATGTCTTCCTTGGGCTCTTTGTAACAGTTGATCCATTGAGGTAACCTGCAATTCTTCTCCGATAAAACGTATCCGTAATCTTGCCGACACAATTGGGTTCAAGTGACTATCATTTTGAAACTTTGATCATCACAATGGAAGAAATATAAAGGATTTGAAACCGTTGTCACTGACAAATAGTCATTCACGTAGAAAAAGTGTGGTCATATGTTTTTAAAGCAATCCAAATCGAAAACTATTTTCTTAAAACGTGTAGAAGATGAGTTTCACTTTGTCTTTATATTGATGAAAATGAGGTGCTTTGTCAAATTAATACAAAAAAAATACGTTTTATTAACTCTTTTCTTCCTCAATTGAAATTAAAATTTGTCATATAATTATACAAGGCAGTAGGTAAAGTTAATGAGTACTTGCTCGTAGGTATGTGAAATCGTTTCCAAATGCAATCAGCTGCATTAGGACAAATGCGTTAAATATTAACTGAACGTAATCTTCATGGAAATGCAGTTTACTGGTGGTTTTTGTTACCAGCTGGTTCGTCTTCATGCCTGCAACTTTGTTTCAACATAACTGAAGATAAAGGGCTGCTGACTGCATACTCATTACACACTCATTACCACAGGAGAGAAACAAAACTTTTCTTAGTCTTGCACCTAGTAAGTACCTACCTATTTTAAAGATCGTTCGCGACAGACCAAACAAAATAATAAACTGACGTGGCAGATTGAATGCTATTTTGTTCCGAAGGACGTCACTTTGACGTCGGTCGTGGGCTATAAATTATATGGCAGCATATTCATATCGACTTATTGAGGGAATACCACGAAATAATCGAAGTCAAGAAGGACGGCCAGAGGAATCAAACCTCGGACCTCTGAGAATACAAGTTCAGAGCGAATTACCTTTGAGCCAAACCTGCTCCGCAACGCGTAGTAAAGTATGCACTTAATTTGGGCTGCAGTAACTTAATTAATGCTTAAGTAATGTTTTTAAATTGTCAATTTAAGCATCCAAAAATGTTACTATAATAATTTTATGAGAATCCTGAATGTATTAAGTACGCAATGTACCAGTCTCATAGCTTCCAAAAAAACCAAAACCAAAAAGCTTTCCAGTTCCAATGAAATACAATGAGCATCCCATATTTTTTAATTGAATGAACGTAATTTTCTTATGAGAGCTTTACTCTAACTGATGTGTGAGTTTGAGGAAGTACAACATGAGTCGGTGCATTGAAATTACAGCATCTAATTAGGTGCATCTAATACTTCGATGTTTTGCTCTGCTGTTCTCTATCGATTGATATAATTGTTACTTTCACTATACACCTATAACCTCATTGTTGCTTTTGAGGGAATTCCAATAATCCATATATCTACTTTTTAAACTTTAATTAGTCGATTAATTTTTAATTAACATTTTGATGGAATTTCACATATTTTCAACATCGCATGGGAAGCAAAGTCTAATAGTCTAAAGATACATTTTTAATTATTTATTAAATACCGGAGAATTTTCCCTATAATCCTCAATACACCTACAAAAAGATCTTGTATAAATCTACCCGCATGGAAGTGTACTTCCAGAATAATAAAGGTATGGATCTCAAAAATAGTTTCAATGAATATTATTACTGTCATTGAAATTTATTTTGTACTCACATAAAGTGGAAGAAACCAATTCTTTTGAATATGAAAAGTAAATGGAATTCATAATAAAGGTCCAACGAACGAAACAAATTACATACTGTCAAGTCCTAAACGTAGAGCAAATGCAGGGAAGAGGTATGATCTGTGAATTGACTTTGTCTCTCAGCATCAATGAAAGAAGGTGAGAGATAGAGTGATGATGTAATTGTGATTCAATTGCGGGACAGAGAATACTTGATGAAGTCAGACTTAAAGAACACCTTGCTCGTGAATCGGTGAAAAGAAAGAAAAAATAATAAAGAGAGGGGAGATTTTTCTCTGAAACGAATAATTTAGTATGTTGTTCACAAGAGATAGGGAACTAGGGGAACATTGCAGAGTCGGAAGAGGATCGGGAAAGAGAGAAAGAAAGAAAAAGATAAATAATGAAGAGAACAAAGGAACGAGAAAGAGCTCCGATGTTAGAGAAAGAAGTACAGATCTAATGAGACAGAATTTGACACAAGTCGAGGTTCTAGTCATGTAGTCATGTAATACCACCATGTGAAGGAGAAGTGTTGCACTTGCAGATGCAGATAATCGCATCAAGTGTCGTATTCTTACTCTCGTCTGCGTCAGCAGGACTAAATAAAACAAGGCAGCTACAAGTTGGTCCTTGTAATGGATTTTAATAATTAACTTACTTGATTTCTCCTCTTTTCCTCCATTTAGTCGAGATGAGAGATGGAATAGACTGAATGAATGAATTGTACAGTTAAGTCATTGGACCTGTGTCATTGTGAAAGATGGCAATAATTTCCTATGGCGACGCCGACGTCGAGGCCGAGCGACGCGACGAGTTGCTGATTGCTTATTCATTCCGAGCCCGTGTTAGGCGGGGACGCAGGGAGGGGGTGAAACATCCGGTCAAGAGATTAACCGGAAGGTCCACCTGAGCACGTGATCACGGTGCGAGCCACCGCACCAGGCCTGTCCGGCCATTATCGAAGCTTTGTAATTAGGAACAGCGCAAAAAAGCCCCTGTGCGTTAGTTTAGAATTAGTCGTAACTAGAGTCTATGCTCCATCGATACATCTATCGGATCATTAGAGTAAATAACACAGAGGTTCTCTTGTGATATACGAGATGGTGCGCTAGTATCTGTAGACTTGATTGAATGGTTGTACTAATTACTATACATCGACACCGGACTAGGAATAGGATGCTATTATTAACATTGATTGATTCAGTGTACCTATTATAATTCAATTAGCAAGTCAATTGCAATTAATGATCGGACTGCTGAAATCCGATCACGGGCAAAGCAAGTTGCACGCAGAATATTATGACGCCCGGGTCAAAGTTTCACAAGTTCACAAGTCACAAGTTCGTTCCAACTTTTCTCTCGACTTTAGTAGAAGTTATACACGACGATGTACACGATCAGTCATTAGCTACTCTTTCACTTTTGTTCAAATGTCTGAAATAAACGTAAACTTAATGCTAGGACCAGGGGAAGGTTTGGCGAAAATTTCCATAATAAAATCTGCCGGATCCAATTAGCCATTAAAAAAACGTAGCATGCGGACTAGAAATGAAATTGTGTTGAAGAGGGGTCTCGTCCATGAATTTCGCCGTAAGGTATAAGGAGTTAAGCAGAGGTAAATTTATTGGGGTATGGCACAGAATTAAAAATCCTCAGTTACCAGGGGCAACGAATGGGCGATGAAAGATCAGGGGGTTGGAGGGGGGGGGGGGGGGGGACGCACGCAATTCATTATACATAACATGGTGGACAGAATGGTCATGCAATAATTAGAGCTCGCACAGACGCTGGACCCATCTCAGTAAATCGGTGACTTCTGGCACTGTGATGTGAATTACAAGCGCGACAGAAGTTAATCTTGCTGATGCTGAGGTTGGCTGGACTTGTTTCAACCCCTCGTGAGTCGTGGCCATGTAGCTTGAGAACAGTTCGATACGGGCTCAATATTTCAACGCCGTTTTGTATTTGTTTCTTTTAATGACTGATGTGGATTCAAAAGCCCGTAAGTATCGTGAATCTTGGCATGAGGTGCCAGAGAAACTAGATTTGGATATGTGAAACTTAAGTTTTCAATGACACGTATTTTTTCAGTCAACAATAGATTTTTTTTTATCATTTTATGGTTCAATGGAGTTTCAATGGATGAATTTGTATTAATTTATTATTTGTCTCCTTTTCATGGCCTTTCTTATATTTAAGCATTTCACTAATATTAATAAGCGTACAATAATATGAAGAATAATACATAAATACATACAAAAATGCAAAACAAGAGTCATGATCTCCCATCGTAATTCAACATCAAAATTTCAACTGTTTCAAAATGATTAATTTTGCATAAAAGAATAATTCTCTTCAAAACTTCCCATCACAATTTTCACAATTTTATTTTTGTGACATGCCGCACTGCATCAATGCTTCATCCGACCTTGTTCTAGGACAGAAGTCAACGAGATTACCAGAAAAAGAAAAAACTATGAGGTGGGAACTTTCAAATATAGGTTTAATAATGTTTATAATTCAATGGTTTTAATGAAGTTTAACGGCTGATTTCGTTTATTAGTGTCTTGTTATAACTAATATAATGGCTCTACTGTCGAGTGGCCAATCGCTACCCTGTCTTCTTGCTCATCCTATACTTGTGGAAGTAGATTGGACAAGTTGGTGAATTTTAATCACGACAGAGGCGCTACGCTCGCATCAACATCGCGACTGTCGGCGCCTCTCGATGCGACATCACCCTGATTGGACTTTTATCCGATTCATTAGAGAAAGTGGAGACAGTTCGCAATTCCACTCCATGCAACTATCGATGTGGATTCACAGCTCGTGAAACCAATGAGTTTTTATCGTTCATTTAATATTTATTGGAATAAAGCCTGAGGAAGTAACGATTGTTTGGGGGAAATATTGGCATTGTGTAGGCTTCAAAGGGAGGCTTGATTCTTGTATTTAATAACTCTATTTTTATGTCATGGTTAATCAATGTTGTATCAAAGCGTATTTAAGCCCTCCGGTATTCTGTTTGGCTGTATAATTTAGAGAATTAATTTCTGTTCTGTTGAGTGCACTTTATACATCATTCGACTTTCAATCGATACAATATGGAACATATCTGTGCAAATAGATATCGACTGCTCTAACTATAATTAAAAATAAAATAATGAAATAAACCAGTAGCCGAAATCGAATATTTTAATGTGAAATGTCTTTGTTTAAAGCCCGGTTGTAGGGTCAGCGTCAAAAGAAGCCGGCCAAATCCCCATGTTGGTATATGGGAAACCGGTATAGGAACTATTGGAAGTGGGGCCCATAAAGTTAACCAACGAAACACAACCGCTAAAGTCCACTTTAAAACATTGTGCAATAGGCACCGAGTGTTCAAACCCCCAGCGCCACGAGTGAAAAAAATAAGCAACATTTGTGGGAATGATCTTCAACTGTTTCATTTCTCATTGGCCGTGACCTAGCAACCGATCAAATGTCAACAAATGTGTACTCAAAATATTTCGGAATCAGAACCAAGTCGCGCAAATTACTATTGTGATCAGATTCAGTGAAATTGTGAACACTTTATTTTTAATATTTTGTAGGCGAATAAACATTAGATAAACTCGTGTAAATTTTAAGGAGTAATAATGCGTAATATGTGCAGCAACATAACGTATAACTGCAGCGACTTGGACGCCTTGCCAAAGGTAAGCTTCCTTCCCACAGCCCAGGCGGCTCTGTCTGTACTTTTTGCAGCGCTATCTGTAGTCTAAACACGCTGCCTATAGGGCCTAAATTACTTCATTTTTACAAACTAATCATAGAATTTTCTGAATATATACGAATAAACGTTGCATTTGCAAATTAATCCAACCTTTTTGGTTTTAACATATTTTATATTTATTGATCAATGTTTGTTGGTTGGAATATGTATTTATTAAATTGTATGTGATTGACTTGGCCGTCGGTTATTAATAGATGTGTTACATCTCATGACACATTACACATTGTAAGCATGATTAGATTAAATAAAATGTATTCCCATTCAGCTTCTACGCTTTTAACCATGTAATGATCCAGTCTACCCACGGGATGAGAAGCGGAGTAAATGAAGTACCAGGTATTACATTGACCCATATCGTGAAGCTCGTAACCACATAGTTGGGCGCCACTATATACAATGTTATATCTAAGTATCTATAAAACACACATATCTGCAAGAAAATCACAAAATTATCAAAACACGTAACTGAGTGACATTAATGTAACACAAAGAAACGCTTGCATTGCTCTTTTAATTACTCATACGAGTATAGAATGTCTAGCTAGATTAACTGTAAATGGTTGTGGAAGAGGACGGGATAAAGCTCTTCAGGAATCAAACGAAGTCCCTTGAATACTAGCTTCATGCATAATCTGACGTTTTACTCATCTTCTAAAACAAAACTGTAACTTTTGTTTGAAGCGCAATTCTGTTCTCCATATTAATGTCCCAGCACTAGATTATAGTGGAACGTCCTCAGTAGCTGAATAATGCAGGGAATAAAATTAATTGTCTAACTCTCTGTTCACACCGCTAGAAACCCGAGCAAGGAATGTTAAATACAAAATAACAGGACGCCATCTCAACTCAACATAGAACTATGCACATAAAATCTAGAGTTAAAATAACACGGAATCTCTCTGGTGTATCGCAGTGAAAATAGCCTCTTGCTCGCTGCATGCACTGAAAACAAGAGAGGTGCAGTAGGTAAACATTCGGGAACCTACGGATGGAAAATTAACACTTTCTTACGCACCGCAAATACCTTTGTGATCCTATGTTCTGAGGCACTCTTCTATAAACTTTAATATTTCCGATTCTGCTGGAATTCGATTCACGACCGTGTAATTGAATCGTGTCATTGCACCGAATCGGATTCCAGCAGAACTGGGAATATTAATGTTATAGAATAGGACCCCAGGTTTGTGCAGCAATAATTTTCAATTGTGTTTGTCCTCATAACCTAATTTTTTAAGGTACACTTATCAAAAGATAGAACGGTATTGGAAGGAAACGGATTGGCTGAAAAAGATCTGATGGCATCGTCCGGTGAGGTCTGTGCAAACTCTTCATCTAACTCTTGTAGGTGAGCTCCGATTTCATTGATAACAGTCATTGTGACAGTCATTGACAGTCTTGACAGTCATTGTGACTGTCAAGGAACCAGACCAGCAGCCAATCCACTTCGCTCAAATACCGTTTTATGATTTGTTGAGTGTACATTTTTTTTTTTTTTTTTTTTTTTTATTGTAATTAACCTGTAAGCAGGAGGCCAGTGTAGGGCGCACATACATACAAGGTAAATGGGAATCCATATCTTCCAGAATCCCATGTTGACATTCGATGAGAAACGTTTAGTTCATGTCACACTGTTGGTTCTGATAACACAGCTGTTCAGTGCCAAGAACCATATTATCCATCGATCTAGGAAAGTTTCCCCTAAATTAGATTTCTTAATAATTGTTATAATATTTGTCAGAATGAGATTTGTTACTCTTTTTGTAGTGGGTTGAAAAGTTTTCAAGTAATTAATTTAGAAAGATTGGTATAAGTATCTGCATTTTAAAATATATTAATCTTAAAGCAAAGGGAACGTTTTTTGCAGGTGGATGAATGAAACCTAAATCTGTCAGACAACTGTAGGAAACTAATTATTATAGAGTTTAATTCAAAATTAATAAAGAACATTAGAGAAATTAACTGTTCTTGTTTAAAGGGAAGCATTATTTCAATTAGTGCCACAATTAGCATTCGGAAATGAATGAGTAAGCACCCTCGCGTTTTATTTGTAACTTGTTTACTCCCCATCACCATCATGCTCCACTACCAAACCGTCACACAGAGCGTTTTCCTAGTTATCTATTTAGATTTGTTTTGCTGTATTCTCCCCGACGTTACGGACTAGACTGCGGTTTGGCTGCTGGTAAAATTGCTCTAATTGTCTAGTACTTGGCTAATGTTACCTGCGCAACCTAATGTATTTCTACATGAGATGCTTTATGATTAGCAAAGCGTGTGATAGGAGACAACTAATTGGATAATTGGACACGTGATATTCGTCAAAGCAATTCGATGTCACAGTGTCAGATAATTGCAAAACGATTTAAAGTTACATTACGGCCCATGCTTTAATTATCTCATTGCATTTGCCAATTTTTTTTATTACTTCTGGGAAATAGCAGCGGAGTGGTAGTTTATTCCGCATTATGATTAAGTTCGGTTGGATGGTAAATCTAAAGGGGATACATTTTTAATCACTGGGGGTAGAGCATGTTATACATTTATGTAAAATTAATTTTGATGATACACGGTTAAAAAGAAGGGAATACTGGTAAGGAAGTTCAAAAAATGAATTCACAATTAAGACTAGATTTAGGTGAAAAATGATCTGTAAATATGCATGATTAACCTTTGTGTTTCTATACTGTGTGAGGGTTGTTCCTTATTCTCTCACGATATTTTCAAGATAAAACAAATGAGAAACATTTATTTTTAAAATAGATTATCATCTCAATAATTATTCTTGATCAATCAGCTACTCCCTTGATAGATTTGGAAGAAAATGTTTAAAATCTGATCACATTCTGGTTGTTAATGAACCTGCAAAATTTGAACTTGTTCGGAAAAAAGGTTCATTATCACTCAGGATTTCGTTCAAAAACTATACGCGTGACCGCTGCCCCCTATTCTATAACTAAAAAAAATAATTGAGCGAGCGAAGCGAGCGTCTCCTTTTGGCTCTTTTGGCACGGACCTCTGTATTTTTTTTTTTTTCTGTTACTGACGATATACAGGTCAGAGTTTTTCTTCGATCGAGCTGAAATTTTGCACACATGTACGTAACATTTCTGATTGTTGCAGACCCTAATTTTTTTTAAATCCCCTGATTGGTTCAAATTTAAAAAAAATTATCTTTCGATTGGTTGGTTCGATCAATTTGAAATTTAGCAAAGTCATTGCAACTAACATTGTACCCAATCATAATAAATCTCAGCCAAATCCTCCCATTGGTTCAAATTTGAAATCATTTTTCCTGTGATTTTTGAATTTTAAACTAGAACCGATTGACCGACCAACTAAAAACTTTGCATGGTCATTGGTACCAACATTTAAGGTATTTTTGCCAATTTTCAGTCAAATCTGTAGTTATTTTCAAAATTTTTTGTAATTTTAGGGACATTTTGCGTGTTGGCTGTCAAATTCACGGCGACTTCGAATCTTCAGTTCAAGGCAAGGTAGTTAGAGCAGAAAGTTTCAAACGAAATAATACTAATCAACAGATTGATCTGATATTGTGTACACTGCACACTAATATCATACCCATAAAAAACACTCCGTGTAAAAATACCAGCCAAGTCTCTTCAATTAAAAAAAAATAGAAGAAATCTAAAAATTCAGCACTGAAAAGTAGTGATATCAAAAAATTTGCCAAGTCAAAACTTTTCTAAAAATACTTGGCACATCGTTCATATAAATAGTATAGAAGTAGGCAGGAAATGAAATGTACTCATCTACACATGTCCTAAAAAAACGATGCGCCAAGTATTTTTTGAAAAGTTTTGACTTGGCAAATTTTTTGATATCACTACTTTTTAGTGCTGAATTTTTAGATTTCTTCTATTTTTTTTTAATTGAAGAGACTTGGCTGGTATTTTTACACGGAGTGTTTTTTATGGGGATATCACTCCTTTTTTCAGTTTATTATTACAACTTGTAACATATTGTGGCACCAAAGATTATAATTCTTTTAAAAAATAAGATTTTGTGATTTGGTTGCTAAGAAAAGTTGTGCTTGTTACTGTGTTAATGCTATAAATAATATGTTACAAAGTATAGCAAAAGTTTCGTCCCAATCGGTCCAGCCGTTCTCGAGTTACGGCATCACTTCCGGTTTTCAAAATGGCGGTTGACATCACTGCCACCTAAAATTTGTATCTATAAATGTTATGTAACATTATAAGCCTTCTGAATATGTAGTTATTGATATAAGAGATGATTTTAGTCAGATTTGTCATTTTTATGACGTCATTTCCGGTTTAGGTTATAGAACATTTCTTCTTTCACTATTGATATTCCATATAGATGACCTTCTAAATCGAATGGCGCTAATTTCGTTCTAATCGGTCTAGCCGTTTTTGATATATGACGTCACTTCCGGTTTAAAAATGGCGGCACAAAAAATTTATAAGAACAAAGGTATCATCAGACGCCAAAAGTGCACATGTGGTAAAAATTTCAGATCGATCGGTTTAGCCGTTTAGGCTGTGGCCCTGTCAACAATGTTTCCTGATATCTGAATCATCATCATCATCATCATCAGATAGCTTTAAGAAGGGGTATAATTTCACTGTTTTCATGGCCCTCTAGCTCGCAAATGGCAAAACCTGTTGTTCCCAAATTTGGTATATGGGGTGGGGTGGGCCATAGCTCGAAATTAAGACATTTCACAACAATGTGAGATTTTCCAATTTTGAGATCCAGTAGGCCGAAAATGCCATGTTGTTGCTTACAGTAAAAGTGTTTGGTCTGCTCCTCAGTTTTTAGGCATTTACGGTATGTTGAGTGAGTGTGAGTGTACAGTACGACTTGGCTGGGTGGAGCGACCGCTCCACTAGATGATTTGAGTGGTCCCAGGTATATTTTTTTTAAAGAGGTCCTGTGATTTTTGAATATAATCATGGAACAGTTCAATCATAAAGGTTGATAATAACATTTTAGGAATATATAGAGATTTTTATTCAAGTCTGACGAAATTCAAGAATTATTGGCTTTTAATGATATTTTCGATAGACAGAATTTCGGTTCGAGGTGTTCCGCGTATCCGTGCTCGCTCATCAACGCGTTACTCAGAGCGTTTTCCTAGTTTAAGATTCATGATAGGGGGGGGGGGGGGGGGGCGGTAGACATTAGTGTATGTGCAAAATTTCAGAGCGATTGGTTGATGATCGGTGTGGCCTGGATGGTGCACAAAAAGGGAAAGTACCGTAGTAACGTTCGCTACGCTCGTTTATCGAAATGTCACATCTATTTGATTTTCATACAAGTATTCGTATTATAGTATAACACCCACCTTTATCGCAGAAATCAAACTACATTGAAATATTTTATGAGCCAATTATGGTATTGGTATATAAATACTTTCATAAAATATACAAAAATCTAATTTATAAATTTTGTATATTTTAACGAAGGTTTTTATATGTTAATATTTATAATTTGTTACTCAGGCAATGATAGCCAATCCAATGTGTTTAATAATATAGAGTGAGAATTATGTTCACTTCTAAAAGAACAAAATATAAAAATAAGTGAACCCCTTTACGTAGTGAACGAGTTCACCTGAAGTCATGACAATTTGGCACAATCTTCACAAACAATGATGCAGACTGCAATTTTATCCCGCCTCTCAGATCAAGACGGTTTCTCTGCACTGCCATTAATTCTCACGTTCAGCCAACTACTCTGAGATATAAATCCACGCAATTTATTTTCTCTGGCTACAGTACAGAGGTAGCACTAAGGTATAAATCGGTGAACCAAACAGTAAGTGAAAAATTAAATGTCTTTAACTACCTTTGAGGTACGTGACAGACTGCAGCGCATTTAGAACTCTTAGTATTTATACATTCGACTTTAAAGTTTAAATGACATTAATTCTGACATGTTAATTGGTTTATCGTTTTTACTACCATTGTATCCACCAATTTAAGACGATCAAGTGTCTTTTACCTGTGCTGTCATCAATATAAATGTGTGTTCAGAAGATACTTTACATTAAAACAATTCTGTTAATGGCTGTTTTCAGTTCTGAATTCCTAAAACGACACGTTAGGAGCGTTGTCCAATGAAATTAACGCGATTGTTCACTTCTTTCGGAAATGAGTGTAAGGATTCTTGTGATTGGCTATATTTATTTACTCATCACTACCACCATTTCGACGAACTGTAAAAGAGGCTTAACTCTTGTAATAAATGGCTTTGCCTTGTCGAGATTCGAACTGCGACCCGTGAAACGTTGCCCGAGGAGATGAACAAGAGGTGAAGCAACCCGCACAAAAATGCCGATCTGTCTTCGAACTTGGTCAAAGATCACTAAAATGCACGATCTAAAGAGTACTTACCTCAAATAACGAGTCGTACTACAATAATTCCGCAAAATACCTATTCTATGATGTGTTATTTATGAAAGTTAAGACTTATCTCGTGCTCAAATTAATTAGACTATCGGGTCTTCTGATTAATTACATCCCACAGAGTGCTAACAACAATTAGTACGTTTTACAAAGTATACATTGCGTACCGTGTAATAAAGTACACAGAGCGCACTAGATAGGAATGTTAGATAGCAGGTTGCACTTTAGGAATGTGTGGTTAATTTGGCTGGCCATAGAGTATTTAATCCTTTTGTTCAACCGACAACAATTGGGCCGTGTGCCAGACTGCAGTGGCCGGCGACAGAAAGGATAATATAGAATCAGAAGACAAGTTATATACATTGACGACTGACGACGCCTTGGCAACAATCTCAAGACAGATACACTAAATTATGGTCGGAGGAGGTGCGGAGAAAAATAAATCTCTTCCATCACGGATTTCCCATGTAGACATTTTTTAAAATTAAAAACACCTCCAGTATTGAGAAGCAACAAATTAATTTTCTTTGTGTTCAGATGTTTAATTACGTTTTCTTTTAATTTGACCTATTTATTTATAATAAACGAAAACATTTGGCTTTAGAACTGCAGACACACAAATATCAAGATTCTAGATATTACGAAATATTCGTTTCTAATTAGCTAAAAAAGTATTGTTTGAAATACTTTGTTTCTTAGTAGGAGAGTTTAAGTTACTTGTAATATCATTCATTAGAATGATTATTTTATAAAGTAGCGATTTAATTGAAATTGATGTAGAGATATCGATTCGTTTGGTTTTGTCACTCTCTGGCATTTGACGATAACTTCTCAGAGGATGTCAAAAGTCCGAAGTGAGTGGAGTACAAGCAAAATGATGTTGAGTGGAAAGCAAATAATATGCTTCACGAATATTTGCCAGAATCCATAGAAACTTACTTCTAAACCGTGTAGTTGTAGTGTACTTAATATGCTTAGTAAAAAGAAACATACAGAAATTTGCGATCTTTGGTCTAGTGAAAGATAGGATGCAAAATATCAGATATCAGTGCAATCACAGACTATCAGATATCAGTATCACAAATATCAGTGCAATCTGATTTACTGAGGATAGGTTAGATTTAATTGCCTTTTGGTTTATATATAAAAATAAAATATTTTTATTGTAAAATTAATTAACTTCATTCATAAATATTTCATTAGTTATTAATTTTAATGTATTTTATATTGATAAGTAAGCTGGATCTCAATGGTCAACCATGTATTGTGGACAGCAGTCAATAAAATTTGAATTTCTATAAACAAATAGTATTAATATAGAGGTGCATTTCAGATAAAAGTAAATACTTTCAATATTGTGGATTTTTAACAGAATTATGATATCATGAAGCATCATATCAGTAAACTAAAACGAACGCAGCTATTTCGCAATGTAATTAGTCGGTAGGGTAACTTTTAGCGCTGGCATCTCAGGATTCCGACCAATTGGCTCATTGCAATGCCACACCGCACGCGGCTGTGAAATTACCTCGCAGGAACGATTTATATGACACTCACCTGCGAGACAATAATTCCCCGCTCCTGGCCAACAATTAGAGAAGCAGTGAAAGAGTATCAGATTTATGAACAAGTGATTAAAAAAGATTGATCAAACGGTGCAACGAGGACGCTGGAGAGAAATAGGGAGCTCTGAATGAATCACATAAAATATCTCACGTAATAAATTTGTCATTAAAATGCTTCCTGGTCTGTGATTGGGTGATTTAGAACTGATTTTAATGAGACTAGGGTTTAGGTGCTCTGGTAATCACGTAAACATGTAAGAACAATAGGGAGATTCGCTATATGTTAGGCAAGAGTAGAAGCAGAGGAACAAGAAAATGTATTTTCGAACTTTGTCAGATTTCCTTCATTAGTTTCTAAATTGTAGCCTGGAGAAGGTAGCAGAACACTCGCAGTTTGTAGAAGTTTTTTCTTTTAGTTTTGTCTTTCGGTAATAAGTTTAAAAAAATCAAGTAGGTACGGAAATTCCAAGCGTACTAAACTTGCCACACACTTTGAGCCCCACATAGTTGAGTCAAAACACTTCTATTAGGCTCCTTAAGATTATGATTAAAACGGCATATCGTTTATATATAATTGCTTCTGGAAGTGCATTAAAAAGGCTATTACAATCCGTTTAGTTACTACGTTACTATGTTTGAAGTACGTATTATCCCAGAAAAAAACACTCCGTGTAAAAAAGGCAGCCAAGTCTCTTTACTTTAAAAAAATTCAACACCGAAAAGGAGTGATATCAAAAAAGGAGCCAAGTCAATGACATTTCCAAATATTTAATCGTATTTTTGAAATAAAAGAATAAACACCGAGAAATACTTTACAAAAGGACTTGGCGCATCGTTTTTTTAAAGACCTCATTCAATACTTAAAGTGGAAAGAAATTTAAAGTAGGTACATTTTCCTCTTTCTATTAGAGCCAGAAACTATGAATCAAGCTACTTTTAGTAATGGCTATTTTATAGTTTTGTCAATGGCGATAGTAGAAAGATTTCATGCTGTAATAGATAAGTAATATAAGGGTGGAAGAATTAAATAACAATTGGAAGTGGGCTCATACATATTCTTATATCACTGTTAATATGGTGATTAGAAGGGTATCTTTTCATAATTTGATCTTGACTGAAGGAAATCATGAAACGTTGTCAAATAATTACGAACTGTCTTTGGAACACTATTATATATTTTTGAAGTGTCAAGTGTATAAAGTTAAAATTTTTAATAGAAATTCAATGTGACTATGTACTTTGTGAAATGTTTTGTTATAAAATGTGGATTAATAGAAATGTATTTCATGATGAGAAGGTTTAACGCATGAGACTTAATTATGTATGTATGTATGTTTATTTTTCTACAATTTGTTACATTGAACAGGTGGTAGAGGTCTTAATACTAAATATTTTCTAGAATCTAAGTCAAATTAAAATACAACTAAAACAATCTTATAGGTTAAAGTAATTTA
Source organism: Leuctra nigra (assembly GCA_934045905.1). Classification (NCBI taxonomy): domain Eukaryota; kingdom Metazoa; phylum Arthropoda; class Insecta; order Plecoptera; family Leuctridae; genus Leuctra; species Leuctra nigra. The sequence goes on along the minus strand of OW203764.1, from coordinate 9,860,397 downwards.
TATAAATTAATAAAAATAAATACTTATATAAATATAAATATAACTATAACTATTACTGTTAATATTAATGCTAGATCGCTTTTAACTGTTAATTCGCCGACTTAATAGGTACTCTTAATACTCTTAATAATCTTTATACTCAATAATACTTAATACTTAATACTTAATACTCTTAATACTCTTAATACTCTTAATACTTAATATTCTTATCAATAATTTTAACATTCAATAATTCTGACATCTAAACTAAGCTTTTCAACTCGGCCAAGTCGGCTGGAAATTCCCGGAGATCCATCGAGTTCCATTCTCTAATGGTTCGGTTCACGAACGAATGCCTACCACCCTCAGTACGCGACCTTCTCTCCTTGATTTTCCACGAATGGTCGTTCCTGCTGTAGTAGTCCGGCATCGCAAACCTACTCGCCACCTCCTTCCAAGCCTCCTTCCCGACTAACGCTCTGTACATGTTTAAAAGGCGAGCCTTCCTCCTCCTATCCTCCAACGATTCCCACTCTAGCTCCTTTAGCATTTCGCTTACACTTTCGGGAACCCGTTGGAGTGTGATCTTGAACTCACTTCCCACCTTATGCCCTTTGTTTGCTATGACCCACTTTCTGTATTTTGTTTTGCCCGTTACTTTTCTAGCGGCTTTTCTCTGAACATTCTCTATCGCCCTGATCTGTCCCTTTTTGTAAGGGTCCCATACTGCTCCAGCATATTCCACGATGGGCCTGATTAGCGTTGTGTACGCTTTTGCTTTGGTTCTATGGCTAGCGCCCTTCAAGCTCCGCATCACAAACGCTAACTGCCTTGATGATTTTGCGACTACCGATCCGATTTGTAAGTCCCCGTCCATCTTTCGATCTAGCACCACACCAAGGTATTTACAGCTATCCTGTTTGTCTAATAGCACCCCTCCCATTTGGTAACTTCCACTATCTACATTCCGTGCCCTCGAAAATCTAACATACTGACATTTTTTCGCATTTACAACCATTTTATTTTTAATCGCCCATGTCTCTATTTTATATACATCCTCCTGCAACTCCCTTCTGTCCTGATCACACCTTATAAGTTTGGTCAGAATCAGATCGTCTGCAAATAATCGAACCTTAGCTGTAACGCCCTCCCCAATATTATTTACATATATTATAAACAGCAGGGGACCCAACACGCTTCCTTGGGGTACCCCTGATGTAACAGCTACGCTCCTGGATAGGCATTTTCCTACCCTAACTCTCTGTGATCTGTTGCGAAGGAAACTGCCTATCCAGTCCACCACTCCCTCGTGCAGTCCCAAGCTGCCAAGCTTACCCAACAACTCCCCATGAGGCACCTTGTCGAAGGCCTTCTCAAAGTCAATCAAGATTGCGTCCACGACTTCGCCTTTATCCAACGCCTCATGAAGGTCCTCCGATAAACCCGCTAACTGGGACTCACACGAGTGTCCCGGTCGGAAGCCATGTTGCTCGCTCCTTAGCCATCCCAGTTTCACTAGGTGACCCCGAACGTACTTGGCTATGACCCCCTCCATGGTCTTGCAGATCACAGAGGTAAGGCTAACCGGTCTGTAGTTTCTGGGATCACCTCTCTCCCCTGCCTTGAATATTGGGACCACCGTCCCTTGCTTCCATTCTAGAGGTAACGTATTTGTGGCAAAAGATATTCTGAAAAGCTCATCCAAATATTGAATTATGCTATTTCCTGCCATCCTTACAGTATCCCCTGAAATATTGTCTGGCCCCTCTGCCTTTCCACTCTTTATTTTTCTGACCTCTTTCCATATATCTGTTGTCGTTATATTCAAACTTTCCCACATAGCTTTTTCATTTCTCCCTCCAATATATTCCCTGTCCTTTGCTTGAAAAACTCTGGAAAACTGAGTGCTTAGCATCTCTGCCTTATCCTCGTCCTTATCTGCCTCCGAATTATCGTCCTTCAGACCAGGAATGTCTCTGCCACTTCCTTTCTGCCCTCTAATATGGGCATAAAGTTTTCTCATAAAGTTTTCTTATGTTGACCACGAAACAATATTACGAAGATAACTAACTATTGTGTATTTATAGAAAACATAGGCAACAAGTTTTATCGCGTACGTACATATTCTAATAGATAATATTTTACAGTAGGTATGTATAATATGAAATTGAAAGATGTTTCCCTATTATTCTAAAAATTCTAAATGACGGTTGTATATCAATGGCATATGCTTATGAATCAAAAAATAAATTTAAAAAAACGATGCGCCAAGTCCTTTTGTAAAGTATTTCTCGGTGTTTATTCTTTTATTTCAAAAATACGATTAAATATTTGGAAATGTCATTGACTTGGCTCCTTTTTTGATATCACTCCTTTTCGGTGTTGAATTTTTTTAAAGTAAAGAGACTTGGCTGCCTTTTTTACACGGAGTGTTTTTTTTCTGGGATATCACTTCTTTTGTTAGTTTATTCATACAGCTTGTAGCACATGTCCGAGCAGGGACTAATTTCTTTAAAAAAATACGCCTCAACCGATTTGCTTACTAAGAAAAGTTGCGTTTGGTATAAGATGAAAATGATTATCCAAGAAGAATAGCTTAAGTTTCGTTATAATCGATCCAGCCGTTTTCGATATATGACGTCACTTCCGGTTTTGAAATAGCGGCCGAAAATAATGTCGTCTTGAATTCATAATTATAAGTCCTACATAATTGCACAATTTGGTTGCAATCGGTACAGACGATTTCGATATATGACGCCACTTCCGGTTTAACCAATGGCGGCCGAAAATAATGTCGTCTTTTTATCCATAATTATAAGTCCTACATATTTCCAAAATTTGGTTGCAATCGGTACAGCCTTTTTCGATATATGACGTCCCTTCCGGTTTTAACAATGGCGGCCGAAAATAATGTCGTCTTTAATTCATAATTATTAGTCCTCCATATTTCCAAAATTTGGTTGCAATCGGTACAGACGATTTCGACATATGACATCACTTCCGGTTTTAACAATGGCGGCCGAAAATAATGTCGTCTTTAATTCATAATTATAAGTCCTACACATTTCCAAAATTTGGTTGCTTTCGGTACAGCCGTTTTTGATATATGACGTTACTTCCGGTTTTAACAATGGCGGCCAAAAATAATGTCGTCTTTAATCCATAATTATAATTCCTACATATGTCCAAAATTTGGTTGCAATCGGTACAGCCGTTTTCGATATATGACGTCACTTCCGGTTTTAACAATGGCGGCCGAAAATAATGTCGTATTTCATTCATAATTATTAGTCCTCCATATTTCCAAAATTTGGTTGCAATCGGTACAGCCGTTTTCGATATATGACGTCACTTCCGGTTTTAACAATGGCGGCCGAAAATAATGTCGTCTTCAATTCATAATTATTAGTCCTACACATTTCCAAAATTTGGTTGCAATCGGTACAGCTGTTTTCAATATATGACGTCACTTCCGGTTTTAAAAATGGCGGCCGAGAACACTGCAACCTTGAATTTATAATTATTTACAAAGTAGGTTTACTAAATATCTATTTAAAAGTATAAAGTGGTGAATTTAGTGTCAATTATCATATTTATGACGTAATTTAGCATATTTATGACGTCATTTCCGGTATAGGTAATAGGAAAACAATCTAGTTGATACTTTATGAACGACCATCTGAATTCATAATCCGTATATTTCCGTAAAATCGGTCTTGCCGTTTGAAATATATGACGTCACTTCCGGTTTCATTTAGTGGTTCCTGCCGCCATTTCCGGTACCGTTAATTTGTTTATTCATTTTTCACAATTGAGTTTCAAAAAAAATTGCAGAATGAATACGCAGGAGCTAATTCAGTTGCAAACGGTACAGGCGTTTTAGATATATTACGTCACTTCCGGTTTCAGGAATGGCGGCCGAGAACACTGCAACCTTGAATTTACTAGGAAAACGCTCAGTGTAACGCGTTGATGAGCGAGCACGGGTACGTGCAAATTCTCGAACCGGAAATGCGTACACAACGCACAGAAAACATATACATCCATATGGAATTGATTATGATATCAACTTAAAAGTGTATGCTTTTCATCGAAACTTTAAAATAGCATCTAAGCACCTGGTTCATAAAGCAAATCAGAATCAATTTTCAATTGGCACTGGAAAACATTCATTTCGATACTTCATTACTGACAGATATTAAAAATGTAAATAACTTCATACGTTCTTAACTGATTGGGATGAAATTTTGTAAAATAAGAGACAATATTGGTCTTAATGATCATGCAAAATATGAGTTTGATCAGAATTATCGAAGACCGTTTTCATTTTTCAGCCTATCAGGAGATATTTATTTAAATTTTAACCAATGAATCTGAGTAACGCGTTGATGAGCGAGCACGGATACGCGCAACACCTCGAACCGAAATTCTGTCTATCGAAAATGTCATTAAAAGCCAATAATTCTAAAATTTCGCCACAGATTTGTATAGAAATCTCAAAACATTCCTAAAATATTGGTCCAAATAACCATGCAAAGCTTTAAGTTGATCAATTGAACCTTTATGATTGAACTGTTCCGTGTTAATTTTCAAAAATCACAGGATCTCCTTCAAAAAATATACCTGAGACCACTCATATGATATAAGTGTGTCTACACAATATCAGATCGACTGTTGAACGGTCATTATCAGTTTCATTTGCGTTTGAAAGTTTCTGCTCTAACTACCTTGCCTTGAACTGAAGAGTCGAAGTCGCCGTGAATTTGACAGCCAACACGCTAATAGTCCGTAAAATGTCAATAACGTTTGGATTTAAACACAGATTAGTATGAAAATTGTCAAAAATGCAGATAATGTTGGACCCAACCATCATGCGAAGTTATAAGTTGATCGTTCAATCGGTTATAGTTTAAATTTCTAAAAACACAGGAAAGATGGTTTTAAATTTTAACCAATGGGAGGATTTGGCTGAAACTTTGTTTGATTGGGTACAATGTTGGGGGTAATGACTTGTCAAAATTTCAATTTGATCAAAACAACCAATCGAAAGTTAATTTTTTTTTAAATTTGAACCAATCAATGGATTTCAAAAAAATTAGGGTCTGCAACAATCAGAAATGTTACGTACATGTGTGCAAAATTTCAGCTCGATCGAAGAAAAACTCTGACCTGTATATCGTCAGTAACAGAAAAAAAAAAAAAAAACAAAAAAAAAAACAGAGGTCCGTGCCAAAAGAGCCAAATGGAGACGCTCGCTTCGCTCGCTCAATAATTTGTATTGTCTATGTTACAATGTAAGTTACTTATGTATGTATTTTAAGTATAATTTGTTGAAATAAGTTAAATATTGCGTATTTATGACGTCACTTCCGGTTCAGAAGATAAGAAAATATTTATTTTTTTATTGATACTTCATATAGATGACCGTCTAAATCGAATGGCGCTAATTTCGTTCTAATCGGTCCAGACGTTTTTGATATATGACGTCACTTCCGGTTTAAAAATGGCGGCACAAAAAATCACAAGAGGCAAGGTATCATCAGACGCCAAAAGTGCATATGTGGTAAAAATTTCAGGTTGATCGGTTCAGCCGTTTAGGCTGTGGCGGTGATAGCAACTTTTTCGGGAATCATCAGAATCATCATCATCATCATCATCATCATCATCATCATCTGAAGAAGAAAGCGGTGTAATTTCACGATTTTCACTGTCCTCTAGGTCGTAAACGGCATGACTGGTTGTTGTCGCGTGATGTATATGTTGTCAGGTGGGCCATAGCTCAAAATTAAGACATTTCACAACAATGAGAGATTTTCCATTGTTGAGATCCAGTAGGCCGAAAATGCCATGTTGTTGCTTACAGTAAAAGTAGTTGGTCTGCTCCTCAGTTTATATAAGCATTTACGGTATGTTGAGTGACTGTGAGTGTACGGTACGACTTGGCTGAGTGGAGCGACCGCTCCACTAGATTAGTAGTTATTTGGCATGCACGTCACACAATTCGCTCTTAAAAGTATCGTGAACGGATTTACAAAGTATGCTTTTGGAAGTGTCATTGCACATTAAGAAATACCAGTCTCTTTTCGTGGCGTTTTGCTCTAATTGCAAGTCTCTGTCCAAGTTCTCTTGAGGAGCGTTGAAACAATAGCTTTGTGCTGACAAATGGAATCACTCGAGTTGTACTTGTTCTGGTAATTGCCAGCCCTAAGCCGCACGGAAATTAATTAATGAATTGTTTAATAAACGACGGAATATTGTAGCAAGGGAATGCCTAATAACAGTATCTCAATCATATCAGGGAGGAAAGGGATCCAATTGCTACCTCTTCTATTATTTAAAACAACTATGAGTGGATGCGGCACGTTGTTATACTTGGTAAGACGGCTTCTTTGGCGGTAGGCGTTTTCAGCCAGATTAATGAAGAATTAAAATAGATTAAAAACTTAAGAGAGTTTCTAATCCTTCTGTTCTTGTTAAGAAAATGTTTTCAAAGTTAGAGTCTACGTGGTTCAATTACTGCGCTAAAAGAGTGCGAGCGCTGGGAATATATTATCCATGATTTTATGAAAAATTCCAAAGTTAATTAATCTGTCATATTGATTTTTTAAAGCGAATTCTTAACTGTGTTGGCCATCTTCAAGGCTCATCTGTCTTAGAATAAGCCTATATCGATTATATACCAAATTTTATATACCAGTATAAAATATCTCTCTGTATGCAAGATTTTGAACAGGAAGATGGAAAATTCGTTCTTAAAAATTACACAATGTCGACTAAAATATTTCAATTAAGTAACATGAGCTGGTAATAAATAAGTTATTTGTCTGATAAAACAGGCAAACTAAAGTTTAGTTTAATATCTTCTTATTTATTTGTAACAGAAAAAGGAATTGACACAAGTACAATTATTATAACTAGGAAAACGCTCAGTGTAACGCGTTGATGAGCGAGCACGGGTACGTGCAAATTCTCGAACCGGAAATGCGTACACAACGCACAGAAAACATATACATCCATATGGAATTGATTATGATATCAACTTAAAAGTGTATGCTTTTCATCGAAACTTTAAAATAGCATCTAAGCACCTGGTTCATAAAGCAAATCAGAATCAATTTTCAATTGGCACTGGAAAACATTCATTTCGATACTTCATTACTGACAGATATTAAAAATGTAAATAACTTCATACGTTCTTAACTGATTGGGATGAAATTTTGTAAAATAAGAGACAATATTGGTCTTAATGATCATGCAAAATATGAGTTTGATCAGAATTATCGAAGACCGTTTTCATTTTTCAGCCTATCAGGAGATATTTATTTAAATTTTAACCAATGAATCTGAGTAACGCGTTGATGAGCGAGCACGGATACGCGCAACACCTCGAACCGAAATTCTGTCTATCGAAAATGTCATTAAAAGCCAATAATTCTAAAATTTCGCCACAGATTTGTATAGAAATCTCAAAACATTCCTAAAATATTGGTCCAAATAACCATGCAAAGCTTTAAGTTGATCAATTGAACCTTTATGATTGAACTGTTCCGTGTTAATTTTCAAAAATCACAGGATCTCCTTCAAAAAATATACCTGAGACCACTCATATGATATAAGTGTGTCTACACAATATCAGATCGACTGTTGAACGGTCATTATCAGTTTCATTTGCGTTTGAAAGTTTCTGCTCTAACTACCTTGCCTTGAACTGAAGAGTCGAAGTCGCCGTGAATTTGACAGCCAACACGCTAATAGTCCGTAAAATGTCAATAACGTTTGGATTTAAACACAGATTAGTATGAAAATTGTCAAAAATGCAGATAATGTTGGACCCAACCATCATGCGAAGTTATAAGTTGATCGTTCAATCGGTTATAGTTTAAATTTCTAAAAACACAGGAAAGATGGTTTTAAATTTTAACCAATGGGAGGATTTGGCTGAAACTTTGTTTGATTGGGTACAATGTTGGGGGTAATGACTTGTCAAAATTTCAATTTGATCAAAACAACCAATCGAAAGTTAATTTTTTTTAAATTTGAACCAATCAATGGATTTCAAAAAAATTAGGGTCTGCAACAATCAGAAATGTTACGTACATGTGTGCAAAATTTCAGCTCGATCGAAGAAAAACTCTGACCTGTATATCGTCAGTAACAGAAAAAAAAAAACAAACAAAAAAAAAACAGAGGTCCGTGCCAAAAGAGCCAAATGGAGACGCTCGCTTCGCTCGCTCAATAAATGATATAAATTCAAATACATATTAAATAACAAATCACTAAATACGCGAATAAGATAAATAATGTAGTGCATATGTAAGAAGTTATTGGTAATTGTTGAGATCACGGGAAGAGATACAAAATACTAGTGTTGACATTAAACAGTTAAAAACATTAAACAATCTCTGTTCCCACATTTCGAGTTGCATTACTTCCGGTAGATTGGTAAGGCCATAGACTAAATAAACATGGCATAAAATACACCTCAGACCGACATACATTTTGCATGTGTAAATGATTTATTGGTACACCCATCGAGATCAATATTCTCTGTTGCACATTTCCAAAAATAAATTATAAATCATGTTAGCGTCTTTGATGTTAGAAACCTGTTGATTAAAGTGTTTTGGACTTCCTACATTGAGCTAAGTCACTATGTAGATTACTATCACATTACATTTTTCAGAAAGTTTAAATCAACTCTGAAAATAAATGTTAACTAAAAACCATTTTATCTCAATATTCAACCAAGTAATATAATTTTTTATATTAATAATTAACAAAAAAAATGGATTTATATTTTTAATAAAAAAGTTATTAGATTTTATTTGTATCTGGATGATTAATCGATAATAATATCTTTTGATGACGAGTAGTATAATATCATAGTTATGAGTTCAAATAAAAAAATCCCACAAATATGGCTGAGAATGGATGGAAACGGGGCTACGAATGACATTTACTACATCGTTGTGGCGCAATGTTGTGTATATTTGACACATGGACCAAAGTATCAACATTGAAGCTAAATTAGCCGCGGCTCTTCTCGAAAGTTATTTTATTATCTTTTAAAACAGTTAATATATTTGAGTCCATGTCATATACCTGGCTAAAGAGTGTGTATACTATTTAAAAGCTATCATTTAGCCTCAGCTAAATCACAGGGTTTTCCTTCTTGTCTCTGTTTTCTTTGATGTGAATTCATTGTGCGCATGAGGCCCACCTCTACGATACGATACACATTATTTGAAATAATGTATATTTTTTAAATCGTGGAAGTTGTTCTAGACGTTCTAACTTTAATGACGTCATAAATATCAAGAAACGACTGAATAGGTTTATAAATAAATTTGGAAAAAAATCAACGAATTGTTCATTAAGTCTAATTTAAAGTGCGCGTTGGTTATATCGTAATTCTTGACCATTTCTTAGGAACTGGGATATTTACATATTTGAAACAATGCCCGGAATATTTCAGAGGGGAACTTACGGTTTTGTATACAGATTCCATGACATATTATTATTAGATAAATCTTTTCTTGCGTAGTGCAAACGACCTAAAAAATTTGTATCTGATTTTTTGGTTAACTTTCGTTATTGCTGGTCTTATTGAGTGGTTCTAACTAAAAGGTACAGATATTAAAATAATGTACTTTTTTATAAATACTTTAAATCTCCCCTCAAACCCTCCCTGATCTCCCTGAAATTCTCACAAATCGTACTGTAAGGACTGTTTTTGGTTTTTAGCTTGAATGCTATAAATTTTAGGAAATTTTGAATGCATGATATTTTGACCTTTAAATCTTTGAAAATAAATATTTTGGCAGGAATGAAATATAACTTCTGAATATTATCGAAATCTAGAAACTCAAAATTAAAATAATTCTGAAAAACAAATAATATGTAATTAGTTTTGAGCTTGATAAGTTGATTTCTAAGAATTTCAGAAAACGAATGCGCGATTTTTCGACTAAGATCTTGGAAAAGAAGGAATATTTCAGCAGGACTAAAACAGAAGTTCTGAATATCATTGCATCTCCCTGCTGCAAGATGTCAGTGAGTAATCGTGATGATAAACTCGGAATAGTTTACGCATCTTTTGCGCCGTGATCCGCACAGTGAGTGAGATAGATGAAGCACTTTAGGGTGTCCGATGACCTGGCATTTGAGCAGGGATAATGTCAACCACTACTCGTTTGCCAGGGAAAAGGTCATTTTATCACATCGGTATATGTCAAGATGCAAATTGATTCGTCTTTGTGGGGGTTGAGTAGGAAATTTGTCTACTCAGCTTTACAAACAGCTTTAGATGTACGTCTATCTATACGCATCATTTCGCATCGAGACATATTTTTCGGATATAAAAGCGTAGAAATTATTTAACACAATGATATAATAATATTAAATACTAATCCAAAACACGTTCAGTGTAAAAATATCCGCCAAACATACTCTCTAGAAAAGTAACCATGGAACACTAAAGAGTGAAAAGCTGCCACATCTAAAAGGGGGCAAGTCAACACATAAATCAAAAACTGTTAAAAATTACTGGGTGCCTTGTAGGTGAAGCAACAGTGCCATTACGAATAGAATATTATAGACTAGACATAACTCAAATAAGTTTTATTTATAGGTACTTCGGTAGTTAGTATCCGGGGAAAACGTGGACAAAAATATAATTATTAAACAAATTTAGCTTGGGTAGAGATATTATTGTACATTTTGTCACACAATCGGGTGGTAATCGTTTGCCCAAGGGAAAGTTGGATGGAACTTATGTTGTCTACTGTGTAAACATTACTGGTAGAACAAGTCAGTCACCCCATGAATGAGATATTAGGTCTCTTCACGGATGATACTACAATGTAAGAAAGGAGTTTAAAAATATTCTCCGTCTCAATTCTCGTGTTTAAAAACACTTTCTGACGTCATGATGGTCGTAAAAAAATTCGATTTCGATAATGTCGTATATTTTCTAAAAAAACAAAAAACTCTTTCATCCAAACTTTCAAGAAAATTCTTTTTGTGGACTGAAGCGTTTTCGAAGTTGACTGAGAGTTCGAAAACTTTCAGGTAGATTCATTCCCCGTGTAATAATACGTAAGATTCAATTTCCATTTACTTGTCAATTGAAAAACTTTCTACATTATTATCATTATTATCTTTGCGAGTTAGAAGTCGACTACGTTATTGAGTCAACGTCTCACAGTGATGATCAAGTTAGGAAATCAATCATTCTCTAGAATTACTTTTCTAGTTACAAACTTGTCCGTCATCCTATACCTGACAACACGGAGTTAAACTTTCCGATTTCCAGTGACAAGTTTCCCTCCGAAATATCACGTTCGCTTACAATGTGAGATCAAACTTCTGAACTTGAGTGGATGACACATGGCTTGGACTCATATTGAACACTGAGATGCAATTTGCATATTGTCACGAAACATTATGATTTGATATCTACGGACTAGAAGTTTGGAATATTAAACTTTGTTGAATGGGAATTGAAGCCTATTTGAGATGAGGATTGATTCTTGAAAAATCATACCTGTTGATCTTACCACGAGATAAAGTACGAACAAAACTTTTAACTAATAAATACATCGTGTTTTGCTTGACATTCTCAAAGTATAATGTTGTTTACACGGATAATTTTCAATTGATTAACATAAATTAATGTATGGCTTGACACTTTACATACATTTATGTAAGTCAATACATTATTATTGTGGTCACTTAGTAGGCTTATTTTCCTTGTCTATATCTTCGAGTCTTGATTCAAAACATTGATAAGTTGTGATCTAATTTTGGCTGAATACTTTTTTTTCTAGAGATTATATTAAAGGTAAATTTGAACCACATATTTGTATTTCATGTCATCTACATTCTTGTAAACACCTATATATTGAAAATGTGTATACTCTCCATAGTAACATTTTGCTATTGATTACTTTTTTTTGATTTTCACATAAATACAAATAAGAGAAAACTTTTCTTGCATAGTACTCGTCCATAGTAGATAAACGGTATTCGCAATAAAGGGATGATAAAGTTTTTTAGGTATCATCCCAAGTAATCTATTTCAACTCGTCGTGAGCTCTGATTAAATTGATGATGATAACACAGATTGATTGTCGATGAACCTGACCAGCAGCCAATCCGTTTCGTTCAAATACCGCTTTAACTTTGGTCAAGTTTACATGATTCGGAGCACTTTCCATTCAGATGAAATTTAATAGCATACAATATTTGTCTCAAGAATTCTAAAGAGGTTATTTATGTGCTGCCTTGTCAGTGTCAAGAGTTGTATGTAGCTGAAACTAGGAGACCTCTTAAGATACGAATTAAAGAACATCGTGACAAGGTAAAATAGCAAAGTTTCTTTTTCTCTGGTAGCTGATTATGCATGGTCGAATATACATATAATATTCATTTTATTCTGCTGTGGCAATTTATAAAGAAAACAATGTGAGAAAAAGAAAATTTGTTGAATCTGCCTTTATTTTGCGTAATGAAAACATTATCAGCCAACCGAGCTATTCCTTCGATGACTCATTGCGCAGTATTGTGCGACCGGTTGCGCGAGATTAGCTTATACGTGGGATAAAAGGTATGACGAGTTCACCGGTTGCTCAGTAGGGGTCATTTTAAGCTAGTAGTTGGGTTTGTTTTATTTTGGTGTTGTCTTGTCAGTCTCGCCTGAGGAAACCGACGGAACGCGACTGCGAAATATCGCGGACCATTTTATATGACTTTTAATTAATACCAGTGCTTTATCCTAGATTAGTGTAAATTTTAAACAAGATTTTATCGTGCGTAGTACACATGAATACAGTGTTATTATGCGCCTGGAGACAGCTGTGGCATTAAAGTAGCTGGATATAGTTTGAAAGTGCACTACCATGGCGCCTGGGGGAAATGGAGGAATCGATCAATCCTTGACATTGGTAAGGAAACAGAAGAATCTTTTGTTCTTATTTCTTCTCTCCGATTCTCACCACACAAGTAATCTCCAATCCAACTCTCTTTGTTTCAACCGAGAAACTGCTTACTTTTGTCCTCGACATTACAGCTTGGAGACAACTAGTAAAACTTGCCGAGTGCATTGACTTCAAATGCAGAGTCGTTGGTTTACACTAGGAAAGCGCTCTGTGTAACGCGTTGATGAGCGAACCTTCGTATTGCATGCGAATTAATTGAGTGTAAAAGTTGCTGCTCCATAATATACAATAGAAATAGCAATATAACCAAATGCGTCAAAGGAGCAGTGATCATTTCTTTGAAACAATTAATTTGAAATGTTTCAAAATAATCATTATATCCATCTATTTCTTGAAGTTCTTTATAGGTTGGAAAAACTCCTAAAATATTGGTTACAATGGCCATACAAAATTTAAAGTTGATCGGTCAATCGGTTCCATTTTCAATTTTAAACCAATCGACGGATTTCGAATAAAAAAGTTCAGCACACCACAAAGGTGGTCCTTAGATGTGTTCACATTTACAGAACAATCGGAGAAACGGTACGACCTGTATCGCGGCAGGGACAACAGAAAAAATACAAAAAATCAGACATCCTTGACAACGAGTCAAAAGAAGTCGCTCAATCAATCAATCATCGCTTGAAGTCATTCGAACTCATAAACGTTTCTCAGAGAGCTGATTCTATAACTGCAAAGCGGTAAGCAAATCCGCTATCAATGAGATTTTACCATACGCTTTACAGTTTGCGATTCGGCTAGCAATCGGGATAGTTATAGAATCACCGTTCTGGGCTTTCAAAAATGTCCCCTATAGATTGAAAATCCATGTATCATGTTTCTACCATACCTATTATTATACAGCAAAATAGATATCTCTAAAGTCAAGCTTCTGGTCTAATGTTTTGAAAATTAGTGCTTCCGAGATAATGTAGAATTGGTTTGTGGAATCAGTCTGTCTACGTATATACGTTGCATACTCATCTCACAAACCTTTGTAACAAACTGAAAGCTTTATATAATTCATTATTCTACAAACTTTATGTACTATGACATATTTTTAGCAAATAAACTGCTCTTTCGAACATAGAACAAACGAACCATGAATGGAAACACGAGGAACGTTACGTTGCAGTTAAATATCAAAAGAATACCACAATTACTTGTCATCCACTTGACAGTTTAATTCTATTGCTTTCTGTAAAACCTAAGCACGATGTATTATAATTGCTCGGCAAAGGAGATTAGCTGAGTACAATGCGAATTGAACCGCGGCACACTGGAAAACGTACAGCAATGCGAGTATTTTAAAAAGTGCATTCTATTTATCTGCAAATTAAATGCAGAGATAGAGGTATATCTCTCTCTCTTTCCCTCCCCCTCTCTCTCTCGAACTTGTACTCGCGATAATTACGACTTTGAGATAATGCAGCTCAGTGGTGAACAAAGGTGGAGATGTAATTCGTTCAGGGGTGTTCAGTTGTTCAGCGGCATTGAGTTAGACGTTGAGAGGTGATTACTATTGCGAGCTACTTCCACATCGGAGACAAATTGAAATCTTTAAGTCTCCACAACAGCATTCAGGATTCAGTTTGATCAAGTTGCACAGTATGCGAATATAACGGAAAGAAGCAGGGAAACATCGCGGTTGAAAGTAACGGCCTAAATATCATATCACATCTGCGGAGAATGTTTGACCGAAACGTCATAAAAAATTAGTTATATTTTGTAAACCAGAGATCAGTCTAGTACCTACAATTAATTAAATCCTCATCGCATTTACATTTTATTGTGGTGATGGTTCAAGAATATTGCTAATTAAATCAGACATGTTGTAAGAGTTACAAAATACTTTTTCACAATCCCACATTGTGCCACCATTTGTAGTGAAAATATAATCCTATTATAACCGTTAGATTCTAATGATGCTTCAAAAAGATTGTTAAATAATTAAAAATATATCTTGCTGTTAGCGCTATAAAAACGTTTTTATGAATCCCACAATATGCCACCATTTGTAGTGAGATTATATATTTAATAATTCTTTACTTCAGAAAGGTTTCATGAACATTTTTGTTGGATAATTCTACAGTATACCAGTTGCAAAGTTGTGATAATGGAAAACACTTCAACCGTTCATTGTTCTTCGTATATTTACACATCCCTGCATTTACAGCGATCTTATAGTTATTATTATTTCCAGTGTGAGACCGCGATGATGTATTATGGAGCACTATAACTTCGTGAATTTACATTTCTTATCTTCATAATTTCGATGCTCGAAGAGAGATAGCTTTCCTTCATATCGTCAAAGCTCTATGCGGAGTAAATTAATGCAAGTACTTTACAGTTTACTTTACTACATATTATTTGAGTATAAATTCAACATATCAATGAACTCTTAAATTATTCAACTGTTATGCTAACTTTACTGTAAACGTAACACCTAAGGCTACAGCCTATTTAGATAAGCTCTCTGATATAGAGTCTCATTAGCAAGTCCGTATATTGAAGTTTCTCACTTTGTAACTAAGTCTAGGTCTAAGTTTGATTAAGTGTTAATCGGCAATGTGTACAAATATTTAAATGAAGCGAATGAAAAGTGTACGCCTATTTATTTCACAATTGGTATTGTTTTTTTACGATAAAATGATTAATTTTAAACCTTTAACTCTTCAATCCGTTAGGACAACGTTAAAAATATGCTATAGGTATGTTGAAGAGACGAAGTCAAAAAAAATAATTGTTCTGAATTCTTAAAATATATGGATTATAATATTTTGAATCAAGAAATAAGCGACTAGTCACTAAAATTGATTAACTGATTTCAATTAATTTGTTACAACTTGTCGTTTCAACATCTAGATTGGTGGAGGTCTTCATTGTGATCATCCCCCATAAACTCATATTCAAATATTCTCATTTATATAATTATTTATTAATTAATTTAATAGTTATAATACAAATTCATATAATTCATTAAATAAATCATAATTACCCAATGTCCGTTGAGATTTGGTGTAGTTTTAAGTTTGTTTTTATGATGTCAACAAAATATTAACCTGACAACCTATCAACTAAATTTCCCAATTAATCTATTCAATTTATCTTTATTTACATTAGTAGGTACAAAGAGTCAACATTCAACACTGTAATAAGAACTCATCAATTGATCATTCACACAGCCATAAAATACAACCATTTATCTTTATATCTAGCTATTTATCACAATCTCTATATTAAAATCAATTAATGAGACCTAAAATGATGAAAATCAATGCTGCTGCCCTAGAATGTACAGATATCGCAAATACATTCAGGGAAATGTTCGAATAAAAACAAGAATAATCTCCAGCATTTCTAATTCCATTGTATACCGTTAATGAAGAGAGTGAGAGCGCTTTGAAATATGTCGTTGAAGTCGCTTGGCACAAGATCTTGTCTTTCAACCCGATACTATTTCACTGACATTATGTTTCACTGAGACTCATGAAGCGTGTTATATGGTGTGGAGGGTGAGGTGACATTACCCTCTCGCAGCCACCCCTATCATCTAGTCGTCTCCTGTAACAGCAACCAGGGTGTGTTCGTGGTTTATGCAGAGATTGCTTACGACAAGAACACAAAGCAATGCCAACGCGGGGCGCAGAGCAGAGTTCAATGGAGACAATTCGATTGTGTATGTAGGTTTATATGCAACTGTTACGACTTGCTCTATATACATTCATTAGGGAGATTGGAACATACTTTGACACCAATTCTCGATATTCTTAGAAATGTATGAAGCTTACTCGTTCTAGAAAATATGAAGTTTTTGTCTGATTTTATTGAAACATAAATAAGATTTACGAAATGGAGAAAACAAAATTCTTGAAAATAGAAAATAGGAATTGGGATTACTTTTGTTTGGTTTTATTAAATAACAGCGCGGAATTACAAAAAAATTAGCAAATTTGACATAACTTAAACGCGGTTCAATAATGGATTTGGTTTCAAAATGTCCCCATTACATTTGAACAATTCTTATACCTCGTGGCGCAGAGAAAAGTTGTTGTTGGCTCGTCTATGGAATTTAGAGAGGAAGATTTTTTTTAATTTAAGGAACGATGCCGAGTAATCTGTAAAGAAGAATCAAACTACGAGAAACGTTTCAAACAGATTTGGTTTTGTTGCTAAGATAAAGAATCATCCACCCACAAAACAAGACTTGACTCTTCGTCTATCAGCCTCATCTTCTGCACGAATGCATAAAACAATTTCAATTCCAGATCTAAAATGGTATATTTCATAAATTCCCTACGAGCTGCATATGAGAATAATAAAAACATTTCTTTGATGTGCATATGCTCGCAGTGTTCTTGACAGAACCTATATCAACCAGTAACTCAATTGTCATGCTTTTTAGCATGCTATTTTCTATCAGCCTGTGCAATAATGCTCTGTGAAAACCTTCCTGTCAACGGAACATCCACACGCCGACATTTCTTTTACTTCATGGGGTCGACATCATGTCTCGCGGCGATTTGTTTCAATGTGATTCACAGACACATCGCATCGATTCAATTACTGTCGTTTCAACTATTTGCCGACACTTGTCAATTACAGAACATGGAAATGTCCTGGTTTAGAAAGATGCAAGCAATAAGACTGTTATGTGTTACCTATCATGTAGATTATATAATTGGATTCCCTGAGCTGTTTATGGAAAGCTGTTAGTATAGATATTTTAAGCAGTCGTAACATTTGTGAAAAATTAACAGAAATTTGTTAAAGACTCAGTTTGGATTTATCTGCAAAACAACACTAAAAATACACATAACTTGCGAGGCAAGCGCGAGCGATTTTGCCGCGTTTTGCAGGCACTTTTTTGGATACGATTGGAGACAAAATGGGTTGACGAAATTATTTGAAATCTTAACCATGATTAGAAAAAAGATAAACTTAGGGTAATCCCTTGGTAGATAATAGTTTTTTGCTTCGTTAATTAGTAATAATTATTAGATTTTTGGTGAAAAATTGTCTATTTTCTTGTCTCAATGGGTGCTGTATGGAATTTAATTTTAAAAATGTGCCAAGTGATAACCCCACGTTTGTCGTTCATCTAAATACTAATCATGATTAAAATTTGAGGTCAATTGGTTAACGGGTTTGGTCTCCAATCGTATCGGAAATATCATAGTTTAGAGCGTTTTTTTTTTGGAAAAACCGGCGCCTAATTAACAATGCAATAAGCAAAAATTAAAAAGTGCTACTATAATATACATTCAGATTGATCATGTAAACATCCCATAAAAGTTACACCCACTTATGAAACAATTTTTCTCTCTCAATTTTCTAAAACGGCTGAGCGCTTTCACCAGCTTAAGCAGCTCGCACATGGTACGTCACACTTAATTCATTGTACCATTTCTATTTGAATGAAACAACAGAGTTAAATGCGGTAAAACAAAGTTGAGCAAATACATCATTCTCCTCACTGTTTACTACTTTGGTTTGATTCACATCAAGAGTGAAGAGTGAAGTGTGACATGCTGCAATGTGTTCTCACTTGGTGCACGAGTGAAGGTCGTGGGTTATGAGTAAAGATCGATGATGACCGCTCCACTATGTTCTACCTCATTTAACCCTGTTGATTTGATTTAGAACTTGTGTCATGAGTGAAGAGTGAAGTGTGACATGCTGCAAAGTGTTCTAGCTTGGTGCACGAGTGAAGGTCGTGGGTTATGAGTGTTGATCGATGATGACCGCTCCACTATGTTCTACCTCATTTAACCCTGTTGATTTGATTTAGAACTTGTGTCATGAGTGAAGAGTGAAGTGTGACCTGCTGCAAAGTGTTCTAGCTTGGTGCACGAGTGAAGGTCGTGGGTTATGAGTAAAGATCGATGATGACCGCTCCACTATGTTCTACCTCATTTAACCCTGTTGATTTGATTTAGAACTTGTGTCATGAGTGAAGAGTGAAGTGTGACCTGCTGCAAAGTGTTCTAGCTTGGTGCACGAGTGAAGGTCGTGGGTTATGAGTGTTGATCGATGATGACCGCTCCACTATGTTCTACCTCATTTAACCCTGTTGATTTGATTTAGAACTTGTGTCATGAGTGAAGAGTGAAGTGTGACCTGCTGCAATGTGTTCTAGCTTGGTGCACGAGTGAAGGTCGTGGGTTATGAGTGAAGATCGATGATGACCGCTCCACTATGTTCTAACTTATTTAACTCTGTTGATTTGATTTAGAACTTGTGTCATGAGTGAAGAGTGAAGTGTGACCTGCTGCAATGTGTTCTAGCTTGGTGCACGAGTGAAGGTCGTGGGTTATGAGTGAAGATCGATGATGACCGCTCCACTATGTTCTAACTTATTTAACTCTGTTGATTTGATTTAGAACTTGTGTCATGAGTGAAGAGTGAAGTGTGACGTGCTGCAATGTGTTCTAGCTTGGTGCACGAGTGAAGGTCGTGGGTTATGAGTGAAGATCGATGATGACCGCTCCACTATGTTCTACCTCATTTAACTCTGTTGATTTGATTTAGAACTTGTGTCATGAGTGAAGAGTGAAGTGTGACGTGCTGCAATGTGTTCTCCCTTGGTGCACGAGTGAAGGTCGTGGGTTATGAGTGAAGATCGATGATGGCCGCTCCACTATGTTCTACCTCATTTAACCCTGTTGATTTGATTTAGAACTTGTGTCATGAGTGAAGAGTGAAGTGTGACATGCTGCAATGTGTTCTCACTTGGTGCACGAGTGAAGGTCGTGGGTTATGAGTGAAGATCGATGATGACCGCTCCACTATGTTCTAACTTATTTAACTCTGTTGATTTGATTTAGAACTTGTGTCATGAGTGAAGAGTGAAGTGTGACGTGCTGCAATGTGTTCTAGCTTGGTGCACGAGTGAAGGTCGTGGGTTATGAGTGAAGATCGATGATGACCGCTCCACTATGTTCTAACTTATTTAACTCTGTTGATTTGATTTAGAACTTGTGTCATGAGTGAAGAGTGAAGTGTGACCTGCTGCAATGTGTTCTAGCTTGGTGCACGAGTGAAGGTCGTGGGTTATGAGTGAAGATCGATGATGACCGCTCCACTATGTTCTAACTTATTTAACTCTGTTGATTTGATTTAGAACTTGTGTCATGAGTGAAGAGTGAAGTGTGACGTGCTGCAATGTGTTCTAGCTTGGTGCACGAGTGAAGGTCGTGGGTTATGAGTGAAGATCGATGATGACCGCTCCACTATGTTCTACCTCATTTAACTCTGTTGATTTGATTTAGAACTTGTGTCATGAGTGAAGAGTGAAGTGTGACGTGCTGCAATGTGTTCTCCCTTGGTGCACGAGTGAAGGTCGTGGGTTATGAGTGAAGATCGATGATGGCCGCTCCACTATGTTCTACCTCATTTAACCCTGTTGATTTGATTTAGAACTTGTGTCATGAGTGAAGAGTGAAGTGTGACATGCTGCAATGTGTTCTCACTTGGTGCACGAGTGAAGGTCGTGGGTTATGAGTGAAGATCGATGATGACCGCTCCACTATGTTCTACCTCATTTAACCCTGTTGATTTGATTTAGAACTTGTGTCATGAGTGAAGAGTGAAGTGTGACATGCTGCAATGTGTTCTAGGTTGGTGCACTAGTGAAGGTCGTGGGTTATGAGTGAAGATCGAAGATGACCGCTTCACTATGTTCTAACTCATTTAACTCTGTTGATTCGATTTAGAACTTGTGTCATGAGTGATGATAAGTCAGTGAAGTGATTATTATTTTAAAGGGATGAGCGAGCAGCAGCAATATTTTCGTACGCTAAGAAATGGAGATGAGAAAGAGAAGAAAGAAATAGAAAATAAGAAAGCACGGGAGCAGAGTGAATTTCCCTGCAATAAACTATTCATAGTTTGCACGTGATGTCATCTCATTGTTGCCTGCCACCATCTTGAGCTGTGATTCTCTGCTTTTTTGACGATAATCTGACCCGTCAACGGGCCAACAAAATGTCCGTTCTCAAGTGGAAAATTCAATAATTTTGCATTGCTGATATAAGAAGATCGTGCAAGTTTTGAATTAATATATTTTATTCAAAATATATTCATGAAATTGACTGCGATTGATGAGAAAAAAATTAGCAAAGTGTGATCTTTTAGATCGTTAATAAGGACCTCACAGACATATTTTCATAATTGTTAGTTCCTATGTAACATTTGAATAATGTGTTTTCCTGGTCACGAGAATAGAAGATTGCGTAAGTTCAAGAGGCAAGTGGCTTCCGTCCAAGCATAATAGCCGAGTCTCTTCTAATAAGCTCCTCATTCTGATCCACTAAGAGAACTAATCCAATCATTTCGCTACCTGTCAAGCCGCGGCTCACATTTATTATTAAACTCCGCGAGTTGAAACTGATTATTTGAAGACGTGATTTTCATTGTAATGTAAACGCCAAGAGTGGGATTGCAACAATAGTGTTGAAATGGAGCTCCAGCCGGCGCAGTTTAATTTAGAAACGGAACAACGCTTGGTGATACTTCAATTATGAAGAACGTTTAGCCAAATTAACTTTGTTAGAAAAGTAGAAATGTTAAACACCAAATACAGCTTAATAGCTCGTTCAACTTAGGTAATATTCGAGCCTGTTCTTTAATCTCTTTCATGTACAAAGGTGATATTTTATAGGTTAGATAGCGGTGTCACATATGCATATGTAGCATATGCGCATATTTTATATGCTACTTAGAGAATGCCACACGTGGAAGTCCAATATCAGTATTGACTTTGAGCTGGTATAAATAATAGATTTCCTTCTGAACCATTTTCACGACTGAAAATATTTATTGCCGTCATTTCTCCCCACAACTTCTACCATGGATCAACTGCAACAGTAAAATTGGATGTAAAAACTGGCAGCATCCACGTTATTCTCGGCTCGTTGGTCATTCCTCTGTATGCACCATAAGAGATTACTCATCGGCGTTTGATATATGATGCATGAAGGTACCGACATGTTGGTCTAGGTTCAAGAAATCATAAATAGAAATGCATTCAGAGATAAGTCAAGATCTTGACGTGCCCCTCTGGGTCGCTTACCTAAGAGTTATTCGGTAAGTGGAGAAATCAACATCGTCTTTCCATCTATTTTAGAAATTCTAATGTACTAATTTGCAGGTGCATCAAATCACGAACCAGAACTAAATTAGCAGTTTGAATAAGCTCCAACAGGGTTTACAGAGTTCAAAACTATTTGTGAAAATGTTTTTTGGAACGGTGTGTTGAGTGTTATATGACGTCACTTGAAGATTTACTTGACTTATGAAACATCAGAAATGTAATTAATAAATATGTTGGCAAGATATGCAAAACGAATCTATTCTCTGGGTAAAACAGCGTTTTGTGACTCGAAAACAACTTCGATCGAAGTCAGCTCGGCTCCTCAATCATAAACTGTCCACTTTCCTCTTCTGTCTCCAAGCAGACGACAACGCAGACAACTGTTGCATCTGAGTATGCCAGAAGGCTCGGTTAGAATAAGGTCTACCTTTATTGACAGAAAGAAACTTTGTCACTTTTCGCCTTCTCTTGAAATCCTCGACAAACCGTCGCTGCTGGTAGTGCGCATGTCTCGACGCTACCGACGCATTCGACGACGCCACTTGAAGCGGCGTCCAAGCCGAAGTGTGTCGGAAATGTACGAGGTGGAAGTCGGCGTGGTAGAGAGGTTGGTGGAGGAAAGGTAGTCAGTCTGGCCGTGGTGAAGTTGGGAACGGATGATAAATCGAATTGCTCTTCATCAAGGATCTCGATATACGCGCGCTTCCAGTCCCGAGTCAATGTAAACACATTTCATCTGAAAGTAAAGGAAAATTAATACAGTCATATTCTGCGTTATCTATCACTTCAGAATAAAATAATATAAATATTAATTTAAAAAAATTGAACTTTTACCGATAATTGTAATTTTGCTTGTCGAGAAGATATCTCCACGTCCATACGCTGACACTTACTCTGACTTGACCTCTGACTTCTGCCTGCTGCCTGGGAGAGTCAGATGAGCTAAGCCGATCAGCTGACGACGCAGTGACTTCGAGAATCTTCCACTTAGCACAGGCAAGGTAAGACGAAACATTCGATTACCTGCAGCATGTAGTTACTTTTATGTTGGTCGACGTTCTCGAAATTATTATTTATATTATAAAAACTTTGTTAACAAATGTTTCGCCGAGCTCGTTTCCAGTCTCGTTAAAATGTGATTTAAATTGAGGTTCTTGTCAAGATTGTCTTTAGAGCCAAAGGGCAGAGAAGAAATTGAGCCAAGTGATGAAATCGTCTTGGCTAAGTAAATTTTAAAATTACTTTACTAAACAAAAGTCTATGGTCGCATTTTTCACCCTTTTTGAGCTTAATTATATAAAATAAACCTCTTCCTAAAACTTTTTAGCGAGACATAGTTTTGATTTTTTACCTGCAACGGTTTAAAATAGATAAATCACGAGCGTTAAAACAAATTGATTGAAAACCTCGCGTCTCTTTACAAAAAAAAAATACTCCGTCAATTCACAAAACGTACTTTTTATAACGACCAAATACATTCACGTACCCAACAAATAACAATGTATAATGTAACAGTACAGAAAAAAACCAAGAATGCAATATGCAAAGTGTATGCAAGTGAATAGTAAGAGAACGATGGCGAAGTAATCATGAATCATGATGTTGTCAAAGTCCAGTGGGTCAACAATGGGTCAAGAACGCTTTATTAGAGTACCATGCATGCGTTAAAAGCACGCACACACCCTAGTAAATAAATCACACTTTTCATGGCGCTTTGCACCATGTTTGCACCCGAGCAAAAAAGGGTTATTTCTTCTCTTCTATAAAGTGATTACATAAAGTCTCTAAGAAAATGGGAAAATCATTTCATACAATTGAAAGTTGAAGCCAACAAAGTGAGATCAGGGAGGATGAAGAATGAAAATGAAAATAAAATGTGATATAACAGCGAAGATGACAAAGCTTTTGAAATGCTTTGAGTCTGCGGAGTTCTAGGCGAGGAATAATGTGATATTTAGCAGACGACGTTGAATGCAGCACGCAGCAAACAGGTGTTTGGAAGGAAACTTAAACGGGGCTGTTTTTCGTTTAAAGAAAATTCAGTGATTGGGATATTTTTGTTCAAGTTGGTATTTTTACTTTCTGTGTTCGTAATTACTAATTACTCTCCAAATCATGATACGCATTTAATTTTCTGTTACATGTTGATCTTAGATTTTAGTTGACAAATGATTAATAATTTTATTGAATTTAAGAAACATCCGAGAAAATGAATAAAAATTGTAAATAAAAAGTGTTATACAGCCCTGCTACTATCTCCATTCGGACAGCATAGGCAAAATAATTTGAATTTATATACCTATGTAGTTACTAATTTAGATGTATGAGATTTATTACTCATGCAATTTGTGTAGTTGAAACGAACCTATTTTCGCAATGCGCTGAGGTACTTGTTTATGACCGAGAGTTATTTTAACGATGGGAGAACGACGTATTTTTGACACAGAGTCCGTACGTTTTTATTTAAGTTTGACATGCACAGCTTTGGCAAGTTCCAGAGCTCGCATAGAGTGCCTCACAGTATAGCTTTATTTAATAATGAAATAATTCCCAGGAAAAATATCACCACAACCGACTTTCAGTTATTTTAACAGCGATAGCCTTTCTCTCTAGCCACATCGGGTCCGTAGAGGATGGGGAATTGTGCCTGTAAATTGGAGTTTGAAAAGCTCTGTTCACTCGCACCGACACTACCCCTGAGGGATGGAGCTTTGCCGACCTTCATATTTAAAGACATATGCCATTTTTAGTGGTTTTTAGAGTCGAACTTTTCTGCAACTATAAGCTGATGAATGATTATGAAAGGGAGGTGTTGATGTGGTCGTGGCCTATTAGTTGTGAATCTTCTTAACATTTGCTGTTGGTTGAGGGAAACCAAGGAAAACTTCAGTTAGGAAGTATGGTCTCGGGAATCAACCCTCCTTCCACCACAGTCAAGTTAGGCCGTTACACTGATCAATCTGAAATTGGCACGTATACAAATATCAATTCCACTATCTGACGTATTTTAAACCTAATATTTTGTTTGTGATAAATTAAATTAGAACAGCAGAAACAGGTAACAGAACAAATTGTTCTTGGAACACTACATGTTACGTAAATTAAATTATTTTGTATATTTGAAATATTCAATCGGCAGAATATTAAACATCAGTTTCTTGAAAAACGACTTGACTGTGTATCTTCCACTTTGCTAAACACGGTTTTAATAGATCGACATATTCTTAGACAGAACAATATTATGAATACCTGCAAGCCTCACGTGCATTTGTCTTATTGCAGCGATTTCGTGAAATAATATGTAAAACATCTCAATTATTTTTTGCCAACCAACACATACATATTAAATGTTGATAATCCCTAAATTGTCAATATTCAAAAGCCTTTATTTCGACATATCTGTGATGAAATGTACAGAAATATGTACACCACCTCTACGGAATCTGTGTCTTGGCAAGTTGCCAACATAAATGTTTTTGCACACTTTGAGTGGCCAAAGTCAGTAGGAAGGTAACATTAAAGTGAGGATGCAGTGAGAGCAATGATATATATTACTATTAGTCAAACTTTGAGTGTTTCCAATCCATCTTCGAGTAGGTAGCGAACATATAATAATAGAAATAGAGTAAAGTATACAAATAAATGTGATCCATTGGAATGCAAGAATCAATAATTCGTTGCACTACAGACCACTGATTGTTAATAAAAAAAAAAGTTGAAATCAAAGTGGTGTTGAGTGAGATTAAATACTAGCTAGTATTTCCATTAAAACACTCATTTAAAATACAATTTTTATGGAAGATTTTCAATCAACTTTTGAGAACACTTTTCAATTTAAAATTTAACTTTTTTATTTTATAACCTGGTTAGCGATATGCCATATATAGTTAAAAGACAGACAGACAGACAGACATACAGACATACAGACAGACAGACAGACAGACAGACAGACAGACAGACAGACAGACAGACAGACAGACAGACAGACAGACAGACAGACAGACAGACAGACAGACAGACAGACAGACAGACAGACAGACAGACAGACAGACAGACAGACAGACAGACAGACAGACAGACGTACAGACATACAGACAGACAGACAGACAGACAGACAGACAGACAGACAGACAGAAAGACAGACAGACAGACATACAGACAGATAAACAGAGAAAACACACCATTTGCGAGTCCAACAAAGTCGAATTCTCTTGTCTCTCATGTCTCATTTTTAATAAAAGGTAACTTTTTCCAGATCCTTCCATGATTTCAATCACGATGCCTTAATTATTTCTGCTCAATTTATAATCTAAAAACGTCTTTAACAAATCAGACACAAGTCACAAAAGAAGTCTCTGAGCCACTCAAGATGTGTTCTATTCTCCTTTGAAAGATCTTCATCCGAGCCATAGAATCTTGAACAATAACCGAAGAGATCGTGTATTTTCGAAGCCCCAGACTTAATTGTATTACCCCATTAGGGCTTAAGTTGACATCCTGGATCAATATTCTCTTCCACATCGATTACTTGCAACGCAACGAAGAGAATATCAATCTCGGTTAAATCTTCAGCCTCGAGGGACAGAAGAGAACCATTACCCAATTGAATATTTCTACATATTTCATCTTCTACTTTTCATTTGACGTTCAGTATTCAAATAAGAGAACCATGAGTGTGATGGTCAATAGGACAGTCTCGTGTAAATTAGATGTTAATATAAAAGCTAATTCAGGTTGAGACGTGCCTGAACACAGATATGGTATCATTTTTGTTGTGGGATGAATAGTTTTCAAGGAATCAATCAACAAAAAGTGACAGATTACTTCTAATTTTAAAACAGGAAAATTGACATTATCATCACAATTTTCTATGTTGCCATGGCAACAAAGTAATCACCAAGTTACACATTGTTTGGGACTTGGAAATAACATCACAATAATTATTCTGATTTTCGTCAAATTCCCTTTTTCCCGCCAAAATTTCCCAGATATTTGAATTTGATTTTTACGAATGAAAATTTTATATTTCTCGGGTGAAAAGTGTTTACCATTATATAAGTTGTGTTGATATTTACAAATTTACTGGAATTAAATTTAATGAGACTTCCCTATTTTAAATTGAGAGTCGGGAAAGAAATATGTTTATTTTGTTGCCTATGTATGCGGGAACGCCAACGAACCTTGGATAATTTCTAATTAGATTAGTCACGAGATTATAAATAAAGTTCAATTAGTGTGTTGAGAGAGTGCCCCAAAATTGAAATTTTTAGCATTTGTCGAGTGTTCTTGTTTGTGGATGCTTTGCTGTAGAGTTCATTCATATATAATTCAATCATTGCGTCAAGCCATTGGATTTTGTGGATTGATTGGAAATGAAAATTGCCTATCGCCCACTCAGACAAACATCAAATTAACTTTACACTAATTAGTTTTGGATCCAATCGATCAAGAATTTTTAATGTTTCAGTGGGTTTGTTACGAAGTTGTTTAGGATAGTACTTGGAATCAATGGAAGAGAAATAATAGGATAAAGATGATATAAATAAATAATATAAATAATAGGATAATATAAAGATGTCTTAAATATTTTTTTTATTTATATTTTTTTTATTCACAACAAAATACTTTCCACTGTGTGACTAAAGGCCGTGTTACAATCAATATCACAGAAATATTAAGGCAAATTAATGGTGTTAGGTTATAAGGTTAATGTAGGTTGTGAAGTTACACTAACAGTTGTGTAACTTGCATGATAATACCACCTCTAAGATTTTGAGATACGGAAGTCACTTCATTTACCTATTAGTGTCCAGGAATGTTGTATTCTAAGTAGGAATAATATACATATTTTACAACAATAGGTTAACACGAATAAATATTTTCTAAAATCTAACTGAACGTGAATATTTTAGAACCCAGAGCCATCCAGGAAATGTCTGACAATGTCTATTGTCGCTGACCCTAAAAACACTGTCACCTCTTTCTTCCGCTTCCATCATCGACACAGCCTCTTCATCCGAGTTTGATCTTCACAGAGGCGTAGCTTCATTGTCTTATCAACAAAAGAGATACATTGTCTCCGCAGTCTTCGCGGGGCAGGATGAAACTTACATCTGACAAAGCTTGCCGAAGTGCGATACAAAAACAACACGTCCGTGGCACAACAATCCAAAGTCTTACAAAGCACACATAAAAACAGTATTCTTAGAAATCGTCTTTGAAAATCAGCACCAATGTTGTTAATTTAAACACAAATCTTCTACAAGACAATTTTCTTGATTATTTTTCCTGTCACTTTACATGCATTGTATATAGCAAGAACCTTGACTTCCTCGGAACGTGTTGGGCAATAGTTAGTTGGATAATGTATACAATATAACCGTGTTCCTCTATCTCTGAACATGATAGATCGCAGTTGGGGCGACGGGGGGTGTGCATGTCAGGCCTAGCAGCCAGCAGTTTCGTGCATCGGTCGCGTGGCGCGCTGCCGAGACAAGATCACCCTCTACAGATCCTCTTCATCAAACTCTCTCTCGCTCTCTCCTCCTTATCTTATCGCAGCCGACAAACAACCCGCTAGTCTAGCTTGAATTACAATCTCCATGAACAAATATGACTTGGGTGAACGGGCTCCGTCCAATACTGAAGCCGCTACGGTTCTCAACCATATCGTGCTTCCACACAACTAAAACTTAGATAATTATCTTACCTCCTACTTTGAAAATTATGCAGTTACTGGCCTACGCTGTGAGCGTCCCTGTGGTTGGAATAAACGTATTAATTACTAATAGGAGGATCAACTTCTGGCTAACATTGGAGCATAATGATAGGCTACACATGATCATTATCTGCACATTACTCAATACCAGTGACACGCCGGAACGAACTTTGTCTTTATCATCTTACATTTTAGGAAGTTTCCATGGAGTTCATGAACTTTAAATTTACGGAGTTTATTAAAAGTTGTATGTTGAGGAGAGTAATTTTGGATGATATTCAGTTACTTGAATAAAAATTGTTTGTTTTAGATAAAGGTTTAATGGAAATACTCTTCATATATTCGTCTACACTACAGTTTGCTTTGTATGGTTGAACTGACAAAAGATAACGGAACCTGCTATGCATATTGTGAACGTGGCAACACTCAAAACAGTAGACACAGATACCAAAGTACAAAATACTTATACTCTATTTGTATCTCTGTTGATGGGCATTACACTTTGGATGATTTCTTTACATCATCAATATTGTAAAACATCCAAATGTAATGTTAATGTAATGGTACCGTTGTAATGGTTTAAACCCCTTGATCGTAGACTAGAAATTATATTTTATTTCTTGAAATTATTGAAATTGTGGTCAATGACTGAGCTTACTGAAATTTTTATTTGTCGTAAAGGAGTCCTCGGCCACTGAGCAGCTGATTGCTGTTGTTTGTAAAAACTCTCCTTACTGAAAGCTCTTTAACACACATTATACGTACCTACTTATCAATGCACAATCAGTTAAAGTAGACAAGAGTGTAAAATGTGTTATTCTGTTGACAACATACGTCACTCCATCTCAGGAAATGCAAGCGTATTGACTTACAATTTCAGTAGAATGTATGCCACTCCGACATAATTATACAACATCGGGTCTCATCAATGTTTGCGTAGAAGAGTCACTCTGGCGAACTAGAACATAGAAGCTGTAATCAAATACTTGTTGATAGTTAGACATTTACCTAAAACCTACCACTAATGAAGAGAAGATGCCAACTCTCGGATGATCGCTTAGCATGGGACTAGCTAACGAGAGTATAGATTAGCTAATCATGAATCCGTGGTATTATCTTTCTCTAGGATATGTTGGGGACAGGACGATGGTGTAACAACAAGTTTATGTGCCTGGCGTGACAAGGAAGCATATTCCAGCGTTGGCACGCAACTCCTCCCTCTTTACCGCCCTCCACCCTCCATAGTCCCCTCTATACAAACCACCCAGTAATATATTGTAGACATTAACATTTTTAAATATAAACCCCTTCTTTAAAGGAACGTCAATCACAATTTTGACTGTCACTAAAGCACGTAAAGATTCCGATCTTATTTCTTATGAAAATAAATAAATACTCCTGACTCCTGTAATCAATAGGTAATTAAAAGTAATAGAATTATAAATGCAATATAATTTTAACTGTTTCGGTTAACTGCCTTTCAAATATTGTTTTTAGACATGCAACTTTATGAAATTACGATATTAGATTTGGAAATGTGATCATTTTGGTTGAAAGGAATTTATTTATTTCATTGCAATGTTATACAATGCAGATTACACCTGACTTTACGAGTAAAATTTTTGAAACAAATGTTGACTTTTAGTCTTCTTCCAAAGATTTTCTATATGTTCACACGGAAAATCTAGAGCTAAATTTCATTGTAATTAAATATACCGATGTTTTCCGAATATATTTTCGTAATGTATTTTTAAGTGTGTCATCTCTGATTTATTTGTAAGGTTTTAATCAGATTTTTTAACAATCTTTTAAATTTAAATAGTCGTTTACGACTCGATTGTCATGACAACAACCGATGACATTCCTTGAATGACAACAAAGCATGATTGAACAGAGAATTTAAATCTTCAAGGAAAAGTTGATCATTTAACTTTGTTTCGCAAATTGTGTTAATATAATTTTAAAATGTATAATACATTTCTTAAATTGTTTAGTCTGTTGGGGTTGTAAAGTAATGTTAAATGCCGAGTTCTTTTTTACATATACGTACTTATTTATTTATTTAGTAAAGCGGCCGCCCAAAGCATTTAATCATACATTTTTCACTCTATTGTTTACCAGAGAGCAATTTACCTAACAAATTAGTTTTCAGGACTTAGACTTGTGGTAGAAATAACGAATGCTAAACAATTTAATTTTACAAGAGTGGGCCCTCGAGGCCCATTCACTTTAAAACAAAGATATAGTGTCTACAGCGAAACAATGTATATTCGTAGGTACCAGGTTGATTTAAAACACCGTTAAAATGGGTTATCTATCAAAACAATCAACTTTTGTTCTCACATCTCTGATCACGTAATTAATACACAATCGAACATGTTTCTAATGGTGTATTATCGAAATGTAAAATATCTCAACCTTCTAAACGGTGTGAAACCATAACCATGAATCACTTAGCAGCTCTAATAATTGAGCCACAATGTATTATTAATGAATGACTGAACACACTAAAAGCCGGACTACCAATAAATTATCAGCAATGACACTAGACAATAGTCCATGCGATTACTCTGATGATCGCACTGACGAGCCGTAGCATTAATGCGAAATTCACGAGTAGGCTTTGATTAATTATTCAAAATGACAATACATTCCAGTGGCATGTGTAACGTGTTCAGGGTGTGAGCTTGGCTTATGGGTTGGAGAGTAAACCGGCGGAAAATCGTTGTGTGGAGTTCAACAGATATTTTCAATCTCCGGATCCTGTTCCCTCGATCAGCTCCAGTGAGAACGAACCGCCCAATTAAATGTTCAATTATTCATTCTTTTGGACAATATTTGAAGTATTTATTATCGCTCGCGGACAGGTTGTCACATGACATGACGGACAGCCAATATGAAATCGGGAATATTACAATTCACGTTTCTTTTTTTAGTTTTGTTACAATGTCTACACTTCATTCCGGGAGAGGAACGCAAACAGGCATCTTTCATTACTTCGAAACTTTATGGCGAAGTATAACTAACATCAAAAGGAAGGACACTCTTTCCTCTTTTACAGTCGAAAATCCTTCTTTACAAGTAGACAAATATTGATATTTTATCTCAACTGCTACATGGACTAAGCCCAACTGCAAACAAATCGTCTTGTGAAATGAAACCAAAAGAACGTGAAATGTAAACCGCGTGGGTTGAGTCAACACTGATAATTACTGATAAGCAAGTCACGTGACATACGACCGACATTGTTGAACTCCGCAATTCAATTGAATTCACTTGATGAATCGAATGCAGATGAGTGCTCAATAGTTGCACTGAATCCCAACTGTTTGTTTAACTTGTTGGCGAATGAATAGTTAGTAAAGAATACTGCAATCAATTATGGCTGATTTTTATCTTCCTACATGGAATTATTGTACTGATATTGTTTTCAGTGGAATTTGATTTGCGTGACATAGCTAGCGGATTGCATTGATAGTCAGTTTTTTAGGCTTATGGATGCATATAGGGTGGATGTTTGAGGGTTGGGGAAGGGGGGAGGGGCAGAGTGAGTACATAGAAATGTAATTGAAAAATATGTCAATATGTTAAAATGTATCTATCTTTAAAATAGGGATGATACATTTCCATGGCATTTGTGTATCGTGCAAATTTTTGAAGCTATAATTTACAATTTAAAGTGTATTTTTTATTTTTATTATTTATTTAATTTTAGTTCATACAAATAATTAATAAATACACCAAAATAGCGTTTGATTTTCAATTTCGTTATCGACCGAAAGCATCACACATTTTATTTTCCCTTGTCTTTTTTAAAATATCCTGAGACATCCTCCCTAATTGTGCATCTTTTTTAAAACATTTTATTTTGCTGCTAAAAACCAACGTTAAATCCTCTTAAATTGTCTCTAATTGGTTTACAAAAACGTTAATTGCTGCACGAGAATCTTGATAAGAAGACTTGCAAATGATTATTATCGTTCATTCAAGTTGTCACTCAAGTGCCAGAGAACACAAATTAGAACGTTTTCCTGTTTACAAAATATTAGTACCTGTGATAATCAACAGCAAATTAAAATATAGGTCGCCGGGTGAACTCAAACTAATGACTTTGGAAGCCTCGTCGATATTCCAAACGTGTTTTATGCCTTTTAAACATAATTATTGTCAAGGTCTTTACGAAAGCAATTTTTGTTGGATCTATGATAGTATACTTCATTGTATCATTCAAATGTCGCCAATTTTACAAATCAATTCAGATATTTGTCCTTTCACTTCTTCAACTCTCTCACTCGAACTCGATAACTTCGATGTTTCGCGTTTAAAACATACGATATGATCCGGCCTGGACCCTGTCATACATTTAAGCAGACATTTAGGTATTATGTATCTTGATGCGTTTGTATCTTGACGTCTTCACTGCATTTTCAAGCTACTTTTTCATTAGATTTTCCTGAAAATCTGTACACGTACGATTAAATGTCAATGGTGCTATTGGCACTTTATTGTAAAAATATCTAGGATATTTATTTATTTTTCAGCTGTATTATGGCATTCTAAATCATGGACCTTTTCATACTTCGATGACGTATTTCAAAATGCTTCAGATTTTCCATTTCCTTTGATAGTTTAATTTTAAGTTGGTGAATAACGGTCTGCAGATAAAAATATAAAGCATTGCAACCTATTATGGTACTCGTGAAATATGACAAGGCCGGGGAGAATAGTTCGCAAAGTAAGATGGAGGAGGAAGTGCCCCAAGGTTTGACCCGGACCGCTTGTGGTTTGTCTCCTCTTTTGTGAACGAAAGTGGCTATAAATTGAGCACACCATTACCCCAGCAGATAAACATAGTGAGACTTACGTGATATATATTCAAAGTCAAGAAGATGCTTGGGCAGTTGAGAAGATGCTGTCTCACATTTTATACTACGCGTTGTTTTTGTTATAATATATTTTAGCTGTGAATGTATGACAGTTGAGTTTTTAAATGTGTGATATTTGTTTGGAAGATCAGTTCTACAAATTGGCTCACGTTCTTGCTTCTCGAGTTGTTAAAACTTTCAATTAGATGATGAATTGTAAACTTGACTTATCGTATATTTTATTGGGACTTTACGTCTAGAGAAATGGGATTTTTTCCTGAAGTTTTGACTTATTTTTACAGAGTTATTCATACGTTCGATGTCGATATCGGTTTCCAAGGATGAAAACAAAATTTCAATTATCTCTTTTTCGTTGTAATAATGTTGTTGAGGAGACGCAGCTGAACTTTATATTCGTCCGTTAATCTCAATACAATAGCAAATAAAGTTGTCTATGGCTCTATTATATCGTTTCCTCTTTCGTTTTGCTCAATTGTTCCGAATAAAATGCTAAGCCTTTTGCAGAGATTTGAATAAATTCGCAGAGTTCGCTTTCTCATATGAGCCACCCCCACCCCACGGCAAGGGTAGGTATTATATGCATGGCAGTGCCACCCCCTCCTGGTATAACTTAGAACCACCCTAGAACGCGCAATGCGAATACTTATTTTCACAACAGAACAGCCAACGAGAGGAATTGTGTGATTCATAGGGAAATAAAGTGCGCAGCATGATAGTCCATTCTCTTCTGTTTTATATGTTCACAAAGTGATGCGAAAGAGCTCTTAAATGCAGCTGCTGTGAGGGGTAGGGAAGCAAGGGGGGGATAAATAAGGTATGTTCACGTTATTAACTTAGTAACACGCGAGCTTGTGTTGAAGTAATTAACCTTAAACTGTCATCCAATCGAACAGCTGAATAAATCATCTCATTTCAGTTCTCTTACCGTATCATTAGGCTTATAGACTGCTACATTCTGTGGATTTTGGATACGTTTCAAATCTAAATGTGCCCAAGTCGTCAGCTAAATGAACTGAACATTAAAAACAGCGAGTTTTTAAAACTGTCGATCAAATCATGATGCTTTGCTACTAGCGGAGTGGAAACACGAACTTTTGAGTTTGACCCAGCAGGTAAATATGTCGTGCTATTTATAAATAAAACTGATTTAATTATAACGAATAGTCATGAGAAGGAACGCAGCAGTGACAGTCGTGCGTGTGACGCCGAATCGAGGTGTGCGTATTGATGATTTACGCTCATTATCGGAGGCGTGAAGGGGCGGGGGCGGAGGTGGTGTCCCGGTGGTGACACGTGTGTCTTGGTACAGTGGCATACTTAGTCATTAGTAGTTTACAACCCCCCGCGACCCTCCACACGCCCACTGGGAAGTTGGACATTCAAATTATGTCAGCAATTAGATGTGCGT
Source organism: Leuctra nigra (assembly GCA_934045905.1). Classification (NCBI taxonomy): domain Eukaryota; kingdom Metazoa; phylum Arthropoda; class Insecta; order Plecoptera; family Leuctridae; genus Leuctra; species Leuctra nigra. Next base: position 9,825,335 of record OW203764.1, on the reverse strand, counting down.
CCTTTAGCACACACTGTCTTGTTCCCACGTTCAATAATAGAACACTTTGTTTAAAAAATCGAGGACTTGTGTTTCGTCACAGCGTACAATAATTCAGAGACCACAAAGTTCAGTTGTAAAAATGAAAAATTTTCTAGATTTAATTGAAGATATGCTCATTTAATAGCCTTTATTATATATATCCTACTTATATAAGGAGTCTTCCTACGATTGTACCTATATTCTAATAATAGATGAGTTTAAATAACGCAACTATTCCTCCACATTCCCATGGCATGATCGTGATTTACGTTGTCTTACTTCCAACCGCTGCACTCAAGCTGCGGTTTTCGCCATCCAACTCCAGCCAACAACTATCACTGATTTCACAGACTCAAACTAACATCTCCACAAGTTTACAACTTAGAGGTTAGTTGTTACAAGACCACACGAATCAAACTCGGAACAAACCATGAGATAACTTCAAAGATCGGATAGAAAGTATTAGACATATCCTCGGATGCTGTTGTACATCTCATAAGCGCCAGTGGAAACCACACAGTGAGTGAGAAGAGACGACGCGATGGTCAAAGGCTTCCTCTCACCCTTTCTAGACTCCATATTGGATTAACTTCCTGGAGTGAATGTGTACTGGTGCTGTATAAATTAGCCCGACTTCCATAAACCATGAGCCCATAGATCCTCGCAACGACGCAAGGCTCTTTAGGAAACCAAGTGTTGATTCGTTCCAGGTCCAGCAGATTACAGCCGCTGGACCCCAAGCTCAGTTGGAAATCCACCAATGCGCTCAGATATCGCCAATTCAATAGTTAGTTTGAATTATGGGCTACTAAATGTGCGAGAGATGTGAAATAAAAACGGTGTCAATAGTTTAGCTTGATCTCGCACCACATGTTTTTTAACTTTATTGAAATATTTTGGTCACTGTATAATGTTGTGTAAATTATGACTAATTCTGATTGAAGACAAAAGTTATATTGTACTGCATTTTTGTAAAACAAATACACCCCCTTTTTGGAAGCGATTTTTTTAACAACCAGAAATAAATCAACGCAAGAATTCCAGACCAAAATGCCGGACTTGAAAATTTGGCACAGCTTTTGTCACGAGTCAGTCGTTTTATAAGTCGGTCAGATGAGTCACTTGTAGATTTCTTCAGCGTCTAGACAGCAGCGAAGTTTCTGATCTCTCGGAAACCGGAGTCCGATCTTGTCGACTTGTCTTGTCTGTAAGCAATGTTCACCTCATAATTGAGTTATTTCTTCCTCCACGGGGTGGACAAGCTGTCTCTCGTCAGCGCTGTCTCCTTGCAACACCGACGTCTATTTTAACAGTCACAGCTGTAAAAGAATAACGGTGAACATTTCCTTCGACACCTCGGGGATAACCGTCAAGGCAAAGATGTTACGTCATCTTCTCTGTCTCGGAAAACTTCCAACCCTACACACAGATATTTCTCTATCATGCTGTGATGCAGATAACACATTGCACAGTTCCCCTTCGGTGCGTTTGCAAAGTGTTTCAAACTTTGATATATTCATTCAAACAAAACATTTGGGAATGAATGAAATTTCCTGAAATCTCAGGTGGAATAATGTTATGCAAGTGAGCTGCAAATTCAACAGATATGGCATCGGATGGGATTCGAGCACACCAAAATCATCGCAAAAATCACACACCCAAATACTCATCCGAACATTACAGAAATACAAAACAACACGTTTGATTGTACAAAATCAAAATTAAATAGAAATAAACTTTTCTGAACGATAGAATACGATTGATCTGCTCTCCTCTCCCATAAAACATTTATCGTTCAAGTTATTTAACTTTACTTTTAACGCTAAAGAATGAATAAGTTGTCTTTCTTTACTCTCAGTAAAGTCGTAACCAGTATTTAAAATCCTTTAAACTCGACAACTCAAATAGAAAATCCAGCAGACTAAGGATGAATATGTAGATATAATCAACATCTATATGGGAAACTCAAATAAAGTTCTGATACTCCAGAAACAGATTAAAGTATTTTTAAGTATGTATATGTATTTTCAAAATATACTTTCAGAAAACTCTTTCCAACTGTATTCTGAACATACAAACCTTCGCGCACACACAAATGAAAAATCCAATCCACCATATTTACGGTGGGGTGAGCTAAAGTAAAGTATAGCATGAACTTCAACCCAATCCTCGTTATTCTTCTAGCTTTTTCGCGCATGAGCGAATCAAAACGTTTCAAATTGCTATAAATGTCTACGGAGCTAGAGAAGCGTCGATTTCATGACAATGTTCCGGCGGACCGTTATGTATAGAACACGGAGATTAGAAATAGCGAGAAACTTTTATACGAACACGACTATCAAACTTATAACTTTCTCTATTATTGTTTCTACAGATTTTACGAAAGAAAATGGAATAGGTTTTTGTCGTTTTATAATATTTCTTGGACTTCAAACTTTTGGGTGTGTGCGTGACTTGTCATTTATGGACGTCTACATTTCTAAAATACATATTTTACTAGTTTTGTGATAATGACCTGCCCAACTTCAGTTTTTATAAAATCTGTATACATTTATCGTTTGAAGATTAATACTTTTATTCACAAAATACCAAAATAAATTAAAAATGTTTGCTTAAAAATAGAGTTCAATATCTTATTATAATAATCATAATTAATTAAGCAAGAAATTTCGTTAGAATCCCTTCTTTCAATTTTCAAAGAAGTTAAAATATCCAGCCGGTCACGTCAACCTCTTATACTTGAGAAATAGCTCTTCAATACTGGAAGCGGCAGGTATTATCGGCTTAGAGCTTAGAGCTTTGAGGTGGTGGCAGCTCATCTTTTAAGAATGTCGAAAGCGCCAAAGAAAATATGGTTCCTGTACGAAAACGATTTTAAAAAGTCTATAAGCGTAGAGATTCGAGGAAAGTGAGAGAGAGAGGGAGAGAGTGAGAGAGGAAACGGATTCTTGAGATGTGTTTTTTCCAAGAACATAAATCAATGCTTCCGATGAATGGGGTACTATTTGAGATTACACTTTCCCCATTTTAATAAAATTGTTCAAAGTCTTGGGCAGCAGGTTTTCTCCTAAATTGTATCATTGAGTATACCATTAGTGAAAACATAATTACTTCTAGAACACGTGAAGCTCATGTAACAAGCATGTTATACTTTCATTTACTTTCAGTCGTAGAACAGTAAATGCATAAGAGCTTTAACCAACTGCTGGAGAGTTGTTCCGTTCAGGCAAAGAGAGGTAGCTGAATAATTAATTTGGAATAAACCAAATTCGTATTTGCTTTCTGTACTCACTGTCTTTTTTTGAAAAAAAAAAGTATGTGTGTAAATACGCAATCGGTCACCAAATGGCAATATTTGCTACATATTGTGCTGGACGCTTTTCGACCGGCTGCCTGTGAAGAGTTAAGCAAACAGATCGCGTCAAATGTATCTGCGAATCCGTCAATCGGTGCAATCAATATAATGCGTGGTCAACGCTTCGATTAGTGAAGTGCTATTGGTTCCGAGCGATCGCAAAACAGTACAATTTCACGATGAGCTAATCGACACTCGACTGCAAAATGGACGCCCGCCTGAAGCGTCTATCAATTTGTAATTACCAATCACGCCACCTTCTGGCATTCATTGCATTTTCGATGAAAATATCTGTGACATTTCGAAACAGTCAGGGTCGTTTCACTCAACCTGTCTATCTTTAAAATAAAAACTTATAATAAATCAGTGAAAGGAGATTGTTTTTCCTTTGTGTGGCTCTCAGCTTTTCCCTCTCCAGCTTTTCAATTCTTCTAAACGTGAGAATTAGAAAAGAGTCTTTGTTACTTATCCTTTACGCTGATCGATCACAAACAAACAGGCTGAGGTATTCAAGCTGGAAATAATAACTACGCTAACGAGAATATTTTTTCGTCTTCCTCGCACTAATAATGGAGTTCCACTCGGGCTATACATAGTTTATTCGCAACAAAATGCTACGAGCACGAAATATAGAGAAAGAGTTTGCCGTTTCGCCTTCTTTCCTTCACACACACTCATCGATCCGCCTTATACTTTACGCGAGTGAACATTGCATGAATAATTGATGGCTGGTTGGTAAACATACGCTGCTCGTAAGTATTTATCGATCAAAATTCGCTGCAAGTTGAGTTTATCATAAGAGATTATTTACGACTGTCAACAATACGATTTACATAAAAACGAACCCGAAATTAAAACAAGTTGAACTGGAAACAAAATTTGACTATGAATTTTTAAATTCCCCGAAACTTTATAAGGATTTTGTGTGTCGTGGGTTGAAAGTTGAACCCAACATGAAGGACATTTCTGTACAATCATTAATTGATTCTTGAAGTGAGCTCACAAACCAGTATTTCTGGGCTCCTTCAATCATATTTGTAATGGTGTCATGATGAGTCATTATGGAAGAGAATAGATACAATATAAAAATGGCAATTGATAGAGCTTCATTCCAAAAGTGTGCAAACAAAATAGAGGATATTGACTTCCGCCCTTCTACCTTTGAGGTGCAGATTTCAGAAAATTCAATAAATAGTTTCATACTTTTCCAGAATGTATTAAATCACACTTGAATTTTAACGCATACATTTTCAATCTAATAACAATATTTCACATCGAGTTCACATGTTGTGTAGCGAGTTTGAGTTTCTGGAATGAGGAGCGTGTGCAACATAATCACATCGATCAAGCCCGTGAAACAGTGTCCTGGAAAACAGGAACAAACAAGAGAGAGATGAAAGAGTGAAGGTTCGTGCTGTCAGAGAGAGATGGAGGCGGAAGCTATTTGAATTCACGTCAGCCGTGTGTGTGGACATTGAAAACCTCTCTCAGCGGATAATTTTTAATTTCATACACGCCAACGTAAATAATTAATAAAATGTCTGTGTATCTCATTTACAACATATGCTATACGAAGCACGGCAAGCAGACGATGTTATCTATTTTATGAATAGTATCCGTTTGATGCTTCACGGATTTAAGGGGTTAGAGTGTTCCACAAAAAGTGTCTTCGAGATTTTATATTTCAAGAGAACTACATGTCTTATTCGGATGAAATAATTCAGCTGCTTGTATCAATATATTTTTATTAGTTGGTTTCTTATGAATGTAAAAACTTGCATATTTAAATGATATCGACTTGTTCATAATTTGTATTACAAATTATTTATGCATTTTTTTATTGAGATAATTCAGTATAAAATAAATGTCAAAAATTGCATAATAAATTTTTACTTAATTAATAACAACCTGTTTCTGTGTTTAATATCAATTTTCTACCTAAATTGTAATTTCGTCACTGTTTGCGCCAATGAGCCACACATTCTACTGACGCATTTCCGTTACTTCTAACCTGAACTCTACTATAAGTAGTTCGCCTTCAATCAAGTGTCTGGGAAGCAACGAATAGAACTTCGGAGAAGTTTTGTTAATGTAATTTTATTTTACCATTCGTAGGAACTTTCCACTGCACCTGTAAAACCAAATACCGAACTAACCTATGAGACGGTAAAGTCGCAGAGTTTAACTTTAATATCATCTTGGGATCAAATAAATGCGTACGTGCGATATTCAACTCTAACCAAGTTTTCATTGCTAAAAGATTTCTTTTCGTTAATGGCATCTCAGAGATTTGAGATTCCCCTAATCCAAGAAACAGTGAACTGCCAATCGTTTTGCAAGAATTCCGCTGCATCCCTTAAATCGTGAAGATATCTTTGTCTTGAGACTTTCTGAGGGGATTTGAAACGCTTCGATAATTGCGATCGTACAAACTTTCTAAGAGTCTAACCGCATGGTGCAAATTTCAAACTGGGTGAAATTTACTTTCGTGGATTCTAAAAAAACAAGCGTCGCAACGCCTAACAAACTTTCATTCGCCACTCAAAAGTCGATGATTTCGTTGCATTTATGACGTCACACGTGTCGAGAGAAAGCACGACGAAGCACTCTTTAAAACATACACCGATTTCGTCGAGAAATGACGCATTTTGTGAATATGAAATGAACTTGCGAATAATAATGGCAGTTAATGTCAGTTCCAACGTCCGATTTATTCCAAGTCATTATTTATACCGCACGTTCGTTAACATAGTTTAAATCAACCCCCCTCGACGTGAAGTCTAACGAGAACCTGGCACCTCCACGAGAAACTTCGAGTATGTTGCGGTCTTTAACAAGGTTAACAATAACCTGGCACCTCCACTTTTAACTTGATAAAGTAGTACCGTTGAAGTCCATTAAACTGAACTTTCACTTTAACTTTTCCTCCTTCCAGAGCTTGTCGTTGTCGTTTTCATTTGATGAGATTATAAAGGGTTGTGGAGGTGCCAGTTTGTGTGATACTGAGCTTTCTATAATACTTGAAGACTTGAGCCCAATCTCTCACCTTCGTTGCAATCTGTTACATCTTTGTTAGCTTTCCTTTGTTCCTCGTGGCCAAAGGGCAGTTACTTTAAAACGTAATCCCCCATGCCCTCGTTTCGTGAATAAAACGTGCGAAGACGCCTCTTCCCCCCACCCCCACCCACCCCCCAACATATAGCCACCACCTCAGGCCCGGAGGCAGAAGAGAAAGGAGAATGTGATTGCATTTGACGGAGATATAAGGGAATAAAGAGAGAATGAAAGGGAATTGTGAAGGCGGCTCTCCGACTCCGACAATACAAACAAGGTCTGGGCGCTGACACGTCGGCAGCTTTACGACGCCGACGCCGACGCAACAAGTCACATGACATGGTCACCACGCCGGCAGAGATTCGCGGCTCAGACGCCCTGAGCACGTACTCATCAGCAAATCAAATTGTCTGCTGCTGATGTGATTGGACATGGAATACACTAACCGTTAACTAAAAGTTTGTATTCAGCGAAGTCACAAACTCTCTGTTCGAATTGTATGTATAAAACATTGTTATCCATGGCTTGCTACGGTCAACCCCTTTTGTTCTTTACATTCATATTTATGCTACCTCATAAATCATATAATTTAACCAAAGGGGAGAGCGATGATAACAGTATATCAAAGCCTCAATCCAAAACAAACACCGCGGGTTTCATTAGAAGAGCTACAAGTCAACGGACAATACCTCTAGTCTTTAATTAATAGATAAAATAATGGCAGCGGTAATAGTAATAATCAGTGTTTGTAATTAAAGCGTAGGATGGATGGATGGAGGAGTAGATCGATGGGACTTGTATCGTTCACGGGGATCTCGAGAGGAGAACACGCACATATTATTTTATGATCATCTTCGCGTGGCCAACGCAATCTCATACTCGGACTAGAGAACGGAACTGGGGTAATAATACATAGCATAATATTAGAGTGAGAGTCGATAACGTCGTTACTGCACGCGCTATAGAGTGGGGGGAGAGGAGGTTGATGAGGTGCAAATTAATGGCCTGTCTAACTCGGAGAAAAAGCAGTATTTATTCATTGTTGTCGATATCCGTTTTGCAACACCGACAGAAGATAATTACGTGATTAATCGGATTTTATTGATTAGGCGTTTTGAAAGTTTGCTCGATAATATGTTGCATTGTTTGATTACAGTTTTGATTATCGGATAAATGGCTTACAACAATGGCGTCTGATCAGAAATGAAATATAGGCTGCCCAAATTTAGATAATATGGTATATTTCAGCAACGCTTATATACAATAGAGGTCCTGTTATACTCAAACTACAAGGAAGCAGCGTAGCTATAGACATTGTTATCAGTATTAGTGTTGGTAGTATTGGTAAATTGGTATATCTAGTTTTGTGTATATGAACGTGTGGTAGCAAAAATGCAATTTGGGATAGTTACGCTCAAGTCGTTCAAGTCGATCTTCGAGGATGAATATTGAAATAAGAAATGTTTCCGCTTCTTCCCAAGACGCTGCATATTTTTATTGACAAAACTGAAACTTTCTTGTGGTTGATAGACTTCTTGTCGGTTTAAATTGATGATCTCGCGAAGGAGATGAAATGAAAGACGAGCCTTTAAAGATCATGCGGGACGCGAACTAGCGTCAGAATATTTCATTCTAGAATATAATTATCCGGTCTTGGCTCTAACAAGATGCAGTTTTACACGGTTTAACGAGGCAAAGATGAATCGCCAATCGACCGTCGATGAATGCTTGATTTCGCAAGACCCGCATGTTACGTCACAACTTTTGGTGGCAGCGGTGGGACCCGGACAGTCTTTATGGGGAGTTTTTGTTCCCAATTATTTGTGCTGACTGAGTTGGTCTTACCTACTGCTAACTCTTTACACGCAATTAGAGTTGATCCTGAGAGGGAAGGAGCAGAGGTCCATGACGACGACTTGCTGTGGAATGTGAGGTCTATTTCCCCAGGCATTTCTACTAAACCTCTCGCAGGTCTTCTGCCGTGGACACACAAATATTTAACGTCATGCAATTTCATACATCAATGAACATTTCCAGTCGAAACATAGACAAATAAAACTCAGGGGAAATGTTTTAAAAGGAAAGAAAATCAAGTGTAATGACCGTTTTGGCGGACTGTAAACAAATGTGATATACGGCTCTCCATTAGAGCTTGAAACCTAAGGGTCGGAATAGTGAGCTGCACATAAAGTGCTACTGACAGATAAATTATATTTAGTTAGTTAGCAAGGTGATGTCACTAAAACCTATCAAAATCGAGAGTTATATGGCAGCTATAAAAGTTATCTGGCACTGGTTCTAAAAACCAAAATTCTACCTAATGCATATGAATGTACGATTTTTAATGCCTCTACAAACATAACTTTGAAACTGTTCAACTAAAGGTAGTACAAAGTGAGCGTTACGAACAATGTAAATATAATGTACATCTGCGTTTTAAATTTAACCGCACTTCTGTAACTACAAATCCGTTTACATTTAGTTTGTATGTTCTTCTTCTTTTCTGCATTGCGGCAAAGGAATTAAAACGTAGTAAGCAACTGTTTAAATAGATGAATACACCCAAAAGTTACTTTTTGTTTTCAATCATGTATAATATTATTAAAACTGTCCAACATGAGTCTTAGAGCACCATTGAGCAATAATTCCAACTCGATGCACGAAGAAATGTTAGACATCATTGAACACATCCCTGCGGTCTTCGCAGTTCACATTTTGATTGAGTTAAGATTAAAATTTAATCGAGCATCTGACATTTGAAGGATATTCCATAATGCATTAGCTGCGGCCTGGCACGACCCCCCCGGGAGGAAATGGCATAGTTGGCAACCCTGTCAAGAAGTTACGTGGCTAGATTAGCGCCGCGAACTCTCTGAGGAGACAGGCAGAGGCTACCTCAGTCAAATACCGCAAAATGTAGTTTTCGGTTTTCACTCCAAATTTAATTCAATTTCACAGTAATTTACCTAACTGGACTAACTTAACCGCGTTTAAATGGAGTGATCCCCCGAGGTATGTAGCATAGGAAACTCGTGTGCAGTTTAAACCTCCATTTTGGAGTAATCATTAATTAATTAACTAATCATTCCTGGATTATGTCCCGACATGGAAGTCATGCAACTACTGCGAAATAATGGTATGAAACTATTTCGCTTCGTTTGTGGCATTAGCAGTTATGTAAAGTCTACTGAGTAGAGATTAAAACCATTATATTGCCCATGACAATTTTCCGTCCGTGTGAATCTGTATAAAAGGAGCTTGGTAATTGAAACGGACCCTCGAACCTGCTCTTGTGAAAGTTATCTTGCGTAATCACGTGGAACATTTGCACCAGCTTTTCTCTCTCTCTCTCACTGCACTGTTACGTAATTAATTTCTTTCTCATAAATTCATTCTTTGGAGTTTAAAATGTTATTTGTTTTGTGAATTAGGAAATGATTAGTAATATATTTTCATTTTAAAGTAGTATTTACCTATTACAAATAATAACTACTTTTGGAATATAAATAACAGAAACTCATTAACCACATTCAAATACCTACACACTATTTATAAACAGAGGCATGATTGTAAACGTAACAAATGGTAACACGGACATGGACAAAATTCAATAGAAAATTTCTCCAGCTTTAAAAAATGATGTTTACTCTTTTGAATTTTCCGCCACATTAAGCTAAATCAGACAAGCTGGTTGAATCTCCCCCCCCCCCCCCATATCTCTGCGTCGCAAGACGAGCCGTATTCTTCACCGCGTCCGCAACCGTCCTGGTGGATATGAGAATGCCGCTCGCTCAGATCTGCTTGCGGGACGACTGCACCCCGCCCTTCTTCTAATTGCTAACTTCCGTGCAACTCGACGGCAAGGGAGCAGAGAACCTGCAATCTTCTAAAGGGATACAAATTGGAGTAATTAACTCTGCCTTTTTTCTTTTTCTTTCTCTTTTTCCAAGTTAATAATGACTGTCGGCTTGTGTTGAATCCATACCAACCGGGGTGGAGTTTTATCGAGAATTTAATTTAATTGTTTGATTAGTAGAGTTAATGTCCTCCTGCGTTGTCTTTCGTTTAATTGCTTGCTACTTTCGATTGAAAAAGTTTACTATCTGTTTGACACTTAACTCGGCTCGATAAGTTGTTGGAGAAAATAAACATCGTCCTTGATCACTGACTAAACAAGGGTTTTTATAATTGGAACTTACACATTGGTACATTATTGAAACTATATAAAGTGATTTTATGTCAAGGAACTTGACACCTCCACCAACAATAGCTTGGACACGTTCTCATGTTTAATCTCTATTTGTAGATTAACGTCCGCATAAAAGCGGACGCGAGGAAGAAGTTCGAGACTTTGGATACTTTGTAAAGCTAGAACTATTTAAGGATGGAAATAGATATTCTGATATCTGGTTATCTAATTATTCAAACATGATGCACACATTAATAAACCTATCTCGTCATACGATAATATAATTAATAGAAACATATTGACAGACTATTGTGTGTACGGAATTAACACAATTGTGCTGTTTATATTTGTATACATTCCAATTTTCCAAGTGAAAGAGTGTAAATGTAGTTACGTTATACATGAGAAGAGTTAAATAAAAAGTAAATACGTAGTGTTCACAGTAGATTATTATGTACTGCAGAATATAATTAAAGTGGTCTGAATGCACTGAAATGTGGATGGTTTAAAAAGCTCGAGGATGCAATTACAAGCTATGGTTATACGGAAACTTTAAGTGCACTGAGCTTAAAAGCTTTACTAACTCGCTGAAAACTTACTTAAAACTTGTTACCTTCTAAGTATAACTGAAATGTCTGGCTTCAAGTTCTAGGATGGCTATCGATAAAATTATGATTTAAACATTATTAGTCTATCATTATTTCAAAAATAAATAATTTACTTAGTTTTGATCTATTCTTTCCCTCAAATCAAAACTTTTTCCACATATTAAAGTACAGAGGAATTAATTTTTAAATTATAATAAAAACCGTGCATTAAAAAAAAATCGCATCCCCTTCGAGGAATTGAAATAATAAAACATAATTCAAGGGTTCTTAGTTCAAATCCCACGGATAGTGCGTTTTTCTTTCTCATTACTATTTCTATTAACCTTCATCATAAGTAAAACTCTAATATTTCCATAGTCTAAAAAGTAAGTTTTACTTAAATCCACCCAAATGTCTTTATAGTTCCTTCATTACCAAATCATTGTCGAGTTGTGCAGACACACCAGCCGAGTGGAAGAAAGTTTCACCCTCTTAGTCAAGCAGCTGCCGTGAGGAGAGAGCAGATTGACAGCAACACGCACGTTGCTTCAATAATGAATAGTCCCAGTCAACACAAGACAGCAGAACCTGATGGAACTTGATCAAACAAACTTGACTTGAAGCAGTGAACTTACTTCTTGTTATGATAGGTGGGTTAGTTACAGTAGCAATTTCACGCTTTTCAAAAACTTTCAATAATACACCCTTAAAGTAAACTTTATTTGTTGACAAAACACGTGTGTGAGTTTGACAAGATTGAACAATATAGTTAATAAAAAAACATGATTTAATTTGTGTGGTTCGTTGTAATATAATAATAATAATTCAAAATGTTGTTCACCTTTTTGACATAAATTATTTAGTACTTTTATTGGTAGGGTAACCTTTAAGGTTTAAGCTTCCGGTTACATCATTACATTCGAAATATAAAAACAACCAGCTTATTTGAAATAAATGCGATTGTTAGAATATTATATTTTTATATGAAGGTATTATCCAGGCAATTCACTCTGAATAATTAATGAGGATTTATGCATTTATTTTAGAGGCGCTTTGGCTAAAAACCGAATAAAGCCAAATTTAAAACATAAGCTGATAGAACTCACAAAATAAATACAAAGTGGTGACTGGTGAAGGTAAAAATATGGGATTCTGGCTCGATTTATAAGTGAAAACAAATGTAATGAATGACACATCATAAATAATATGAAACCATGTCATCAGGAATCGAGAGAGCATTTTTTAATTGTGTAATTTCCATAAGCTATAATTTATTAGTACACAAATGCAGTCACGGAAATGCTTACGAGAAAGGTAAATTAACAGTTTACTGCTGCAAGAACTATAAATTGCTTCTTTTGATTGTTGACATAAAGTTTAGTTACGACAAGAAGTGCACTTGACAAAAATCATAACAATGTCAATAACTTCTAACTACCTGTCCAACACTAACGCAATTTAATTAAAGGTATTTCTTCCTGCTAAAAAGAATACATAATATATATCTATTTCATATGAGAGTGGTAAATATTGGTACATTTTGTCCGAGATTTTAGTAAAAGAGTACTTCTATGGCAAGGATGGCATGAGAAAACATTTTTCACAATTACAACCCCAGAGTCAAAGTCAATATAATGGTCATGTTTTAGTTATGACCAGAAGTGTACAATGTTTACACGCATGTAGAAATAGCGATATGGTTATTTCCACTTTGCTATTAATGTTGCCACAGGTGCCAACTCTGTTTATTTTAAATCTAATCAGAGAATTATATAGCTAATATATGAAATTTGTTAACATCATCATCATGATTATAGTTTTGAACTAATTCCCCTGAATGTTATGGGATTCACGATGGAAACCATTGATTCCATTTACCACAGCCCTACAGTCTGATTCTCAATTATATTACTCAGTTATTTAATTACACTTCCTTTTAACAATATTCAACACAAAATTATGACGCGAACTGCTCTATAGTATTTGATAATACGAGCCCTCGAACTAGGCCAAAGGTGGAAGATTAACCGTTGATATCACATGGAAAGGAGATTTCAAATTAATGCAAATAAATGCACATGCATTTAATGCACATGCTGACATGATCAGTTATGCGCTCGACCTATAAGTCTGATGACCACCTATCTGACTCAAACTACTAGCGCCTACCTGGCGTCAATCTCAAGAACGTCCACTAGTCTGTTCGCCTGTCTCCACTTTTTACCACTGTTTGCCACCCAAAAGATATTTGCAGTTCATAGTTTCATTGCAACTGTTTTTCCATTTTGGTGGTAAAAGTGTTGAAAAGTGGTGACTGACGAACGTAACTAATATCACAGGTCTGGTACTAGTAGGGAAGAAGTGCATGTACTGACTGTTACATTATCATCACATAAGAATGTTTCAAAACTTTTACATTATGCTCTTATATAGAAATAATACAAGTTTAAATAATTGGCAATCTGCAGTTACTTCGCTTGCCTCGACAAAAATAAACCGAAACGAGTATTTCAAATCATAAGATGTTCACGAAAATATACTTTTTGTTTTACACTCTTAGTATAAAACATTTTAAGATTACTTTAGTTTCACTACTGAGGTTGCTGCTTTAGAAAAAGTTTTCAATGTTCAGGCACACATTTTTCTGATGAATAATGTATGCCGTTCAATACTTCCATGTAATTAAATCTTTTCATCGTGTTCAAACCCTCAAACAATTGAGAAATTGGCACATTGTTTTGTCACAATGGCTGCGGTATTCTGTCTATTTCATTAACATTATGCATGTTTGTCGAGCTAACCACATCTATTCATAAGCCAGCAGCATTGACTTGTATAGAATCATTGGCATTGCATGTGAATGAACTGTAATGCAGCGACCAGCAAGAGAGCATGGTTAACCTGACAATAATGTGACAGCAAAACCAATTGAACCAAAATTAATAGAGCTATTGTGTGGTGTACCCTGATGAAACGTTGTAGAAATAAACGAATATGAGCTACGCAATCGTAGGATTCCATTCTGCTACGTTTGGCATCGTCATTTGCCTAATTAATTCACATATTGTTCAGATTTCAATGTCCATATTGATACTATTGTTTCGAGAAAGCTGGTATCTCAATAGTGCCTGGAGCCTCCACCAATGACACGAAAAAACCTGTCTCTGGATAGAATAGAATATATAATTCGGCACCTCCACCCATGGTCTGTAGAAAACACAATGTATAACTCCACCAATGACACGAGAAACAATAGTTCTTTGAAAGTTTATTTTCAAAGGAAGAGGGAGGAAAACGGTGTTTTTCTCTCAAGATTTCCTCGAGTTTTCTTGCTCTGGTCATGTCGAACTGAGAAGACGGCCAACATTGACCCTGCCATTGATTTTGGCCACAGTTTTACAATCTTCTGCCAAATGGATTGCAAGTCGATAACCCTTGATTAATGTTTATTGTTTGTTTCGGCAATCTTTTTTCAGTTTTACGAGTTGTAATTTTGTTTGAGAAAATAGTGGATCTTTAGTATTGTATTGTTACATCACAAATACATTACATTGTTGACATAATTATGGATTTCGATGATTCATGAACTTCTTACCTATATTCTTGAAAAGCAGCCCGATTGTTCGGAAATCCAAAGCTTGTCAGGTAGACAATTGCTAGAAAATTCGCCCGTGAATTTAGCCAACTTTCTGTGATTGCTATTATCAGCGTTTTCCGTTGAAACATCACCACTTGACCGTGCTCGACCAATCAGCATCTATATTGGTAGTTTCTGATTGGTCGAGTTTGATCACTTGGCAACGCTTCAACAAAGAATGCAGAACCATGAGGATCGGATTCATGGACAGTCGCATTATTGTGTAAAGTTACATGTAAGTTTTGAAAGTCCTGACAGCGACTGTACTTCATCGATATTCAGTGCAATTGTGAAAGTAGAAATTGGAGCTTTTGTTCCCGATTTTACGTCAACCAGTCACATAGGTAATAATTTCATTAATTTTATCATTTGTTTAAAAAGTCTGTTCGTTTTCTCTACCTCAGAGGTTGAAGGTCGGAAGTCAATTGCAATGATTCTTGAGGTGAGCTCAAAACCCATTTTTTTTCTGGGTGCATTCATAATTTTGAAATGGCGCATGAGTCATGTGTAAGAGAATACTTCAATATAACTGTATTTAATAAACACAAAGAAGAAGATAATATACCAGGAAACAACTTAGTAAAATACAAATATTTGAACAGAAACACTGGTATTGTCAAGAAATAAAAATAAATAAAAAAAAAAAAAGAGTCCATATATGGTCTTGGTATGTGGGCTTTTGGTGGGGGGCTGACGTCAGAGAAGCAGTAGTGGTATCGGAACTCGCCAGTCTCGCTTGACAAAGCCGGTCGAACGCATCGGCGAAATATTGCGGACTCTTTTTTTTTTTTTTTTTTTCTTGACAATACTAGTGTTTCTGTTCAAATATTTGTATTTTAATAACTGTATTTGTTGACATACAAATGGTAATTGATAGAGCTTGATTTCATCATTCCAAAAGTGTGCAGCGCAAAATCGATAAATAAACTTTTCTTCTATCTCTGACGTACAGATATTAAAATTTCTTTGTTCAGTGAGATAATATATTTAATAATGTCTTATCACTACCCACAAACTTGTTGCACCTTTGTAGCTTAGAAACGGTACAACCTCGATCCTGGTAAGCGTTATCATGAAGTGGTGTATTAAATAACCTTATCCAATAGAGTACTTATTGTATTAAATAATATAAAGCGCTTTTCTTCCCTTTAGTTAAGGGTGGACGGGTGGGAGAATGGATAGCTTTGCATCATCGTAATGGTATGATATCTGAGACTCGCGGCACAAGCTTAAAGCCGCTTGGAAAGCCAATTAGCTGAAAGAAAAGGCCGTGTTTCTTTAGTAACGTCTTGGTCTTATATAAATCCCATCCTCGTACCAGGAACGTGAAATCTTTCAGTTCATCAACGGCCTGGGGCGTTCCACCTTGGTCCGGGCTAATAATGAAATGGCGTCAAATAAACTAAATATGTGAGTCGTCCCTTATTTCAATAATTACTGTTGTGGTACTGGGAATACAATTTAAAATTAAAAGGTTTTCAAAATAAACAACTCGTGACTTTTAGCTCTATTAATGTTACACAATTAAGAATGAAGGGGCCGCGTGCAGGAACCAGGTAAAATGAGTTAACCGGTCCATATCTGCTACGTGTGTGATTTATACGGCAGACGAACTTGGACCTTCAATACCTCTGAACCAGTTTATTTCATGTAACTGGCACATTAATGTGGCCCTTCAATTATTTTTAAATTTCTTTAAAAGCAAAAACACTTTGGATAACATAATATTTGATCGTCTTCCCAAAAAGTTGACAATATCTAATTGCATGAAAGTCACAAAATGATTAATTGGTAGCAGTGATGTAAATTAAAATGTCTTGATCGTTTGCATGTATACATAACGTCCCGTTCATTTGTTCTTCCGTCGTCTAGATCTCCATTTTCTTATAATTAACAAACAAAAAGTATATTGTGTCATTCTGACATGATCGAAAGCCCCACTTCATTCCGCAGAAGCAGAGTGTAATTACTTGGCTGATAATATTCTAATTAGCACTTTGTATTCCACCGCTTAATTGCCTGGAAAAAGTTTCATCAAAAGTTATGCTAATTTTCTAAGTTCACATCCTATTAAAAGGAAGTAATTAGAATGCATTGCCGGATGCTAATAAAAAGTGTTTTAAACTAGATATTTTAATAAAATGCGATGTCTAGGTATAGACGATATCGGAAGTAAGACCTATCAAGCTCTACATAATATTATTTATTAAAAAAGTATGTCTGGTTAATTTCCCGAAAGCTTATGGAATTTAATCTAGGTATACTATAAGGACCACTCTAAACATAACTTAATACAGCTAAGATAAAAAGCTAATATAAAGTGAATTATAATAAAGCACTTACGGAAATAAGAAGTCCCTGAACTCAATTTTTTATGAGTCCTACCTTCCATAAAATTTTAAAATGAAATGGAAAAATGATATCCGTAGACGCAAGGGCAAATGATATCTACTTTACATTTTTCAGGTGGTCTTGAGGGACTTCCGAATTTGTTAAAATACGGGCGAGTAATATGTCATTTTGTAAGTAAATTCGTACATGTATTGATTAGTTTGCAAGTACGACAGTAAAGTTGTTACCTATGTTGAATGTTGTATGTATACATCGAGCGAACACAAACACTAAGCATCTGGCAGCAGACTTCCACTTGAATTGTGTCGACGACGCTGACAGCTTCAACAACGAGTGCGAAGTAATGAATAGAATGTATCGTGAACGTATTTGGTGAAAGGTTTGTCGTGTTTGAAAACAGTTCGATAATTGAATAAGTTCATTAAGAAAACATGAATAATGGCGCAGGAAGTCACGCTACGTCGGCGGATCAATGGAGTTAGTGTCAATGATTCTCGAGTGAGTGCGTGCACAAAACACGGCACCTCCACTCTTATACGTCAGCTCATTACTTATTATTTTTATTATTGTAATAAATGTTTTTTAATTATTCTTGAGAGAAAATCATTTTATTGACGGCTGTCCTTTTTTAAAAAAGGTTGACCACTGGGATTCAGCGTACTAATACAATCAAAATTATTAACGTTAAATTATTAATTACAAATCTATTATAAGGTAAAATATAATATTATAAAATATTATAAAATATTATTATAAAATATAAAATATTATAAGCTAAAATTATTTATTATGTGTGAAATGTTGTTATATATTTCGATACCATCACATGCTTTTAGGCGTTGTTATACGAAACTACCCTGCATATCATTTTGGTTTGCAATGATACGTCTGTTTTGTTTATTTCACAAAATGCGTAGGTTTAAACGTATGGTTTTTGATATACTCATTAATAAACCAATGTAACAAATATGACTGTACAGTACATTACTGTTTTAGACATTCTTTGATACACGCACAAACAACCTCAACAAACACGTAAACAGAGTTGAAATATCCACTCAAAATGACGTATGTGCAGACCTGGCACAATTTGTTTCACAAACTGACTCCAAGTTTAAATCTACTATACGCTCAATGGCTTATATTGTTCATACTTGCTTTATTTATCATTTTAATATCAATGTAGGTACATCGACAAAGTACTTTTCGCATGCGACCACTTTTATATCTACTTGAATTTAAAAACTATTGCATAGATCCAGTTACTTTGTATGCAAAATGTAATGTAAACGTGTAGATGTCATGCATTCCTGATAGGTATGCAGTTAAAATGAAAAAAACAAATATTGGCCATCGCCGTGTATTGACAATACAACAATTTGCATAACCCGGAGCTTTGCAAATGAGATCAGCTCATTGGCAGCTGAAAGATTGAACTAGTTCCAGAGATAAAAGACCGCCGATGGGGGAAAAAAATTATAACAAACTACGTGGTGACATGTCGCTCTTGGTCTGTGTCTGCATTGGAATCGATTCGGCGGGACGGAATTTAATATTGATGTGAATTCTCCATGTTCCCACACGTGCAATAGAGAAAAAAATGCAATATTTTTTACCCTAGTTCCGAGTTGGCGAATACCATATATATAATTTATTGTGACCTGTCACAGTTTTACACTCCATGTGTGTCGGCTAAATTCATCTCTCCATTTCCCCGGACCCGATCGCAAAATAAGTGGGAACACGCCAAAAAACTTCCATTTCATCTCTCTTTCTCTCTCTCTCTCTTCCACTCTAGTTCTGTCCGCAATATGACACTTTAATGTATTCAGAAGCCTGATTTTTATCTCCTCAAGTGTCAGTGGTATTTCACGCAGATTTCACCACCAAAAACATTTTCAATTTCGCGATTTCGGTTCATTGGTTAAAATAACACATATCTTTAGATTCACATTGATCCACTATGTGCAGACGCTGTCCCATTTGTAACCTTATCAGGTTGTTTACTCAGCTTCTTTTGCATTATTTTTCTGATTTATTACCTCATTTGTATACAGACGATGACGTCACAGACCAACTGGCAACATCCGACATTACTAATTGCAGAGCAAACCTTGAATTTGAAGTCAGTCATAAAAACAAACCCACTCTTAGAAAGCTGTGATGTTTAGTGCTCTTGAGGCATACATTCTACTGAAAACACGGCACAATTTGTAACATCATAACCTGACATCTGGAAGCGCTGTTAGAAAGCTGTGATGATGAGTGCTCTAGGGGCATACATTCTACTGAAAACCCGGCACCTGCATCATAACCTGACATCTAGAAGCGCTGTTAGAAAGCTGTGATGTTGAGTGCTCTAGAGGCATACATTCTACTGAAAACCCGGCGCTGCATCATAACCTGACATCTGGAAGCGCTGTTAGAAAGCTGTGATGATGAGTGCTCTAGGGGCATACATTCTACTGAAAACCCGGCACCTGCATCATAACCTGACATCTAGAAGCGCTGTTAGAAAGCTGTGATGTTGAGTGCTCTAGAGGCATACATTCTACTGAAAACCCGGCACCAACATCATAACCTGACATCTAGAAGCGCTGTTAGAAAGCTGTGATGTTGAGTGCTCTAGAGGCATACATTCTACTGAAAACCCGGCGCTGCATCATAACCTGACATCTAGAAGCGCTGTTAGAAAGCTGTGATGTTGAGTGCTCTAGAGGCATACATTCTACTGAAAACCCGGCACCAACATCATAACCTGACATCTAGAAGCGCTGTTAGAAAGCTGTGATGTTGAGTGCTCTAGAGGCATACATTCTACTGAAAACCCGGCACCAACATCATAACCTGACATCTAGAAGCGCTGTTAGAAAGCTGTGATGTTGAGTGCTCTAGAGGCATACATTCTACTGAAAACCCGGCGCTGCATCATAACCTGACATCTAGAAGCGCTGTTAGAAAGCTGTGATGTTGAGTGCTCTAGAGGCATACATTCTACTGAAAACCCGGCACCAACATCATAACCTGACATCTAGAAGCGCTGTTAGAAAGCTGTGATGTTGAGTGCTCTAGAGGCATACATTCTACTGAAAACCCGGCGCTGCATCATAACCTGACATCTAGAAGCGCTGTTAGAAAGCTGTGATGTTGAGTGCTCTAGAGGCATACATTCTACTGAAAACCCGGCGCTGCATCATAACCTGACATCTAGAAGCGCTGTTAGAAAGCTGTGATGTTGATTGCTCTAGAGGCATACATTCTACTGAAAACACGGATATATCACTTTTTCTGTATTTATGTGTAAAGAATCTGTACATACAATCTTTCTTCATAAGTAAGAGTTACAACTATCGGGGGTTTACAGCAGAAACTCACCAACTCACAATATGTGAATTGTTAATTCTAGAAACAGCGCTAAATCATAACAGTATTAATAAAAATAAAAATAAAAATGACATTCGCGAAAACTATTTTAGTACAATTCAGTGATTTTCTATCCTCCTTTATAGCGTGCAATATGATACAATGGCTTTCTTCAGATCAAATATCTCAATTATTCCAGAGCTATAAAATGTCGATATGCATTTTCTAATTCTATTAAATTGAATAGATTCTCAATGATTCATGGATCAAGTAACATGAAAATGAATGCCACCTGCAATGTCAGTCCGCCATGATCGTAAGCAGAAAGTATCACAGCCGGCTGACTTCACAAGGTATTGATCCAGCTATTTGGAAACATGTCAAAAATTTGATTAATTTCCTCGCAATCGTTGCGCTGTTCTTCTTAGAAAATAAATCTAATTTAGACATCCACTTCATATTATTGTGCAGAGAACGTTGAAACGTCTAAATTGGAGGGAACAGTTAAAATTAAATTAGTTTGACAAGATATGAAAAGAAGTTCGTCTTTAATAAAACGATTTGTCTGTTGATGGACATTTAAATGCTGTGTCACTTGTCATGGGAGATGATGGATCTGCAGTGATCGCTCACAGTGGCTCATGGAAGCAAACATACGCTGTATTTGACCTGTCCTCGACATATGCATGATCGCTCGCTGCTCTGCTGATGATACTTAACCGTAATCTCCGAGCTTTTACAAAATATCAAATGAAGAGAGAGCGAGAGAGAGAGAAAACTCTTTGGGCTAGTCCCGGAGTTAGGAAGTATTTTTACATACCATGAAACGTACTTCTAATAATAACTAATAATTACAGGATTTTAAGGAAAGTGAATGTAAAAATAACAACGGCTTTTAACAATAGACTTCTCCATTATTTTTGTTTCATTTTATCTCAAAATGTCAGATATTGTGAATGGCTTCGTTTTGAATAATTCTCACAAATCGCTTGGTGTTCCGAAATATCTATCACAACTTCATAAACTGCGGAATGTACGATCAAATGAGGCATCTCCTAATTAGACAACTAATTATCATCAATTAATTGGTTATTAAAGCGTATTATTTTACCGCACCACATCGTTAGCTCCGTTTCACACTGGAAGACCTGAAAGAGCTCTCCACTAGCTGCTAGCTACGCGATGATTGATAGCCGCAGTGTAACTGTTACATCCACTCGGCTGCTGATAGCGGTATCGATTACACCAATGGATAATCATAAATAAGTGACAAGTCGCTGCAAATGTGTTGCTTCAAGCGTAAACTATATACATAAACGTGATTGTGTATTACATAAAAAATAAATTACAATAGTTTTGCTTTAGCACTTTTTTACAAAAATCCGCGTTGCTTGGTTTGCAAATGATTTAAATATTATAACATTTCTTACTAAAGACAATATTGCCTTTCAATAAGATAATACAGTTTGCATTTAAATATGAATTTGGGAGCTTTAAGAAAATTGTAAATATTACCTGTATAAACAATATTAAACAATATGAACAATATAAAACGTTAAAAACATGTATAATAATTACTCTAGTTGCAACTTTTCCCTCTGCCTGACATTTATTCTACCTGCCAATAGCTTTCATATGACCTTTATATTGTAGGGTCAGCGTCAAAAGAAGCCGGTCAAATCCCCATGTTGGTTTATAGGAAACCGGTATATGAACTATTGGAAGTGGATACTTACACCTCACGTGATTGTATTTTTTGCAAACTGTATACCATAAATATTTATTAATTTGGGGTAAGGAAGCTAATTTAACCCCCCCCCCCCCATAGACATTACAGACGGATTGCTCGTTCCTCTAATGGGAAGTTTTTTATGAATTTACTAGTAGACGTATATTGAGAAATAAATTGCAAGCACGAAATATGTCGTCAAAACGAAACGAAGTTTAAACAAAGACCAACACAAAAATAAAACTATGAAACAAGATTTCACTAAAAACCAAAATGATGTACCTATTGTAAGTAAATAGCTGACAAATAATTTTTGTTACATGGAATAACCATGGATCAACAAATAATATATATTTTTACGACTAAACTGCCATGCATATTATTTCATCTAATAGAGTATTTATACATTTCTCTGATACAAACTCTGAACGATACAATCGTTAAATTGAGAAACAAATTGTGGAAAAAGCTTCCGGTTATCTTTGCTGTACATTTTGCTACAGGGGCCTATTGCAGTTGTCAAGATATTGGGCCACCTAAATACTAGCAAAGGAATATAAATGTATTCAAACACAGCAGAGAAGTGACTTGAAAACGTCGAATGGATCAACTCTGTTTAAATATCATGTCCCAGTCTTCTAGAGCCTCAAGAACAAAGAAGACTTTAAGGTCGGAGGTCGACAAGCGCAGGCAATTTCTCTCTTAAAGTCGCTGTAAATGCTCGTGCTAATACGACCGAGGCGCCAGGAGAACGGTGATTTGAAATTCAAATCTTTCAGTATTCTCTTTTTGCGTCACTTTTACCTGAAAGCTGTTGCAAAATGAGAAGAACGTTGTTTTAACATATTTTAGAATATCGAGGGAAATTGAATTCAATCTGGGAACTTTGAATCTTTGTATAATATTTTGCTTGGTGGTGTTTATTGGGGATAGTCAACTTACATTAAATACACTCTTATGAACGTTTCACAAACTATTTTTATTTTAAATCTCTATATTTCGCCCTCTTTCCAGTGGACTTCATCCCTGATGATCACTGAGATTTAAAATAAAAATAGTTTGTGAAACGTTCATAAGAGTGTATTTAATGTAACCAAACCCAAACTAAAGAATCGAGAAACGAAATTTTAAAAGATAATCAACTTAGTTTAGATTTAAGGAAATGGAAACCAATATTGTCTCTGAAAAGGCTAACTATGCTTGGGTTATTGATATTAAAACATTCTCCTGTTGCTTCTTTGTTAAATTTTACATTTTTTTTCATTGCTTTTCTACTGTGGTCCTCTAACTTAATATTTCCGACTCTGCTAGAATCTGATTCGGGATTCGGTACAATGTTAATCATGGCCGTGAATAGGATTCAAGTTAAATCAGGAATATTAAAGCTATGGAATAGTGCTATTGAAAGAAACCATTTTCCAACATATTTTGTAATTTTAGTGAAGACTGAAAATGTAAAAATATTTTTTGAGATGGAAAGATTTATATATTTTTGAAAAATTACAAACAGATTTAGCATGAAATATCCCCAAGCATGATTTATGACTTGTATGAAATAGCCGAGTTTGATGTAACAGAGCAATTGTTTGTTAGCTCTAACGTTAAAACAAAGACTTGAAAAGAGGTTTTGAACATATAATTTTGAATTAACTTCCAACTCTGACTTTTGAACAATAAAGCAAAATCAGCACTTAAACCGACTGTTAATTCTATGAGTATTTCTTATTCCTGTACTTGACATTTATTGCGTAATATAGTGTTTTGACATTAACCTTCTTCCTTACCTACACTGACTTCAATAAAATGTTGATATATTGACTAATTTAAAACAAAATCACCAGTTACTCCAACATTGTTGATTTGATTTTCTTGAAATGAATGACAGAATGGCAACGTTCGAGTTAGTTAAGTTCAGCAATGTTGCCAGCTCGAAGCTGTTTTCCAGCGTGGAAAACCTCGCCAATGTTGATGCAGAATTCATTAGCCGATTTAATTCGAAAAAATATAATTATTATAATTTAACGTTTCGCATATATTAATGTATTTAAATAATTCCCAGACGTTACGAAACGACAAAGATGGAATAATAAAAGGAGAAGCCATTAAATATTATAATTTTCCTGTTGACTTCTCACTTTTGGCGACCATCTTGATAAAATATTGTTGTTGCCCGTTGCTAATGAGATTGAAGGGAGGAAATCCCGTCGGATTCCAGGAAACTTGTTTTCGCATCACTCAATGAAACTCTATCCCGGAGAAAGTAGATTTCATTGCATGCCTCAACCTTATGAATAAATAGAATATATAAATTGTAACTCTTTCATTCGTATGCAAAACGCTGGAACGATATCCTATCTGTTTTGGCTATGCGTGTCCTGTAGTAAAATCAAGAGAAATAAAATGTTTAATCTAAAGCCACGTTTGCCAGATAGACAGACAAAACTTTATTGCCATCAATTCAAGGCTATGAGAAGTGAGATGTTGAATTGTATACTATAAAGGTAGATAGGTAGAATATTGTTGAACGGTAAAAACGAAATTACAATTTCAGATTTGATATTTTCTTGACCTGAGATGTAATTTGTCCTGAATTAACGACTAAATCACGGTGTTGGCAAAGAGAAGGTTTTGAAAGGACAAAATCTTTCGCTCTGCTTCACTTTAATTACACCACCTCTTAAGAAGTGTTGCTCAAAGGAGATGATATATACAGACGATGACGATGTATACAGTGTTTTATTAATGCATAGAAGAGGTTTAATGAAAGCAATCATTAAGTTAGTACACAGTTACATGGGGTAGTATATCCATGTCAAAAGGTCAATTAACACAGCGATTTCTCAGGTATACAGTAGAAGTGCCTGATTAGATCTTTGTCAACAAGATGGATTCCTTGTCATAATACTATGTGAAAATATTACTTACTATTTAATCAGAATTCCTGGGCCGCCCACACTTAAGTTAACTCTATTAAAGTGTATACACAATGCCCTTGCTGATGTTATTGATCACACATTTAAAATTAAATCATACAATTAATTCAATTCTAATATCTTTATTTGCTTTTAATACAAAATGGCGAACATTCAACAGTAAATACTCTATGTGTCTGTTGATCTGCCATTTAACCAACTACCTAAATCTAAACTCTAAATATTATAAAAGAATATTAAATTATAATACATATTAGAAGCATAATATTTAAAGTATTTATAGCAAATAGCAGGTACGCAAATAGCAAATACGCAAATAGCCCGCAAATAGCCATACTAATTTACTAATTCACTAGACTTATCAGTAGGACTCTTTTTGGATCTATTCAGACGATATAAACAAAATAGACATTAGAAATATAAATACAACTAGAGAAAAAAAATGCAATTCAATGAGTATATATCAATTTGACAAATCCTGACAAACATACTGAGGAAAACTGGCTTTACCATGTCTTTCGCCGAGATGACTTGGTGGATGCACATTTAATAAAATCATATGAGAAATTATCAATGTTCATTCATTGAAGAGCTCCTGTGTGTATATTAACGCTTCACTGCATTTATGCAGTTTTGACACATCATGTGCGAGATATGAAAGGATTATTAACGTTCTCTAATTAAAGCATTGGAATAGGAAATCCTCCTTGATTGCAATTCCTCTAATGTAAATGAAGCTCAGTCGGGTGTTTTACGATGATAGACTAATGCAAGAACGAACTTGGTGTTCAGTCAATATTCAGGTAATGAGCATAACTTGCGGGCGGAAACGGAAATATATAGCAAAGTACAGTTATCACATTTCCAACAATTTTCGAGACGTTCTATTGAGAAATCGCAGAGAATCATCGCCTGACTCACTTCCATTCGAAATAAATGAGCACCGACAGAATTAAACACGAGGTGACACCCAACATTGTCAAGAACTGGCACAAGAATGCCGTTAAATTGAGAACGAAGATCGTAAAGCGAGGAAATTTTCTAGACGTCTCAAGTTTCTTGAAAATCTGCAGTGAACAATTTATACCGCGTTACAAAACGCACGTAGACTTCTGAATAATAAAATGCATGGTACATACGAGTTTATATGCTTCCTTACCCCGCCGAAATGGTAGATCTACTGTGGATATTGCTCTACGTAGCCAAGACTAAGTCGGAATGTAATTGACTATAAACGATGTAGCTCTATAGGGCAACGATTTTAACGACTAAACATAAACCGTCTCGAAATCGCAAACCTCTCCTCAGACCATGTACAAATCCTTAGATAAAACTCTGTTTTTACGAACTAATGGAGTTTCATAGGTTATATTGGTACTCTATTATATTGATGCTGACTTTTCCTTCGCATAAACCACAATTATTATAGTTTTCTATGTGACAAAGGAATGCCAAAGGGGGTGCGATTGTACTTAATTATAGAAAAGAAACAAGGAGTATACAAAAAGTGGTATATAACAAGAAAGCATGTATTTCAAACAATACGGTAAGGTAGAAAATTTAAATTTCTCATATTTCAGTACAGATAGAGCAGTATTCATATCTACTGCATTGTTTGAAGTCACACAGAAAACCTGGTTGTGGCTGTAGGAGTCTAGATGCAGCTTAGTACGCCCGGGAGCAATTGCATTTACATTGAGAGTAGGTACATACACGAGATATAAAAGTAAGATGATGTTAATAAACTAACGAAATCGTTGCAATGCCAAGGGATAAACGGAAACATGCGGGACTGAACAATAGATAGCAGCTAAATCGTTATTTCCAATAGGGGCGACTGTGTTTTTTATTGTACATAAATAAATCAGAAATCTGTATAGTGAGAAACTGGTAAGATAGGAGCCAGGAAATTCTAACACCTTATCAAAGTTGAAAACAGTCAGTGTGTTTCATCACGAGCGCAAAGTCAACAGCAGCGAGGAGAAAAGATCCCCTTATCTCGGGAACAATAAATCAAGCGGGATATTTGTACTTTGTAGGTATTACGTCTGATCCCGCTCTTGTTGTGTGTTTTATATATGTAACAAACAAGAGTTCGGGGTCTGATGTTCTTTGCTCGCGTCACGATTCCAGCTGGCTTGGAAACAACCCTCACCTGTCAATCCGTAGGCGCCAGCTCAACGCCCTTCGCAATACTAGAAATAATATCAATACTGATTTACTATTCTTAACAAGTATCGAGAAATATATAAAAATAACAAGAAATAATGTTTGTGGTTCTCACTACATTTGGTGTCAGTTGTGGGATGCTAAAAGATGTCTCTATTCATGGCACCGTTAAAGTAGTGATATTTTCTTGAGTGAGTAAACTAATAAATTAACGATCAAAGAAATAAAAAATATAAATTATATGACACAACATTTTAGTGTCAGATGGGTGATTTAAAAACATACATTTATAAAAGTCCTGCAAATATCTAGTATATATTTATAACTTAAATAAAGTTGTTTTGATTACACCTGAATATGTTACGAAATGCCATGAATTCTCTTCATGAAATGAGTCTCTGCTGAAAGAGTCAAATAACGGACACAAGAGCTTATCAAACTGAGGAGCAAATCTCTGACAATCAAACTTAATATAATCCTTCTCTCGCATCATCATAACAATGTGGCATTCACCTGCTACAACTGCTTGCATTTGCATAGATAAACGTGTGGTAATGTGTTGGCAGACGAACATTTGACATACATCGCGCAGTGGCGAACTCATCGCTAATCCTAGCTAATATCCACACAAGTTGGGAACATTCTTGTTTTAGAGATAAAGGGAAGTTTTTGTTTGGAGTGGGAGTTGTACATTTCGTTAATTAGACAACTCTCAAATACGCTATGAACAAAAATGTTTTGTAACACCATGATAAAGTTGATTGGGTAATAATTACATTGTAATTATTACCCAATAGAGAGGTCGTCGACAAAATTCAAAATGTTTTTTTTGTCTGGGGCTTAACGTCGCACTGTTTAGCCCCAGACAAAAAAAAACATTTTGAATTTTGTCGACGACCTCTCTATATGTAATTCAGTGGCCGCTCGTCCATAAGAGCACGTGGGGCACTGCCCCGGCTGCATTTTCTCCTTCAATGCTCAAATTTCCGAGTTTTGATTTTAATTGCTTCTTATAAGTTACCGAACATAAGTTTTTGTGTAGTTAATCCTAACTTAAGGAATGTGTGTGTTTAATTAGACAGCGTATGTAAGTAATTGTAGGTAATGTTTTTTCTTTCTCTCTCTCGTGACACAATGGTGTATAAACGTTTTGCTGCAGTCGGTTTGCTTTATGTTTACCAGCTGTGCACAACGCAACTAAGCACAAGTTTCATCTCAAGGTGTTTACTGCTCCGTGTAGGCGCTTACAAAACACTGCATTAACTCATTTCAAGTTCATGCCAAGTAACATAGAGGCGCGAAGGCCGACGCAAAGGAAAACTGGTGTTTTACAGAAATTATAACGTCTTCATTTCTTCCATTAGTGAAAACGAATTTTATCAAACTAGGAAACTACCTATGTCTATTTCGCAATGCAAAGAGCCGGTATTACTATTAGTTTAAGCTCCAGTTAGCGTAAACTCCACTTCAGAAAAATCGGCGTATTACCAGTATTTCCTGCAATTTAATTTCGGAGTTTATTTCCTCAGCTTACATTAACCTCAGGCTACATCAACTGCAGTTTATTTAAGATATGCCGCAGTATGTAAACATAATACACCACATTTCCCGAAGTGAGTTTAACTAAACTGAATATTAAACTATTGGTAATATGGCCCCTAAGCAAGTCTTTGTATTCTATGCAAATTTATTCGCTCGTGAGAGTAAATTGCAACTGTTCAAGGTACAGCGCATAATACTTGATAGATAAAACAAATTTGATAAATATTTCAAAATAAGCATGAAACGCCACTTGACCGATTGACTGAAAATTCGTAAAATATTATTAAAAGGTTTTGTTAATGTCAGTTGAAGATTTCATGTCGATCGGACAAAGTTGCAAGTGACATCAGCGTGTCTGCTAGACTTCATATTGATTGGTTGATCCGTGTGACCTGGTCTGTGCAGACAAAAAACAAGCACATAAAGTGCCATAAAAGTATCATTGTAGCTATCTTTATAAATTCATACACAACTGAAGGACTGTGATTACTCTATTTTCTGAGTAATGCAAGATAATTATTCTGGATTGAGTCCAATTAATAGTTTTATGAAACTGGGTCGATGGTGTAGAGCATCACTGATTGGAAAAATTTACATTGAATTAAACGAACTTAGCAAGTTTACTTCCTTGTGTAAATTCACTGACAGTTAAAGTAATTACTTAGGTTGGCTTTCTTGTCAGTGGATACGCCAGTTTAACATGTCAATAGTGATGTCGGGCATTCTACAAGGGCTGTCCGGAATGTAAGTTACATTGTGGCATAAGACTCGTACCTCTCAACTGTTGTCACTTTCAGCATATGCGTTGTCGTCCTTTAGTCATTGGCAAGCCACATAGATGCAAAATTATTGAATTTTTGTTTAGTTTTACGGTTGTTACACAGCGTTTATTATGAGTATGTCAGTAAAATGGCCCGCCAAGTAGAAATCAGGTCTGTAGTTCGTTTTTTAAATGGGGGAATTGGGAGCCCCCCAATTGTCATGACTTTGCGCTTAGCGTTTTCGACTTTTTCCTACACTTTCAGATGAGTTTTCAAGTTCCTTAAGATGTTCCTTACAACGTCGAGCTAACCGAGGAAAGACCCAAAAGGGTAGGAACATGTAGTCATAGTATGATATTTAAAAGCTGGACGGCAATGGTTTTATCACATATTAGTTATAATATTGCACTGAGGAATTAAAATGTATTATTATCAATTATCAGCTTATAAAATGAACACAGTTTATTGTAAGTAAATATTATGTTTCTTTGCAAACGTATCTTGAATCAGATGAGAATTCGGTCAATTTTTTCACGTCTCTTTATTTCATCCAACCCTAACTTCTAACGGAAATAAAAACAATAAAGTGTAATAGCAATAGAAACTTTCCGGAAAAGGTTGGTTGCAACTTATTGTTCAAATAAATAAATAAGTAAATCACGTTAGCCTCATTCACGGACATAGCTGACATGTCTTATACGTCATACCTTGTTCACCGACGTAACTGACGTAGTTTTACTTACATATCCACAATGTTTTTACATGAATGATGAATGAATGATACTTTAACATTAATCATTCGTGTAATGAACAAATATGAACGAGCGTTACCACGGCACTTTCTTTACGTGCGTGTTCTTTCTTGTTGTTGCTTTTGACCTGTACATCCGAGGTTACACTCAACCAATCAATCTGAAATTTCGCACATATGTACCTATAGTTGATTTAGCAAAACCCTCTGATTGGTTGAAATGTGAAAGTGATTCGTTTGTCCGATCTACTTAAAATGTTGCATGCTTATTGTGTGCAACATTTTATCAGATTATATAAATTTACATTAAAATCGGTCAAAATCTTCACGTGTTTATGAATATTTATGGATATTTTGTTGTGCTGTAACAAAACGTATTGTAAAGAAAATCATAAACATGAAGTATGATATTATTTTGATTGATTGATTGGCTTATGCAGTTCTACATGTTTTCTGTGTGCCACTGAATTTCGGTTCGAGGTGTTGCATCACATGTGCCCAGGAAAGACGACGTTTGTGACCGAGATGTCTTCTTGTAATGTTTCAGAAGTGAGTCTCTACCGTGGCGTCCGAACGAGCGATGAAAATGAGTAAAGTCGGGAATCAAACGAACTCCCAAGACCCTCAAGCTGTCAACTCGCGGACATTTGTCGGAAATCTCAACACATTCCAGTGCAGCAAGACGGACGTCGAGCGCATGTTTCAACGCTATGGACGCATTGCTGGTAAGTCCTAATCTCATCCATGCACTTTCTGTTGGTTGTATGTTTCAACGCTAAGGACGCATTGCTGGTAAGTCCTAATCTTATCCATGCACTTTCTGTTAGCTGTCATAATATTGCGCTTGGAGGTAAAGCAAGCGCGAGCGATTTTGCTGCTCTTGCAGGCACTTTTTTGGGAACGATTGGAGGAGAAATATGTAGTCAAAATTGATTGAAATTTTAATCATGATTGATAAAGACAAGCGTAGGGTTGCTACTTGCTACATTATTTGCTTTTTTGGTTAATTAGTAATAATTGGTTGATTTTTGGTAAACATCAATAATTTTCTTTTCTCGTTGGGCGAAGTATACAGATTATTAAAAAAATGTGCCAAATACAACAATCAGGGAATCAAATAACACGCTTATGAAATTTGAAATTACTCAATCGTCGCGCTGTTTTGCGCTGTTTTACTGGAAAACGTCTATTTATCATGGCAAGAAACAAAAATAAAAAAATTACATTGTTATACAATAAGGCTGATCATTTCAAAATTATATAAGTGATTTGCTCTTATAGAACATTTT
Organism: Leuctra nigra; assembly: GCA_934045905.1. Taxonomy (NCBI): domain Eukaryota; kingdom Metazoa; phylum Arthropoda; class Insecta; order Plecoptera; family Leuctridae; genus Leuctra; species Leuctra nigra. Next base: position 9,793,603 of record OW203764.1, on the reverse strand, counting down.
ATCATTCTTAATTTGTTTGATGAGAAACCATCCAAAGTCAGTGAGGGAAGGAAAGACACAATACGTTTGACATGTGTATCGTCTTTCCTGTTTCACGAAGAGTCCAGAGATGGCAAAGCATCCTAATGGAATCAAACGCTTTCAGTCGTACAGGAGTCGTACACAGTAGTAGGTGTTAAGGACTTAATTATACATATAAACTGCCTCCCCGACCGTATTTTTCTGAGTGCCTATTTCCACCGATCCGTTTGAAACAAAAGTCTCTCTTTCATGTACTCCAGAGACAAATTGTTCTCATCAATTCTAACTGTCTCAAAACCTGCTATTTTTGTGTAAGCTTCACTTCAATACAATATTAGCTGCTCTGTTGACCAAATGTGAAGCCCCTTATCAGGAAAATTCAGTCGCTAAGATTAAAGTGAGAGAGAAATAGACATTGTCAACAATACAAATACAGTAGACACCAAAACACCATTATGAGATTGTAGTTGGCATCTTGCTATCCTTGTTTTGACTTACTGTCTCTGTCGTCACTGCCAGTTTCCTGCTCGTACATTCAACACTCAGCGGAGTTTTACCGGTTCATGAAGCAGCCACTTCTTCAATAGTTGAAGAGCTTTCGCAACTTTGCCCCGCTGTTCCAGTGACGATATGCTCGCCATTGTTTATTTAATCTCATTCAATATTTCTACGGAACGACAGATAAGGCTCTCGTGGTTCGTTGCTTCTTTTGCGATTTCTAAAAAAACGTTGCCTTTATGAAATGGGAGCTACTTTTAAACCCCTACATGAAAAGGTTTTTCTAACAACTGAAAAGGATCAGTATACATCTCCTCCAACGTTTATTAAAACAACAATTATTTTAATTTTAAACAGGTAATAGACGAATAATTTGAAGATTATACGAAACAAAATCTACATTCTATACTTTTTCGCAAGTCTTTGTCTTATAAATATTCATTGAATGCAACACATTTTAATAATCATATTTTATTCTTTTACTCAAAGCAACAAAAAGTATACTTTTTTCATTCCCTCATCCCCACAGAGAGATACACAGTGGTACCAACCAAACATCGCTTAGAAAATGCTCTTTATTCCTCGGAAAGCTTTTAGGATTATCACGATTATAGGTTTAATACGTTTGATCAAAGTGTTTCGCATTCGAGTTAGTCAACAAAGAAACGTAACACCCTTGTGACATTCACTTTTATCTCCATCGAGCAGACAGAGCTGAAATAATGACAGAGCGTTGGTAGAAAAAGTCTCTTCTCTCGACTCGTGTTAATTCAGGACCTAGCCAATGAGAGCCGAGGTAATTAGATCACGTGTTACAGTCAAAGTTACAAACAATTCAAATTATAGCTGATCATAATTGATCGAAACGATGTCGAACAAACTGAACAGTTATTAAGCTACGTATACCTCTCAATGCTTCAGTGACATAATGACTCTCAAACTTTGTCGTTTGTATTTATGTTTTAACACGGATATAACGCAGAATATTGAGTCTAATGAGTTTGGAAGTAACGTTACTTGTAGTTTGTAAAGGATTTGTCCAATGAAACGTGTGGAATTTTTATGTAGTTGAACTAATATTTACACTTGTAACAAACTTTGTATACGAGTACTACATTTAAAATTAACGATGTCGATACAGATTAGGATTTAACTTGATTATTGCATAACAGTTGGCAAGAAACGCGTGTTTTCTAATTTCTACAAGAAGCATAGTAATTTTGTTGCCAGTTTACTGCCATGCATTGCATCCAATACAAATCTTCTTCGAATCATCCAGAAACTAAAATATCGGGTTATGCAAGCCCATTCATTGTCGGTTGATTTTAACTTGAATACACATAATCTTTCAGCTCTGTTTAATATCTTCAGCATCTTTCTTTTGCTCAACGAAATGTTTGCATTACGACATTCAGCAAGTTTGATGTAAACCGTCAAATAAAACATCGATATTCATTCTTGCTACTTCGAATTGTTAACAGTTACAAAAGAAATGTTCTTTAAAATATTGTTTGTCAAGCGAGCGTAGCGTCTCCACTTGAAACTTATGGCTTGAATATTTTTTTGTCAGTGTGTGTATTATTCATCTCCTGCCAAACAATGTAACGGATCCGGCAATTTTTTCACAACAGGTTAAATACTATCCAGTGCAGAGTGCTAATGATTTCCATCAAAATCGGTCTATTAATTTTATCGGAAACTTTTTTTTTTGCTTTTTTCCCCCCACCGATTATAGCCTTTTGGCTATTCATAGATTTAATTTTCGTCAAAGTTTGACAAAATAATGGTCGGGTTGACGTATGGTTATACTAGCACAGAAAACATTGGAAATATTAATAGGAACATACCTTATAGACACACTATCTTGAAAAATACTTTATTTATATAATTAACTCATTAATGTCTAACATAAACACAACCTGGTTTTAAGTAACATAGGATCGAAACTGTTGGAATCGTCCCCCAGATCCTCCGAGTTACTAACTCATTGTTCCGGACCAATGCTTCCGGGGTGCATTGTTAATCAGCAGGTTGGGTTTATATCCGAATATGAATAACTCTGCTCTTGCATTACTGAGTATTTATATTAGCGATGTTTAACATTGCACTGTTCTGCTACTAGCCTAATAACAATGGATGAATGGATATTGAATGAATTGTTAAAGATAGGAGGGAATAAGGAGGTGGTTGTAGCCTATCATGAGAGAACCAACATTCTCAGCATTTTCCTTGCGAATGTGAGTCAGGAATGACGGCAGCGAGAATCGAACTAACGATCTCCGGAGTACAAGTCTTCATTTGTTGAAAATTCACCATGCAGATTTGAAAAATTGATTTAGCTAAGTTAACATTGAAAAACAAATGATTTTACATGATTTCGCATAGTCTAACATTTTCACGTGAGGCTTCGATTCGAGAATAGTTCGTTTGACTTCCGTTTGGACTAGCATTGTTCTCCAAGTCCAAGGCTAGTCCCGCAATGTTATTGGTATAGTATATTATAACCAGATTCACAATGCCCCTATTATAGCGATTTGTGTTATTAGATAAGAAGCCTGAGCCAGCTTGCTCCACATTTATGTTCGATTTAGTTACAACGACGAGCTGTTATTTCCAGACATGTTTCTACATACTTTGCAGGAATGATTCAATCTTCCCTAAAACCTCGATGTTCCCACACAACAACAAACCCTGAACGAATACCTCTCACTCGTCTTATACCCATGAAATAAACTTCCAGCACATCGCACTAAGCAGATTATTCTATTTTCAGTTTGATATTCAAGTTGGTATTTTCTCTGTCCGATCAATTCCTTCCTAATCCTGACTGAATATGAAATATATTCGAGCTTGGCTTATTATTGTAAGATACGTCATGTTATGCGGGAGCTCGTGTGAAACGTTAGGGCGGAAACTCGCGGAATTAAATCAATGCGAAATAGAATAAATGCGATGCAGCATGAATGGATTTGAATAAATTTATAGAATGGCGAAGAATATAAAATGTCGGTAGTTAACTTGTGTTGTGAAGATAAGAAAAACACTACCATAATGGATTGTAAATATAAAATTGCGATATTTTTCTGTATTATAAAACCCTATTACCCACAACATATTTTGTATTTTATGGGATGAGACCAAACTCGCTTCTTTGTACTGGTCGTTATACAACTAGGAAGTCGCTCTCTGTACCGCGTTGATAAAAGAACCTTCGTATTGCATGTGAATTAATATGCGTGTGAAATGTTCTGCTCTGCAGACCTTGGGAACCCCTTTGAAGAAAATCGAACAAAATGCGTTAAAGAAGCAGTGACAAAATATCTTAAATTTCTTTGAATAAATTCTACAAATATTTCAAACAAGCATAAAATGTCGGTAAAAAACAATACTCATGAATTTCGTGACCAATTTGTCTGAAAATTGAAAAAAAAGCCTAAATTGTTGGTCCAAATGACCATGAAATATTGAAAATTGATCGGTCACCAGTTCCTTCTCCATCTTCGAGAAATACAGAAGCAAACACAACAAGTAGTTACAGACCTCTCATTTATTTACTCAAGATTCAGAACAAATAACTCTCTAGCGATCTTCTGTTTCAACTATCGCCTCATTTGGCACCTGCACAATTGTTTCTTGCATGACGTATTCACTGTAACTTAATATTCAACGCTGCAGCCGCATTATGCCTGGCAGGGCGCAATAATTCCATGTCTTCAAGCAGCCATCTTGGAGATAGCCGACCGAGAGCGTCACGTGGCAATCTATCTCGGCCCATGGTCGGAAGAGAATGGAATAATCCCCTCTATCTTCCTCATGAGCGGTCTCTAGACTCCGATTCCTTATATATTCAGTCTGCCTCCCATCTGGTGCTATATACCTAATTCTGATCCATCTCAAAATCGTCTGTTTCCATGGAAATGTGGCTCAATAGTCAAGTTTAGTCAGTCAATCATTTCCTTCTCTCCACTGGCAGTCTCGACAGCTCGAACAAAGGACTCGGAATGATACAGTTTGAGCATCTCGAGGTAGATTTTGGAACGCATTTCCTGCTCTTCTCTGGCCAAGGTACCTGGATTTGAAGAAAACCAATGACACTAGAACCTCCACTGCGAACTTGTTTACAAATAGGAAGATGAGTCAAGAACTCTGAAAGAGAGTGGTCAACTAGTCAGCTTGATGGAAATTATAGTAATTTTGTATCACTAGGTAATAGAAGCAATAGCCTCGTCTAAAGCTAAGTTCCCATACTTCGCATACGAAAGTGATATATTTCGTTTGAATATTCGGTTATTCGGCTTTCGGTTGAATTTCGCAAAAGACTACCTTTTCGCCGAAAAATAATGTTGAGCAAACTTCAACTGTAGCGAAACCGAACCAAAAGCGAAGCGAAAGAGAAGTATGGGAACTTAGCTTTAACCTTAAAATTAGTGACTTCAAGTATTAGAGCATTGAAGAAAAACATACAAAATTTAAACGATTTTAATATTAATTTCAAATATATTTTTTTCTCTGGAATGCAAAACAATAACATTAATCCTCCTGGTTAATTTGATATTGATAAAATGTACCAGTACTTTATCCAGAACAACCTCTCAGTCTTTTTATGTGACTTTGCAATTAACAAACACACTGCACCTCCCCCTAGCCAATAAAGACAAAATTCCGCAGCCCTTTCCCTCCGAATCAAGGCGGCGACATTTCCCTTCTTCTTCTCCTCACGCACGTGCTGCAAGTGCGGCACGTTTCATTCTATAATTCAGAGATTTAGTCGCGATAAAACCTAACGTGTGAATTAAAACACACGATGAAACACTCAGTTGAGACTTTATTAGAATAAAACGACAGAATTTGTTGCAATTTATCTCTCTTTGCCTTCGTCTACCGTCGTGCATTTAAACGGCAATCTACCTTCAACATGCCAGGAAGTTTAATTTTCTAGAAGGCTGTGGAGTCCCTTCAATATCTCAAATGTCACTTTCTTGTTTCACTCTTCAAGTCAGCCGTATGCTGTCAGTGAGTCATGTTAAACTTTCGATAACATTGAAATGTGCGTCCAAATGTAGTCAATAAAATTCCAAAGCAACTAGCTCTTCACTTTAAGTACTTACAAATAAACTTGTTCTTTATTTACCGCATTTTTGTGCATTTTCAAAGTTTCAAGACTTAAAGTTTTTTTACATTCCATTTCCAAACAAACTTATGAACTCTAAAGTTCGGCAGCGGAAACAAATTCGAGTAAAGACTTTTTTCATGAAAGGTAGCATGTTTATGGGCGGACATTCAAATATTAGTGTGTATCAATAAGAAACGATGTAAATGGGGCTCGTGGCATTTACATATGTGCGTCTTCGGTTTTGGCACGGTACTAGAAGCGACATTTGTTCCGCCCATACGCGTTTCAACATATTCCCGAATTTCTCAGTTTTTATAGGTAGCTCCTAAGGGAGGGGGGTTAATATTTCACCTCGCCGTCCCGACGCTACCGACGCCTGACTGACACAGAAACATCTGTGACACGTTTCATCGCTAAATGAATCAACTCTCACCACGCAGCCCCCCCCCCTCCTCCTCCCCCCCCTCAACCCCTTCAACTACCACCAGGCAACGTCTTAAATTAAATATGTGTTGAAACGCCGACAATGCGAATGCGATTGTGGCGTAGACTATGCAAGAGCATCAGCAGCTTCATTTCTCGATTATACTAGTTAGAAATTATATTCTTTCGCTCTCAATTAATATAATGTAGAAGCATAAATTACATTTCAGCGTATATTCATTAATGTAATATCATAAAACGGATCGGACTATACTTTTAATGAAAAATAGGGAGTGGCCCTACTTGGCATTAAGGGGACTGTTCTGATCCGGTAATTTATCAGATTTTCATCGCTATTTTTGTACTTATTGATAATCATGCCATACACAATCCAATCCTTCGAAAAATCACTTTCCGTGTCTAGTTCTGAGATAAATTGAGTTGTATCCTCATGTTATCTTATGCCAAGTAAAATCGTGTCATTTTAGGATAAAATCAAGATTTTATTATTTTGTGTTCTATCTTTATAGATTGATTAGAACAAAAAAAATACAGAAGGAAAAAATTATACTAAAGTCGGCTATTTTAAAAGTTGATAATAAATATCGAAATGATTTACCTATACATACTTCCTGTGTTCTAGTTTTGTTCATTTTCTGATGTCATAAATCAATTACCAATGTAATAATTACCTATCGTAGATTTTCCGATCTACCAATTTCCAATACCGCATCGATCTTTATTTTTCAGCAATTCCGTTCAATTTTATTTACATTTCAAACATCTGTAGAGAACGTAACTAAAGGGGAAATATATGCACATTACAATGACGTAAAAAGCAAGTCTGGATACGGATAATGAACTTTTCGACAGAATCAATGCATATCATATCATCTCGTGCAGAATCATATTAATATCACAGAGCTGTTCAGTTGCTGTGGACTGACTGAACACAAAGTAAAGTCGAAGTTATGTCGTCCTTTAGAAGTGGCGTTGACCGCATCACAGAGGACTGTGGTTCACCGTTGCTACGTGGTTCTAACACTCCTATAGTTTCATACGCCGCTTCAGTTTCACTTCTCACCTTAACCACTTCGACGGGATCTGATAGAAACTGTCATAATCAAACGTAATGAAATTAGATTGTACATTAGAAGGAAAATACCGAGTTGAGTTTGATAGTCCAACCACATGAAAACTTCCCTGTAACAGCTAGTGACGACTCAGAAAATATATCGTCGGGGAAAAGGAGATGAAAAGATGTGAATTCAAGGCAGAGAGATTGAGGCAGAGGCATCGGATTGCATTTCGATGTTTCTCTGATTGGTTGCAAAATTAAAATGGACCCACAGTATTCTTTCAATATTTTACAGTTAGTAAGACAAGACCGTCCGTGTACCTATAGTTAGTGTTGTTCTATATCGTTATTCGTGAGCATGAAGGAGAAACTGATTATGTCCCAAAATGTCGGACTGAGATAATGGCGATGTTATTATTGGAAGTACCCAAGGAGAAGTACCATAACAAATAGAAAACATTTGTGCACACAAATGAGTTTAATATTTATTGAGCGAGCGAAGCGAGCGACTCCATTTGGCTCTTTTAGCACGGACCTCTGTTTTTTTTTTTGTTTTTTTTTTTGTTTTTGTTTTTGTATGCTAAAGGAAGCAATGGAAGTCGCACCGTTTCACCGATCGACCTGAAATTTTGCACACATGTAAAGACAACCTTCTCTGTTTGCAGACCCAATTTTTTTTTGAAATCCATCCATTGGTTCATTGTTAAAATAAGTATCTCCTGATAGCCTAAAAAATGAAAATGGTCTTCGAGAAATGTGATCAAACTCATATTTAGCATGGTCAGTAAGACCAACAATGTCACTTATTTTACAAATTTTCAGCCGAATCTGTCAAGAAAGTATGCACTTATTGACATTTTTAATAGCTGTCAGAAATGAAACATTGAAAATGAATGTCTTTCCAATGCAACTGAATCTGATTTGCTTTAGGTACAAGAGTGTTTTGATGGTATGTACAGTTTTTTAGTAAAAAGCAGATATTTTTATGTTTATTGAGTTGATCAAATTTGAATAATTCAATTTGGATCATAGTTTCCAACAAATCATTTCGAGTTTTTAAGGACCTTGATTGTCTTTTCGTCAATTCGTAGTTCTAATGGCCGTGCCTCCCGTGTTTCTACTTGGCTGATTTTGCATCCAGGAGGGATTAGAAACATAAGCTCACATTTCAATAATATCATTGAGTGGCGTTTGTTCTCTTCTAGCGTTCACACGTCATTCCAAATCTCTCCTGCATTTTGCTTCTTTTCGTTGATAATTTTGGCAATTTGGTGTACTTTGTGAAGGTATTAGTAAAATTGAATCGCTTTTAAAGCATAGATATTAGGTATCTACAGTTTTTGTCCAGGAGATTGATTATTTCAAATTATTTTCTTCTTGGAAACGTTGGATTTATTCCGTTTCTGAGCTTCTGTCTAGCCTGACATTTCCTTGAAGGTTGCTATTTTTTTTTGAAAGTTTTGATTCATTCAGTTCAAAACATTACGTTGTCTTATTTTAATTGTGGAACGTTGGATTCATTCCGTTTCTAAACTAGGTAGTTACTATTTTACCTGATCCGTTTTTTGTGTGGAACTTTGATTCCTTTCGCTTATTAGTTGAAAGGTGATTACTTTATTTTCATATTTGCGAAGTTTTGTTCAAGATTCATTTCGTAACATTACGACATTGAATACATTACGTCTTTGAGCACACATTTCGTGCATTTCAAACATTGATCACACAAATATTATTGTACTTTAATTATGTAGGTACTCTACTTCTTACTTTTTCATTACCTATCTTATCCCTATTTAAACATGCCGAAAAATGGAAAGACTTCTGCTAGAATGAAAGCCATAAAGGCGAAAAAGCGTCTGCGTGAAATTGAAGATCAAGAAACTGACGAAGAAACTGACAAACTGGCTAAATCTAAAAGGTTGAAACAAAATGTCGTTAATAATAAAGCATCAAGGAGCAAAGAGACCCCCGACCAGACTGCTGCAAGGAGATACTCAAACAATCAACGCAATACCCGCTCTTCATGCAGCGGGTATTGCCGATTGACCGACCAACTAAAAACTTCGCATGGTAATTGGTAGCAACATTTAAGGTATTTTTGCCAATTTTCAGTCTAATTTGTAGTTATTTTCAAAAGTTTTTGTAATTTTAGGGACATTTTGTGTGTTGGCTGTCAAATTCACGGCGACATCGAATCTTTAGTTCAAGGCAAGGTAGTTAGAGCAGAAAGTTTCAAACGAAATGAAACTAATAATGACCGTTTAACAGATTGATCTGATATTGTGTCCACAGTAATATCATATCATATGAGTGGTCCCAGGTATATTGTTTGAAAGATTTCCTTTGATTTTTGAAACTTAACAAGGAACCGTTCAATCAAAGGTTTAATCGATCAACTTAAAACTTAGCAAGGTTATTGGGACCAATATTTTTGGAAATTTTGGAGATATTTATACAAGTCTGTGACAAAATTCAAGAATTATTGGCTTTAAATGACATTTTCGATAAACATAATTTCGGTTCGAGGTGTTGCGTGTATCCGTGCTCGCTCATCAACGCGTTACTCAGAGCGTTTTCCTAGTTAAATTACTCGTTTGTTTCAAATAACATTATCTAGTAATTACGTTGTGAATAAAGTCTGAGCATAATTTAGTAAATTGAGTTCAATTGATCATCCAATTGTCTCCTTTACTAAATAAACTGGTATTTCTGAACACACCCGGAACTTGATAAATATATCTCTTATAAAGCGATTTTTCAATAATTTTTTAAATAAAAAACACGTTTATGGAAAAATTGGACTTTAGACAGTTTCCTTCAAGCCCATGATTTACACTTATTATTTGCATGACAATCGGGAAATACTCTAAGAACTTTTTTAACAAGCTTTAAAGAAATTCTTTGCAACATTTTATCATGGGTGAAATGTTCTTCCTACAAAGTCAACCGAATTACACATGTGCGTAATAGTTATATCAAAACGTTATTGAGAAAAATCGGCTAGGAGGTCCTCTTTACTTTCAATTTTTCACTATACCGACGCAGGCTTAAAAACAAAAAGCGCAATGGGGGAGATGTCGCTGTAATGAAACCAGTGTACATACTGAACATTTCACATATTATAAAATAAACACTGGGGTGTGTTGTGTGAATGTTTACAGAATACCCCTTTGGTATGCGAGAAGTTACAGCTGCATGAATTTAGTCGTCGAAAAATCGATTAAACCTAGCTGCTAATTGGACATCCTTATGGTTGAAAGTCTTAACCCAGAAGACCGGTAGAAGAAGGAGATTATTTTCTGTTAATTGATTGGTGCATTGGACCGATATTGGACAAGTACCAATGTTACAATTCGTAAGACATCTGTATGTAATTAATTGTAAGAGCTGACGTGGAGACTGGAAGTGGATAGGATCGAGATAAGTCTGGATCTCATTGTAATGAGTGAAGACCAAGTAGTCAGTCCGCCAATCAAATGCGTTCAGATATTTAAAGTCAGTATACCAGATCGTTCTCAATATCCCGAATTTATTTCATAAAAGAGTGGCCAAATATTGTTTCCAATCGTCGTCTTGCAGCTCGGTTTAATCGCTTTTTTGTCGATCACATTCATAACTCTAACTTCTTTCCTACAAACGGACTTGAAACTTTGATAAGACACAATTTCAGCTATAGTATGTACAGTAGATTTGTCACAGCGTTGTCACCTCACCCCTATGGCGAGATTGTATTGACCTCGTGGTATATCCACATTTCTATTCACCGAAAAACAAGCACTTTTATTGATTGATTCTTGATTAAAATGTATTTGAACGCCTCTGGCTGTGATACAGACGACAACGCGATTTTATTACAGCTTTTCCTGTTTCATACGTCATTATTTCTGGTTGTAAACAAAAGAGGGACACAATCACTTCTCAATGACTGGTTTGTGTTGTTTGCACATGCACAAGGATGTGCTCAAGGACTGGTTTGTGTTGTTTGCACATGCACAAGGATGTGCTCAAGGACTGGTTTGTGTTGTTTGCACATGCACAAGGATGTACTCAAGGACTGGTTTGTGTTGTTTGCACATGCACAAGGATGTGCTCAAGGACTGGTTTGTGTTGTTTGCACATGCACAAGGATGTACTCAAGGACTGGTCTGTGTTGTTTGACCATGCACAAGGATGTGCTCAAGGACTGGTTTGTGTTGTTTGCACATGCACAAGGATGTACTCAAGGACTGGTCTGTGTTGTTTGACCATGCACAAGGATGTGCTCAAGGACTGGTTTGCGTTGTTTGCACATGCACAAGGATGTAATCAAGGACTGGTTTGTGTTGTTTGAACATGCACAAGGATGTACTCAAGGACTGGTTTGTGATGTTTGAACATGCACAAGGATGTACTCAAGGACTGGTTTGTGTTGTTTTCAGGTATCTCCATGCACAAGGATATACTCAAGGACTGGTTTGTGATGTTTGAACATGCACAAGGATGTACTCAAGGACTGGTTTGTGATGTTTGAACATGCACAAGGATGTACTCAAGGACTGGTTTGTGTTGTTTGCACATGCACAAGGATGTACTCAAGGACTGGTTTGTGTTGTTTTCAGGTATCTCCATGCACAAGGGCTACGCCTTCGTGCAGTTCACCAACCCGTTTGACGCCCGAAGCGCCTGTCTGGGGGAAGATGGCCGCATCGTCGTCGGACAAATCCTGGGTGAGTCCGTCAATATACTTCGCACCTTCATATGATCTGACTCAACATGGCCACTGACAGAATCTCTGCCAGGGGAGGGGAAGCGTCCCCTTGTGCCCTACCTCTTGCCTGACCCATGTCACTCTACCTCATATTTTTCATATTTTAACAAAAAAAATCTGCAAACTTTTTCGTTTTTGTTGTTATTTAGTTTTAAATCAATTAAAAAAAGCTATTTGTAAACATAATTACAAAACAGATTATAGAAGTTTAAAAGTTACCACAACTTGTTTGCTATAATTAATTTTTAAATTTTAAAATACTAATTTAATTAAAATCTGCATACTAGGCCGGGTAGGGTAGGACCAATGTTGGATTAGCTAACTATCGATAGCTAGTGGACAGTTGACCAATTAATCTAGTTTGCGCGAATTCCAAAGTCTGGGATAAGTTGGTCCTACCCGGCCATTACTTTTGAAAATATCTCGTTAAGCATCGGATTTAAACCCGTTATCTCCGCAGATTAATATTTCGAGATGCATACATTACGAGTTGAAAAAGTAATGCGAAAACAGTGTTCCGAGGCAAAGGAATGTTTGACATTTATAACACAAACATCCTCCACATTGTCTAGTTCTCCTTTTGTCACGACTAACGCTATTAAACGCATACAGCTCGTATTTCACAAAACAAATAGGCGGGCATAATTATAAATCATCATTATTGCCTGCAATTAGTAACTAAGTACGATTCTATGGTACTCTGCTACTTCATTAATTATAGAGGGATTTAACAGCAATTATCAAGTTAATACGTAATGGTGTCATATTTTAACTGTGAATGATGGCCGTACGTTTCCACGCCGTCAGGTAGACGTCAACCTAGAATTGTCTCCCCTACTCATACCACTACATCAATTAGAATTAAACAAGGAATTTGTCATAGAAGTTCGTACATTTGGATTGGTTTGCTAAAGAGCAAGCTCGCGTTTCCTGGGCTTTTCAAGACCTCATCGAGTACTCTACCAGAACCCTCGTGCTCAAAATTACAATTAGATCTATCGCAGGTAGATCTGTGGCTGATTGTCCAGAGATTGGTTTATCTTTTGCACTTGTTACTTGCGAATACTAAACTCATTCAAAAGTTACCACGATGTCATAACATAGCCGTCTTTAAGGTTTTCGGACATGAATATTAATAGCATTGTCCATGAATGCAAAGTATATTCGTTAGCCTTGGTCCCGGAGGTAAATTCTCATTTCTTTAGATGGCAATGCCATCTTGATTCCAACGTTTACACAACTTCTACTTCCACTTCTTCCAAGTTAGATAACTTGTTCATATGCATGCAATCTTTCCATCCCCGGCAAACATCTCAAAGATTATAACTCTGGAAAACTCGTTAGTAAAGATTCAACTCCTCGCTAAGTAAGATCCGAGAGTCTGGCACAGATTGTTTCCTTGTGTACCGAATACTGACGCTTTACGCCACGACGCTTACCGTCATATCAACACACATTTTATACGTCAAAGAATTTTTTTTTAAGCTTTTTCAAAGTTACTTTGGATTATAAGAGGGTTGGGTAGTGAGTTCGTCAATTGAACACTTTTTAATCCCATTTTTATCAATACCTGTTACAAATTTAATTGTTTCCAAAAATTGGATCAGTGTACAATCTTTCATTTGTCCTACAGATGTTTAGTACCTGAAAATTGGTAGAAATGTAGCACTAAACACTTCCTATCACTTCCGAATGCAGTCTTATTTCACAAACATTTACGTTTAAAAGATACTGATAAATTTGATTAAAAATCTTTTCATAGACAATCTACCTAAGCAACTGTCATAAGTACAAAATAACAATTTGAATATTACAATTGTAAACCATTTTCAAGTGCACTTTAGGCTGCAAACACACGGGGCGTTTTTTCATACCCATGACGGAGCGTTCGGACGCCGGCGAGACACCGAGCAGATTGGTAGAATTGAGTCTTATGGGAGCGAACACACGGGACGCGCAAAAGAGGCGCGTGTAAAAGTCCCAGGGCGAAAAACCGCGCGTGCCCCGTGCCCCGTGTGTTTGCAGCCTTAATCAGCGCATGTTTTCTACACTCGATGTATTCTCTTAAATATTCTCTCCCCCCTCTCCCCCACCCCAATCTCTCTCACTTCTCTTTCTCTACTTCTTCCCACATTTCTCCCCTCTCTTCTACATGCCTTTTATTTTCATCTATCCACCTCTCTCTGGGTCTTCCTCCTCTTCTCGATAATATCTTCCTTTCGATTCATATGCTCTTTATGGAATCCTGTTCATCCCTCAACAAAAATTTAAAACAAAATCATTAACATTTTTAATAAAATCACAGTTTAAATATAAAACTATGCTAATATTCGTGATCGAATATAAAAACAATTCGCTTAAAAAACCAGAGTTTATATAAAACTGAGATAATATGCGTCACCCCTATTGCTGACACAACCTAATTCCAAATAAAATGAAATTTTAATTATAAGTACACACTTTCGATTGCGATTTAGCTGATAAGTGCCTTATTCTCTGAAGAGAAAGTCAACATAAGGGCCCAGCAGTGTATTGCGTTGGGCTGGGCGTATCTGCACTAACATGCCCCTTGGGCGTGTGAGGTTATACAATCCTTCACGCGTGCACGCGTGGCGGGGGGAATACCCTGCAGGGGAATATTTAATCAAAACGATTGTTTTTCAAGTACTAAGTACACATTGTAATTCCATTTTCATAATTAATTCATAAATATCAACGGCGTAATAGGCTAATTCATAATTAATTAACTAAGTGCTCGCTAATGACGATAACAATTTGAAAAACTACATTCTGTGTGAGCATATGAGCGCGGAGAGCTCTAAAAGCAGAGATAAGGTTAGTTCAAACGTGGAAAATAACCAATTAGACGAGCATTGAAAATAAAAATGAGTCGTTTTATATTTCAGTACCGCAAACACATGATTGTAATATGTTATTTATTTTTATCCCGCATGCGGATGGTTTTGGTGAGGGTATGGAGAGAAGTTATCTTTGAAAAAGCTATTTATTTGGAAATATAATCAGTGGGAAATCGCAACGAGGTCGGTGCGTCATGTTATCTTCCCGCGGAGGGAAAATGGAAATTGTCGATTCCAAGTGAATGGAATTATGATAATAACGAAGAAGTTGTGACGCAGAATGCAGGGGTGAACAAATCACAGATGTTTGACTTCTGTTTAGGATGTGGAATATGGGATGCTTGGTCAAAGTATGCAGCTCTTGCTCCTCAGAGATCCCGGGTTTGATTCCCGCGGTCGTCCTTCCTGACTTCGTGGGTTCCCTCGGCCGGAAGGAAAATTATGGGAAGGTCCTCTACTAATAGGTCACGACCGCCTCCCAACCTACATCCTTCCTCCTTCCCATGAACCAAATAATTTAAAAATCCTGAATCTAAGCTTTGTCTGACATAATCTTTTGTTAAAAGATTATAATACTTCCAAATGTCTCTAATATTTAATTTGATCGATCCAATTCTGTGCCATTTTCTACAAACATTTAACTGAAAGTAAGAAATTCTTTGGAAATAATTTGTCCAGATAAAAGTTTGATAAAATGTAAATCAAATTTTGTGTAATTCACCTAGTGAGAAAATAATTTTACCAAACGCTGTCGAATACCTGTCCCCAAAAGCCATACATTGCTGAGTGCTGAATAATAGGTTATAATCGCAACTGTTTTCTGTGGTCATTAGCTACATTTCTTTACTAAAAGTCTTGTACAGCACCATTATTGTACTTTACAAAGTTGTAATAAAAATCATTTTATACTAATTAATATGTTTATGTTACATCTATCTGTGGAGAACATTTTTACGATCTTGTCTGCTGGATTTGACTCCTGCCCCAAGGAAACATCAACTCCACTATATGTCCCTATAGGTTGATTACTGGTCGACTGCTCACTTCCTTGCCCCGCCATTGTTAACCCCTGTCTGTCGTAAGTATCATCAGTGCATTCGCGTGCGCGGCGGGTTGCAGGCACCAGGGGTCGAATGGTACCACTGGGTTCATAGGCACACCGTGAGAACATCATCAACCTGAACTTAACCCACCCCCTCACCCCCTGCTGATTTACTAAACGCAACACTAACCACCCCATTCTTCCGTCCTTCCTTCGCTCATGCAAGCAAACACGATTTTACTTCGTCTTATTTTATACATTTTTATAATAATAAACTGAAATGTTGGCTTAAAGCCGTAAGTTTCGTTGTTAACTTTCCAGCTGGGAAAGATTGCGTGTTTGAAAGTCAGGAAAACAGACGTGAATTATGATGAAGTTTTCACAAATATATAGACTCTTATCTCGGTCTTCACCTGATCGGAGTTCTCAATGTAGATGAAGACGCGTGTGGAAAACTTCTCCGAGAGATAATTTCATGTGGAAATCAAGTTTAACGCTTAGAAAATTATGTTTCCAATCCATAGTATTTCTGCCCGGCGCGGGGGGGGGGTCAGTCAAGCATAAGTTATTAGCCCTGCAGAGCGTTTATTGGATTTATGACAGTCTAAAACGATTTTGAGATATTAGATGTGCTTTAATGGTAAGTTAATGTGAAAAGAAGCATAACTGATTTTCTCTTTAATTGTTGAAACCACACATCTAGTGGAGCGGTCGCTCCACGCCAGCCAAGTCGTACGGCGCGCGCACACACTCATTTAAAAAGGCTGGAGCAAACCCACTTTTACTGTAAGCATCAAAGTGGCATTTTCGGCCTACTGGATATATATAGGTTACGCCCTTTGCGCGCTAGAGGGCCGTGAAAACAGTGTTTTAGGGCGGTTTTCATAATAATAATAATAATAATAATAATAATAATCTCAGTAGTAGTAGTAGTAGTAGTAGTCTCCTGGAATTCAAATCCGGTAAACAGGCCACAGCCTAAACGGCTAAACCGATTGATCCCACATTTTTACCACGTGTGCACTTTTGGCGTCTGATTTAACCTTCACCCCATGAATTTTTTGTGCCGCCATTTTGAAACCGGAAGTGACGTCATATCTCGTCAACGGCTGGACCGATTGGAACGAAAATTGCGCCAAACGATTCAAACGGTCATCTATATGCATGATAAGTAGCAAAAGACTAAACATTATGTTAAAGAAACCGGAAATGACGTAATGAAATTTGAAATACATCGATTGGCTTTTTGGCAACAAAGGTTGATCCGATTATTTTGATATTTATGTAACGTATGTACTTTTGACGTCTCATGTGACTT
This sequence comes from Leuctra nigra, assembly GCA_934045905.1. Lineage (NCBI taxonomy): Eukaryota > Metazoa > Arthropoda > Insecta > Plecoptera > Leuctridae > Leuctra > Leuctra nigra. Next base: position 9,776,505 of record OW203764.1, on the reverse strand, counting down.
GTTATAAAACCAACCGGAAGCCGCCATTTTGAAACCGGAAGTGACATCATATCTCAATAACGGCTAATTAGATTTCAACGAAACCAGCGCAAAACAATTTAGACGGTCAACTTTATGTATTATCATCAAATATATTTGCAGTTTCCCATACCTAAACCGGAAATGACGTCACACATTTTAATTAACTCACAAATTTTTATTTTGATGCAATAAATATACTATTTGAGACAGCTTATAAAATTGTAATCATGTTTAAAATATACTTCAAGGGGTCAGAGATTTCAGCCGCCATTTTTAAACCGGAAGTAACGTCATATCTCAAAAACTGGTAGACAAATCGGTATGAAACTAGCGCCAAACGATTCGGAAGGCCATCTCTATGGAATATGAACAGTACAAATAGAATTTTCTTATTTATGAGACCGGAAATGACGTCATTCAAATGTATAAATTATTATAATTCCCTCCTATACAATAAATACATATTCAAAAAGCTTAAAATGATACACATCATTTATAGAAATAAATTCTATGTGGCATTGCAGAAAGTTCAGCAGCCATTTTGAAAACCGAAGTGTTGCCATATCTCGGAACTGGGTTGACTGATTGGAATGAAACCTTTGCTATTCTTCGTGAAAGATCATTTAAAGCAATTAATTAGGACTATACGCTGCTATTCATTAGTGGTAACCAAATTGTAAAGGGTGATGATTTTTTAAAAGAATTTAGTAATGGTTCATTTCATATGTGTCACAAGTTGTTAGAATAAACTAAAAAAAGGAGTGATATCCCCATAAAAAAACACTTCGTGTAAAAATACCAGCCAAGTCTCTTCTACTAAAAAAAATATATGAAATCTAAAAATTCTGCACTGAAAAGTAATGATATCAAAAAATTTGCCAAGTCAAAACTTTATTTGAAAATCAAAAAATACTTGGCGCATCGAGTTTTTAGGGCATTTTGGGTATACTATATGTTTGTATATTTTATGTATATTTTATATCTGGCCTATACTTCTAAGCTATTAATATACACGATGCGCCAAGTATTTTTTGATTTTCAAATAAAGTTTTGACTTGGCAAATTTTTTGATATCATTACTTTTCAGTGCAGAATTTTTAGATTTCATATATTTTTTTTAGTAGAAGAGACTTGGCTGGTATTTTTACACGAAGTGTTTTTTTATGGGGATATAGTTATACAAAAGAAAATAGACTGAAACTCAACTAATTAATTAAAGTCATAATATATTTTTATTTCTATTCATCATTTGACGCTAAATCCCAAATAAAATAAAAATTTCCTAACATCCGAGAGGGGGTTACGCGCTCCCCCCCCCCCCCCCCCCCCCCCCCCCCCTCTTCCAACTGGTGACTGGTGCTAATGTCGTGCAAAATGACTGTTAAAAAATTGGTTACTATTTACATTCAGGTTAATCCTTGTCATAACAGGATAGCTTTGAAATAGCGGCTTATCCAGTCAAAATGCCTCGTTTAGCAAAGAGCAGAGAGAAAACGCGATGGTAGTTGTAACGTTGTAAAATCACAGATATAAAATGCGGTAACACGAAGGAAAGCATTCCTAATAGTGATACTTATCTATCTTCTGTAGCCCTTTTAGACCCAGACAAATAATTATTTTCGTAGATGTTCTGAAAGAGTGTTTTTTGTTTCTTGCCGGAGGATTAAGTTTAAAGAGTTGTGACTATCCATCAAGACTGATACATCGATAATCAACAGTTGAGTTTTCAGTTTTTCTCTTTGGATGTCACATGTCATTTAACATGGCTGGGTCTTGAGTGTCTGGCTTGAACAAACAATCATGCTGATTATTTGCCGGGAGTTACTGGATTTCAATTGTTCCCAATAACAGAACAACAAATATTTACTTTTGGGCTTGATATGTTTCCAATAGATATGTATTCTATGATAGCAGATCGAATCAAGACATATTTACCCATGGCGCACAAACTGCACTATTATGGACGGTTCTACTAGCAACAACATGTAACACAACTTTACTCTGTACTTATTTCTAACTTATTAGCATTTATCTATAATTTATTTCAGTATAATACTCTAACAGCGGAATATTTTAAAATTTGCGTAACTTTATTATTGTTATATAATAGTGAAGTCTCGTGAAATTTTATTCTTGTAAATTTCTAATTATCAACACAAATAAAAATTACAAAAACACTTATCACCTGTGAATACTAAAATTTTCATTCATAAAAATCAAATTCAAATATCATGGGAAATTTTGGCTGGAAAAACGGCCTGTAACAAGAATCCCCATAAAAAACACTTCGTGTAAAAATACCAGCCAAGTCTCTTCAACTAAAAAAAAATATATGAAATCTAAAAATTCTGCACTGAAAAGTATTGATATCAAAAAATTTGCCAAGTCAAAACTTTATTTGAAAATCAAAAAATACTTGGCGCATCGTGTATATAAATAGCTTAGAAGTATAGGCCAGATATAAAATATACATCAAATATACATATACATATAGTATACCTATAATTCTCAAAAAAATCGATGCGCCAAGTATTTTTTGATTTTCAAATAAAGTTTTGACTTGGCAAATTTTTTGATATCAATACTTTTCAGTGCAGAATTTTTAGATTTCATATATTTTTTTTTAGTTGAAGAGACTTGGCTGGTATTTTTACACGAAGTGTTTTTTATGGGGATATCACTCCTTTTTTTAGTTTATTATTTACAACTTGTGACGCATATGAAATAAACAATTACTAAATTCTTTTAAAAAAATCGCCATTTACGATTTGGTTACTACTAATGAAAATCTGTTGTATATTCATGTATAGTCTTTCGTGAAGAATAGCAAAGGTTTCATTCCAATCGGCCAACCCAGTTCCGAGATATGGCATATAACACTTCGGTTTTCAAAATGGCTGCTAAACTTACTGCACTGCCACATAGAATTTATATCTACAATTAATGTGTATCATTTTAGGCTTTCTGAATATGTATTCATTGTATAGAATGGGGAATATAATAATTTTTAAATTTGAATGACGTCATTTCCGGGCTCATAAATAAAAACATTCTACTTTGACTGTTCCTATTCCATAAAGATGGCATTCCGAATCATTTGGCGCTAGTTTCGTACTGATCGGTATACCAGTTTTCGAGATACAACGTTACTTCCGGTTTCAAAATGGCGGCTGAAATCTCTGACCCCTTGAATTTTAATTTACACATGATAACATCTTATTAAGTTATTATAAGCTGTCTCAAATAGTATGTATTGTATCAAAATGTAAATTTGTGAGATTTTTAAAATGTGTAACGTCATTTCCGGTTTTGCTATAAGAAACTGCAAATATTACTGATGATAAAACATAAAGTTGCCCGTCTAAATTGTGTGGCGCTGGTTTCGTTCAAATCTATTTAGCCAATATTAAGATATGATGTCACTTCCGGTTTAACAATGGTGGCTTCCGGTTGGTTTTGTAACAAGTCAAATGATATATCAGAAGTGCATACGTTACATAAATATCAAAATAATCGGATCAACCTTTGTTGCCGAAATGCCAATCGATGTATTTCAAATTTCATGACGTCATTTTCGGTTTCGTTAACAAAATGTTTAGTCTTTTGCTACTGATAATGCATATAGTTCACCGTCCGAATCGTTTGGCGCTATTTTCGCTCCAATCGGTTTAGCCGTTGTTGAGATATGACGTCACTTCCGGTTTCAAAATGGCGGCACAAAAAATTCATGGGGTGAAGGTTAAATCAGACGCCAAAAGTGCACACGTGGTAAAAATGTGAGATCAATCGGTTCAGCCGTTTAGGCTGTGGCCTTGTTACCGGATTTGAATTCCAGGAGACTACTACTGAGATTATTATTATTATTATTATTATGAAAACCGCCCTAAAACACTGTTTTCACGGCCCTCTAGCGCGCAAAGGGCGTAACCTATTGTTCCCAAATTTGGTATATGTTGTAGGGTGGGCCATAGCTCGAAATTAAGATATTTCGCAACAATGTGATATTTCCCAATTTTAAGATCCAGTAGGCCGAAAATGCCACTTTGATGCTTACAGTAAAAGTGGGTTGCTCCAGCCTTTTTAAATGAGAGTGTGCGCGCGCCGTACGACTTGGCTGGCGTGGAGCGACCGCTCCACTAGATCAGAACTGTGATGTCATTTCCAAGTCTCCAACAATGTGTTACCATGGTGATTCCTTTGTTGCCATGGCAATATAGCAAATTGTGATGTCATTGTCAATTTTCCTGTTTTTGAATTAGAAGAAATCTTTCAAACTTTGTAAATTAATTCCTTGAAAACTATTCGACACACAACAAAAATAATATCATATCTGTGTTCAGCAACATCTCTACTCTCGTAAAATAATTATTATTTTGAAATGTAATCTTCATGAGACTTCCCTATTAAATAAATCGTGTTTCGTAATTTTAAATGCTGTAGGTATTTTTAAAATGCTTTTTATACGTTCTAGCTGTGAATACTATTTTTCTTCCTAGTACAATAATGCGCTGTCGGATGCTATTAATTTTTATACATGCACTATGTATCCATGGATAATTAAAGAGTGTAAATGCATATTATACAAATACAAATACAAAACAGAAGAAGGAAGAGGCTTCCGCTTTTTGGTTGAAAATATCATCGCGGTCAATTCATGCTTTATACTCTCGAGATTCTTTTGTTCATGAACTTTTCAATGAAACCAAAGAAAACATAATTTTTTTTACATTGCTGAGTGGCTATTGTGTACTGACGTAAAACGAAGCTTGTGTAAAGCAAGAATAGGGAGATTGTACTGTAGGCTAAGCGATAAAACTAACTGCAACCGCCATTGCAAGACACTGCATATCGCATAATGTGTGTACAAAACCACCGTGATATTAATGCAGCTCTCTAATAAATGCTGATGCAATGCAAAGACAACCTACTAAAAACAGTAAAGTGGCATCAGGAGTGGCATAATTCAAACGCATTTCAGGTAGTCTACTCTACAGGGGTCGTGATGACAGTAACCTATTGTTCAAGCGTTTGTTTACCATTTAACCCCGTCTAAAGGTGGATTCACACGGCCGTTCCAAACTTCCCAAGTTTGCCGAAGTTCCAAATCGCCGTTCCAAAAACCCCTGTGTGAACTATGAAAAGATTCGAACTGCGAAGATTGAGTTCCAAACTTTCATAGTTCACACGGGAGTTTTTGGAACGGCGATTCGGAACTTCGGCAAACTTGGGAAGTTTGAAACGGCCGTGTGAATTCACCTTAAGATAACATGGGAGTTATTGTACTGCCTTACTGGAAATATCACATGGTACACGAGGTTGCAAGTTTTCCTCTAAACTTCATTACGGCGGTCAAAGCGTTTTATTAAATTATGCAACACTGGTGCCGTGTGAAGGTTTAAATAATGCGCAAGTGGTTTACCGTCCGCAGCTCTTGTTTGTAGCCCTTTAACACGTCGATAATCTCTTATTATCGATTTAGAGGAACAAATTATAGGGAATAGAGTGTTTAGTGGGTAAAACGTGTGGACGAACACGTGATGTCGAGTTAATAAACAATTAGTGCCATAAACAGATGAGTTTTCTCGGACTTTTCCACAGCCATGTTGCATGAGGTTACTGCCATTGATCACGTACACGATTAATATTTTACAATTTAGCTGACAGCTAATCAAGATGTCAGACAACTGAACAAATAAAATAGGTATAACATTGTGGAAAACCTACTCTGCCCTAATGAATGAATTCACTAACTCAACAATTTCAACTATTACTAGGGCAGTATTAGACCCGTACGCACACTGATTTTAGTAACAAGCTTCACTCTGAGTCCAAAATAAGAGTTTAAAAGTAATGTATTAAGAATTTGGACGAACACTGATTTAGACAAAGCTCACATGTTCGTAATAGACTTTCTCTTCAAGATTGTCTTTGGGACCACGTCATTTGTCCTCTAGGGATAGTGTAATCCTGACGTCTGCTATATCATACAAGGATCTTTGATATTTACCATGAGAAGGAAATGTACAACATCTGCATCTATTTCGATAGGTATTTATACGTTTTAACAGCTAAAGTTGTCCAAATTCCAATTAGAAGTAAAACAGCTCAACCATACGTGTTTACAGGACTTCAAAGTGGACCTGACAGTTAATAGCTGTTATAACTCATATGTCCAAAGAAATGGAACCCGTTTATGTAGATTATAATCCCAGCTCTATTGTGGTGAAGATAGTTTGTCAAATATGCAATAACTCTAAGATGAAACAAGCAGTTCTGATTGTCATTAAATCTGACAGTTTGTTTATTACTGAAGATGTCCACTGGCTACAAATACTGCCAAGTTTGCATGAAGCTGACCTGCAAAATGCGGCATCAAGTCGATGCACGAAGAAATACAATGAATCAATGTTAATATGTCCACAAGTGGAATTTATCGACCAATGTAAAGGACATGAAAATGAGAATGAAAATAAGAAAAGCATAATGTTTTCTAAATTGTATTAGGTAGATTGAGTATATGAGAAAATACGAAGAGATGTTACAAAAATATGCTATCATTATTGTATTTTTCATAATATTATTCTGTCGGAATCTCCGCCGAGTAATTGAAACTGAATATCTGCTTTCTTAATGCTGAGCAATGTAGACGAGAAGCCGGCACAGAATGTTCTAACGCAGCACTAACTCCTCATAAACGCGTTCACAGAGCGCCAGGTTTGATGATATAAATATGAAATAATCGACTCCGGAGAGGTCTTTGTAATTAAATTATGCGTCGGCAGCTGCCATTTGTGCTAAATGAGCCAGTTCTAAGAGTTATCCATTATTGAGTCAACACACGACGCAGGGTGGAAATATTACTCAGCTATACGTTACGTCTAATGTAACCTGCATCACTTTTGATGTTTTAATGGGTTATGTGAGACATAATTCACACGGTGGCCACTTAACACACAGAAACAGGGGCCAAATATTACAAGTATGAATTAGTGATACTGCCTCTAGGCAGGTAGAACAAGCTACGAAAGAAATGGCAGGCAAATGCACGATTAATTTATCACGCTTTTGCAATGTACACATACGTGTAAATAACATTTCGAAATTTTAATTTGACATACTTAAATTTGTCCAATATGATAATAGTCATCTTTATTTCATACACCTAGTGTTATAGGGTCAGTCAGCACGAAACAGACTTTCTTCCTCCTCTTCCTTTTCAGTTCTACTACGTCCAACAGTCACCTCCACACAAGTCTCTATCTAACCACCTCCATCTGCCTCCTCTGTCCGCAAGACATCTTCAACCAAACTCTCCACTTCACAGTATTCTCTTCCAGCTCGAATTCAACTTCTTCCGTGGAATCCTCCATGTCTGATTCGTTCTCTTCCAGCTCGAATTCAACCTCTTCCGTGGAATCCTCCATGTCTGATTCGTTCTCTTCCAGCTCGAATTCAACTTCTTCCGTGGAATCCTCCATGTCTGATTCGTTCTCTTCCAGCTCGAATTCAACTTCTTCCGTGGAATCCTCCATGTCTGATTCGTTCTCTTCCAGCTCGAATTCAACTTCTTCCGTGGAATCCTCCATGTCTGATTCGTTCTCTTCCAGCTCGAATTCAACTTCTTCCGTGGAATCCTCCATGTCTGAATCGTCTGAGACGCTATTTCCTGAACTTCAATTCCTTCCTGCACTGCGATCGTGTAACTTTGCTCGACAAACGATCGACAACTCTTACGGGAGAATAACATTGACACGTCATAGCCGATCGATTACAAAGTCGAGTCAATGCTAATCTCTCATAAGAGTTGTCGATCGTTTATCGAGCAAAGTTATACGATCGCAGTACTGACCAAAGAGTTTCTAATCTTACACTACCCAAGATAAGAAGTAATATCATAGAGGTAAGAAGACCTCTATGGTAATATGGGGACAAGTTTTTCAATGCTCTGCTAAATTATAGACAGTTGATTAGGACTATATTGCAATGGCATCCACCAATGACATTCACATTCCTTGACTGCTCGTTTAAACGTAACTACTGGTTTTAACAGGGCAATGAATTACCTGCCCAAATAATAATTGAAGACAAGATTTTCGTGCACCGCAGTAACTTCGCCAAGATGTTTGTGTAACGAAATAAAAATACATAGACAGTAACTACTCTTCTAGCTCGTACTGTGACTGTTATTGCACAAGTTTTAAACTCTAGTTCCATTAAATCATTCTTATAATGTCGAATAATAATCACACTGCCACTCATCCAGTCAATGATGCATGGTATTTAGTAATTATATGTCCATCAAAGATCCCTGCAGGGCGTCAAATGATTTGTTTCATAAATAACTAGACTTTTTGGGCAAATTCCAATTGATCACGAGACTAGGTATATCTGTTCTCATTACCGATGATGTAATAATCGTAACTAATAGCTTTTCCAAATGAATCAACTAATACACATTAGTATCATCAACTCTGTCTCTAACTGCTAGAAAGAATGAAAAGAAGATAATTAATTGTGACAATGATTGGATTCTGAGGCAGCTACGTGTTCTTGAGGCTCAGATGTTCTACGGAATTAATTAGAAATGATTGAAATTACTTCCGATAATCCAATATCTATTACTATCTTCGCATTTGGTTAATCGGTTGCCCCGCAACGATGATTGGTAGGCATCGGGTTATCGATTTCATATTCAATATCCGTCGTGAGGTGATTATGAGAGGTTAAGGGCGATTATACTCCCTCTCTTAGCACTCGTTTAAATGAAATCTCGCAGATGATTGAGCCAATATGCGAGAAGGGGGAAGCCAGGACCAATTCTCAATATAATTGAGTGAAAGAGGCTGGATTTTTCCAAATTGCATGTACTTTCTTCATCTTTTGGTTGTTAAGCGATCTTAGAGAGCCAGTATATGCCTGCAATGCCCAGGTCTACCGTTCAACCTATCTGTCTAAAATTTTGCACACCCACTAATGTCATATCAGCGGTTACGTATTTTTTAATAAGATCATGTGACTGGTTGAAAATAAATAAGTGGAGCGTTTCAATGCAAATTCAATTTTTGCATCACCATAGGGACCGACATTTTAGATTTTTTTTTACAACTTTCATAAAAATTGGTCGAGAACTTCAAGAGATATTGACGTTTTACTGAAAAGTTATGCTTGTTTTAAAATATCCTGTCAAATCTATAATAAATTTCAAGGAAATTATCAATGCTCTGACGCATTTGATGATATTAATAGCGTAGTTGTCTGTATAGAGCAGCAACTTTCACACTCATGCTACGCATGTTATTCGCATCATGTTGAGGCTCGCTTATCAACGCGTTACACAGAGCGTTTTCCTAGTGTATCGCTTACGAGAAAGTTTTTATTGGCGTCATTTTCTTTACAATTTCTTTATCACGTATACGTTAAAAATCAAATTAACCTACATAATCCTACAAACACGTCTGCTAAACCAAGTAACAATTTCTTCACCGTTGACGACACGGTTTTCCGCTGAGTTGTTCGTACGTGACAAAGAGATTGAAAGTCGAAAATATGCCTCCTCCCGGCATGTCCAGCTCAATCCCACCGTAGGCCGTCGCGTTCCAGTAGAAACGGTTATTTTTATAGAGATTGCTGTTTGTTTGTCCTCGAGGTCAGAGCATCAAGTTTTCCGATGCCAGTCGGGAGATAATGAGGTGGAAGAAGTGGTCGATTTGTCAAATACGTGACTTGAACATTGAGCTTCCTTGAAACCATCTTCTTCTCACATCGTAAGTTGTAAGAGCGAGAGGGTTGAGGAGAGAGGGGGATGGATAGTATTATATTCGTAGTCAAGGGTTGAGAATTAGATTAGCATTTCTTAGTTGAAGGGATGGAGTGGAACACATCCCTTGCGGTTTCTTCCTCCGAGGTGTTGCAAAACACGTCACAGCTACGTCATGGTTGTATACATGCCGCCATTGTGGGGATTATCGTCAAGCTCGTACACACTGCAAGAAGCGTTTGTTTGGACTCAGTTTATGACAATCATGAACTCCGTAATTATTTATTAATTTAAACTATTCTACTTTCAACCATAGATAAATAAAATACGATAATAGTTAGTATAGTCGTTTTTCTTCTTCCTTTTCTTCTACGTTCTTATAATTCATTCCTCTAAGTTTAAAGTTTGTGCCAACTGCAATCATAAATGTGTATATTAAATAAACTTTTTATACTAATACCAAAAAGCTTTACTGTCATATCATTTTCATTTTATTTGAAATCGCCAACAGAATACAAGTATTCCACAAGTGGGATTTAAACATAACAAAAAGAAAATATTTTTAAACTATGATTAAAGAAGCTACGTAAGTCACAATAAATACAAATATAAATATCATACTATCATAATAATAATCATAATACTATAATAGATGTTTGCATTGTTTTTTAATATAACAGAAAAAATATTTTGAAAGCGATTGCGAAGTTACAACTAGAGTAAACTATAACGAAAAGTTATCAAGATATTTTTCAAAAGAAAGCTAGATCAAGAAAAGCATACTGAGTCTGTATTATAGGTACACTTGGTCAAAGGAAAAACGGTATTCAAAAGAAACGGATTGGCTAATTTCTAGTAGTGAGCTCTAATTTCATTGATAACAACGAGGATTGATTGGCAAGAAACCTGACCAGCAGTAAATCCGTTTCGTTCGAATACCGTTTTTAGTTCGGCCAAGTGTACACGAAATGCGTTTCATCATGTTTTCTTTAGTCCCTACCCGCACATTTGAATTGAAATGTATAAATGCGCAATGTATCCCAGTAGAACAAGGCCCCCGATGTTCCACAAACTTTCTTTCACCGACTCACGAAGTGATTTCCACACGGGCGTCTCTTCCATAGCTCCAGACGTAATGACGCGCCACTCTAATTAGTCATGTTAATTAATGAATTAATTAGGCATAATTAAATCCAGCTTCACTGACGAGTATTTTAGAAGCAAGCACGAGTTTGCAATCAAAGAGAGATGACATGGAGCAAAAAGATCCTCTCCCAACCCCTTCTCCAATGAACATCTAAAAACACGGCATCTTCAGTCAATGGTAATTGCTTTATATACTTACACAAAATACGACTCCTTTGATAGCAACATTTATTTCGGTATGTTGTTAAACATAGGTTGTCAAGATTTTTCATGCTTTTTTATACTTTACATTTCTAAACTCACATTTGTTATGTGTTTATAACGATTTTATGTATAAACAGATAGACATGTAATTATGTTTGTCGAAGACATGACTGTATTTAAAGCGACATAAAAACATGAAAAGAAAAAGTGATGCATGTAAAGAGTCATGAATAAGATACGCATGCTGGCACTCGCTCAACAAAAGCAATCTATATCCGATACGTGAAAATATTATATTTTTATTGAAGAGTCAAAATCCCTCGTCAGCTTTTATTTGGAATTATTTGAAAAATATACAATTCACACGAAAAATTACTCAAAGAAATGCTCGTGTTTTTTAGTACAAAGTAAACATTTTAATACTTAAAGCACTGCTAATTACATTTCCTCGCACCCACTCTATATTCCTATTGGTTTATAAAAGAGTTTCCCTTTTTAACCAACTTTTTTTTACAAGACTTTATCTCATTTCCACACACGCTGATATTTTTTTATTCGTTTAACGAGGTGTGAAAATATATGTGACAAGTTACGCGAGCAGCTTACAAGCGTGTGTGTGTGTGTGTGTGTTGGGGGTGGCTGGAGTGCGGGCGTTGGTAATGCGTGATGCCTAATGAGAAGGGGAACCTATTACACACTGGATTAGCATTCTGAATGGGCCCGTATATACTCCCCTGGTATTATACACTTCCTCTTCTCTCGCTGCTATCAACAAACATCCCCCGACTCGCGAGAATCTCCGTGGTGAGAGGCGAGATCTATCAACTTGGTTCACAGCGTACTGTTGTCTGAGGTTAACCACTACAATCAACGGAATTAACACTACTAAATCTACATATAGGTAGTAACTATAATAATGTTCATGACGTACAACATTATGATTGCATAATAACAAAATCCTTGTCATAACAACTTGATATAACAAGAATTAACGTCGTCTCGCCTAGAGTGTAAAATCCCCATGACCAAATTTGTTTTTTACATACAGAAATATATTTAAAAAATAACCCCTTTTCATCCTTCTGTCTATCAAAGAAAATAGTTATTGACTACTAAATCGTAAACAAAATTTAACAGAATAACTCAAATTTGAATTAATGTCAACAACATTATCTACTGGACACTGGGGTTTACAGAAATAATCCAGCGGAATCAGAATAATATGCGTGATTGAGTCATTCCATTTCAATATTACATCCTTTTTAAGGTTATTAAAACATTACAACTTTAGATACTTTCTGACACATTCTCTATTAAATACAACAATTAGAAAATAAATCTCCAAAGCTCTTCTGAAAAGCCGCACGATGAAACGGAGCCACTGCACACCCCTGTCTGCCATTGAAGAGAGGTTGCATTGTGTGCCAATAGCAGTCAAGAATTAAGCGAGGGAGAGAATATTCAACGAGGGTGGTTAATGAAAAATACCACAAAAAATATTAAGGTGGTCCCTCAAGACGAGGAATGTATTAATAAGGCGCCGGCGTTTCCCCAGAAGCGAATACTCATGTGTCACATTTTGTCGCTGATGAAAAACTGGCATGAATTTCATAAAAGTCTAGTCTGATAACGCTCAAGAACCATTCCAGTGAACACAATGATCTTAAAACGTATTGTTACCAAGTTGTTTAAAGACGAAAATAACATGAGATCTGTTATAAATGACATCTTGCGACTCTTCAGCTGGTAAAATAAGATTTCAAGCAGCGGTTGCCAAGGCATCAGTAAACATTGGATCAAAGCTCATGGGCATGACAATTTGCATAACTCTTCAAGCTCGACAAGAGTTTACCAATCTTCTTCGGCGTCGGGTTGGAAGCGATTTTCTCGGCGACAATCGAGTCGGGTGTAACAAATCCGCGTGATAAACCGCAGCTAGAGTGTGCGTTGTTTGCGACGGACGTTTCGGACAGTGAAATGGACGTGCTTAAATCCAGATGTCCCGGCCGTTCTGCGGCAATGACAGTTCACGGGTTTGCTGTTAATGCGCCAAATGAACGAATATAATACGAACAGCTGTACCTACATATCCACTTTATGTGCTCTCATCGTAAATGTGCTTCTGCTCGGTTACGTAAATATAAAAACAGGTCCATGACACTTTTTACATCAACAGAGTGCACAAAAGCTGTGTATCTCTGAAGGTAAACAAAATTCATACATGCAATTGCAGTCAGAGTAAGCAATTAAAATCGGATCACATTGTTTTTGAAATAATATTAATTTTTGAATCAACATCTTCAACATACCGTTCGCTGTTAAAACTAATATGTAATGACCGAAGAAAGTTTTGTGCGAATCTTCCACAACATTTCGCAACAATTTGGTCTTGGATATTAGGAGATGCACAGTATTGTTTCGATAGATCCAATTGTTTCATATTAATAAAATAACTTCTGAGTAAAATCGAGGAAGGCGATGAGGCTCGAACGAGAGACCCACTGCCACTGCCACGAGTATGCCTACATTGATTAAGTTATAAGTTTACTTTTCAATCAAAATATCAAGTGTTGCAATTCGATCCACAAGAGAAAATTTGAAAAGAAAATGAGGTTGAACGTGACGTCGCGACTGTGACAAGCGTCGCGTCACCATGTCACGGAATGTGACGTCGCGTCACCGTGTCACGGCTTGCGACGTCGCGACTGTGACGAGCGTCGCGTCAGCGTCACCGTGATTAGCTCACGCGACGCCGACGTCCGCGTGAAAATAAGCCTCCTCTTCTCGTCCATCACGTCACCTCGACGAGGAACAACTTCGACTTGTATTATTATCCCTCGGATATACTCGATCTATTTCCGAGCCAACGCGAAGAAGTTGGTATGCAAATTCGGTGAGTGTATCTTACATAAATACACGACGGTTGTTTGGCAGGCTTGGCTAGGTGAGCCAGGTGATTATGGGTGGCCCAGTTATCTCGTGCCAATTCATTCAGAGTGCGTGAGTGTTCAAGCCGATATCCGACTCCAGCTCACACTTTGTAATCAATCACTGCGACCCATAATTATAAGCAAATTGAAATATTAATGTACGATTTTAATTAACTGTTTTCACGACTGTATTTTATGTGAACAACAAAGTAACTCTTAATTACTGTTCCTTTGAATTTTTTACTGAGATTCTTTCTTGCTTTAAGAACGTCGCTTTAGCGATGAAAAATAATGTCTCATTTGTTTCACCTAATTAAAAAAATGCGTTGACAATATTTTAACATATGCCAAGATAACTGAATGATAAATCAAATCTATCCAAACGAAATTCCAATTTAATGCCAACTTACGAAGGCCGCAACAACCATTTCTCCCAGGCTCTTTTCTGACCACATTTGAAATTCCATACTGTACGTGCGTACTTTGCATGTAAAGAGAATATTAAAATAATTATGGTTCCAATAGAGAATGTCCTGTTCCCTAAGCAGTCTTTCTAGATCCCCTACCTTAATCCTAGGAGGGCAATTAGAACAACAAGAAAGCCAAACGTATAATACCAAATGTCAAATACTAATTCTACCTTATGCCGGTGAAGGGACGGCGGCTAGCATGGCAAAATGCTATTGCAGGATAAACCGTCTAATTATTGGAGAGTATAGGCAGTAGCTCTACAGCACAGTCCTGAAACTTAATTACATTTCTGTCCGCTTAGAAACGGACCCCCTTTGTATTTTATTTATAAATACTATAAGACAACGTTTTTATTATAGACTGGTGAAGTATAGCCAAAATGTTTTTAAAGCAAACTTTTTTTTAAATATAGAAGCTTTAATCTTGAATGAAGCTAAGTATACTCCTCTATCATTTAGAAAGTTGAAGTATAGCAACACATATATCATACTTATTATGTATTCAAGATGTTTTTTTTAAGTATTATAAGTAAGGAAGTAATCTATATAACGGTATCATGGAGATGCCAAAATCTAGGGTCATAAACATCTGGATAGAAGTAACACAAGCTCATTCAATCCTCTTTTACAATGTAGTCGAAAATCGATGGATTGTAAAAGATCTGATTTTACTAATAAATGGCTTCACACTTTAGAGTTCGAGAGGATATAAAAAGAGACGATATTGAGTTTGGAATCAGCCTAGCATGACACTGTTTGGATTCGGTGGAACAGCCTGTAAAAGCACTCAGAACCGCCGAGGAAATTCTCGAGCCTGGCGAGGAAAAGGTCCTCGGCTCGAGCAGCTGCTTGTGGGGAGATTTCCTTGGAGGAGTAAAAAAGCGTCGCCAGCGTTATATGGCGGGCCAAAGGCGATTTCCACCGTCGGATGACACGGGACTTGCATTAGCGGCCCAGAGAAAAAACTACTTGGAACTGTTAAGCCCGACTACTCACACTAAACCCTTGTAGAGATTCTCTAGCCAATACGTCGATACTTGTTAAATTAAGTGGGAAGTGGTCTCTTGTACTCTGGACTTCACACTTGTTTGTGCCGATCATTGCCAATGTTATATTTTGGTGTTTCTTTTCTGAGGGACGATAGCATTTACTCAAGTAAAACTATTTGGTCAAGATTCACACATTCAGACAATCTGAATAAAATAATATGCTCCAGTAAAATGCAATCTAACTTTTCTCGTCGAGAATCCTACTGAGAATTTGCTATCTTACATTTTGCCTCTTAGCTGTTACTGAAAACATATTCAATGGCTTTTATCGCTGTGTATAAGGTTCAACTGCAGGGTATTCACTGAAGTTTGAATTCGCTTTCAAAAGATCTTATCTTGGTAGGCGTTCAAGCGACATCGATATCTTGCCATTATTACTCTCTCTCTCACTTTCTCTCTCCCTCCCTCTCTCTCTCTCTCTTACCATGACGTCATATCACATGATAACAACGTTAACTAAACATTTTCCATTTGTATTCTGACATCATTGCTAAGTTAAATCTTTAATTACTCCTAAAACCAAAGAAACAAATTTCAGAAAATAAATTGGTTACTATAAATTTATCTTGAACTTTGACAGCAAAATTTCAATATTTGGCAAGTTTTACATTGCCAAATTATGAGTGACATTGAGTCATAAAACATTTCCCTGTGAGCAATAGATGTCATCTATTATTATCAACAACGTCATAGGGTCCAGCACTAAACTTCAGGAAAACGAAATAACATGGCAAAATTAATACCCTCTAAAACACTCTTGACTAATAGCATTGACGTTTGGGCAAACTACTTAAGCACAAATAAAATCAGTTCCCTTCGGCTATACATTAAATCAAGCTGAATATACCAAAGCCTTCAGAATACTCGTTCTTTTCATCCGCCCTACGCTTTCTTGGGAAACGAAAAGCTTCTATGAACTTTAGGGATTAGATAGAGTAAAAGGGGAAAGATTTCATTTAATGTTACTCAAGCATATTTTTTTCTCTCAAACGTAACATGAACAAACTGTTGCTCATATCTGTTCATATTACCTGTGTATGTTTACCGCTATAACGTCAAGTCTCATCTGTAAAGATGTCGGAGATTCTGTGCACGTTCAGACGCCGACGCCGACGCCGAGAAAGCGTCCGTCTGCTCTCAGTTTGACAGCTGACACCACCACTTCAATAACGTACACGTCAAATATTTGCTTACACATCAGGTTATAGGAACTGCAGATGGCATCATCTCGTTTTGTTATATATACGTACATTGTGAATCGGCTTGGCAAAGTTGAATGACAGTTGTGTTAGTTGATCATGTAAACATCAAATTCGTTCTTGCTTTTCGCTATTTATGTCAACAATTTATTATTTACCATTATTGTAAGAAATGAAAGAAAGTATTGTGCCTTAAAAGACAAGGGCGAGAACTGGAAGATAGAATCCTGTATCTGCCACCAATTGTAATATTTCCAATTTACATTTTTAGGGCATATCTTTTTATTTCTTGACGTTTATATATCTACATATATCTACTATGAGAATACTTTTTATGAATTGAATAATTTAATGATTTAAAATGTAAAGAAAGTATTTTAGTTGAAATTTTATTTCAAATGGTGGCAATTGTGGGATTTTACGATTTTAAGTTACCAAATGTAAACCGTGTAAAATAATTGGTAATTTAAAAATCACAATAACCTTAATTTTATGTATGGTTAGAATAGTTGAATCTAATTTGTACCTTGCAATGTAGAGACACGAAAGAACATAATAAGTTTATGCTATTTTTAGAGAAGTCTGTATCCACAATATATTTCAAAGTGAATATTAACTTTAGAGTACGATAAAACATTTAGAATGTGATTCATCTATTGATTTTATATTTGCCTATTGTATGCATTATGAACTAAGTGCTCCAACATGTTCGCTATGTTTTACTGTTGTCTCGAGTCCTCGAATTGCTCAAACGATGCGTTTAGAGTGACATTGCTCCCAAGTGTGCCGAATAGCGTATACATCACTTCGATAATGTCCGTTAGCCGCGAATAAACATTGCATAATGTCATTTAACTGCGTACTTTACCTGTGTCGCACACATCGTCAAAATCCCTTGCATAATTCCCAAGTAATTCCAATGTCTTATGGTATCCCATCTTGTAAACAGCGTTTTCAACAAACGTTATCGCTTTCGACGATGTTGAAGGTAATTTATTCAAAACCTAACGTATTCGGTGTTGTACCTTCTACCATAACACTTGAGTCGGTCGAAGACTCTTAGATGGACGATAATTTTCCAGTTTACAGCGCAATTTCTCCTTAATCCATTTCGGTTCCACCTTTTAGTGAATAAATTAAACGTTAAACGTGATCGAGTGTGGACTGAAGATGGGTTCAGAGATAAGAAGGTTTGGGGGGGGGGGGGGGGCATAAAACTCGACGTCGTGACGCCCTCTCAACTCAATGAGACGCTCTATTATTTTAGATGTAAAACAGAAAAATGATAATCCTTTCCTTCGTCGACGCTCTGAAAGTTATTGACATTTCAGCGGCGATAACTTGTTGATTGTGTAGAAAGAGCAACAGGCGATTTCAATGAATTGATTGCTTCATTGATATGAATATTGCGCGTAATTCATGATCGACCTCTTTCTTCGAATTATAAATAAAACTGACAGCATTTCATGAGTGACCTCAATTCTGGACAAGCGAATGTATTTTTTTATTCCCTCATTAATGTTACTAACTAGAAGTATTGTTTTCAGATGTAAACATGGTCGCTGAGCCTAAACCTCACCAGACCGGTAGAAAAAGGCAAAATGTTTCGAAAACTGGCAATGATTGGTGAGTTTTTAACAAATCATCAATTTTTTAAAAAGTTTTCATTTTTTGATGTTTTCATTTTCGTGTGTCTTCATTTTATTAATGTTTTTTTGTTACTTTATTATTATTTATTTTACAGAAAATGCATACAATTCAGTAAGTTAAAATACTTTTTCGTTCTCCCTTGAGCGTTTCTAAGTCCTCAGCTTCAGCGCTTTATAGACATCCATGAATGCAAAGAAGCGAAAGTAAACCTGAAAAATCTTGATAGTATTTGGTTAGCGCCGAAACATATTTCACTGACATAAGCCGACGTGGAAATCCGGTCCGAATGCGAAGTCTGCTGCAGCATTCGCTTTTCTCTGTGGAATCCTCCCGAGATTAGTCTAGCTCAGAACGCGTCGTGTGTCGAGAACAACCCACTAGCAGCACGTGATCTCAATGCCACACTTGGGCACTATTAGGTCACTAGCTTACCGACCAAGGTCAATCTAGTGGTTTCAAATGGAATTAACGACTTTGGTAGACTTTTGTCCCAGAAAGATGGCCGTCGGAAAGGGTTGAAACGACGAGGTTTAGAGAGCTCTGTTCAAGAGAATCAATCTCTAACTCAAGAATAGAATTCGCCACGAATACTATTCTATTACTTTAGCAAAGAGAAATCAGTTTCCTTTTTTGTAATAGTGCCAATTTCTGTGTAATTCATAAACTAATTTAAAAGCTTTTAAATGTCCGTTTTATGCTCTGCTAACTTTTAAACAGTTGAATAAGACTATATTGCTATGGCAGCAACCAATGGCATTCCTGGAATGACCACCTGAAAACCTAACTACTTTTGTATATAAACTGTTTACATTTTAGCAGAGCATTGCAAAAACCGACCTACGTCGACGCAGTTTAACCTGGAAAGAAAATACGCACACGCACGTTTCAGAATGCAGATAAAGACTTCTATTCTACAGATAAAGATTGCTATATGTAATAATAGGAATAGGAATTATATGTGACCACATTTCTAGATATGACTTCCCAAGTTTACGATGTCCAGTGCTCTCTGAATTACAATTCTATGGAACCATTGAACATTCAGGGGACTTCGGAAAAGTTAATCCATCTCATTGATCTTCAAAAAGCTTTGAAATTTCTAAGTGTCCTTTAAAGGCGAACTGCATTGTGGTCGATGTTTAAGTTAGGTTAGTTTGCGTACCAACAACGCAATGCTTAGTGACAATCCTGTATTTCCGCTCATCACAGAGGTATTTCTATAACATATTCAATAATATCTGTCACTAACATAAAGGGACGCATTAATAGATCTCTGCTCTACCTAATTTACACAAAAAGCAACATATATTCACCTGCTAAAAATAGTCACTTTGGGTCGGTTGACATTTTAACGAGTTTCGCTTGGAATTTTTGTAAAAATTCAATTTTTATCTTCGGGTTGAATCGTGTCCATTCGCTGGCATTTCGCCATGGAGAATGTCACACTTTTTATTATGTTGTTGGGCGACACTTCAGAGTTGTCAAATCCACCCACACCACCTCGTGTAGACATCATCGTCTCGGAGACAGTGGAAAACAAGTTTGAATCAAGGGATTGGGAGAGTAGTCGATCGGGAGAGGGAAAAAACTTCAATACAATTGTTTCACTTTGTCGATACGGAACGTCATGGGAAATACACATCTTTCATCCAGCACAAAACTGGTTGCTTCATATTCCAGACTCGTATTTCTCAAATAAGAATGTTTCCACCACTGACTAGCGTACAAGAGCGATAGTCAATTCCATAAAGTATTCTGATTTGTCAATTTGAACGTAAATAAACAGTACTTTAAGTTTAGAATGGATTGATTGTTCACAGAAGCGTGCTATTGATAACAGTAATCAATTGAATGTATCTTATCAAGAGCTCACAGCATTCCCCTAGCTTTACACCGAGATTAAGTAAACACCGCCCTGGGTGTTTAGCTCCTCATATATCGTACTTTATAGTCAGATACTATAATAGTAACTTTGCGTGATTAAACCAGGAATTTTTATAGTCTTTTAATATCTTTTAGTACAAGTTCGCTCCATTCCCCAGGCTTTATAGGTGTTTATATCACAGCACACGTGTACACAAACACACTTCAATTCACGGAAATTTAATGAAGTACCCCGAAATAAGTTTGTTTTTCAGTCGTTTGGAATCCAAATGATACAGATCCACCCTTAAGCTTGGTTTTATTTTGTTTGCTTTTGTTCTTATGTAGGGTAGTTTGGAGCAGCGACATTAGTGGAGGAATCAACAGTAAGTCATGCGTCATTCATACATTCCCTGTCTGCATAGAACTAGAATTGTAGCTTCGAATAAAAATATTATGCGTCGAATAGTTCAACATTTGTAATTGCTTTTTAATATCGAATAAAATCAGGAATTGCCCATTCGCCCATTGTAATTCTTGGTACCTAGTTAGTTTAACCAAGATTCACGGACAACATTAATTCTTCATTCATACTTCCGGCTCTCTCACTCCAGCAGTCAACTGGAGTCCTTTACAAGTGACAGCTCATACTCGTACCTAGCGCAAATATCAGCTACTAGTGGTAAAAACATGAACTAACCTTCGTCACAGTTAGGTGATCAAGTAGTGCACTATGTTTACACGATAGATGTCAGTCCGGATGATAGGTATGAAGAAAAACGGGTATGTTTTGGTCTGCCAATGTTCTGAGAGAACCGTATGTAGTATGTAGTAATAAAGTCCACGAATCTTAGTTCAAGGAAGAGGTTTTAATGTTTAAAATAGCAAAAAATGGCAATAGAGCTATCGATTCTTTTTTTTTATTTATTTGAAGACGAACTTGATTCCAGTTTCCGTGAAAGTCGTCCTTACTAAATTATGTGCCTAAATTTATATGAGGTGATATGTTTTTAATCTGTCGTCATTTTAAGTTTACAAACCAAAATCGCTAGAAACCCCGATACGTGTCAACTAATTCTAACGCGTCATTTGGTTTTAGATTCATTTCAGTTTTTACTGAGTTAAATAAGTCGTTTCCATCAATGGGAATGGATGACGGAATTTGCTCAAAGTAAACAAGTAGCTGTAAATGTGGGTCATATTCAGTAAAAAGAATGCCGTTTGCATTGAGGTAGCTGATAGTTTGTCAACCTGGCATTCACAACTCGCTTGCTTTGCTTCGAGTCAGATATGTTAACTCATCCGTGGGCCATTAAGATGAAAGCATGAAATACTCACAAACCGTCAATCAAGCCTGGCTAAATGTATCGTAGTCTTACTTTGCTGGAATATCTTGTGTATCTTGAACTTAAATTATACAAGTTTTCATTTGATAGGTAACGAAATTTAAAAAGTTCCGTGACTTCTTCTGATGTGGCAGGGTATTGAAAATCAAATACTCTAGATTAGGTTGTGAGAAAATGACTTAGAAGAAGTTTACCAAAATCTACGGATTGCTTCTCTACAAAATATTGTTAGGTTAAAATGATGAAAGGATTAAGAAAAACACGAAACAACAGTTCTTTTTCAGAAATGAAATACACTCAAGGGGATTAACAAGCGGATTATTTCTGTTCTTATTTTCTCACTGGAATTTAATTATAGAACGGTACGGAATCCGCTTTTTCTTTTTCCTTCGAGGAATGAATAAAATAGTCTCTGGTTGGCACCATATGCGCGCGTCCTCAAGTACCCTCGCTGTAGGTGGGATGTAATTACTGGTGATAGTGGCGGTCTGCTTGCATTACTCCTCAACACACAAAACATGGAGTTACTCGATTGTTCTTGGGTTTTAGTGACACTTTGGCGGTCGTGCGGCGTGCCATTGAATACGAAAAACGTGTGTTTCCAAAGTGGGTTTCTGGGCGATTGTTAACTTTCGGAAACTAACATTGTGTATTTTGGTGTAAAGTTATAAATAGAGAATATCGCAAGAACGGCATAATATTCATATAAACGGGAACATCTTTGATGTTTCTCAGCTTATAAGCGGGGAAAAGACTCAGGCTTTTGGGGTTGCTTGCGAAAGATTAAAAACTCGTCATTCGAAATCGGGATGATTTTTTCGGTTTATGAAGATTCAAGTACGTACAAACTGAATATAATTCCATAATATTTTACGGTAAAGGAAATTTTAGAAAGAAAAAAAATGAATGTTGCCAATCTCTATAAGATAACGTTTCTCAGCTTTTCGTTTGCTTTACTGGTTCTCATTTTATCTCAGAAGATTTCCGTACATTTTCATTTCCTTTGGTTGGTTTTTCGCTTTCATAAGCCCATAGTAAAAATTGAGGTTTTATTATATTTTGTTCCTCGCGTAACGCCGGTATATTCTTGCTTCGCGTCTGGCACGTTGCCGCATATAATGGGGTTGAGACATAAGCAGGAAAGAAGAGGGTCCCGTGGGGGGACATGGATGGAATTGCTGGGCGGATTCCCGAAGGACAAAATCAGAGAACACCATATTACGGAAATTACGTCCGGACGTTCCGTGGCGATTCAGATCGGAGTCGCACGGGAAATGATTCTCTGACGGAAAGTGACTCAAACCGGTTTGCCAACAACAGTTTTAAAGATCTTTCCAAAATAAACACCCAAGAATTTGCCTTGAAAAGATTTTATTCAGTCTATAAATTTAGTAGTCTGTGTTTGGAAGAGTGATGTTATAATACACAAATAAAATGTTTTCTCCCTTCATCCATGGCCAGGATATATAATTAGTCCACCAGAGTGTGTTTCGGCTTTTTACCTTCATCGTAGCATCCAAACAAGTCCTGACTTTAAAAATGAAAAAGCTTGTTTCCATGCACGAAATGAATGTATATTTTTCTCGCCCCGCGGCACGAGTTGGGTATGCATCTTTCAATCTTCATGAAGTAGTATGTAATGTTCCATCGGTGCAGAGCAGCGACACACATTTCCACTTTTAGACGACTCGATGTTTCCCAGGTCGGCCGTTAGGGGCGCCCTCGGAGGGGATGTAGTCCAAGTCACGGGGTTCAGAAACTGATGGATGGCGTATCGAAACAGCTGAGAGAACTCGCCGTAAATGTGACATGTTTTATGTCTTTTTACTCCTCATTAGCTTCAGAAGTATTCCAAATATTCGTTTTTCAGTTGCTAACTTTATATGATTTATAAGTATGAGGAAGGTGCTGCTTAAATTTAGAGTTACCTCCTTACTCCACAACTATCAATTATTTTATCAAAGATACTGAAACTGATATGTATCCGAGTATAACGTAGACCAGTCATCTATCATTTTTTTATTTGAGTATAAGACAAGAATTAGGAATTTGAAGTAAAGTGTCTTCTTCACTGTGACAGGATCCTAACACCTTCTTCGACCAGGATTGAAACGAATGAATGAATTGAGTCCCGATATAATGATTAATGATAGAGGAATGATAAATGAATTCCGAAGCTGATGAATGCAGTTGAAAGAAAGGGGCTGAAAGCTTTAGACGAGCCAGCATCGATCCTCAGACTTTCGTCTGCGATTTCAGCGTTTAAACATTTATGCTTGACTTCATATTACATTCAAGAAAATGCCTGAAATATGCATCGGCATTTAAGGTCTGATTTGAAATCGCAACGAACTCTTTCTGGGACGTCAGAAGTAGAACTAAAAAACATTTGATAATAGCAATCGAAATCTTAGCACACGCTATCCTTCAGCAAATATTTTTACTGTAAAACGAACTTCCCCAAAAATAAAAATCGACTATTTAAATGAGCTTGGTTTTAAGAACAATGTCAATACCGAGTCAATGAGTTCCCTCATATTTCGAGTCACATATTCATCTGTGTGCGGTGTCCTGGGAAATCACGTGTCTCTAATATTTATCTTCGTTTCCACGAGCCCATCTCCTGGCAACCATCACATCGTGATCATCCATGATGAACACGACAAACCCCTCATGAGCGCTTGCCTCAGCTCTTTTCCCTCAACGTCCACAAAGAAGGGAACACACGTGTTAAATTTAAAAAAAAAATCGTGTCCCTTAACCCCTTAACTAATAACAATATGGTTAGGCCGACGTCATAAAGTCTATTAAATTCTGAGCTAATTTTTGTTTTAATTTAAATAACATCATCCTGAAGTAATGGTTAGAGAGAAGCGGAGAATGTAATTGCACGAAAATGTTTTTAATAATGTAGTTTTATGCCCCAAAAATGTTCTGCGTTAACCATTAGTGTACTATGTAATAAATCATTGTACTAATAAATGTTTTTTTTATGTTTCAGGGACTACTACTATGACAGGTAAGCTGAAGAATTACAATATTGTTTTTAACCAACAAACATACGAGTGTTCGCGTGAGCACGGCACCTCCACCGCAATGACAACTTGATAATGGTTTAATTCCAAGTTAAAGAGGCAATAGAAGTGAAACGAGATTATTGGAACAATGGACGAACTTGTAATGATGTTCGACCAAATCCATTGAAACCTTTGTATTACAAAATGGAAGCCTCTTAAGTGAAATGCGAATTGAAATAGGAAATGTAATGGCAATCTAGGAAGGATATTATTAATATCATGCTAACTAAAATAGCAACTATTGAAGTTCAGCAACGAAATAGTTTTATGCTTCATGAAGTATTCAAATATTTAAATACTTCCAGGAAATGTGAACTATTTAGTGGGGCGGTTGCATCACTCAGCCAAGTAGTTACACTACTTTGACTAATGCTTTGGAACTGCAAACTTCTTGTTATTAAAGATGGACTCCTCTCGAAGAAAAAACCGGCAAACTCCAAAACACGTAGAATGTGGTGTCCGATTTTGTAGAATTTGTTACCAACTGTTAATTTTTTGCGTCTAATCTTACCTTTTAGTGTCGCGATTTTTTACCAGAAATTAAAAACGTTTTGACCATTTGGTTGGAACATTAGCCCACATCTTATAAATAACCAAATAGGAAATATGAAATTGGATTGTTATGATATTGCGACTGATATCCGGATATCTCTTCAAAACATCTCCCGATGTTGCGCACAAACAAATCATCTCCTGAAGAACCATCAGCACTGAAAAAGGAAGGTCGTCAGAAAATTGAGCCAAATCACACTGTTAATTTAAAAATTAAAATTAAATTCTTATAAAAACATGGCTCTTCGTTTTCTTGGTGCATATTTCCCTGAGAAAAGTTTTAATGACTGGCCAATGAGCTTCTATCATGTAGGACTTTTTTGGTTTATACCCTAACCCTTTGCGCCTAGTATTTTGTTGGCATATTCTTTCATATTCATTCCAGTGCCCAATACTTTATAGGAGAGTCAACGACTTGGCTGCCATTTTTACACAAAGTGTATTTTTACACGAAGTGTATTTTTACACGAAGTGTATTTAATGTAGATTCTCTATACTGCATACGCTTGATCTTTTCCAACTTCATCGTAGGAAAATCATATTGTATAATGATATACCTTCGCCTAGGGAATAATTTCTTATATTTCACTCAGCTTTATGCCCACTCAGTTTATCACTGTCTTTTTATCTGTCTATGGAAATTCATTATTAAGAGCGGAAAGAAATTAATTATACATAAACTTAAGCCCCCCACCCCTTATAAACTTGAGGCAGACTAAAACAATTCATCTCCGCAGTGACATCTAAACTCGTTACATTATTCAAACAATGAAGTAGTAGTAGTCGTTCTTTATATTACCTTGGGCTCCAATACTTTTCTTCCAAGAATGGCTGATCCTGCCATTAAAGTTAATTGAATGTTCTCAGCATTCGTTCCTGTGTGCTTTTAACCTCAAATTGACTTTGGAACGGCTAGCATTTTGCGGAATATCTGAGTTCGTGAGACTCTCCTCTATGAATGGGTATGAGAAGAAAGATGGAGAAGAAACGAACCAAGAAAAAGCTTAAAAGCTCGTTGAAATGCTACGGTGCTATACATTACACTTTATATTTAACAGTGCTGAGAAGTTCACTTTCCAGAAACTTCGAATTATGTAATCTTGATAGTTTTTTCCCCAGACCATCTTCAATTGACCCACGTTCAATTTAAATAGTTGCGCTGAGCGAATCAAGAATCTTCTCATCACATTACTTGTTACAAGACTCAGCACGTAATATAATATAGAGGGTGTACGTGAAACGTTTCGTCTTGAAGATAGCTTCGTTGTGCCACTTTTAGTGCTGATGTTCAAATAATCTATAATCAAATAATTCACTTCTATAATGTTCAACTGATATATCGTATTTTTAATCAATTGGACATTTGGTTGGCCACTTATTTATATGTGGTATTTCTCTTGGTATTCGTAAATATTTGAATAAACAATATAGAAAATCAAATATTTTTGTCCAGAATAAAGGAAGTTCAAAGAGGTAACTCTCGGTACAAAATACATCGTCATAAACTACGAAATATTACTATTTTCTACAAAACATGCAACAAAATTATTTGATTTTATTAAAATTATTCACTCTTCTTGATGTCAACACATACGAACATGGATCGTTCAAATGTGTTTACGTGATCTCAAATATTATTATTTTCAATGATCTTTTCAGCAATCTTTCTTACAAAAAAATACGAGAACTTCAAATAACTTTTTAGGTCAAATACTTCAGTTCATATAATCTGCTCTGGAATATTCGTAATTAGATCTATTTCCTTATTCGACAATTTTCAAAGTACCTAGCTAAGTCATTATGTGAAATGGTCTTACTCTTACTTTAGTGAAATTTGTAATGTTATAGTGGAACAGCAAGATATCAAGTACATCATGAAGCCTTTCGAAGTGACTCTAGACATCAAATACTTTATTTCGTATCTCTCAAATTAAAATAACTTGATAAAGTTATGTAGAAAAAACTTGCTTTAAACTTGCTTTATTTAATAAGTTACCTCGAAAACGTCTAAAAACAAAACGTCGGGCACAAAACCAACATAATGATCGATTACCATCAGTTTGAAAAGTATTAATCAAAATGTCACAGACTCGTCAATGTTGGAGCAGACTTCCTCCTCACCTACCATCATTTACTCGTGGACGGATATGCGAAGGAATCGCAACAGACGAATGTCAGAATCTCTGCCATCTCGGCTCGCTGGGGTCTAACATCAGTTGACACTTGTAACTCTAAGAACAACTCCCAGGAAAGCTCAGAGCGCGAGGATTAAGCTCACACCTACACGTTTTACAAGACATCCACAACTTCTGTTCTAGAGAGAGTGAGGTACGTTTATCTTTCAAAGATCGAAGAGGCCAAGAACAATTGTTGTGGTAAGCGTTGGGGATCGATGCGAGATATTGTTATGTTCATTCAAACTGTAATCTAAGATTTGGTGCAAACTAAAAATAATTTTTATGCAAATATCAATTTTCAGAACTAGGTATGAGAAATGAACGAATACTTTAGATATTTGGAGCTTAAAAATAATTTGAAATGAACAAATCACATGTTTCTTACATATATTTAATACAAACCGCCCTCACAGCACCGAAGAGTTAGGTACTGACTTTTCGTCACCAAATTTTGTTCAATTTGGTATTCGAACCATAATTATGTAAGAGTGCAAAATAAGAAAGTTTTCCCATTAGTATGGTCGAAAAGATTCAATGCTCATGTACCATTGTATCAAACTAGGTTCTACAAGTATTTATCATAAAAATGATACATGGTTTCATTTATTATATTTCATGAAATTCTTACTTCTTTAGCTCCAAAATGCCTTATATCTGTGGAAAAATACATTTTCCTCTATTTCTTTTTCCTCGCCCGCGTCTAGATTTGTGTCTAGATTGTACCTTTTGGCTGTCGACTTAGCGGCCCTGCCCCGCAACACGTTAGCTTTTCATGAGAATAAAGATGTGTTACTGCACGGCGCTAACCCAGCATCTCTGTCACCTCGGTTCTCGTAATAAAACGAGATCACGAGACGCGGCCGTCAAGATCTCGACGAGGATTTCTACAACGGTTATTCAATACGTATCAGATGCTTGGCTCCTGATTTTATCCTCTCTCTCTCTCTCTTTTCACTGGGATGTTTTATCGTAACAACGTCAATGCGCAATCGATGTGGTTGGAGCTCGGAAAGTAATGGCCTAGTAGAATGCTGGAATGGCGACATATAATATAAGATGCAGAGAACCTAATAGGTATTTTGTTTAGTCTTTAGATCCATCAGGATTAGTCTGTTTCGATATTTATTTAATATTTAGAGGGAGTAATCATATAACATTTAATTTTAGTTCTCGCGTGACAATCTTTTAATCTCAATGTCATTTCACAGACTTCTCGAGTGAGATGAGAAGATTGTTAGCGAGAACTAGAGTTGTCATTTTTATATAATCCCACCCCAGTTGATGTAGCACAAGAATGAGCTTAATTGATAAGCAAAGATGAAGGGGATGACTTCAATTTAAATAACAGAATGTCTACGCAAATATTAGGTATAATTGCGTTTGAAACAATCAAATAATAATTATGGTTATAAATGTGCAAACATATAAATCAAAATATCGAATAAGACATAATAGATTAGAACCACGAAATTATAAGTTCGAAATTGAAAGACGTCAAAACACTCTTAGCCACTTCCCGATCATAAATCATGCAGGAACTACCTATTTTTTGTTACCATTTGACATTTCTTTTAATTGTACAAACCAATTTCATCTCTAAAAGTGCTGACATGAATTTTACACGGGATAGAGCTTATACTATGTGGAATACGCCACAAATATGTTTCACACATTCAGATCAAATCAACAAATTGACATTCCAGATAAAGAATGTACAACGAAATTAAAATGTATACAGTAAAATGTCAAATATGTGATTATTACATTGTTGTGTTTGACTAATTTACTAATGACAAGCAAGCGAAAGTAAGAAATATAGTAAAATATTTCATGTTGTATAACACCAAAAATAAATTGCCATCGGGACAAATGATTGAAATTCACATTATTGGTTGCCAACATTGTAATTGGTATAGTGTTGAATTAAAGCGATAAAATACAAAGTTAGATTTTGATTGACTCGATAATAAATGCAATTTCACAACTCCAATGTTGCTTTAGAAGCGTCATTCATTTCATTTTTTTTTTAATTTAATCATTATTGCTGGCGTAAACTCAATGGACCAACAAAATTCATTCTTCAGCTTCTTACAAAACATTTGATCCGCTTAATAAATCATGAATGTTTCATTACTTAGAGACAAGAGGGCATTTTGATTTTTTGTTCAAGGGGTTGGATTTTCCAAGAAGGGTTGAAAGATCTTTTCATGACAGCCGTGGAGTTAATTAATTTGGATAATAGACTGCGTTTCGCGAGAAGGGTTGCAAATTCAAATCAATGTATGCAGAGTTTCGTCTTATATTGTTATATGTTGAGTGATTAGTTCGTTGGTCTAGGAATGTTGAGCGCCGTGGAGTTGGTGTTGCTCACAGGAGTAGAAAACGAACTGAAACAAAGCGAACAATACCACACACAATTGACTCCGAACCAAGATTGAAAGACCGCCTTCGATTTCAGCGAGTCTTGAATGATTACTTTTACCTCCTCGAAATAAGGGTTGCGTTCCTTGAGGGAAGGGGGGAGGTCAAGGGCTCAAGGGGACCGACCGGCCACATATCGGAAAATGGGAACCTACATTTTCATCGTCAATTCGCACGGGAAATACAAGAAACAATCAAATCTGCTGCGTTTTTTTCGTCCGAAGAAAAGAGTTCGCCATCAGAGTTGTCCAAATCATAACATTTCAATGGTCTTTACACTTAGGTACTAGGGAAAACTATTATTAATTTGATATAATCATAAACTAAACCATTTTAATGTGAATAATCATGTAATAAATGTGATAAAATTAAGAGTGCTAATTATTATTGTACCTACCTCATAAAAACATTTCGTGTAAAAAGACCGACCAGGGACCCTATTTTATAAGTATAAAACTCCTTTCTGCTGGAATTCGATTCTCGGCCATATGGATTAACATTTCACTGAATCGGATTCCTGCGGGATCAGGAATTTTAAAGTTATAGAATAGGGCCCCATCTTCACAACTAAAAAATAAATTTCAAAATTTCAGTAGGTATACGTATAAAAGGTAAAAGAAGCGATATTACAAAATTAGCCAAGTAAACACGTTCATTATGTTAATCACGTTAACACCAGTGGGACACGTAATTTTAACATAAAAATTATATGATAATTAGGCTAATAGAAAAACCAATATGTATAGCGTTTTCAGTTATCAGATGGACAAAATACATTGTAGAAGCTCTATAGAGCCGCAATGAATATTCGTCTCATGCAGTCCAATACATTTTGTTTCTTCTTTTAGTCCCCAGAGCAAATGACCAAATCTTCTCGAATAAGAAAATGTTCATCTTAATGATGTATCAATTTCACGTCGTTCCTCTGAATCCAAGCAGCTTGTGTTTGATTTACCGTTTATAACCGCACGAAGGCCGACGTCATTAAAACTTTTCTTTCTGAAACATTTTTTTCGTTCTGAGCTGTTCCCCCGCCCCCTGCCCCACTCCTTCATCTATCAACATCGCCTTCCATTTAATTTCTTATAATTGCTTTGGTCGCCGATGTTTCCCTGTTTCTCTGTCTGCTGCTTATTTATCATTTCCTTCGCGCGATCGAAGAATATGTTTTCCGACTTCAAAGGACAGGATTAAAATGGTAGCAAACGAGCCGGTCTGCGTGTTTAATTCGTGATGAAGTGTAATTTTATTTAAAGAAGTATTCAAATCAACTGAAAGTCGTATTATTTTTGTAAATGTACCGTACATAATTTTCTTCTTGTATCGGCGTGTTTTGTACCTCATCTTGCTTAGTGACATTCACAACAAAAAACACAATTCTTTCGTCAAACTCATCAGAATGAAGTTTTGGAACACTTTTGTAAACATTTGTAAGACGAAGAAGTTGTAATTCACTTATTTTAGGATTTATTATAAAGACAATAAAAAATTACTTATCTCTTTTCTCTTCTTGATAATTATTATTCTGGATTCATAATTCGAGCTATATTTCCAATTGTGCATCAGATAGGTAAAAGAAGAATACAAGTAAGATATTTAATATTGATCAGGAAAACAGATAGTTGCAATAAACTGCTAATCACTTTATGGCTTCACAACGAGTTTTTAGCAAGAGGTGTCAGAAAAGTTACCACAGTTAAAACTGTAGATGGTTTGGCGGCCAAATGTTCATAGCGCTTTTTATACGAATTTCCGACAAAATGGTATCCTTAAGTAAGTTACATAAAAATTGAGCTTACCACTAAAATACAAACTATTACGTCAATCCCGATTCTAGAACAGAACGATAGTTTCCCTCATTAACAATGACAGCCGAGTAATTGACATTACGAAGGCTTCCATAATGTATTTATTACTTGATTTATTCCCCCTGAGACCTGTCAGTTATCTCAGCCAATCAGGTTGACATTTTCCTCACTCTAGTCGCTAGTTAGATCGCGTTCCAGAAGACAAATGAGCTTTTTACTGTCTTCTTACAACTCACAAAATAACTACCTATAATAATCTTTTACATTATTACTGTTAACTATTATTCTCTCAAATAAAGCAAAGAAAATGACAATACACTGAATAGCCATTTAATAAGCACAATGATTGATTAAAATTCTTTATCTACCTCAGAGATAGAAGGTCGGAAGTCCATTTTTTCGATTTTGCGTTGTACACTTTTGAAATGATGTAATCAAGCACTATCAATTGCCATTTCACTGAACTTTTCAAATACAGTTACATTGATATATTTTCATACACAATTACCAGTGAGGTATTACTACAAAATGATTGGATGAAGGCAGAATAATCTACTGGTTTTTGAGCTCAGATCAAGAATCATTAAAATAGACTTCCGGCCTTCTACCTCTCATGTATAGAATGATTGTCACTATGATAGTGCAAGAGTGATAAGTAATAAAGTAAATATTTGTACATTGATGGACAGATTTTGTCGGTTTTCAGGGGTGATTCTTCTCCCCTTCTCCATAAATTTTTCAAAGCTAGTAGGCGATTTTGATCAACATTATTCCCTGGCGATTGCATGGCCATCCGCGGGCTGTCGATGATAAACAAATGGAATTGGCATACACATCAATTCAACACACGTCAAGTCAACTTTCATGTAGTGAATTCATTCATGTGTGTAGTTTCCAAGTGTGGCATATAGTGAAGGGAACGTGGCGAGCGTCACCACGGTACTCGCATGGCACTTTCTCGGCTTTTTTTGTGATTTTTTGTTGTAGGCAATGCCCATGACACACCGTTTAACCATAGGTTTAACCTTTGAAAATATAAGCCCGTAAGGATTATATATTCAAAGGTTTAACCATAGACATGGTTTAACCAATCGACCTGAAATTTTGCACACACAAACTAATATCGTATTATCTGTCTCAGCACAGTTTTTGAACATGATCCATTGATTGGTTGACATTTGAAAATGGAACTGTTTGTAGGTTCAACTTTAAATTTTGCATGCCAACATTTTAGGAGCTTACGAAAATAGAAAGACAAATTGGTCAATAATTTATTGATTTTACTGACATTTATGCTTGTTTTGATATTTGTAAAATTCTTCAGACATTTCCAAGATAGTATCACTGCTTCTATGAAGTATGATTACGTTGACCTTTTAGCTTTTCCAAGGTCTGTAGAGCAGATACTTCATAAGACTACAATTTGAATGCCAAACGAAGGCTTGCTTACCAACGCGTTATACAGAGCGTTTTCCTAATATTTGATACATAATTAGTCGAATCTAATCAATAGATAAAAATACCTGATCGTATCAAAAGTTAATTCGCTCAACCACTGTGTAAAAAAGTATCTGGTGAATGACTTATCAAATTCATTATCAGACTTAGCTCGGAGCAAGGCAATGAACTGTGAAATAGGTTTGTTCAACATATTACACTTGTGGGTGCAATCAGCCTCCAAACTGCTGCCAGCACGCGGTTAACATGGACTTGAAGACTGAAGGACGCGGCTTGTTCGGTTGGTGGAACACCTCGTTTTCTTGTCGATTGCACGTTGTAAGTGAGGTTTTGATGCTATGGGCTTGTCATGTTGAGAGTAAGTACCTCCACTGCTTCTTTCCCAGCTGACGCCGCCGGGTACAACCTGTTCGAGAACTACTCAGGGTTCAGACATATGTACAGGGGTTCGTTCATAAAAAAAGAGACTTTCGAATGGAGAAAATAGGAAATTTCGTGGAATAAAAGAAATAAAACTTGGGACATGGAAAATACTTTACTGTAGTGAAAATCATTGGTTCATATAAACAATAAACTTTTCTTTAAGGGAATAAAGTTTTTATATCATCTTCCGAGCTCGGTTTATCACTTATCAACCATCACTTTTATGTCGTAAACCAGGTATTTTAGAGCTATTCGTATTCTGCTTCGTACTACACTTAGTCCAGTTCTCAGAATTCCAGCTCTTCGCGATCAATCCACCCCTCTGTTCCATCAATGCGACACATTAACGAGCTAACACAAGCCGTACAAGTTTCATTTAAAGAAACCAGCTAAGAACAACGTCTTTTCTTAACCTTTCCAAGATTAAATCCCTCCCGAGCTTCAAGTCAAGTTAGTTCTTTACTATCACAGATAACGGATCAATTCAATCAAGATTCCGTCCATTTACTGATCCAGCAATCTCGATCTGGAGCTAATGATGTGGCAAACTCGAGCCAGTAATTGTCCGTTAAACGACGGGGAGGGGGGGGGGGGTCGATTATCAGAGGAATGGTCTTCTCCTTTAGGTTCGAATGGTCAGTTATGTGTGGCCGGCGAAGAGTTCGCATGTGATGCCCCTAGGAATGCGGCAGCGCGCAGAGCTAACTCAATTGTGTTGCGGGTAAGCGGCATTCCAGGAGGAGATCTTGGAAGTAGATCTCAATAAAGCGGGGTAGTCCAAATTTTGATAACCGTTCTTCAAGAATTTGTTCAAGATGGCTTAATAGAAATGTTTTGTTTGATACTTTCACGAGAAAAGGACAAGAAACTAAACTTGAAAGAGCACTAAAAGCTCGGATATGAAGTTTGTAATCTCGCCATGTAAATACAGTTTTGGACGAATAAAAACTTGTGTTTCAAACAACTTCATTCCATTTTTATCGAATTTCACATATTCTCAGCAAGAAAGTGTATAAAGTACATTGAGTTTAGATGTTTTCGAAAGTATTGTCGAGACATCTCGACGCCTCGAAATGCAACCTGTTTTATCTCCGATTTGACTTCATTTCTCTACATATTTCTTTCATCAACCAATTTTATGAACAATTAGAATTGTTATCTAAACTCAAAACAGAAACCGGATTGTTTCCGTCGACGTTCTACCGTTAATTGGTTCTACTTGTATTACTTTAAGGTTCTACTATGTTTTTGTCAGACTTCAATCAACTTTTCCTCGGTATTGCTTATGTTTTATAGCCTCTGAGGCGAAGCTTTCTCTCTCATAGACGATGTTGGTGGAGGTGCCGTATCTTCAATACATCTTGTGGTATCGAGACAAACTATGTACTAATATGAAAACATCGGAATACAACCGAAGTCTGTTCACCCCTGAATTCACGAAGTTCGGTTTGTCTATTGTTTGGAAATCAATTAGGTTCTTTGAGATCTCGGTCTCCTCTGGAAACCTTTATCACCGCGGACCATGTCTATTGCCACGTCTCGTGTACACAATAGACCGAAGGTCAATTGTTCGACCACACATGCCAAGAATGTTTTATAATGGGTTTATTATACGCCACATTCAAGAGAATGCATTGCGAAGGATATACGTTATTGCAGCTCTCTTCAATAGAGGTTGAAAGGTGACATGTTAATTCAAATAACTACATCAATTGCTATACTTTACTACTACCATCTTTTCACACTATCGAAAATAAATATTTTATCACTTAATAATAAAATGCTGACCCAAGCTAACTCCATTGTTGCAAGGAACTGGCAACTCCACTATACCAAAACCAAATAGTTCCAACTCAACCAAGTAGGTTCTATAACTCTTTGACTAAACCAAAGATAATTCAATCCAACTTAACCACAGACTAGTAATCGTTCAGAGGTAACTCCGGAGTATAAACATGAATATATTTGAGGTAGGTAGTATATCCACCATATTCACTCTGATTGAGGAAATTATTTGCTATCTTTAAATCTAATCAAATTTTTTAAAACATTTTTACCACATCGATGTTCCCAGGTGTTCAAATAATGCTTTAGTCTCCATGTATCTAAGATGGTCGGGTGCGAATACTGCTGTCTACAATGTCTGCAATGACTACAATGTCTACAATGTCGGCTGTCATATGTGCACTTGCGTCGACGGCTATATTCAATATGCTCGATTATGTTCAGACCAGCGCATAAACAAGAATGTTTATGTAACATTGTCAGTTTTGTTTTGCTTAAATTTGAACATTTCTGTGTGCAACTTCAAGAGTAATCCTCGATATTACAATAATTTAAGCAAATTGTAACAATTATTGCGTTTCGATTCAAGAGTTATTTGGTGAAGAAATTGATCATTCACTAGGGTGCTTGTGACTGTGATATCATTTCGATGACTTGAAAAGGCTGCGTGTCGCCAGGAAAATGTCCTGTAAGTAAAGCTTACTTTTCAAATTTGAAATATTTTTCCGGTTTGTCCAGTGACGAAAATTAATTATGATTATTTCTTGAAAAAGTCGTTACTTAATTAGTTCTAAAGGTCCAAAGTTCCAAGTTCTAAAATGTATTTTACAATACCTCCATTAATGAGCAGTTTGGCTGTTGCTCATACTTTTTAGATATTAATCGGTATTTTGTACAAAACCACACCTGCTTTGTTTTATAAGAAATACGAACAAAACGCTTCTAGAATGATGCGTTCCAGGAGTAGAAATGAGGATCCAAGCTCCCTCAATGGGTATAGAAATTCTTCTCATATAGTATGTGGTTTATGGAAATGGCTTTTTTTTAACTCTCATTACGTCGACCACATTACAAGCTTTCATTAGTTCAGTGAGAAACACAATGGTGAAATGTTACGTTGAATGTGATATTTAGTGAGAGCGGCCACCTCTGGGTCCAGCCTTCGCCTTAATATTCATCATGTTGGGCCATTGTTCCGCCGGCTTGCATATGGCAGCATTCCTGTCCCCGTCCCATGGCAGAGACACTTCAAAATGACTGCTACTCAACTCGCGGATTTTAGCGGCAAAGCTTTCGTGGAATTTTAAAATCAAAAGATGAGGAATTTTGTTACATTTTTTGGTGTGAGGTGGTTTAATGTGGGGAAATGAAGTCGTTTTTACCCATATAAATATATCCTGCCGACGAGAATTTGTCTTATTAAAATAATAATAATAATAATAATAATATGTAATAATGGAATGCGGCAGAAATGTGAAGTATGCGTTATGTGGCGGGTTGGCGACAAAAATGAAAAGCGAGCTATGAATGGAATGTTACAAATTATAACCCTTTAATGAATAATTCAACAAAATATTCAGCACAAAGAACTCTTTGCGGTAGAATAAATACAAGGAGGATAAATAAAGAACCTCCAAAGTTTCTGGTGTATGCTGAATTCTTTTGATAATATAGTGCTTGAGATTCAGTGGTTTGTACGTCTTAAAAAGATTACATGCAAATCCTCGTATTACAATTTGTAAGAAGAACAATTTCCTTACACAAAAGATACGCGAAACAAAACCGCCGATCATATACAAATATTTTATGGATTCGAACAAAACTTAGCAATTTCAATTTCAGAATTGAGAGATGGGGGAAACGCTTGCCGGGGAAAAAAAGTTTTGTATACTGCATTTTGCGAAGAAAATGCACCTCTAAACGTCTCAAATTATTTTCGAATTGTCAACACAAATCAATATTCAAGTAGGTACACTCGGCCAAACAAAAATTGAACGTTGACCAGATTTGAATGACTGCTGGTCATGTCCCATAACCAATCAAAGCTTGTTATTATCATTGAAATGTGAGGTCACCTACTAGAGTGAGGCAATGATATCGCTTAGACTGACTTCTGATGGTGCGATCTTACATTTATCAGCCTATCAGATTTATTGAACGTTCAAGTTTTGTTTGGCCAAGTGTACGTCAACGAAACATAACCTCAAAAATCGTCGGAAGTTAGAGATTGATGCTGATTTTGAGCCTGTGTCATGGACACTTAACCTCTACAATAAGTTTAAGAATCTAAAATGGACAATTGTCATAGTCTATATTTGTCCTAGGTTTAAACATAGATAACGAATTCGAAATCATTTCTAAATAACAATACACAAAGATAAATAATCCCACCGCTTTGGGTTTCTTCTGGAAGAACCGTTTTATTTCCTTGCGAATGTCTTATATAAACAGGCCTTACCTTAAGGCGAGAATGCTTTCCTGGCGTAATGCAAGGGAATTAAATAGCGTGTAATTCGCCCTAACACTTTCCGGGAATAATTAAACCAAACTCGTCCAACCTTACGGTTTATCTTCGTCTTTCTGCACCGCAACGTAATTCTACACGATTAAATATCTTAACGAAGTGCTAAGAGCGCAAGAGAAATAATTGGCTCCATCTCCCACAAGACACTTGCCATTGCTGGTACCGAAGATTCTTTCATCTCCAAATTAAACAATATCTTCAACGTTTCATGTTTTCTTGCTGTGTTACGTCGGCGTTGATCACATTTGACTGGCTAATTTATAACGGCAGAGGCTCTTGAGACATGCCAGTTATACAAAAGCAATTATGCATATTAAAATGTTAGACTTTCGAAAACGTATCTCTCATCTATATTTCGTCCTTCAGTACATAAAAACATTATAATTAAATTTAAAAGCTAGTAAGCGAATAATTGGCAAACTAGTTCCTGTATTTGTGTCTGAACCTGTAAAGCGGGATAGGACTCAGCCAATCATTGCCGAACTCGATCATTATAATGTTTGAAAGTTCAACATTGAACTGCTATACTATAGAACTTTTCATTGTTGCCTCATGTCACTATTGAAACTTTCTTTCCAAGGGAAGTCTCGTATTAAATTAGCTTTCAGAAATATGTTTATACCACTATAATTCAAAATAACATCATACAGTTCGTTTTTCCTATGTTTGAACTCTCACCAGATGGAGCCACAGTCAGTTGTTCTGCTAGGCCGAGAAAGACTTCATTGCGCGCTCAACTTGCAATGTTGTCTTTCTCGGCCTAGCAGAATAACTGACTGTGGCTCCATCTGGTGAGAGTTCAAACATAGAAAAAACGAACTGTATTTGTTGGTAAATCACACTATTTTCAAACCATGTTCAAACTAAAAGGTGAAATTAATTTTAATTAATAAATATTAAATTAAAAATAAGTGTAAATTTTGGGCGGGAAAACGCCATCCCGGCCAGTGATGTCCTTTATATCAACCAACAATGATGTTGCCGAGGTAACAATAAAATATGACATCACTCATATTCACTCGCCGGGATGGCGTTTTCCCGCCAAAATTTACACTGATTTTTAATTTCAAATTTTTGAATGAAAATTTACGCTTTTTAGTGTGAAAATAGTGTGATTTACCAAGAATTATGTTGTTATTTTGAAATATTGGATTTTAACGGCATTTAAAAATCTTTGCATAGTATTCCCTATTGAGTGAGATTAGGCTGAACTCAGATTTCCTTTGTTGTGGATGAATAGTTTTATGTTATCGATTTACACGGATTGATTGATTCTTATAATTTTAAAATAGAAAATCGAATTTTACGTCAGAATTAGCTACATCGCCATGGCAACGAAGTATTTACCTTGTTGGAGAGTAAAAATGGCATGAAATGTGTCACACTCTGTTTTACCTAACAGAATATTCAATGATATTTTAATATCATGTTTTGCAGTTTAATTTGAAATTTTCATATGATGTTTTTGCCATATTTTAATGTGTTAAATCATACCTGAGCATGGAAATGACAATGTATGGACTGCTGTCTCCGCGTGGGCTGATTGTAACAATTTATTATATTTTATTGGTACATCAAGCCAACAAATATCACTTAAAATCTGCGAGTACAAAATAAATTGTTTTCAATATTTTACCATTCTCAAAACATGTGCAGGAAGAACAGTGAAATCAGTAAATATCTCAAAAAATTAAAATTAAACTAACAGAATTCGGTGCAAATTTGTTCAAATTAAATAAAATATTGTTAAATTAGATTTTTTTATAAAGAATTAAATTAATTAAATCATGGACGATTAAATTAATAAATTAAATTGAATAAAAATAAATATTCTTTTTTAGTGAGATTCATCCTGAAGAAGATTGAATGAAATATCATAATGAACATGTAAATAATCAAAAATGTCGTACAAGACTTTAGCTATCTGATCTCTAAGATTATCAAACAGTATAATTATTTAAATATAATGAATATTGGACAGAAGATTACGACGAGAGAGTTTTTGAAAAATCATATCTCCTCCTCGTTTGAATTCTCGGCTTCGACGTAAGCCTTGGTCCTGATTCAGATCTTCTCTTTACAGGACCTCTCTCAGTAATCGGAGGGGTTGCCTAAGACTAGTCGCTAAAAGTAACATTTTTATAATAAAACTAAACGACTTCCCTTATTGCCTCGATGTTAGCCTCATTCGAGATTCCAATTTGTGATTTTTAATTTTACTCTTCCTCTCTTCTCTTTTACATTTTCTGGGCTTCTGCACCATTTTCTTCGTTTTGTCAGGCTTTAATCATGACTATCTTAAAGAAAATTGAACATTCTTTCGAACTCAGATTCTCAGTTTTTAGTGAAACATTCTTTTTCATGTTGAAATTAATTAACGATAGATGCGGAAAATAATTTCATACCTCAGCAAACTTTAGGTATATTGAACTTTCCAATTGCATATAACACAGATAATTGATTCAGGTTACATCTTCGTGCTTAAAAATATGCCCTTTTGAAACTCATTATGTTGTAGTTGTTTTTGAAAACTAAACTTAGTTAAGAATATGATATTTTTTAGGATTTCCAATATTGAAAATCCTACAATTTAACTTGAAGGAAATGTATTTGGAAAAGTTTGCTATTGAATGTTTAAGTGATGTCAATGGGCTGTAACTTGAAACCTACGACGATTTACTTGTTCCAAAAAACCACTTAGCTCACCATGTTAAAATATTTAGTTATACGAGGATTAAATAGTTAAAAGTACACATTTTGAATATCAACTATATGCATTAAATATATCTTTTTGTAACGCAATTTTATTTTAAAATGTCTGGTTTTATAAACTTCAAATTAATATTATTTTCCATACGTATTCTACGAATACGTATCCATCTGAAGTTTTAAAAGATGTGCCAACGACGTGTCATCGACCTCTAAAAAGTAGACATTGTCTGTAAAATCTCCGTCTCAGCCAATCAGATCTTCAGATCAAAATTAGAAAATTACACCAGGTTTTAATTTAAAAGTTAGTTAACTTTGCATGTAAAAATCTTGTAATACCGAAAATCAAGTTTGCTTAGAGGTAATATGTACTCGTAAATATTTCAACAACGCCGTCAATTTCATGAATTCCTACCAAAACTAAATTTTTCAATATCAATTATGTAGTGTAAACTTGCAGACGATAGGGAAATATTCTTAGAATTACTTTACTACTAACATGAGCTTGATGCAGGATGACAGCAGCATCAACCGTTCACGATATTACATCTTATATCAACTTAAATGAATTTGAAAGCTGGAACCAATAACGTTCCAGAGAATTAAACGACAAAGTACATTGAAAGTGACGGAGAAAATACAATATAATAGTAGGTAAATACTTTCTGTACCACGGGAAAGGTGAGTGTAATCAACAAATAGCTCAATTTCTTAGATACATCATATGTACAATTTTGATATAAAAAAGCTCAACCATTCAAGTTTACCAGACATTAAATATTTTATGCGTATTACCCTACCAGAAAAATGTGATATAATGTATGTATATTATTTCTTTGATATGGTGGTACTGTCATTTTGTATAGTTTATAACTGAACCTGCCTATCTATTGATAGTAGAATAGCGTTGAATACAGCAATGGTGAAATGATAATTATAGCTGCTGTTATGTGATTGTGGAGGGTATTAACTGAAAATCACTGTACATAAAATAACAAAATGTCAATATGAAACAATAACCTCGGATAATCAATAACGTTTCTAGTAATAATAAAAATAGCAGGGAAGACAATTGTATTTAGAAAATGAAGACTGAAGATCAAACTCAACAGATAATACAAAGCCAGAAAATTCTGATCGAGCTACAGTTAGCGATATTTTCGCATGAATTCCACCACATATTTATAAAAAGTACGTACCTAGTCTAGAACAACTACGTGTGTGGCTGATAACGTTGGATCATCAATGCAGCAAGATCACATACCGTACATAATAATGTTTCTAACATTCTACCTAACACATATAAAACAGTACTCATTCAATATTTCCACCGACAGTACCTCTGGCTATTGGAATACTTTACAATCGCAGTATACAAACGTTTTATTGCATTGAATAGCTGTGAACGCCGTATTCAATAAAGAAGTAGCGTGAAATGTTAATATGATTCTCAGTTCTGAAACCAATACCTGGTGATATTCATATAAATAATATTCCGTCGTATATCACACAATGGAAATGTGTTTCATTTTCCGCACTTTCTTCTCTGGGAACGACTCGAGTATGAAATGAAACTTTGCAGATAGATGATGAAAGGGGAATCTGGATACAGGTTGAACATTTATTCGCATGAGGCCCATATCATACGGTGACGAGGGTTTCTAATAAACTGAATGTATGACGGATATCTGTTTGATTGTTGCCTATAAGATCACCACCAGGGTAAGCCATATATCGATAGACTCTAAGTTACTCTCAGTATTTTGTACTCAAAATATTTCGTCAAAATATTTCAATTGTGTATTAATAAAATGTGCTTTGGAACAAGAAGCAGTTTATTTGAGTGACAAGATTCACAAGTTATACTGGTAAGTTATGGTCAAAAACACAGGGAATATCACCAAATTACATCAGAATTCTTTCGGACACTATCGACCGTACACGAGCGGGTAAGGAATTTGTGGGGACATCATTGAAATTCCTAATGTTGATAAAATATAATTGAAATTAAACTTCATCGATTAAAAAAAATATCACAAATATTCGAAAATAAATTATATAAGGAATGGAAGTTTTCCACAAAAATCTACATTCTCAACAAATTATATAATCAAGTAAACTATGTTTTAACAGTTGGAAATAAGCACGCGCGAGTTAACATTAATAACATTCAAGCATTTCATTTCCAAACTGTCATGAAACTAAACTGTCCAAGAATGTATAAGTCCCCCGACCAATGTATTTGGCATGGGCCCCTCTCACGTAGTTGTTTTTAGTCACTTCCGCGGTGTAATATTAGCATGTGACTGTGTGTTTTGGAACTGGGCGGTCAGGTGCTTCTGCTGTAAGTATGTTACTCGAGCGACAAAAGACGAGGCTGACAGGTCGAGATTCCCGAGTGAATCACTGGGAATACTCGGCGTGCAAACATTGACGAGATGAGTGCGGCGGCGAGATCTTACGACCGTCTATCTATACACTTAGGCTTGCTTGCGACACTAACACTACACACGATGGCTTTTCATAGGGTTAAAATAGCTCGGGGACAAAGACCAATTAAGCAATTAGACGTTAGAGATTTAGGAAACATGGAGAACAAAATGAATGACTGGCATATGAAATACTAGGAAAACGCTCAGTGTAACGCGTTGATGAGCGAGAGCACAAGACATGCTCAGATTTATCGAAGACTATTTTCATTTTGCAGCCTATCGGGAGACATTTATTTAAATTTTAACCAATGAGCGGATTTCACAAAAATTAGGGTCCGCAAACAGGAAAGGTTGTCTTTACATTGTGCAAAATTTCAGATCGATCGGTGAAACAGTGCGACCTGTGTATAGGTTAGTAGCAGAAAAAAAAACAGAGGTCCGTGCCAAAAGAGCCAAAAGGAGTCGCTTGCTCAAAAAAAAATCGTCAACTAAAATTCCTTTCATAAACAATTTTTCGCTTAGAACCAAATGCTGAGGGTTAAAAAAACTAAATGTTAACTTGTCATGGCGCAACATAAAATTAGCTTTGTTTCATTACAAACCATGTAAATTCTACAAAAAATAACATGAAAAATGAAAAACGTGAGACTTAAATAACGAGGTAGAACTTGTTATTATCCATGGCTGCAGATATGGAGGTGTGTACATAGGTGTATAATATATTTAAGCTGAGTTGGTCATACCAGCACGTACTCGGTACCACTGTGTCAACACTGTTTGGAGATAGACGTGTCCTCCTCCTCCTCTGCCAGCCCTCTAGCTGATAGCAAACGCGAGCCCAAC
Organism: Leuctra nigra; assembly: GCA_934045905.1. Lineage (NCBI taxonomy): Eukaryota > Metazoa > Arthropoda > Insecta > Plecoptera > Leuctridae > Leuctra > Leuctra nigra. Next base: position 9,732,661 of record OW203764.1, on the reverse strand, counting down.
TTCACACAAAACTCTTTGCTGGATAAGCTTCCTAAGCGAACACAAGCATCAATATTCGATGATGACGCCCTCTCTCAACGGCAGGGGGAACTTTCTGATTAACTGGTTGATCCACCCCCGTTCGCCATGCTTCAATTACTATAATAATAAATGCAGTCGGGTGCATGATAAAGCGGTGATACCGACATATTATCTTCTTGATAGGAGAGTGAAAATGTCAGAGGTAGTTGAATTTGTAATATGTAAGAAATTAATCTATTAGCAATGAACAGCAAATTTAGGGTGAGAAGAAGTGATAAATTAAGCCAAGAGCTTCATATGGGAGTGAAGAAGAATTATGACAACAAAAGGAATTTTCATCATAAACAAAATTGACATTTTTGAAAAGTCGCCGCCGCGAATGTCATGTCAAAGTAGATAACTAATTTGATCATGAATGTAAAACAGAAAAGTGTTAAATTGGTTATTCATTTAAAAACCAATCCAGACAGAATTTTTTCCATCGTCACGTCCGACAACGCTTGTCGTGTAATCGTTTGACTGTCACCGTTCGTTCGTCTAGCAAATGTGAGCAATATTAATCCAACTGTTTAGTTGTATGAAATGAAAATTGACAGTTTTCTCTTGATGTTGGCGCCACCTGTCGCACGAGTCCCAGGTTAGATAGATAGCGAACAATATTTTAAAATTAGAATGTCAGTTTAGTGTGTAAAAAGGTCGACGTCGGCGACGTCTGGCAGCACCGCGACGCCGCCCCACAAAAACTCCTGTGGACATGATGATGAAACTCGAGGCAATTAAGCATAGCGGCTTACGTTCGTTTTCAAGAGGGAAGTTGTTACTTACTAACGAGAGGTGAAGAAATTAACTATTTTATATCACACGTTTACTTTTGATCTATTGTGAATGATGGAGATGACGTCATTATATAAACGAATGGGTGAGACTGTGAGGCATCGCGATCATTTTGAATAGAGCTGAACGCAATTCAAGTTCATGACGATAATAAGTTTGTTCATTTGTAAAGTGTATATCATAACAATCTAAAAGTATTTGGTACGGAAGTGTGTAGTTATAAATTCTGTGTTATTTTGGAAAGAAGAATGCGGAAGAAATCATAGCTTGGCACTTAAAGTCAATTAAATAGAATAAATATAAGTTATTATAAAAGTTTGTCGTCCCAAATTGAACTAGGCACTTAAGTAATAGAGGAAGAATAGATGTGAGGCGCATTGTCAGCTCGCATAAAATTAATGCCATTCTACACCGAATTATGATACTACATTTTTCTTGGCATTCATTAACAAGATGTGATATTGCAATTTAATACGCCAAAGATAAATATTAAAACAAAAATCCATCCCAAATTAAACTAGACACTTATACTAATAGCGAAGCTTAAAAATGCGCCATTGTAATCTCTTTTATATAATATAATTAACTCACTGTCATCGTATTAAAGAATATCTTCGTCGTGGACTTGCCAAAGTCGGATGACTTGTCTGGAATGTCGTCTCGGATTGACGCACTACGATCTAAAAAAATAAAATTGTTGAATAATGCGTCACTCAGTGTAAATTAAGAACTAAATCGTCTCCTGTAGTCTTAACGAAGCTACGATTTTCAAAAGGCCAAAGTACAGCTATAGTCAAATCACCAAGAAATGAAAATACAAAATCCTACGACCAATTGTTTCGTAAACAACGGCTTCACTCCCACCACCACAGTCCTCAGAACTAATCTCAGCTCTTAAATCAAACTCTCCACTTTCTACCCAACAATAAGGTGGGCCACGCGCTTTGCCAAAATTCTTTGTCCGAGTTTATAGTTTGACCAATTACTTCAATTTATATCTCTGCGAATTACGCGTGACCTCTTTGACAAACCTGGATGTCACCTCTTCCGTCGGACCGCGACCCGCCATTGCGTCAATAATGAAACAGAGTTGAACCTCTGCCATCCGTAATCAATCTTATTAGCACCTCGACAGAACCGATCGCCAGCGTACTACAAAGCTACTTGTATTAATGATTCAAAAAACAGTGAACAACGTGCGTATATAAATATCGATGTTTCTCTCAAAGTAATACCTTTTCAAAATGAGATAGATTAGTCACAAGCTTCTGAGTAATACAAACACCATGTAATTTGAAGAGTGGAACCAGAAAACATCTTCGAGAGAAAAAAAACTCTTTTGAAGATTAAAAGCCAAGACATTTTCTCGTTGAGTAAGTGGATATATATGATTTATAGCTCGGCGAGTAATACCTGCCAGCTTTTAGCTCGGTTTAACATGCCGACAAAGTGTCACCAAGACTCTGGTGGAAAATGGTCGCCCGTTAGCGGCACATGCGCAAGGCTGAGTGTAATCAATTAGTTCTTTCTTGACGTTGTTTTGTTCATCAAGCACACCGAGTCGTGGAGATTAAATAGCAGCAAACACTGATTGAATTATAGCGGTATGAAGCACGTCTTGTTTAGAGGCAGAAGAACAGAATAGAAGGGAACTTTCTACACAATCGAGTGAAGAGAGAAGAATTTTTGATAATATTAATTAATGCGTATGCGGGTTAGTAAATAATCAATTCTTACTGATTACAATTTATAAATAACAAAACAATCTTCTGAATACAATATATTGAAACGAAATAATACTGTCAATGTTGGTTAGCAGGGCTACTGTAAATTTTAATTTTATGCTTAAGAAAATAAAGCTTAGTAAAAAGATCCTCCTACTTATTTCACATGGAAGGTCTCTAGTTTATAAATGGTCTACTTTTCTTTTAATCAGACCTAATGTAATTCTGATGTGCAGAGCTGACAATTTCCAAGGAATTACGTAAAGACTTCTCGCTCAGAAGTTATCTCTATATTATTATGTTTATTGATAATTTAAAAACTACAAATGGTGGCAGATGTGGGATTTTACAATTTTTATATTTAAGAGATTCTGATGTTTCCTATGAAGTATTGTTGGTTCATAGCTTAGAGATATCCGTAATTATTATGCTTCATTTGTGAATCTAGTCCCTACATAACAGATACACAATAAGTAACCATTGCAGGTGGAGGTGCCATATTAAGTAAAGTTAATATTTCATGTACACTTGGCAAAAAACGGAGATCGCTTGGACTGACTTCTGATGATGCAATGAAACATTTTACAGTCATCAGCTGTATGGAGCCGAGTGTAATTGTTATTCATGTCGACAATGCTGATGAGTTGTTCGTGATGTCTGTTACAGCTATTACGCCTCTGCCGTGTACCCGCCTGGCCTCCAGCGTCTTGTTCCGCCACTCAAACGCCCCCGCCTCATGGTGCAACAGACACGCCAGGTTGCCAAAGCGCCGGCGCCACAGAAGACGCAGCAGCACCTCGACGGATCACTCAACCAACTTAGGACTTATAGTGAGTATGGGACTCCATGTGGCCGTTACATAGTTGAAAATTAATCGAAATAATTAAATGACGGAATAAATGTTTGGTAACAATTTATCGACGCTCATAACCTTTTATGATACATTTTTGGCAAACTTGACTTTTTTGGTACCATATATTTCGTATTTTTTATATTTATCTATTTTTGTTCTATTATTTCGTATTTTTATCTGACAAACATTAGAAATAAGTGGCAGCAGCAGATTCAGTATTAACCTGATCCTGAATAATTTTGATTTTGTCAGATATAAGGTCATGACACTTTATAGACATTCCTTATCAAATGAAAGCTGCATTAGTATTTGCTGGGAGAAATAATATTTCCCGATCTCAAAAGAATTCGATGGCGAATTAATTTTATATAAAAATATTTGAAGTGCTTCTCTCGCAAAAATAAGTCATACTCGTGGATGAAAAAAGATATGTTGGAATTTTTAATCTGTCAATGGTAGCATAAAGAGCTTTAAGTGGTAGGGATTAATTCAATACCTACCAAGTGGATCATGAAAATGAACATTTCAATAGTAAGTCCGAAGATTAAAGAAGTAGATCGTGTCCTCAATCCTGCAGCTCCGTAACAAAGCGTTAAAGTGGCACCACCACGCGGCACCGCCACCACAAAGCAGAATAAAACACAAGAATGCATTCATATAGTCCTGACAAATGAACCACAGTCGCGCAGGACACAGGGGGATGCTTTGCAATATTTGCGACTGTGTGCTCCGGCAGTCTGCCATAGAAGCTTAGTCCTAACGGATTTTTACCAAATTAATCCCGGCATTATGCGGACAGTACGCTAAGCTCCACACTCAAATATAAAAAAATATTAATCCTTTCTCTTTGAAACGTTGCTAGGATTATCTAACTATCCACTGTTTCAGTCTTTTGTAATACTTTATGTACGGTCATTCAAACACCAGAAGCTGAGACCACGTAGTTCACGTTTACTCGTTCATACATTATGAAATATGACTGGTAGTTGCAACGTAACTTCTGAACTAAAACTGATTTGTGAATACCATACTATGTTATCAGCTTTCAATAACAGCAATTTTGTAGCAATATCGTTAATAAACGTTACAATTTGATTAAAATTTAATGGACTCTATAATTCACTCTGTGGACAATGGGGCATGAAATAGATTAGGATCATTTTAATTCGATTGCAAGTTGGATGACTACCGACTAAGCTGAAAAGCTTGGTTAAAGTTGTCGGAGACACTCATTATAATTGCACATCAAGACTGAATAATTGTGTGAATGTCACTTTCGATGAGAGTGTTGAGAGCTTGAGACCGCATAATCGGATTATGAAGCAGACTTCACTTCGAGTGGGCAGTTGGCTCTGTCCAAGGATAGGATAGTTTCAATCTAATTTTCAAATCTAGTTATTGGAATTAGCCGGACATGGATGGACACTATTCCTAATCCACTTGCATACATGATCAGATAGAAATTAGATTGTATTTCACAACTATAGGAAGAACACTTCCATATTGGAACTTGAATATATCTACACACGTATTATCGGATGTGACTTTTGTTTACTTTCCGTAAAATTCAACGACTCTAGAGAATTTATAAATCTAGTTGTATCACCCTGTCCAAGAATCTATGTAGAAATATAACGAAACATCTTTTCTGCAAGGATTGTCAAAATTTCATCTTGATTTGAAAAATAATATACACATTCCGAACCCTCTTCGCCGTTGCCGACCAAGCGATTCTAAAATACCATTCCAGCTTATCCACCTCGATATTATATATTTTCCATATTCGGGAGGCAAAAGTCTAGCGTTCGAACATTGAGTATCGACTCTACTGGAATCATATTTGTATCACAGGGCCATGATGTGACAGTAAAATGAGGATATCGAAACAACATGTGTTCTCTCTTACATGACCATATCAAGACGACATGTGTTTTCTCTCTCTCTTGATACAGGCAATCCTGACATACTGATATGCGGAAACTGCAGGGAGATGTTCACCGATGTTCACGAACTTCTCGACCACAAGAAGACTTACTGCAAATTGCGCTTCACCTGCAAGTGTCACACGGTCAACGGAATGCGAACAAGTAAGACAAACATTTACTGGAGTTCAAATAACTGACTCATTGCTTGTGAAAAATATGTCTATGAGGAATACAAATATGACTAGAGCTTTTAATTAATGAAGTGGCTAATATCATGTATTGATCAATCTGGACAAAAAACAAAAACAAATGCAAATAAAATTTGTCAAATAAATAATAATAGGAATAAATAAACGTTTAGATTATTTTATATTTTTGGTGTAAATGACCACATTATCGAAATTTAAATATTTTTTGGTTGGACTTGTCCCTTAATATAATACGTAATTTCGTACTTTCTTGCTAAAGCTGCTTTCCAGCCTTTTAAACTCAATGTATTCACCGTACATTATTAGTCGTTATTTAGACGCCATATTGCCACAGCAACATCTTAGCAACGCCGTAGCAACACATTTAATTAAAACGACGCAAACTTCTGACACCGTGCCACCTGCGTTCTGTTGTTGTTTACATTCTGTGACTTGATTGGTCCATTCGAGTGTCATGTGATGAAATACTTTTTTTTTGAATGTTGAGTTTATTGCGTCATGGAAAGGTACTTCAATAATAATAGCTATGGTGTACATACAGGCCAAAGGAACAAACCCACATTTATCAAATCTGATGAGGTAATTAAATTTTCCGATTCATGTGAGACAAATATTCCAAGATTCAATGAAAGAATAGCGATGGTAATTAGTATAAAGAAGAATTGTTTTTGTCTTTCCTGTAAAGTTTTGCAATTGTGGCTTAGATATTAATCAATTTGATCCATTTAATGATTCTTATTTACTTATATGAGTCAACTCCTTATTGAGTTTAAAATAACCTGTACATTTCATGCAAAGGAAGCTGAACTTATTTTTCCCAAATACATGCCAATATTCTTAATTTATTTTACATCTACATCGTTTATTAAGCATGGATCAGAATTGAAAAGTTCCATTCGCATTATAATACTTACTTAATAGATTTTGTAGATTTACTGTCATATTGGATATTTGTTACTTTTGAAGTTTGCAAACCTCTCGGAACGCTTAAGCACTACAATGTCAACTGTGACATAATAATCTCTGTTGCATCGTTAGCATAAAGTTAGTCTCTTTGGCGACATTTTGAGGTCAACGCGCGCACATTGAAGATGCAACAGCAATTCCAGCTCTCGAGCGAGCACGTGACTCCGAACTCAACTTCCTCCTCGCAATACAATATCCTACAGGATAACACGATTTATATAAGGAATACCACACTTGAGTGCGTATTCCAAACACGTATTCCATAACGTATAACAAAATACAAATCTAGATTGTTTAGCTCACTAAGTCTGTGTGCTTTATATCATTAAAGTTTCTGGACGGCGAGAATGTCTGAATTCATTCACTAGGATGGAATTGAGGGGAAGATGATGGAAATAATGGAGGTTGTTGTCAAAGAAATTTCGTGCTCGTGAATTTATAATCGCTGGCAGAAGTGAATAGTTTGAAACAATCTCAATATTTAGAGCCAATTAGTGAGAATTAGTTCGTCTGCTTCCAGAATTAGTGCAATGTAATTTTTAAGAGTTTTTAAAGCAAATTGAGAGAGGATTCCAAGATCAAATTCTTCCGCATCGGATCGTTATTCTCCAGATTATTAGTGACCAATTGAAGCGTAGCAGAAACATGATCGGATCCAATTTACGTAGGTCGCTTTGACGTTTACATTTTATTTTGAAATTAAAATATAAAAAATCGAACTCGTTTCAAATAACATTCCGGAAATGTTAAAACAATGTTAAAATGTTAAATCTGGTGTAATTTTCTAGAACTCAATCAGTGAACATTTATGATAGGTATTGATTTCAGAATTATTATGACGTTACTTAAAAAATAATAAGAAACGATAAGATATTTTAATACTTTTCGCTTGTGAATTCATGGAGCTATAAGCACTAGGTACTAGTATATTATAACTCGATGATGGTTAATGGTTCATGATTTAATCTGCTATTTCATTCTGTATTAAACAACAACAGAATTGCAACAGTTTCAATTCAAATATAAAAATCTGCCTCAGGTAAAAACTGACATGAAAGGAAGATCCTGAAGAAGATTTTAATATGTGAATTGAAACTGTTGACATTATTGCTTGTAAATGATTGAGTGTTGTTACAGAGTCTTCGTGCGAGGAGCTCGCCTCCAACGCCACTCTCATGTGGGATCTCAAGGCCAATGATTGAGTGTTTGTTGCAGAGTCTTCGTGCGAGGAGCTCGCCTCCAACGCCACTCTCATGTGGGATCTCAAGGCCAATGATTGAGTGTTGTTACAGAGTCTTCATGCGAGGAGCTCGCCTCCAACGCCACTCTCATGCGGGATCTCAAGGCCAATGATTGAGTGTTTGTTACAGAGTCTTCATGCGAGGAGCTCGCCTCCAACGCCACTCTCATGTGGGATCTCAAGGCCAATGATTGAGTGTCTGTTACAGAGTCTTCGTGCGAGGAGCTCGCCTCCAACGCCACTCTCATGCGGGATCTCAAGGCCAATGATTGAGTGTTTGTTACAGAGTCTTCATGCGAGGAGCTCGCCTCCAACGCCACTCTCATGTGGGATCTCAAGGCCAATGATTGAGTGTTGTTACAGAGTCTTCGTGCGAGGAGCTCGCCTCCAACGCCACTCTCATGCGGGATCTCAAGGCCAATGATTGAGTGTCTGTTACAGAGTCTTCGTGCGAGGAGCTCGCCTCCAACGCCACTCTCATGTGGGATCTCAAGGCCAATGATTGAGTGTTGTTACAGAGTCTTCATGCGAGGAGCTCGCCTCCAACGCCACTCTCATGCGGGATCTCAAGGCCAATGATTGAGTGTCTGTTACAGAGTCTTCGTGCGAGGAGCTCGCCTCCAACGCCACTCTCATGCGGGATCTCAAGGCCAATGATTGAGTGTTTGTTACAGAGTCTTCGGTCGAGGAGCTCGCCTCCAACGCCACTCTCATGTGCGGCCACTCTCATGCGGGATCTCAAGGCCAATGATTGAGTGTTTGTTACAGAGTCTTCGTGCGAGGAGCTCGCCTCCAACGCCACTCTCATGTGGGATCTCAAGGCCAATGATTGAGTGTTTGTTACAGAGTCTTCGTGCGAGAAGCTCGCCTCCAACGCCACTCTCATGCGGGATCTCAAGGCCAATGATTGAGTGTTTGTTGCAGAGTCTTCGTGCGAGGAGCTCGCCTGCAACGCCACTCTCATGTGGGATCTCAAGGCCAATGATTGAGTGTTTGTTACAGAGTCTTCATGCGAGGAGCTCGCCTCCAACGCCACTCTCATGTGCGGCTCGTGCAAGGACGCCTTCCACAGCGCCTGGGATCTCATGGTGCACGTCCAAGCAGCCCACATGATCAACATATACGAGTTGGGCGTCGCCAAGGATGACAATAACTCAGCAGACTCGAATCACGATAAAGAGGTGAGTTGCAGTGAACATGAGACCGTGAATTCGCGACTCGACCACTATTTTCGAGATAGTTTGGGAACTCGTATAATCGAGTGTGACGTCAAAATGACATCATACCCAACGACAAGTCCATATCAGTGTATTATTTCGTTAGGTGATGTCACGAGGCCGTGAATCCGTATGGAATCATGATACTAAATATATTCGACTATTGTCAATATCGTTCGAAAGCTCGTGTAATCGAGCGTGATGTCCGAGTGATGTCACACCCAACGAAATGTCATTCAAGATGCCATATCAGTATATTATTTTGTTCGGTCTGACGTCAGAGGACGTGAATCCTTGTTGAAGAACGAATCGAACGATCTGTAATTTCCCTCCTGTTCTTTTGAGACTGCAGAGTTGAGCCAATGATAATTTGCGAAAAGAGCTCTCGATAGAATTATGACCGCTCTATCGATTTAAAGTAGATGAATCAGAAAATATGAGTGACAATAAATAACGTCTAAGGATTCTTCGGCTTCATCGATCAAGGATGTCGTAATGGACACTTCATAATGTGCCGGGCTGCCGCACGTTCTACTGATATTATTAAACTATCATTATATTTTGTCAAATGGCGTAATAATCGTCTGAACAAAGATAAAGACTTCTGAACAGCGAGGCTGTCACATTACAAGAATTATGTCTTTCTGTGGCGTACATTTGCAGTATTATTTCGAATCGATTGTGCTCAACCTATTGTTTATTATTATTCTAATTGCCACAATACCACTACAATAATAAACAAGAGCGAATGCTAGACTTTCCAAGATAGTTTTTGCTTTTCCATACGGCTTTTATTTTTATGCAATTCAATTAGTCTCACAACAAAGACACAGTCAATTCAGCTCAAGATTCATTGTACCTACTCTTGTCTTTCTTGTTTCGTATTGTTGGCAATAAGACGCCATTTCTTTCTCTTGGATGGTGGGGACTTTGGAGAACAATACCCCCTAAAGCTCCCTTATCACATTAAATATGTAAATAGAAATAAAAGTGGCTCGTTGTGTTGCTGAACTTAATTTAGAAATTCACTTGTTCGTTCGTTGGTGGTGCGATAAAGATGGCTTCTAGGGAGTGTAGATTACCCTCGAACCGAATTAAAGAAATTTGTTTATTTAAAAAATGGTCCAGTGGTTTAAATTAACTAACTTTTTTAGCCTGTGGGTGAGAGCTCACTCATGAATTTTAAAGATTGAAAATGAAAATACACCGTGGCTTTACATAACGCAGAGAATATGGTTGAATACACGGAATACTTAAGCGCCCCTGACTCTTGGTGGCTGACCCTACGGCCCGGTAAACAAGTCGACCTTCTTGCAAATTCCCAACCTGATAGGAGGATTTTAACATTGTTTTTTTAAATTTAATATATGATAATTAGATCATAAACTTGCACTCTACACTCTAACAATATTCCAGTTAACAAAGCACGATTTTTCTTTTAAACTGATTACGAGATTTTATTCTAGTAACGAAAAAGTCTTGTAGATGCATCTCAATAACTTAGACACATTCGTCAAAATAGGATTCAGCAGAATACGACCAAATTCTGATAGGATATTCACGAATCGAACATGAAATCGTGTACATAACCCGAATATTGTCCCCGTTTCATCCCGAGTCAGATCCGTTTACGAGGGTTTCTCATCATGTGTGGTGATGGGGATCTTTTGCCACACCCATCTCATAACAGAAAGTAGTTCGCGAAGCACCTAACAAGCATGTTATCGATAATATGCGCTGGAATGATGGACGACTTGGCAATGGGATAGGTATTACAATGTTGGGCGTGGTAGAACTTCCGACGAGGGTACGAGCGATTTCTCAGACTCGACGAGAAATCTTTAACCAGAACTTGACTCCAAAAAGATAATGACGTGGGTGTCAATTTTCTTGTAACAAGGTAACAATGTGAAGGCGATAATCAACTGTCTTGTGAAATTAGAGATCAAATGGGAGTTGACAAAGTTGGTATTTCATTTTCTGAGATGTATTAAATTTCTTTTCCTAATAAGTAGAAGAGCGCAAGTTAATTGTATCGATTTTGGCTTGATGTACTCTAGCTCTCCATTTGACTGATATCAACTAATACAGTTATAAAGAAGTATTCTTTTACATGATGACTCATGTAACCATTAGAAATTGATTGGATGAAGGAAGAATTACTGGTTTAGAGCACAGCTCAAGAATCACTGAAATGGACTTCTACCTCTAAGACACAGATTTCTAGTGTTGAATTGAATGAGAAATGCTCAGTACTGTACACTGTGCATAAAGCAATGTTTTCAAGATTATCAGTATCACCTAATATCAATTTTCGTTTTTTTTTTTTAAGAGTTTTATTCACCAATAAGATAAATTTTACAATTGTTGTACACAAAATAAGGAATAAACAATAGAAATCCTTGGAGCAGTGCTCCTCTACTTTCTAGGCGTAAAGTATTAAACAGGTAAAGACATGAGTTTAAATGCTGTTGACCAGTAACAAAAAAGTTTTCAAGATACAGGAAAAATTGGTGTTAGAAAAAAACCTGTGATGTGTTTATGTGTATTTTCGTTTTTAATTATAGGTACTGTTCCGAACAATTCAATGATAGTGCTAATAAAGGCTCTTGCCCACATCAGCATTGCTTGTGCTTGGCAGGTATAAGTTTTTAAATAAGTTCTGGTATACTTACGATCTATATACTTATGATCTAGATTAAACAAAAACTACAACAAATCCTATAATATTAACATAAATAAAAAATAAAAAAGTAAATGAAGTGTATGATACTGAGAGGAGAATATTCATAAAGTTTTATGTTTTATTTTATAACATAATATATACGATACACGAACATAAAACAATGGTATTAAAACAATTAAAAAGTTAATAACAATGCACGTAATAAACTTATTCACAAACATTTTAGTGTACTTAAATAAAACGACATGACAAAAGTATAAAATAAAATATCTGTAGAAATGTCAACAGGTCACATACTAATAGGAAACATTCTCATCTTCACACCAATACATTCTATTTTCATCCATCTTGCGGACAAGATTGCTCAGATCCGAAGCAAGTCTCATGCCGTCAGAGTCTGACTGAAGACGCTCTCGGCTCAACAAGTTGTTCTCGAGACGAGACGCGAGAGACTGCATGGTTACTCACTCGTTACCGCAATTACCTCGAGCTGTGGACAGACTTGAGTGCATCCCGTCGCGACAATTCCTCCCGACACTCGGCAGCCTCCCTGTGTGACGCGTTGATGAGCGAGCATTGCATGAGTATTGCATGCGATTGATATGAGTTTGCAAGTCTGCTCTACATACCTTGGAAGCCGAAACAAATGCGTCAAAGTAGCAGTGATAAAATAACTGAAATTTCCTTCAAGATATATTACAAATATTTCCAAAACGTACAAAATGTCCGTAAAATGTCAATAACTTTTGGATTTAACGATAGATTAGTCTGAAAATTGTCAAAAATACCTAGAATGTTGGTCCTAATGATCATACAAAGTTTTAAGTTGATCGGTTAAACAGTTCCATCTTAAATAAAAAAAAAAATCACAGGAGCTCATTCAAAAACAATGTACACGAGACCACTCATTTGACATTAGTGTGTGTGAAAACTTTCAGATCGATCTGTTGAATGGTTTAGCCTGGGCATTGCCTACAAAATCACAATCAAAAAGAACAGAGAGAGTGCCATAAGAGTACCGTGGTGACGCTCGCTTCGCTCGACCCGTTGTTGCGATTCTGAAATGCTACTGTTTAGAAACAATCTGTCAATTTGATTGAGTTCTGAAGATCTGATTGAACCCGCGGCTCGAGTTGAGATCAAACTCTTGTTTGCTCATCTTGGGTAATCCAGACTCCACGGAATTGCAACGGCTCTTCGCTGAAAGACAAAACCACGCACTCGACGTGGGGAACAATGAAGTGACGTCATCAATCTTTCATCAAGACACGGAGTCGTGAATAATTACAAACAAACACACGCATGCGCGTTGCGCGTTTGTCATTCACTCATTCGCGCGTAATGCGCGTATGGCGCAGACTCCAATAATGTTACCAGAGTAATAGCTAGGAAAACGCTCTGTGTAACGCGTTAATAAGCGAGCATGTGTATAGCATGCTCAATTGCGAATTAGTAGGCATGTGTAATAACACTTTGGATATCGATAAGAAAACCATTCTAATTAAATGCAAGATTTATTCCTCTGAAATTTATTTTAATAAATTTGACAAATATTTAACACAAGCATAAAATGTATGTAAAATGTCTAAAAGTTTGAAGTTCATCGGTCAAACTGTTCTATTTTCAATTTCAGCCAGTCACAGGATCACATTCAAAACTATACGTGACCACTGATTGTGGTTTGTTTGACATTAGTGGGTGTTCCCAATTTCAGATCGATTTGTTGAACAGAGTGACCTGGGCATTGCCAACAAATAAAATGCCATAAAAGTTCCGTAGATAAATCGTATCATGTCCTGAAAATACAACGTTCATCATGGTGTGTTAAAACTTACCCCCTATATAGCGACTACCAGTCGTACGCAGACGTAGTATTAGCTGCCTATTAGTTTTATCACTGGCTTTTATCACAACATAACGAGGCGGCTGTACATACATTTCAATCAGAGAAAAATACTCAAAACGTTATGGTTTTTGCATAATAAGTAGCAATTTAAAAATTTCCTCTCAAGAACACGATCAATAAAATAATCAAACTATTAACTATAAACAATCCTGTTTGCATGTGAACACACGTCATCTGGAGTGAGAAGGCAGAATGCAGACAATCAGAACGATTTAAGAATCAGAGTCCTGATAATCGAACCCCACCTGAGTTAATATTAATGATCTGCTGATTAATTGATGAATATTCAGGATCGGGAGATGGGAAATAATTGAGCTGTGTCATTCGGTCACTAACAACGCAAATGTTCGATCTGCTTCGTGTATCAAGGGACTTCTGTTTATTCACGAGATGTACAATTAGTAATTTCGAGTAGATTACGATATTTGCATGGGAATTCAGCAAATCATCTTCGAAATATCAATTCATAGTTCAAAACATTTAAACCTATACAATTATTATTATTTCTAATTAAAATGGGAATAACGACTTGATTCGTAAATAAAAAGGAATAACAAACAACTGTTATTAATTTTCAATCGAATCGGTATTTAGGATCAGAATACTGATCACGTGATATACGTACAGTTAACGTATAATGTTCTTATAAATTACCAGTCGTACGCGGTGGTAGCATTAGTTGCACAACTAGTTTGATACTTGTATTCAGTTGGTTGACTTGAAAAACTAGATATCACTGGTTTAATCATAAAATAATGCGTAAATCTACATTATAAATTATTCCATAATTGGACGTTTGCGGTTTGTGCCATTGGCGAAATTAAAGTTTTTTGATTAGAAGTGATCAACCAACAAATAAAGGAACTGAGCTTTCAATGAAATATCGTTATTACTACTGACGTTCCAGTTGAGTGAACTATGTTTCTCTGTTCGTTTTTCTTCAGAGTGGTAAGAAGAATGGCCGCGAGACGACGCCTGTCATGGAAGACGACGACGGCAGTGTTGCCGAACTGTCATCCGACGACATCTTGGCGTCGCCGGAGCAAGACAAGATGGACGAATCAATCCACGACAAGGATCTGGAGGAGCTAATGGCCGTCGAGTCAACTGCACAGGCTTGCATAATGCACGCTTTACACATTGTAAGTTGCGAGAACCAAACCAATCAGTTGTCGGAGCGATGGAGTTAATTAAATACATCCTGTGGACTTTGGTTCAGCACTCGCAGATATCATTGACGGCAAATTGACGAGACTAATAAGTTGCACTTCACTTTACTGGACAGAGATACTAATTACAACAAATGATACATGAACTGTTCGATCACAAGGGACAACTGATATAGCTCACATCATATACACAATCTGTCATATTTTTTTGAATGCAATACATGAAGTCATATTTCCGCTTCAACAGCTTTGTTTAATTGATAGTGATACATCATTGGAGGTGAATTTGTGGAGGAAGAGATGTGGAGGGGGGTCGTTACATTATAACCCCCAAACACCACAGTCTCTCTAGCCCAACAGCAGCAACTACTAGGACAGAGTTGAATGGTCACCCATCCAAGTACTGACCGCGCTCGATGTTGATTTACCTTGGTGATCTCACGAGAACCGTAGTAAAATCATACAAGAGAAATGTTTGAAATTATAGAGTTATTAGCGTCGTTAGAGTCTTTTATAATGCAAGAAAATTCATTTTTCAATTAAATTATTTTCAGTTTTTTTCATTTCCGATCTATTGTGTTCTTTAAAAGTCCCTCATTTTAGTAAACTAGTGTGATGTGTCTGTAACCAATGGCAAAGGAGAAAAATGAGGTTGAAGCAGGTTTTGATGATTTACTTGTAACAGCGTTATTTGCATGTTTTATGGTTGATGGGGCAGAATTCATCAACGCAAGTATTCGAGTTTGGGTTTATTTAATGAAAATTTAAAGAAAGCAGTTTTTGTTCTCAGCACAAGATGATTAAAATGTAGATAGGCATTGTTTACTTATTCAACCAGTACTTTAGATATTTGAAAATCATGTTTCTGAGAACTGTTGATGTTGACATAACGTTTGATTAATTAGGAGAAATATATCATTTGTAACTTTCTAATTATTGTAGAAATCAGCAAGTAACATACGCAAACAAAGAAGTTAACTGCCATTATAACATTTACAGCTTCAGTCAATTCGAATACAATTATATTGAGATTATTATTTAGATAAGTTGAAACGCCCTAACAAAGTAAGTTAAAATAATAAATTATAATAAATAAATACGGTATTATAATAACAATCATCGAAATGAATCCAATGCCCTAATACTAATTACTTTACGAAGTGATTACCGTTCGTAACGATTTGATCTGTGATTTGAGTTCTGATAAATCTGACTGGGCTGTTGATGATTGTCCGCAGGAGCAGGCCGGCGTGGACGCGTGCAAGAACGGCACAACCTCATCGAACCAGGCTCCAGTGATGGTGGCGATCGCAAATGGCGACTAAGTGCCTCCTTGTGTCAGTGCATATTAGAGTTACATCTGCTTAACGAACTGAGGCGAATAGAACAGATTATTAACACAGAATCATCAAGAAGAGGCGTATATTTGTCTAATTGGACGTATGTTCAAATATTTACGATGTGAGTTCGTGAACGATTTTTTAAAATATCATCAAGTAAATTAGGTATGTTTTGAATACCTAGCTTGTATCAGAAAATTAGGAGGGACCCAAAATTCATTTTGAAATTGAAAGCTATTATTGGGGCTCAAAACTAAGCAAAATTAAAATTGGTGAAACAAAAAGTCTAATCTAATACTTTGACTCGAGTAATGCGACTGATTAACAAGATTGGTATTTTCTTGATGACGCTGTGTATACTAATGCATAATATTAATTAATTATATAATTCAGATTATTTAGCCACTGGAGACCAGTGAAATTCGTATCTTCTTCCCAAATAACGATAATTATTATTGAAAATATGTTTATAAAATAATGATCTGGGGTCCTATTCTCTAACTTTAAATTCCCGATTCTGCTGGTATCCAATTTGGTACAATGTTAATCCATATGACCGAATCAAATTCCATCAGAACCGGGAATTTGAAAGTTATAGAATAGGACCCCAGGTAAAATAATTGTCTTTCTCGTGATATGTGACAAGAATTTAATTTCAATTAATATTGCAATGATCTAGTCCAATTCTTACTGGTGGTAAAATGAGGATGAAAGATCATGAATGATTGGTGTTCTGAATGAATGAGTGACTTTTCTCGCTTCATTTTGTACCGCTTTCGTGGATTGGGAGGGGGGATTTGAAAATGAAAACAACAGGGTTTACACAGCAAAACTCATTGGTTATTTCAAAAGCTCTCAATATTGTTTGTCTTATAAATACTTCCAGTCGCATCTCAAGAACTCGTCTTCAGCTTTTAATACCATCCATAATCTCCTTCTCACTGTAAAAAGCGATTGTTTTCTAGATTTAATATTATTAAATATAAAAAATTCACGCAGATATTTTGTATATATATTCTTGAGGACCAGAAGATAATGAGAAGAAGATCATAGGAAAACATAATGCAAATCGCTGTGTAAAATAAACTTTTGGATACATTTAAGTCAATTTAAGTAAAGCCGTAACATTTCGTAAACCACTGTCTGTAACTGTTTTCCCACAGTGTTACGTCTCATAACCAAAAGCATGATAGATATACTGGAACAGAATAAATATTTTACATGTCTATAATAACACAATGTAAGCATTTATGCATTATTAAATTATTATTGTGGGTTAGAACAGATCAAGCAGGGTAACAATTAAATTGATGGCGTCAAAATATTTGTCATTATGTTGTGGCAGTCATACAATTTAACACTTCATATGCAGCAACATTGGGCTCGAATCTGTTCTTTCTTCAGGTGCTAGGCATTAAAATACAACAAAAGTAAAACTGTTCCAAATTTAAGAAAATTTCGTTGAACTCTTATATGAACTTTTATTGCTAATTAAGTCCAAGGCCTAAAAATTAAATATACTAATTAAATATTATTTTATGGGATGACAATTTGAAAAAATCTGTTGAAGTATATGTAAGAAGGATTGAATTATGTTTTATTATTGATAGAGACGACTATTTAACATATCACAGTTAAGATCACGAAATAAATGAAAATATAGAATTGAGTTTCAAGTTCAAAGTATAGGTATTTCTTCGTATTTATGTTTACATGTTTTTAGTTAGTATGGTTAATGGTGATATACAAATCTAGTGTTAATTTTGTTTAGCTAATAATCATATGTACCCGATGTAAGTAGTGACAATGTATGACTGTAACATATTATGTTGAGGAGAGCTCAACAATCATCAATGCAAAGACCAAGATAAAAAAGATAAAAATAATTCATATAGAAATTTCCCTAATTTTTTAGGGTTCAAGTCATATCATAGTATATATATATATATAGAGTTTAAAAACTCAAGCATAACAAATTACGACCATTGTTTCCTGACATACATAACTGTTTAATAATCACTAATAATTTTCTATGTGAATAGAATAATGAATAATTACAAGTAATCGAGCAGAGTTGATTTTAAGTGAAAGTAAATGGAACAAAAATGAAGCATTACTCCAACTTCACTTCTTCAGTGATGATAAAAACCTTCTAAGTATCGTTATGACCGATGAGCATGAACAATGTCTATTTTGTCATGGCTATAAATAAAGACAGTAACTTCATATAATTATTTGAGGCTAATGATTTAATTTAATGTTGAATTTGTAAATGTAATTCCCCTGAAGAAGTATCTTGATGATCTTCTAGTTTACTGATGTTACCTATTGGTTGTTGATTAATGTACCCCAAACCCAAGTCATCATAAGCATTGTCGTCCTTCTAGCTGGTTGTATTGTAAGTCAGATGTTATTGGTATTGTTTCAATAAATGTTCGCTATTTACATATAATTATTTACATTACTCCAATCCACACGGCTTTCCCTTTGCTATCATTATCTCCCGAAGTAGGAGTTTCAAAGGTTAAAATTGACGTTAATGCATAAATATGCTGAATTGCGTTAGTCATGTTTAACGTCGCACTGTTCTGCAGCTAGGCCATTAGGAAACCATTGTGCCATCCACGGAAATAGAAAAAAATGTAAGTCTGTACCATTACTGCCAGAGCCAACTTGCTCCGACTGAGTAAGAATTTATCTTCCTGTCGAGAACTGAAACACGAGGAAGAAAATTGTGACCGACAGCTTTTCGTTGTCCCTTTAATTACGTTCCTTCCTTATTGTTCATCATGACAGGACTCGTCAATTACTTTCTCATTAGTCGAATAGAAATGCTGC